>OX376373.1:153541965-154741965 GCA_947369275.1 Nemotelus nigrinus
CCAACTTTAGCATGCTCAATTCAACTTAAGGGTCCTCATGCGTGTCACCAAAATGAATATATCTATGCCACTTGTGACGTTCCTGAAAAAAACACCAAGCATCCAAAAAAACAACAACAGCAAACCACTGAATGACACTTAGGTGCCTCTTCGAAATACAATACCTATCTTTCCTCTGTCTCAAGTTCAACCCTCCTCGCTAGATTTTTCTTCTCTTCTAGCATTATTGTCCATTTCAAAAAATCTTCTTTTCTTCCTGTCGAATACTTACTACGAAGCTGAGATACATATGATATACTCTTATTTTTACAAATCACGTCAAATTAAATGGGACGTTGTAAGCTTTTAGGGACAATCGTTGCTGTCAAAAGTGATTTGTAGCTAATGGATGGGTACTACATGGAACCAGGCTAAATGGATTACCCGGCAAAAGTGGTTTTCAATCATCGTCGTTCGTAACGGAGCGAAAGTGAGTAACTATAGCCATCCGGATAGTAAACTAGTCGAATAGTCGACGGTAAACCGATGGTGGGGGAAATCGAAGCAATAGAAGAACAATAATATTTTGTCCGAAAACAAATTTGTCGCGTAGGCTTTTTGAGGGTGCAACAGCTAATGGATACAAATTCCCGTAGAGTGAAAGTGGCATCCGCATATACAACAACGATGTTCTCCGAAATCGCAAGAGGATGCGCTTTGATGAACAATAGGAACTTTAATTGAAGCCAATTTTTTTCTACGTCTCCCATTCATTCGATTGTGGTTTTGACTGTTGCCATCGCTTTTGTTCTGCGTAAACAAGCTCTGCTGAACTCGCTCTATGTTTTTCCTGCATGAAAATCACACGCTGTGCAGCTCACAGCGTGCAATGGAAAAAAATGTCGCATGAACTATAATATATTGCGCTAAAACCCAGCCGATGATAAAAGTTCGTCTGCATGCCCGCTGAGTATGAGATAAATAATCGAGTTTTCGGCAAAATGACTCATATCCTTGGACCGGATGGGCTTCCCTGTCGCATTTTATCATTTTCTCTCTCTCTTCGTTAGCTGTTGTCGGACAAAGCAGTCATTTTGGATGGAGGGAAGCGATGAACCACTATGAGACACTGAAAAAAAGACGCGGTTATGAAAAAGATGAGGGTGACAAGGACAAACAACATCTTTAAGTTTGTGTCGGTTCAAAGAACTGTAACACGCTATATTCAAGACACCAACAAGCCTTTATCGAGGGCGTTGTGTCGTGTCTGATGCAGTGTTTGAGTCTGAGGTTAGACGATTGCGACGAAGGGGATGCTAACCGGAAAACAAATCTTTGCAAAAGCATCTTTGTGTTTTTGTTTTGAGAGGCGATAGTGGATATTGTCTCTTCGGAGAAAGTTTGTTTACTTTTCTTTTCGTGGTATATTGTGCTTATCCCCATCGCTGGCTTAGATTTGACGCCCGACGTTATTGTCTCATTCGTCCTGGGGATGTAGATGAAGGAGGAGCGAATGCGGAAGACAGATGTTTGAGAGTGGAAAATGTGAAAATGAGGAAGAAGATGAGTGAAATGGCTCAGGGTGATTGGAGTTTTTCGTAAACGTTTGGACTTTTGATTTATTGCCATGATAACAACAGATAAATATCAGCCTTGAATTGGGTACAGGATGAAATAAGAAAAGGAAATAGGGTCCATTTTAATCAGGAACGGACTTTTTAATTGGTTTGCCCTTGATTTAATTTTAATTGGTTCTGTTTTGCTGCACAAAGGATTAAATGAAGAGCCGACCTTTTTCTTCGGCTAAAGACGATAGCGTTGAAATGAAAGGATTTTGTGTGCTGAAAAACGGAAGCGTTTGTTGTAGTTCAAGTAAACCGTCTGAATGGAGTGTAAATTAATTTGATCTGAATGATTAGTCAATAAAGCTGGAACTAGGCTGGCAAGGCTGTAATACTCCATTTTGCGAGACAAAGATAATGCAATTGTAAGTAAAAATTCAACTGGTCAAGTTTTTTGTTTGTAAATAATTCAAAGCTTGTTTTTAGAAAACTTCTCCTGCAAAAAAGTATATTTTCTCTATACATGTTGGATCAAACCATCTGCAGCTTTTTTTACTTGTCAGCGCAAAAAATGTCGTGGATGATACTGAATCACTGATATCTACAGCTTAAGACTATTAGAAACTTGATATTGTATAAAAACAAACTACTCATAAAGGTTATTGAATTTGATCATGGTTCCCTTCTTGTCTATAAATCAGCATAGACAACGTATATTATCTCTAAAGCTTATCAAAGCAGAGAATATTGAAACGGGAAACTCAATCGTTTTGCGGAATCAGCCTCCGAAAGCAGAATCAAATTGGAATTGTTTTTGCGGGATGATTAAAATTGAACAACGTTTTATTTACATTAAAAATTTTAATCTACATTGTAAATTCTATTTTGACAAAGTGGTTTCGAAAGTATGCACTGATTCTCATCAGACGCCAGCACACAGTGTATACTTGCAGTTGGAAATCATTAATTTGTATTTACGCTAGTTGTGACAAATTTGAACATCTCCGACTTATATCCATCGATATAATTTTACTTGTATAATAACCTTGACTTGTATAATAACCTTTGTATAATAACCTTTGCTGGCGAAAGAAAAAGAGTGTCTCTAAGGGCGCCTAGTCCGCATTAACGGAGCACTTTTTTATCTGACTCCGAATATGATGTTGGTGTGTCACTGTGCTGGCTTCACCCGGCTGGGATCAGGACTGTTCTTCGGGAGCTTACAATCTCGTTCGTTGCTCCCGGATGTCGGTTTTTAGTTTGATGTGTAGCAAAAAAGTATAAGTGTCTAGCTTGTAGCTGTCTGCTCTCCCGTATTCTATGCAAAATATTCTTATCTGCACCAAAGCGGTGCTCTTCCTTCCCACAGTTCCAGCGAGTAAGCTGGGTTGATGTGGCTGCTATTTTCTTTTTCTATTTTGTAGATCTTCACAGTCGAGTATGTCTTTTTGAGATTCGGCCAAGTGAGGTTCTCATTTAGCAGAGATAGATATCAGGCTTGAATCGGACCCACACCAACTCGAAATATTCTACACGGCCGACGAGTTGGTGGACGTGGTGAACGTGATGAATACGCGATGACAAGTGTACTTGTAGCAAATCTCTTTGGATTTCCGAAAGCTGGGTTTCGCTTAAAGTATTCCACCAATTGATTAGATGAATTTCCATGTAACCGCTCTCGAAGTTCTCGTTCTACTCGGCTCCTCTCCTAAAGCGGCAGTACCTCCAGTAACAGTCAGTCAAAAAAAATCCACATGGCGCCCAGAGCTATGTAGCACAGCGCATTATTTATGGCCCCATACGCTATGTACATAGTGCTCTGAGCTATGCAGTATGGCTCCCAGCGCCATAATTACATGGCGCAGATATTATGGCCCCACACGCTATATTACATAGTACCATGAGTCATGTAATATGGCTCATAGCACTCCAATTATAGCTTGCAGTCATACTGTGTGAGGGGACGTATAAATGTCAGCAAGTGACATTTGAGTATTGCTTCTTGAGTATAGAAGAGGCAATGGTCTTTGATGTCGCTTATCCCTCGGCAATTTTGTCGATAGAATTCCATCACGTTACATCAACTGCTCTACCTCCAGATGCTCAGAACTGAGAAGGCTCGTGGCCTTTTATTGGATAAGAACTGAATCATCTTTAGATGCACTGAAAAAACACATAGCGCCAGACGCCATCATTTATAGACTTCTGGCACCATGTACATAGTCGATTTGGGTCGATTTGTGATAAAATATAGCGCCACACGCCATAGTAGATAGGAGCAGACGCTATGCTTATAGCCCTCCACGTCATATACTATAGTCCTCCACGCCATATACTATAGTCCTCAACGCCAAGTAGTATAGTCCTCCACGCCATGTACTATAGTCCTCCACGCCATGTACTATAGCCCTCCACGCCATCTGAATGGCGTGCAGGACTATAGTACATGGCGTGGAGGACTATAGTACATGGCGTGGAGGACTATAGTACATGGCGTGGAGGACTATACTACATGGCGTTGAGGACTATAGTACATGGCGTGGAGGGCTGTAAGCATAACGCCTGCTCCTATGTACTTTGTATGGTGTGACCTTATATTTTATCACAATCCCGAAATCGACTATGTACATGGCGCCAGAAGTCTATAAAATATGGCGTCTGGCGGTATGTGCTTTTTCAGTGTGCTGGTAAAACAAGGCAAAATTTACACCCAGCTTTTTGTGGCCGAGTGTTGACACACGATTTAGAAAAACCTTCATTGGAATAGGTAAGTCTTTTCCACAGCAGCTGTAGACCCTAACATCATCACTCATACCTATATCGAGAGGAAATTGGATTTACTCTGCTCGAGGCGTGTAAGACCGATTTCCTTTTTGAAAGGGGATGAACGCTGGCGGACCTGCTTTCAATGACTGAGGCCTCTGCACTACTGGGCGATGCGTACGATCCAACCTTCTAATTGTGTGACTCATATTCTGTTGGAGGCCTCGGAGTTGCTGATGGAAAACTTCTCACGTATCTAATCGCACATCACATACAGACGAGACCTTTTGGTGGTGCACTCCGTCGTTAGAGCACTTTCACCCTATGTTTGATTAATCTACACTAAGGCGCGTATTGCCAGCAAAACGGCTCACCAGCATTCGTCGGGGTAGGATAAAACGATGCTCCACTGATGATTCTAGGACATACTGCTGCAGGAGAGATCCTCTTTTTTGTTTTGTCTCCTCGATGGTTTGTCAGCAAACCTGTTGACCGGCTCTCGGCTGAGATTCAATTCTGTTGAAATGTCTTGCTCGCTTTTTACTTTCAAATTGGTACAAAATCCTCAGTCAAAGGTTTTCTAAAACACAATTTTTGATTTGGTGGAATAAAGATTTAAGCGCTTCTTTTATAAATAAAAAAACCTTTAAACTGGTTCAAAAGAAGCCTGCAATTTAAGAAACATAAAACACCTTGCGAATAGAAAAACGAACCCAAAATAGAAACACAAAGCCACAAATCATATTCATCAAATATAATTTAACAGCAATTGTGCAGCTCATAAAATTATCAGACTATAACATTGAAGCAAACGATGTGTTGCTTTAAAGAAAATTTAAATTGTTATCATGAAACTAAATAATATAATAATCATTGACCAAGTTATGCAATACTCAACACACACACACATCAGATCAAAGGTAAAATGTTAGAAAACTAGTTTTGCTGTTTGTTCTTCACTGCTCTTTAATCTTGTCGTCCCGGGAGTAGTAAGAAGACTTGGTCTTTGTTTCAACGGGCGCCAGATAACACGACATAGAGCAAAGATTTTGCTCGTTCGTTACAATAATGTTCCTTATCAAAGGCATCCATTTTTTCCTAAACACATTTCTGTAACAAGAATAAGGCAATAATATTTGAAAGTCTAAAAATGTAATTCCTGGATATCATTGAAATTAAAACACCGTTATATTCCCTTATTTGAACAATAATCTAGATTAAATCCCCATACAATCAAATTAAATTGTAATTAAATCGTTAATTCCCCTAAATAGACTCTTCAAAATATATCATCCTCTCTGATAAGAAGCTCTTTATAATTTTTTTAAAACTTGGTTATCTAAACTAATTTTCCCACATAACAAAATATTTGATATCATCATCAAAATACTTTGATATACCCGTCAAGTACCCTCATGGCCTATCACTTTTATTCCAACAATTATCCATGTGCAGCTCAAAATAAATGTAAACCCCTCTTTTACCAAATCAAACATTACATCGACGCACATTCGTGCATCTATCGGTCCGAATAGTACTCTAAGTGAGAGCTCTATTCACTTAAGCTGATTATGTTGGCTGATATTTTGTCAGGATAATGACGTACTCAGCCTTTCTATTCTTCTCAATTCATGCCACTTTTTATTTTCTCTCGATGAAAAAAAACACCCTGAGAATAACGGATCATACCCGCTGTGCGTGCTAAACCATTCGATGTGACGAATTCCCCGAGAAAAAAACACGATGTTATGTCCTGACACCAATCAATAATTGAGCGAGATGATGTGAAGGCTGTCTCGTAGCAAAAATTGCTGTGAGAATAAAATTTAGGGCCTGGATTGTGATGTCGGAATAATTCGCCGACATGGATAATAATGAATCGGATTAGTACAAGTGAATAACCTTAGCCACAATCGGACTGGTATTCGGTTGAGTTAATGCGAATTCACTGGTAGAAAGAAAGAGTGACGTTAGGGTGTCGTTCATGAAAATCAATGTCAATTGGAAATTCGATCACGAAAATGGCAGACAGGTAAAAACTACAGAAATAAAAATGGAGGTTAGAAAATTGTGAATGATGGGTCATTAGTGTCAATCAGTTGGAAATGAGGCGTGAAAAAATATTGTCATTTATGAATGGCAAATGAATTAGATGTTTTTTTGAATCGAAAGGTATTGTCAAAAATAATTTGAGCGTTTAGTAGAATCGTTTCAAACTGGTTAATTAAAATTGAGCTTAATATTCGTTTTGTTACCTTTGTGTTCAATTTCATTCACTTTTATTCTCTTAACTCAGCCAGCAACTGTAACGCCAAAGCCGATTGCTTCAATTTTGACAGACTTCACCAATTCCCGAACTGTAAGACATTGAAAGAAGAAAATCCAATGTGCGTAAATTGTGGAAGCAAACACCCTGCAGGCTATGGGAGTGAGAAGAAGCTTAAATGTCACCTAAACTTATGCCAATCACCACCTGTCAGAGCTAACAGTTCAAATTCACCTGGAGTTGGTGTTGAGCCGAGCATATGGATTGAAAATATATGATTTATTTTGGTGTTTCCTAGTAAAAAAGTATCATCATTGGAGGATATGTGATTATATCATTATATAACCAAAAATAAATACATTTTATCGGAGCTTCGGGTGTTTTATTGGAAGCAAGTGTACCGATTTGTGTTTAAAGAACGTAATTGAATGTAAAATTATTGTTGTTTGGCAGACTTGAATAATTTCACACTAACAAACATAACGACAACATTTATTTAAAACATAACGAGAAATATTTTTTCCTATATGATGTTTATTATCTGTCTTCATTTTGAGCATCGCTCAATCAAACATATTTTTAGAAAGTGCTGTCTCTTCACTACACTTGGATTTCAAAATCAATCTCGTTTCATACATCCACATAAATTCAGCTGACATTCTCCTTAGAATACTCTGACAACATCAGCTTATCCCTATCTACTCGTACTGCATCACAACGAACTGGAATGTCAAAATCATCAATATTAAATATTGTGTTCTTGTCGATACGTGATGTAGTGGAAAGTGTTATTGACATTTGTTGCAAATATTGGTCACGTACCATACACTTCTGCATCGTTCACCATCAGCGTTTGTCACATGTTACGATGTGTAAACTACTCAAGTGAAAATATAGACAAGACAAAGCGTGAACGACTTACCTATCCACCCAAGAAATTGTTCAGTCATGCAAGATCAGACTGGAAACTTTTCGATATAAGATATTTGTTGTTTCGCAGCACAGGTTGTCATCCGTCGGTTTTAGAATTTATGATTTATTTGGTTGCAAGGCGTACTCATTCTTAGAACAATAACATCTTATATTAACAAAATTGGACATTAAAATTCAAAATGAAATAGATGCATTAAAACCCAACCCAATCCCAAAAGTTAATAAAGTTTGTTAAAACTGTCGAATACTGATACAATAGCTTCACATCTCTCCCGCATTTTCCAAACTCATATTGTTCAATGTTTTTGGATTACTGGTGTTTTGAAATAAACTTAATTCCTAATCCAACCAGTTCGCTATCATTTAAACAAATTGACGGAGAATAAGAATCTACAAAATAACATTTTCAATATCATTCGTCAGTAGTAAATGCCCATATAGCAGTCAATTCTAGTTTGAAAAACACATCATTTTCGTTTTTTTTTCCACATTTCTAAAAATTTTCTCTTATTCCCATCCACCTTACTATTTGGAAAACGAAATTAGTGAAAAACGATTTGTTATCAGCAGAAGGTAACATCTGCTGATAACAAAAACATCTCACCCGGTTCATGTTACAGCAACATCTTTTTCTACACTAGCCATTCGATCGTCTCACGTACCGAATTTCCCACAAAAAAGACGAAAGATTTATTTGTGGAAACGAGTAAATTCGTTTCGTGGTTACATTTCCGACCGCATTAGATGGATTCCTGAGATTCATGTTCGTGCTAGTTTTCCAGTTGAAGTATTATGCCCGATTTATACATTGGAACGAGCGTCTCGGGTACAAGAGTAAACAAGACTCAACAAGACATTGGACGAGACTCAACAAGACATAGGGTGTATTGTTTACTTAGGATATTGCACCGTACAACACGGACCATACATCATGCACCTTTCATAGGGTGAATTGTTTACTTAGGATATTGCACCATGCATCTTTCGACAGTTGTGAGCTGTTTTGTTCAGTTCAGTGAACGATGACTGAGGTACGGGCTGTGGCTATTGCAACTGCCTGGTGTGCGTTGAGTTATTTCAATCTGGGACACGCAAACACATGTTTGAAGTCCCGGCGAAAAATTCGAAAATTTAAATGAGCACATGCTACCCTCTCGAATCCCTTTGACTTGATGCATAAAACCGACTTCGCTTCCAGCGGCTTCGAACTCGGACGAGACGGTCATAAACACTCAGGCACAGCAGTAAAAGGATCATTATCCCTTCGTAAAACAAACAAGAGCCGACGAGCAAACCATTTACACACGCGTGCTTGCCATGAAAAACACAGCCGAGACTAGACAAGGAGACCGTTTACACACTCACCTTGTCTTCATTTGGCATTACTCGGCGAGCATGTAATTCCGGCTTTAGAAGAAATAGTGGAAATCATGAAAGAAAGAAAGTGAAGTCAATAGGAAAATCATGAGAAAAGCGGTCAAGTGCTCAGGCACGTGTTAGATTCAAAACAAGAAAGATGAGAAGATAATTTGCTTGCAGTAATGTAATGTGATAAAGGTCAATTAGATTGCTAGTGGGAGTAGTATTAGTATATTAATAATTAGTGTATTAATAAAACTTTTTCATAAAACTATGCTAAAACTATACTAAACTGCAGGATCCACTTTCCACTCCACTTTCAAGATGTATTTCACATTTGATAGTGAAATTTAGACAGTAGGCCAGGAAAACAAGACGAAAAAATTGTCAAACTTCCAAATATTTTCTGCAGAAAAATGTTTATTGTGGGATGACAAACATAATGTGGAAAGTCCATTACAAAGCCATGTGCGAAACAAAGATTATTCAAGGTCAAATGTCACGAAAATCAGTTTTTCTTAAATATTTTGTTAACGATTGATTTTACGTGAATTTATGTGCAACAAATTTACTCAGCATTAAAGCAATACTTTAAATTCAACACTACATTTTCATTAATTCATTCATTCATGTACAATGAGTTGTTTTGGAGATATGAGGCTGAGAAATGTTTGAACCGAGCGCATAATCCCTTATGGTTTGCATATAGTGGTGTATACAGACTATACGATGCAATTAAGTGTAGGAAGTCCGTACAATGCACCCAAACCCATAATTCTTTCTCTCTAACCGTACTAATGCATTCCATAGTAATTTCATGGGTATATGTCTACCTGAAAATCTTTGGCGTGCTGTCGTCCAGAAAGAGGACTCCTTTCGTTAATTTTCCTCCTTTTTTTCTTTTGTAGCTTATTTCAACCACTCTAGAATTGCAGCGAAGAATTTTGCAGTTATTGAGACGCCATTGTTTAAAAAATCGGTCAGCAGCATCGCTTCTGAGTTTCAAAAGCAGCTGACTGTGGCACTTTGAATAGTGGTGTGCTTTATTTGGGCCACTGCATAGAGTTTTGTTTAAACTCAGGCTCATATTGATGAATTCAAGTCCCGTCTTCAGTAACGACTCCACTCAATACTCCTTCCCCTTCCTCACTACAGGGGTCCAAAAACGCACGGCAGCATTTCACGCGCTTTTGTTTTTGAGGCGGCGTGAACATTCTTGGCACCCACTTTGCACTGACTTTAGTCATGACAAGATGATCGTGAAGGATATTTGCAATGGTTGTATCTGGTACTTCAACCATTTCTGCTAGCTGTTTCTTCCTTAGTTCAGCATCTTCCTTTATCACTTTTCCGATTTTTCGATCAATGTCCGGAGTGGTCATTTGGCTGTAATAATCGTGAGTTGTCTTTAAGTGAGTCCCTTCATGATTTAAAAAGACTGTGCAACTTGTAAATCATGTTTTGATCTGAACCAGAGCCTTCGTATCCCGACGCTGACTCTTTCATTATGGTTTGAACCAACTTTTCTTGTTTGGTGAGGAACTTTATAGCTCGATTTTCTCAATATTGTACAATTTCATACAGAACTCAATCTGGTTGACAATAGTTTAATGGTCGATTGCAATAAAACTTGCTATTTGAACTTGCAGTGACTCTTTAAACTCATTTATTATCATTAAACTAACCTCATCAATGACTTACCTACTCATTCCGCGAAATTAATGACCCACCTTTGTATATCATTATATTTTGTTTGCATTCCTTGGAATATTTAGGAATATCATTGGAATATCTTTCTTACATTTTAATTTGGATTTTATGTTACTTTGGTGCACGTTGAAGAACTATTCTTTGTGCACAAATTACAACTGACTTGATATTATACATCTTTATCCTACATTTGAATGTTTCTTACGAAGTTTGTACAAGGTTTGTATGGTACGGAGGCTATTTTGTACAATGTTTGAATGGTACGGCCGATAGTTGTAATAACTTTATTGTGTATAATTCTATTTTTATATATATGAGGTTGTTGCGTTCTTATCTTAATATAACTAATTTTTTAATAGTTTATCTTACCTTAAAAGAAACAAAATGTATTGCCAAAATATTTGCCACAATGGACCCACAACATTACTATCCCAACGGGAATCGCGGTAATGTATTCTGGGGGAATGTATGAATCAAACAATGCTGGTAATGCAAATGTAATATGCTAGAAAGCTATTTTCCAGCAATTATACCATATACTCGTATACATAACTTGGAGCATGGGGAATGCTGCAAGGGAGAAAGCTCATATGTTGAAATTTCCAATGAGCGTCACAATCACTTAGCATTTAAAAACCACACATGCAGAGATACGATCGGCCTTTATTCGTATTCACCGTAGATGACGGGAATGCAAGAATACTATGTCGTACTTTTCAAAAAGCTCTTATACATAAAGCTATAAAGCTAAAAGCATAAGTTTCCTCTTATATAAATCTTCCCAGCCTAGGACATGCAATGTTAAAAAGAAAACAACATGCAATGGTCCGGTAATGCTTCCACGCATTACGCGAAATGCTTACCGAATATATCCGTAAGCATTATTTTTCCCGTTGGAATGGAATACGTCAATACTACGGAATTACTATAGAATACGTTATTAGGTAGAAAGCTCCACTTCAACTATACATTAGAAAGAAGTGGGTTTGGGTGCATTACACGGCATTTCTACGTTTTATTGCATTGTATAGTCTGTATAACGATAAGAGATTATGAGCTCGGCTCGAACATTTCTCACCATCATATCTCCAAAACTACCCATCGTACATGAATTTGATGTATGAAGCTTTTGTGCAAATTTTAATGCTGAGTAAATTTGAATACATATATAATATAATAAATAGTACATTAGGCAAAGAATTTTAGTAGACACAAAAGAGACAGAACATTGAATTTTAAGATATTTATTGCCAAATATGAAAAACTTTCACCTTACCAAACAGTTTGACAATGTCCAGGAGTCCCCAAATACGAAGTTTCTTGGGAAAAATTAGATAGAAATGAAAATTAATCACATTTTCACTGGTTTTCACTTAATTCACGACATTTCTTTCAATAATGTAGAGCATAAGCATCGTTTTGAAATCAGCACAAAATTCCGTTCAAGCTCTCTTCGCTGAAACCACATGAATTCATTTTGAGCACAGAACTAGATTATGTGAGCAATTGAAAAATTATTGATCGAACTGATTGAGTTTCTTTTTCATACCTATGATTTTAGTCTGGAAATCTTCATTCTAAAACTTAAAAGCTTGGCATTTATCAAATGAAAAATAAGGCGCAACATCATAGACTCCAACGGCTTAATTTAACTGTAAATGCGGCAAATCTTTATTGTTTTGAAAAACTGGTCGAGGTGCCAAAGTTGTGGAGAGAAATTTGGTACCAGAAAGTTTTGAGATAGAAAACAATAACAGCCTGATGGTGAATTGAGCTATAGCATTTACTTAAGTAGGAATTCAAATTTTAGGCTTACCTTTGATAGAATGTAGGGAAAAAATTTACAAGTCTGTCAGTCGACATCAGACTAGGGGAAATATTTCAGTTGGTTAAAGTTGCTAGTAGCTATGAAGTTTCAAAAGTGTCCTCAAATCACGTCGACTGAATTTTTAGCAGCTGGAGAGCTATGTATGTTCTTTGGTTACATTTCGAAAAGGATATATTTCAGCATGTACTTGAATATCTAAATCCGTCACAAAAACCTCACTTCGAAATCAGTTTTTCATGTAACTATGGCTATATACACATCCGGCATTAATATTACAGATTCAAAAAAAGTCCTTCTTGACGACGTAGAACAATAGGGAACAGTATTGAAACTGTCTTAAGGTAAATTTTCTCGATGGCTTCTTGATACCCCATCCCTTAGCTTCGAATTTATTAAACTCTCGCTCGGTCTGTGTGTGAGATGACAAAGAAGCGAACTCGGCTCAGTTGAACTGGTTGCCCATTGTAGAAAGAAACCACTACCTAGCGGCTAGAGACTGGCTGAAAACGAAAAAGACTAGCTAAAATTCAACCGCCAGCAAAGACGGTTCTTGCGGTCCAATTTTTTCAAAGAAACTGCAGAATACTTAGAAGCAAGGTAACATTTTTTTTCGACGTTTGAATTTGAGATAGCTAAATAATTCAAAAAGGTTAAAAATCGAAGTCCTGCAATTGCACATAACATACACAGTAGTACTATGCACTGTCACGTTGGCATCAAATATCAGTTAGAAATACCCTTTGTTCTCAATGCCAGAATGAGTCTAGAAGATATCGTTGTATCCAGAGAAAACAAACACTATTTGGTGGCTGTTGACATTGAAGGTTACATCTCTCAAACCGTTGCCAACATAAAGTCAAAGTCAAAAAATTTGCGAGTGTAAAGTCAAAGACAGTTATGGTGCGTAACATCACATTGGGATCTACCGAAAACAAATTTAGCAGGCCTTGTAGGGTCTCTCAAACGTTTATTTTGTTATTTGTCGACGCTGTGCTGTATATTATCCTTGATGATAATCAGTTGACGTTTTGATGTGCTACGAAAATACCAAAAGTACTAGCTTAATTAAGTATTTTCCTTTTAAGTCTAGTATTATACTCTTCGCGATGCGAAATAAACGTCAAATCCCATATAAAAGGAGTTTGCATTTGGTCGGGGAAGATTTCGTTGGCTTTGGAATGTTCCGGCAAACAAACGTAGGAATGAAAAGTTATAATAAGCGCTCTCATTCTACAATTTTTCATGTCAGCGCGAAATTTCGAATCTGTAAATAATGATATCTAGTAGCAATGTCGGAATTTTATTTCGCCACTGATAAAAGGGTACTTTTTGCGACATTTCGTTTCGCTCGAGTATAGTACTAGACTTTGCTAAACAATTTTCTTCCATAAAATTCCCATTTGGATTCAAAAAAAATTTTCTTCATTTTTCAACAATTCATCGGTTAACATGTTCTTTGAATATTTCACAACAAAATTTAATGAGAAATTTTACACCTTTGTTTATATAAAAACAAAAACATATGGCAAGCTTGTGAAAAGTTGCGTCAAACATACGGGGTCGTCACATTAAAAGAATGTTGTTTCTCTAACTCACAGATTTTCCACTTCCTAGAATCTATTTTGCACCTATTGCTGATAATTTAACATCCAATTGTTTTTACGTTAGCAACTTCTGCATATTTTCCATAGAACTCAAAGTTCATTTGTAAAAAATAATCCCTGAATCATATAGGAACATACACCCAATAGTTCTCATCGTCATAATTCACATCTACTAAAGAAAAATTGAATTATCTTCACATTCATCACCAGACAAGACTACTGAATTATTTGATCGATCGATTACACCCTTCGAAAAGGATTAACAAACAAGTACTTTGACCACAAACCATACACAGTAGTACATCCATATTATACAAATCCCATGCAAATACCGTTTGATATAAATCATCCCCTGATGTTTGTTAATTGATTCATCATATTAAGCGCGTATTTTGGACAATCATCGACAACTACCACCACCATTGCGAGTGTCCCAGCCCAGTTAGCAACAGCAAAACTCAGGGCCACAAAATTTCGACTGTGGCACGAATCACACATCATCGGACAATCAAACAAAATTAAATGATTGATTGACGTTAAACACTCATTTTCAATTTAAATTCCATAGAAGAGTCTTTTTCAAGGGTTAGCTTGAATTTATTGATTTGCATTTTAAGTTTAAAGAATGTGGTAAGTGGATGATTTTCGAAGTGGAATGCGTTAAATTGAAAATTTTTAATAGTGTTGTAAGCAAACTTTAGCGAGAGGTTTCTTACGGACTATATTGAATTGAAAAAAAAATCCTATTTTTTCTCAAAACTTATTTGTGACTTAGAGAAGGACAGATCTACAGTGAATTTAATGAATTTTAATGCTTTTTTCCAAAAAAGATTACGAATAAGATATTCGAAATTGTATAAATAGACGTTAAGGAACACAGTTGACTGAATTGAAAAATATTTGTTCCATATGTATATAAATTTCCTCTAATTTATTTATTTATTTACATTAGACTAATTTTATAGATAAAAAATTCACTTAGTAAATTGAGAAACAAAGAAGACGAAAAAGTTAAATTTAAATTAAAATAAATGATGGAACTCATCATGACTACGTAAAAAGGTAAAATGAAAATACACCTATGTACAACCATAAAGGACCTTCAAGACAGCCCGATTCCCAGAGGTTCGTTGAAGCAAAATATTACCACACAGGAAATACTCAAAGCATAAAAAGTTTGGTTTGATAGAAAAATACATTACTGGAATCTCGAACACATTAATAGAGACAGAGTTCCTGGTACACCATGGAAATACGGCTTTGAGATCTGTCTGCAATGAAAACCAGTCATTATCAGAAACCTGCCGTAAATAGTCGATATTAAGATGAAAATACAGAAAATATAAATAATAGAGGTCCAAGAATAGAGCCTTGTACAACACCAGAAGAGGGATAAAAAGGGGAAGAGCAACTATTTAGTAAAACTTTGTAGGATTTAGAATGTAAGATGAAAACTAGGAAAGAACGGGATCAGATATACTTAACCAAGTAATCTTATCGAACAAGTTGTAACGGTCGACTGTGTCGCAAGCTTTCGAAAAACTAGTGTATATTACATCAATTCGATGCCTTGTCAAGAACAGTGGACGCCATATCGACAAAGTTGACTAAATTAGTAGAAGTGGAGCGACCTTTGATAAAACCACGTTATTCATTTGAAATTTTACTATACAATGCATGGTAGACTGGGTCGTGTAAATTTGTTTCTATCAGTTTACGAAAACAGGAAAATATAAACAATCGACTGAAACGTTTTCAATGTTATCCGTCTTCAATATCAGGAAAACATTTGTCAGATTCCAGTGTCAAGCAAAACACCGAGAGAAAAGCTGAAGTTAAAAAGTATGCACAAAAGGACACATAACTAGGATGAAAAACATATTCCGTATTTAATGAATAAAGAATCGGGGCTACTGATGCCACTACAATTTAGACGAGACACCTATGTTTGCACCTTGACGGCGTTCACTAAAAGAAGTTAAAAGAAGGAGTAGCAGTGAAAGAAGCTATAGGTGAGCTACATCCATCAGAGGAATTATGGGAAGCTATAAACAAAGAAGAAAAAAAGCTTGCAAACGTAGGACACATTACAAAGACCCAAGAAGATTTTTTGCCATCAAATACCACGGGATTGGAATATTGCTTGTCCGTTTTAAGAGAGTGAATGTGGACAAATTAATGTTGGAAAAGAAGCAGCGTCCGACAAGTAAGACAAGTCCGACAAATAAGCTATAATAACGCCGGCAGATTTACTGAGATATAGAAGGGAAAAAATCATCACGCGATTTATCTTCAACACGAAGAGCTGTGCAAACAGCAACTGAGAATGAAGGGACAAACTACGGAAGTATATTTGGCTAAAAATGAAATTAGGAAGACATATAATGAAAAAAGTGTTTCATTAATTTCGAGATTTCTAAAAAAAAACTCTAGCGCACCTGAACCGCTAGACACACTAATGTTCGAAGAACAGTAGAAGAATCGTGCAGATTTTGAGTGCATATTCTACCACACGAGCTGCTTATTACAGCCAAAATGTTTCAAACACCACGTTTTACTTTGGTCTCAAGAATGCATTATAACTCATATGGTGGAAAGGTTTCAGATATTACCACTGGCATGAATTTCAAAGTTTATGAGAGCAAAACACTGGTTAACTATATTCGTTATCAGTTGCTTATTTCACAAAACTTTGAAAGCAGCATATCATATAACATCAATGAAGAAAATGCTTAGTGCCTGCAGGACTGTAACTGAAGTTGGTGTTTGGGGCTGCGATCCGAAAATTTTGCAGAGCTTTGGGAATTGAAACATTGGTCATTTATTTTCATTGTAAATGTTTCCGGTATGAATACTAACTGTAAGCATTTATTGATAAAGAAATAGCACTACAGACTCGTGTTGGCAACCTTCTGCCAGTATCAAAGCCAAGAATATATCACATCTGCCAAGAATATATCACATCCTATAACATCTGCATCGCGTTGAAATTAACCTACCCTGCATATTTCGTCTCGATCCGATGACTGCGTTCGAAGTTATAGGAGTATAAAGAAATTTAGGGTTACCAGCCGCGGCATTTTTCAAATAATCGAAAACTTAATATTTGCTGTATATTGTTACTACAATATCATTACCATTTAAAAATTTTACGATCAAATCGCTTAAGAAAGATATTGGGAATAAACACAAAACCAACAATAGCTGGCAACCCTATCGTAGCTTTTCAACCAAATTTGACCTGAATAATGCCTATAATAGGTTCCATAAAATGTATGAAATTTGTATTGATTTCATGACTGCACTGGAAGTTATAGGGCAAAAAGTTTTATTTTCCTGAGCGAATTTTCAAAACCAAAGATACAAAAATTACCATAGCTGGCAGCACCAATCGAATTTTTCAACCAAATTTCTATCAAACAGAGTTTAGGTTCAGTTACTTTGTCAATTCAATGAAAATCTGGTAACTGAATTAGAATTCATAGGGCAAAAAGCAGTTTTTTTTCTTTGTAATTTTTCAAGATTGCACCACTGGCACAGGGTCGCCCACAATTCAAAATCGCTTCTATCAGACCTGATCCTACTCAATTTCCATGTATTCTGTAAATTTCAACTGCATCTGATTATTGGTTCGTGAGTTCCCGTGAACAGAAGTTTTTGATGCTAAAAATATAGATAAATTGGAAAACGGTTACCGTTCTTGTCCGACATGAAAATTCCACAGTTTTCCCTTGACTGTTTAGACAAATCATAAGATTTGTATGCAAGTTGGTTTTCATTGTAAGAAACGGACATATTTTTGGAGATTCGATGGTTTGAATGTTTTCACTTTCAGTGCCTGGCGTAGCTACAGGGTTGCCAGCACGTTCGTAAAAACTACGCAAGTGTGCAACTTAACAACATTTATGTGTCCTGTAAGCTTCATAATGATCTAATAATTTAATAAAGAGTTTTCACAATTTAAAAATTTTCAAATTTTACCAATCTCATTTTAGGCGCCTAGCGCACACATAAGGTTAAAAATTTCAAAAACATTATCATATTCACATTTGAAACACGTTCAAAACTTATTACATAAATTTTATTTTTGCAAAAGTTATTTTTTGACAGAAAAATAGGTATATTTAAAATATCACTAAAATTACATTCGAAGTTATAGGAGTATAAAGAAATGTAAGGTTACCTGTAGCGAGTTTTTCAAATAATCGATAACTTAATATTTGCTGTTTATTGTCACTACAATATCATTAACATTTGAAAATTCTACGACAAAACCGCAAAATAAAAATATTACAATTAAACACAAAACCAACAATAGCTGGCAACCCTATCGTGGCTTTTCAATCAAATTTTGCTGAATAATGTTTATAAAAGATTCCATTAATTGTCAAAATTCGTATTGATTTAATGACTGCACTGGAAGTTATAGGGCAAACATTTCTATTTTCCTGAGCGAATTTTCAAAACCAAAGACACCAAAATTACTATAGCTGGCAGCACCAATTGAATTTTTCGATCAAATTTCTATCAAACAGAGTTTAAAGTAAGGTTCAGCTGCTGTGTCAATTTCATGAAAATCTGGTAACTTATTCACATTTCACACGGCAAAAAGCAGTTTTTTTTCTTTGTAATTTTTCAAGATGGCACTACTGGCACAGAGTTTTAAGTCCAAAGCATTCTGTAAATTTCAGTTGTATCTGATTATTGGTTCGTGAGTTCCCGTGAACATAAATTTTTGATGCTAAAAATATAAGTTAACTGGGAGAGGGTTACCGTTCTAGTCCGACATGAAATTTCCAAAGTTTTATTTTGAACGTGTAGATAAAGCATGAGATTTGTATACAGATTGCTTTCATTGTAAGAAACGGAGGATATTCGATGGTTTGAATATTTTCACCTGGAAATTTTTATTTTTTCAAATTTAAGACACCAAAACTATCATAGCTGGCAGCTCCAACCGGATTTTTCAACCAAATTTCTCTCAAACGCGGTTTAAAGTAGGATTCAGCTACTGTGTGAATTTCGTCAAAATCGAACGATTGAATCAGAATATATAGGGCTAAAAGCAGCTATCTTTTTTTGTATTTTTCAAGATGGCACCACTGACACAGAATCGCCCGCATTTCAAAATCACTTCTATCAGACCTGGTCCTATTTAAGACCAATACATTCTGTAAACTTCAATTAATTCTGCTCATCAAATCGTGAGTTCCCGTGAACAGAAGTTTTTGATGCTAAAAATATAGGTAAATTGGGCAAGGGTTACCATGCGTGCCCGTTGTACCATATCAAATTTTTTATTTATATAAACAAAACATAAGATTTACATATGAGTGGCCTTTTTTTGAAGAAGCGGCATTTTGTCAAGAGAGTCGATGATTTGTAGGTTTTCACTTTCAGTGTCTGCCCTTGCTACAGGGTTGCAAACACAAATTTACAACTAAATCATAGCAATATATTGTGAGAATTTCGTAATGATTGAATAATTCTGTCAACAGTTATCGCAATTTAAAAATGTTCAGATTTTGCCTTCTCTTTTTAGGCACCTAGTGCACACATGGGGTTAAAAAAATTCCAAAACATTATCCGATTCGCATTTAAAACACGTTAAAAATTTATATCGTCAACTTTATTTTTGCAAAAATTATTTGTGTACGGAATAATAGGTATATTAAAAATATCACTAAAATGGCCGCCGGCGTCAAAGGGTTAACAATAATTGACATTTAGTGAGACCTGGGTCTATTCTGCATATACATCAATGTATCCTGAAAGTTTTAGCTAAAACGGATGGCGCGTTCCCGAGATTAACTCACTGAAATTTTTTGATGATATATATATATATATATATATGTATATATATATATGTATATATATATATATATATATATATATATATATATATATATATATATATATATATATATATATATATATATATATATATATGTATATATATATATATATATCCATATATATACATGGAAATATGAATTTTTGGCCGAATCGATTTTAATACTAATGTTCTTCGAACATTAGAAAATTTTTTCACGTACCAAAGCAATATGGTTTGACTCCTTTCGAAGCGAATGCTTAGCTATGGCGGTAAGGAGACACATATGGGAGAAGCCAATATCAATTATTCCATATTATTTTCAGTGCCACATTTTTTCCTATTTGCTGAAGCACTAGTGCTATTTATGCCTTAGTCACGACTTAAAGCTATAATGTGACACCAAATCAACGGAGCCAGCTGTTAAGACAATTCGAACCCGCAAGCAGTAAATCGCTGCTACGGTCTGGCGCGCTAGCGAGCTAAGCTACCAATCTCTCATTTGTATAAAGCAAAAGTTAACAGAAATCATAAAAGCTATCATTTTTTTCGTCGAATATTGAAGCGTGGTTGATGTTGAAACATATGAAAACATGTCCGCATTGTAGATAAAATTTATTGAATTCGTAGACATAATTTAGTAGATTTGAGGAAAAATACTTCTTGATATAAGGTAAAGTAAAAATTGTATTCCGTTGAATGTAAGAAATGTTTACACAATATTAATACAAATAAAAGTTCCTTTGATTTGTGGAAGATTTCACATCTCGTAAACAAGTAAATTTTTTCTTTGATTCTCGGAAACATATTTTTCTGAGTGTAGCACAAATAGGTTTAGTAGCTTTACCATTAATGATAGTACGCAAAAGATTTTGTATCATATAACTAGAATTAATAAATTATACACATATATCTCTAAAAAAATGTATATAGTATTACTACGCGGAGTTCTTAACAGTATCAAAAGATTGCAATTTGTTGCAAATTAAAATGACATTGAAATTGTGCGGGCAGTTTCTGGTACCAAAGCGAGTGGCGCCCGGCTTGCCCTCTTTCTCGTAAGCAACGGCTACCCGGAGATGCTCCTCTTTGATCCCAGTTGAGTAAGAAACTTTAGAACGCTTTTCCATTCAAAATGATAACGATTTGAGCAAAAGTTACCAGTAAGCAATTTGTTAGCAGTTAAAAGAACTCCTCCACCAACTATTTTACTTGACAGAGAAAGATCACAATCCTATCTAAAGATAGTGCAGAGCAAATATTTCATTGTTAAAGATGCTATCGTTGAGCTAAGTTTCAGTTCAGCAAACAAAATCATCCGAAGATGCTATGGAAGATAATTAGATTCGCTCCAACTTGGTTCTAAGTCCGTGAACATTTTGGTAATACAAAACTACGATGATTATTTGAACAATTAGAGTTTAGCTGAGTGAAACACTTCCAAGCATGAATTGGATGAAAATATTGACGGCGAGTTAGTTTTTTGAAAGATTTAACTAAAGAATATTTAACAGATTACCAACTACGCGCAATGCATTCGTGAATGTATGTTTAAATGAAGCCACGAAGCAATCAGCTTCCTTCGTCATTGCAAACTATATTGAAAATATTTTGAAAGTTTTTCCTAGTTTACGTTCAATACACTTTTACATATCTTCGTCGATTGTTTCGGAAGCAAATTTGAAGAAACAAATGATTCAGTTTCAGAAACAAATTTCAAGTTGCAACATAGACTCATTGTTATAAGATCGATATCCGTGAATGCACTCTGAGCTACATTATGCTATAATTATGTTTTCAATTTCAATCATGATCTATATTTTTATTCCAAGTAAGATAAAATAAAAACTGCAATTGCTTTTTGTTGCTTTATCATCAAGTTTTACTAGATACTTAAGGGTCCACCTGCTATCAAAAACTAATTGAACAGTTTTATATTTTACGATGGCTATATTTCAGTATCTTACTTCAATACGATTGGCTTACATTCTCCCACAGAGAAAGTAGTATCACTTCAATCTCTATCTCAGAAGCTTATCAGTTTTTTTCCATTCCATCCTCCCTCTAATCAATTATTTTTCTTCCCTTTCACTGAAACTTCATTCTAATGGCAGCAATTCCCTTGGGTGCTAAACCACTTACCTACCCGAATAACGAAAAGATCAAAACTCATAGCAGCATCGTATTTGTCATCAACAGCTTCGTACTCTGTTTACCTCCCACGAGATCGATTCCTCTTTCGTAATCAAAAAATTCATTGATTTGATTAACCGTAACAACCTTACCATATGCGGCTAGGTCCCTTCAGACCGAAGCGAAAAAACAATATTCAATTTTGCTCTTCTGAAGTCACCTAACAATAGGCATGTGTGTCTCACTTGTGGCCGCATCGAGGACACAATAATCAATAATGTGACATCGGTTGGAATGTTTTAATAGATACATGTGTTTGAATGTGAATATACGTCGCACCTTGCAAAAGCAAGTCCAATTTTGAGGTAATCTCGAGTTTCTCATAATTAAATCTGTCAACATGCTTTTAAATGTTTCGCACACTCTTTGTTTTCTATTAGTTTAATCATCGAAACCAAGCCAAAATACATACTCTTTCAACTCCACTCTAACTTAAACTTACTTTTAAAGTTGTTCAAAGTTCGTTGTTCCACTCTTGCTCGATCTCGAATCAAATCGACTTCTAATTTAATTATCAGGAATTGAAAGTTTTTGACCAAAATACAATGCTGTGTAGTACACGGAGTCCTGGAATTTGATAAAGTAATCTGAGTTGATTAAGGACAACGATGAAAACGAATTTTGGCAAGTTTGTTTAGTCATCGTGGGTAGGTGGATAATACCTACTTGAAACAAGTCCGTTTTTGATTCAGACCGAATTTCGTAATTGAGTGAAAATTAATTTAGTTAGAAATCAAATTGAAATAGTGGAATCGTAGAACAATTTAATTGAAGTAATGTGAAATATTTGCAAGAGAGGATTGGGAGTGCGGAGAAGTTGCACAAAGGTTCAAAACTGCGTGTTTTGATGAAGAAACTTTGTAGGACTGCACTGGTTTCAAAGTCGCATATAAAATTTTTAGCGAACGTAAACGGGTAACAACATTTTGAAACTATCCAGGAAAAAGGACCTTATTAATAAAATTCTGCAGTCCGATCATATACTTTACAGTATCTTATTATTGCAAAAAAATCCAATTAAACGTCACAATCAAGCAAATATGCATTCGAATTTCAACACTTTGTCCCCCCTTTCTATACGCCTTGTCTGCTCATTAAATTGTCTCATTATGAGTTTTTCTCGTCATTTAATTTTTTCCAGTGCTCAGTCGAATGCTAATTTTCAGTGCTGCGTTTGTAGACGTTGTCATGCGAACGCATACAGCTACAAATTAAAATTGATGGCTGCATCGTTTGGGGAGTTTATGGTCTGACTCCCGGAACAATCTTCTTACAGTCTGTTCGCGTTTTGGTTTCATCCAAACGATAAACCAGACAATATAGAAAGGGTTCAGTATTCTAAACAGGATTTCAGGATACTTTTCAGATTAGAATGGGGGCGATATGTAGCCTCGAGTTTTTCAAGTTTTTCAATAGACAGTCTTAAGATCATTTTCGACTTTTTCATGTCGCAGAGGCAACTATTCTATGAAAAAATGCAATATTTGGATTAATTTAACATGACAACCTGATTTGTTCACAAAAAAAAAACATTTTACACTAACATCCTACAAAAATGTAGCTGGACTCCTTTTCTCTTTCCCACGCACTCTAACAGCATTCCCCCAGACCCACATTGGGCGCACTCTGTTGGGCCTCCATCAAAACTCTCCAAAGCCACCAAAAATTCCGAACATGTGCTTCGCACTAAATTCATTTGGGAAATTCAATTTATTTTCATGAGGGCTTTTGCATCACAACACCCGAAACAAGCGACGACATAGATGAATTGTATACGAAACTGATGAGGACATAGCAGACACAAAACACACTCGTGCATCTACTAGATAAAATCAAATGAGAGAAGTCTCCCTGTTGAAGTAGGTCCATCGATTCGACTAGTGAGCTTTAAGATAGAAGGTTCTCCTAGGGAGATTTTAGAAGGATAATGTCGAAATTCATACAAATTGCAGCCGAATCGAATCGAATGGAAACGACAACGCAGAAAAAAAATCGGAAGTGGAATCTGGTCTTGCATATCTAATAAGGTTATTCATTTGACGGTTTGTAGTGTGAAGGGTGTCTTTTGTGCTGTGATGTCTAGCTGGGAAATAATGTTGCTTGTTTTGTGGAATCATAGAATGGTCTAAGCATTGAAAAATATCCAGAGAGATTGTATGCGCTCGATCTTTTCAGCAACTAATGAACTTAAAGTGAATGAAATGGAACTTTTCAATGAACGGACCTCGAAGAAATCAAATGGGATTTTGACGGAAGAAAGAATATTGGAAAAAATTTGCATTATAGCTTTTGGCATGGGGTCCGGGAACGAAATATGCATCGAGTATTGATTGAATGTGTTACATGAATTAAATATTGCCGTCGAAAAAATGTTTATTGAAATGCGGCATGTTGGGAGGAGCTATGTGAAAAGAGATTAGTTATCTATTTATCACCGAACAGGGTGTAAAATTACATATATACGAAATAAAAATAAAAAAATAAAACTTAATTTTAAAACAGATATGAAATAAACAAATTAACATTTATGAAATAAATACATAGCAGTTAAATTCCATGTAGGTCTCAATATTGAACACGCAAAATTATGAAAAACAAAAACTAAATCTATTTGGAAATAATCACCTTACACCAACTCACCTACTGACGTCATTGTTAATTAGTACGCGATTCACAATAAAACTCTGAATTCGTGACAACTTGATTACAGAGGTTTATGAGTGAATTAGTCGCTTTTTTCAGAAGTGGCAACAGAATCCTATAAAAGTTCGCAGGAGCTCTAAAAAAGTCAATTTCCGTATAAACAGCGAGGCAATTTTCGTTTTGAAGATAATTAAGTACCTTGATATTAACATACTCAGGCCTATGCGGAGCCTCAATCATCACATTCAATACTGTTTGAACTCTTTAATTATTCATATTTGAAAAACAGCTATTAAATAGTGAAACAATGTTATTCACTTTTATATGAAAATTAAGCTCTTTTGCTTGATCAAATACTAAATTCATATGAAGGTTTAAAAGACTTGTATATCATAAACAGCGAGAATTTTATCAAAATCAGCTTAGTACTTGAAGTCAAGTAAACCTTCGCCTTACCATCTTATCGGGTATGTTTTCAAGCCGCATTTTGTTGCCGCTTTCTACAAGCAACATTTGAGATGAATTCTGACAGATGACAAACATATGTGGTCATTGACTTGATAAACTAAAAGTTGAAGCTGTAATTGGTTTAGCAGGGAGTTGATAAGCATACTCCAAAGAAACGGCGATAGGACACTAACTTGTCGAAATCCACTTTTCATCTTCACTCTCAAGTACCATTCAGTTCAAGCTTCCGAAAACAAAAATCTCTGCGTCAGTGAGGTGGACATCCATAAATTTTGAAATGAGTAAAAACAACCTAATATCACCTGATATCAGAAAAAAATTTTTATTTCTTCTATAATTAGGGTAACATCCTGCCATTATAAGTCTTCACCCAAGACTTGAGTATACTTGTCCACTATATTTTTTTTATTCGTTCCTAGCGTGTCAGCTCGAAATAAATATAGGAAAAACCAAAAACCAATGAGAAGTAAATAGAATTCATCCCTCCTACAACCTCCAACGTCAACTAATTCCACTTCACCTTTCTGTCGTACAATTCATAATTCTGGCACTATGTTCGCTAATAAATAATGTCCATCAGTCCAAGACTCGAGTGGAAGCAAGATGAAGCAATACGAAAAAAACATCCTTGAAATTGATTAATACGTCTTGAAGGAATAGCAACGTGAATCGCGAAAAACCGTTTACTGTGTATATTCGGATGCATACACCTACATAGTGAAACGGAAAATGAGAGACGGAAATCTAATATTAGCGTGACCGTCTTTATAAAAAGTCAAATTCGATATTATTAATGATTTGTGCACGTGGCTGTAAGTACAAGTATATCTACGAATGTAAGCTAACGGATATGAACAGGCATCGATAATAAGAAGTTTGAAATGAGATGACGATGCTTATACCAATAATGATGATGATTTTGCAAATTCGATTCGAAAGAACAATAAAATGTAATAATGTAATGCCAAGAGGAAGTAATGAAAATTGAAAGCAAGAACCTCCGTGCTTGGTTTAAATGGATGGAAATGGAAATGAATGCGAAGTATAATCAATATCGGTGCAGTAAAATCAGCGATTTGAGGTGAATTCCACTTAGTCATGGAAGTAATAATGATTAATATGAGTGGATTGGCTTTTGAAAGAATTAATTGAAATGTGAATAGAGCTTGAGAGGGCTCTGAGAGTATTTGGTTAATAATTTGTGGTTAATACATGAATAAGTTTTTTATTGGTAGTGCTATTATTAAATTAGTTGTAAACTTTTCATGTTAAAAATTTCACACGCAAAAAGAATGTTTTGTTTAATATATGATTTTTTATACATATGTGTTTTAATTTCAAAATACTATGGTGATTCCAAAAACAAACCTGAATGTATAAAATATTTCAAATTCCATTAAAAAGTTATATTTTTGATATCAGAATTACGCCCGCAATATATAAAAGGCACTACATCAACTTGGATCCAATCGACATCTACTTGATCCAAGACAAGTATCTACTGAGTCCCAACACAACAACAAACAAACATTTTATTGGGCTTAAATTATATTATAAAAATGAGTTATACCTAATGTACTAGCTTAATATGTCTTAGGTCTAACAGTTTTAAAACTATACCAAGATCTTAGCCTAATGTTAATATGTACGTATTATGTATCTGAAATTCTTAACCTAACTTATAATATAGAGGGGAAAGCCCAGTAAAACCCCTCAAAAACTTCATTTTTGGAGCAACACTAGGAGCGAATTAATAAAGAGGAGTGAAGGAAATTTGGGATAGGGGTGTGGTGACAGGGAAGGAAATAGGATTGCAGTTAGTTTCGTATGTCTGTGGAGGAAAGATTACGTCCAATTTTGTCAGCCCGTCGGAATATATTGGGCCGTCGAGTATACCGTACCGGTCCTGCGTCTCGAATATGGCCTATTATATAGCAGCAACTTACCTTGTGGTGTAAGAAGTGTGTGGGATTCATGCAAGGAAAGAATGTGAGTTGGGCTAACATGCTTGTGAGTAAGAGGATCAAGGTATTGTGGAAGGCTTAGTACATTTCTTACTAGACTGTTGGGATGATCAGGGCATTTGCCAAGGAGTTTCAAACATAGATTTGCAAGGAACAAATCTATTCTGGGGATTTTCGCTGTGCTGTAAAGGGTGAGATTATTATGGAATTTGTAGGAGTTGGGTTTGCGATGAAGATTGAGACAATGTCGCAGTATTTTCCGCTCCGTTGCTCTCAGCCTCTCCATTTGGTGTGAGGAAAGATCAGACCAAACAGGAAAACCGTGAGAAATGATAGGACGAATTAATTGTTTATAGCAATTAAGCTTGACGGAATTTTTGAGGTGTGTGGAGCAGTGTATGAGGGGTAATATACTGTGGTATGCATGCAGGACTTTAGTGAGGATGTTGTTTACATGGGGAATTGGGGATAGTTTGGTGTTTAGCACTACGCCCAGGTAAGTAACTGTGTTATGTCTAGGGATGGGATTGTTGTTCATTTTTAGCGTTATGTAGGGAAGGAGTCGTCTTGTCGATCGGGGAAGCTTAACGTGGCCTCGAATTATGATGGATTCGGATTTTGACGGGTTTGGGATAAGGTGCCATGAGAGGAAGTAGCTATGAAGTTTGTCGAGGTACGTAGATATACGTTCCGCGTTTATTTTGAGGCTACGAGCAGGTGAATAAACAATGAGGTCATCAGCAAACTGTAAGATTTTGAGAGGTGGTGGGGGTCGTGGAATATCGGCTGTGTAGATGGCAAAGAGGATGGGAGAAAGGACAGAACCTTGAGGGATACCGGCTGTGTTAGCATAGGGATTTGATAAGACATTGTTTATTTTCACTATCGAGGATCTATCAGAGAGGAAGCTGTAAATAATTTTACACAAGTGCGGATGAAAGTGGAAGAGAGAGAACATTTTATGCATAAGCCCTTCTTGCCAAACGGTGTCGAAGGCCTTTTGAATGTCAAGGAGACAAGCTGTGATGGGAGTGCGGTTGTTCAAGTGGACTACCAGGTCAGCTTTTAGGGTAAGGAGGGAATGATTGACGGACTGTTTGGGGAGGTTAGCAAATTGGAATTGTGGAATGACTTCGAATGTGTCACAATGGGACATTATCTGTTCCTTGATGACACATTCAAATATTTTACTGGTAGTGGATAGGAGGGAAATAGGTCTGTAGCTTTCGGGTAAAGTTGGGTTCTTATTTTTTTTTGGGATTGGAATAATGTTGGCAGTTTTCCAACTGCTGGGAAAATGTCCATTGATAATGCAATGGTTAAAGAGAATTGATAGGAAAGGAGAAATGGAATGTTTGCATCTCTTCAGCACAACGTTTGGGATCATGTCGGGACCGGTGGACTTTTTATTATTGCGCGAATGGATGATGGAGGAGATTATGTTTGGAGTAGTGAAAGGAAGACTTCCGCATTCATTGCTGAGATGTGGAGTAGATGTAATGGGATGACTAAAGAGGTGTTCATTAGGAGTGGAATTCAAAGGAACTTGATTTATATTGAAGATGGTGTTGGAAACAGCTTGTTCTGTTGTTGGATTCGGTGTTAAATTGGGGATTGTATGAGCCGTTTGGAAGTAATTAGCAAGCGTATTCGCCTTGGTTTCCGGAGAAAGAGATTGTGAGAGAATGAGCCTCGTAGCAGGCATGGACTTAGCAAGGTTAGGTCTGATGTTTCGTAATTCGCGAAACGTGTTTTGATCGAGGGAGATATTTGAAAGTTTGGCTTTGAGGTGCTGAGCATAGAGGGTTTTGATTTGGTTACGGATCATAACGTCTAACTGTTTTATGAGGGACCGGATTGAAGGAGCAAAAGGGGAGAAAATGTTACGGAACAGCCGACGTTTAAGGTTCTTCTTGTGTTCGATGCACATGATTGTGTGAGGTGGAAGAGTTAGGAGAGAGTTGTAGTTGAGTGGGCGCTTAGGAATATGGGTCTTACAGCAACGTTGTATAGTACGGCTATAATCTTCAACAAACGCGTCGATTTGCTCGTTTGTGAGACGCGTGGAAGTGGGAATGGAAATTAGAGCTAATTGTTCCGCAATTTCTCTATTCAGGTGGGGCCAATTGGTGTTGCGGTAATTCGGGACTAACAACGGATCGGGTCTTTTAGGTTTCCTATTGACGCGTAGTGTCAGAATGACACCATCATGGTCGGAAATACCTGGCGTAGTTTCGAGGAAGGGTTGAAGGTTATGATTGAAGGAGATGTTGCAGTTGTTGGAAGTTATAAGCAGGTCAAGGTAAGAGTGGATGTCGTTACGGTGATATGTTGGATAGGCAGTGCTAAGAAGGGATATATCAAGGGATAGTTGGTTAGCAGAGTACCAGCCGTATAGGATATTACCATTGGGATTAGTAGGTAGATCGTTTAACCAAAGTGGGTGCTTTGCATTGAAATCACCCCCGATGACAAAACGTGCAGTTTTGTTGCGGGATCGGGCATATGACTGTATAAATTTTACTAAACCATTTAGATGGGAATGTTGAAGGGATTGGTTTGGACAATAAGTAGATGCTACATAATAGGCATCTCGTCCAAAGTCTATAGTAATTAGTGTGGTTTCCATATTACCCGTGATGTTGGGGTCAACGTATACCTGTTTAGAGTCAAACTGTCCTGTTACCAGTATTCCGGTTCCTCCGCCCAGATTGCCAATGCGGTCTGTACGGAAGAAATTGTATCGAGGGAAGTTGGGTTTGTGATGCGGTTGGATTTTGGTTTCAGATAGGAGTACGATGTGAGGGTTTTCGGAGTTGAGGAAGGAGAGGAGCTCGTGTCGCTTTTTCCGGCTAAGGATAGAGTTGACATTCATTTGCACAAGTTTAATATCCATCGTTGGGCATCGTACTCATGATAAATGACATCAACATCATCCTCTTTTCAAGAGGGTCAGTAACTGACCGGTATTGAGGGAGGAAGGATTTCAATTGTTTCGTGAGACCCATTATATCGGTATTAAATAGCGATTGTATTTCATTAGCAAAGTTGAATGATGGAAGAGTTGCAGAATTGACTTTCACTACATTGGCGTACGAGGTAGAGGATGTTTGGTTCCTTGAAAAAGTAGAATAAGCAGTATGGGTGGCTGGGATAGGTCTCATTTGCATGGGGAAAGTTTGAAAGGTGTGTTGTTTCGGAGGTGTCTTTGACATAACAACACGGGTACGAAACTGGTTGAAGACGGGGCAATTACGGTAGCTGGCAGGGTGATCAGTGGCTCCGCAGTTCACACAGGCTGGTTTTTTGTCGGTTTTCTTCAGACAACTGCCTGGAGAATGACTGTCAAGACACTTTACGCATCTATACGGGAGGTTGCAGTTTGATGCTGTATGACCCAATCTTTGGCAGTTTTTGCATTGGAGAACATCTTTGTTTCGAATGCTCTCAAAACGCACAACAGTATTTAGTAAATGTTTAACTGGCAAAAGCTTAGCGGTATTAAACCCTGGTTTGAACGTTATTAGCCAGAGATTGAGATGTCTGCCTTCACGACGTGACCGCAGTGTTTCATACGGCCGAATCGCAGATACCTCTTCGATGCCAGCTGCAATAATTGCCTCATTTATATCATCGGATGTGTGGAACCTGTGCAAACCACGAAGCACCATGTTCGTCATTTTTTCGTCTTTGGGTGTAAATGAGTAGAATTGCTTCCTTTCATTCTCCAAGTACGATTTTGTATTGTTGTAGTCGTCTTTTGAGTCTAAGTAAACATGTGTAGTATGATGTCCCGTTTGTCTGAGGGTATATTTAGCTGGTAATTTGTCAAGATGGTTCTTGACAATGCCAGCTAAAGTCTCGTCCTTTTCTTTAATTACAATGGGAGGAAGTTTAGGGAAAGTAGCGGGACTTACCGGGCTTTTTTTAACTGTTGATATACTTTGTTTTGGCTCTGCGTCTTTTTCTCCCAATGGTCGAGGTGGGCGAACTGTTTTGCGCTGTTGAGGTACAGCAGTTGAACCTATACTTTTTGCCTGATTATGGTGAATTTTAGGATCAATTCGATCATTGAGTTGAAGCTGGCGGGCTAAGCTTTTATTTTGCTCAATCAATGATGCTATCATAGATTGCAGCTCAGTTATCTTCTTTTCCATTTGGGTGTATGATAACCGCTGTAAGGATGACGTCGGCAACTCTTCCGTTGACTCCATACCGTCCTCACTAAGCAAGGATGCGGCGGAGTCAATGTCCGATTTCTCGTTTGTTGATTCGGGAGAAGATACAGGATTTATCCTCTTCCGCTTTTTCTTGCTTCTCACTACGGAGAAGGCTCCTGTTTCACTCATTTTGTGCTCTTACCACTTGATTTGATACAAATCAATGGAAGAGCACTTAAAGTTTTTAGCACTTGTTTTTTTTTTTTTTTGATTAATATTTGACTAACTTAATATTGTTCAAAGCCAAATTATCACTCAAACTTTTATATTATTCACAGTTATATTTAGTTTTTAATTTTATTGTACTGCACGCTTCAAACAGACCAACTGTTTTCATAGCATTTACCGCTATCTTCAGTTATAATTTTATGTCTCAAATTGTTTTTACAGTTTTTATGTTTTTTAATAGCATTAACCGCTATCTTCACTACACTGCACACTTTGAAATTTTAAATTCTTAATCACGGAAATAACAACCGTTAGCTGATTCGAATAAATGACTTCAGATCGGCAATCAAAAACACGTCTGATATCGTCAGCGGTCACAATAGGACTGATGAGTCCCAACACAACTCGAATAAAGCTTCTTCTGTAAAAAAGATTAATTTGCCCAGTCCAAGGAAGCAGCAATTGATATATGTAGCTGCGGAGCCCTCAAATGCGAAAAGAAAAGATGCTTGACCGATCGTTTAACATTATAAAAAGGCGTCGAAGTGTCCAGTCATCTCGAATTGGTAATGAAAAAACACATCGAAACATAACGAGCAGCAAACATTAACTAGTAAAAATTACTATGACTTACTGGCTGATAAACACGAAAATGGCACCGAAATCTTCTAGTCACAAAAGAGAACAAGATCACTACGAATTTTTCTGAGGGAGAAAACGATTAGCAGCCCGGTCAACTTGTTAATCTAAGTTACGGGGAAAAATAACTTCCACGTGAATCTTTTGAAACGTGGAAGCTTCTTTGAATCCATAATCTAGGTTTGCTCAGAAGAAATTTTCAGGAAAGTTACTAAAGAGTTCGATGTTCAGCATCATCAGTATAACACCTACCAGCTGATGAATAGTAAAGTACTGTCAGCCATATACAAAGGTATTGAGCCTTGCATTGAAATTGATGAGATGAAGATAGAGCTGAACGATTTTACGTTCAGGGTAAAATGCATTATAAACATTTTTAATAAGCTTCAAAAGCCGCAGCCACGATACAAAGTTGAATTGAAAGGCGAAGCCAATAAGCCTAGCAAAAAGGAAACCCAAAAATGTATAGTCTGCTACACCTCATGCATCGCAAAATTACAGTAAAGGAGCCAATTAGCCCTGTGCAATGCTAAAACTGCTTTATTTGTGGTGAGTTCAACTAAACAAAATCATGCGCCAAATGAAACCATGAATAAAAAAGAACCCTAGCGCATCAGAAGCGCTAGGAATACTAATGTTCGAAGAACAGTACAGGATTTGTGCAGATTTTGAGTGTATATATTGTCTTATATATTGTTGTTATTGTCTTATATATTATATATTGTTTGTATTGTCATGTATATTGCTATATATTGTATATTCGCGATGTGAATACGTAATGCAAGCATTTATTGGTACGAAAATAACAAAAACACCACGTGCTAGTAGTCTTTTGCTAGCACCGAAGCCAAAAAATAAGTCACATCTGCCTCACGTTGAAGTCAACCTGCTCTGCAAATTTAGTATTGATCCGATCACTGTATTGGAAGTTATAGAGATACAAAGAAATTTAGGGTTACCATTCGCAAGAGCTTTCGAATTTTCTAGATCTTAGTAAGACCACTACAATTTGAAAATTTTATGATAAAATCGCTGACTAAAGCTATGTCAAAAAAATACAAAAACAATCATAGCTGGCAACCCTATCATTGTTTTTCAAACTTGATTTCTACTGAATATTGCCTACAATAATTTAAATTTGCCATATGAATTTCGTTATGATACCATAACTGTACTGGCAGCTATAGGGCAAAGAGCTTTATTTTCCTCAAAGAATTTTCAAAATTTAAGGTACAAAAATTATCATAGCTGGCAGCTCCAACCGAATTTTTCGACCAAATTTCTACCAAACGTGTTTCAAGATGGCACCACTGGCACAGAATCGCCCGCATTTCAAAATTACTTCTATCAGACCTGGTCCTACTTTAGACCAATATATCCCGTAAATTTCAATTTATTCTGCTTATCGGATCGTGAGTTTCCGTGAACAGAAGTTTTTGATACTAAAAATATAGGTAAATTGGGCAAGGGTTACCAGGCGTGCCCGTTGTAACATATCAAATTTTTTACTGTGGCTATGTAAACAAAGCATAAGATTTACATATAAGTGGCTTTTTTTTTTGAAGAAGCGGTATTTTTTCAGGAGAGTCGATGATTTGGAGGTTTTTTACTTTCAGTGTCTGCCCTAGCTACAGGGTTGCCAACACGTTCATGAAAAGCAACACAAATTTACATCTAAATAAAATTTCGTAATGATTGAATAGTTCTGTCAAAAGTTATCGCAATTTAAACATTTTTAAATTTTCCCGTTCTCTTTTTAGTCATCTAGCGCACACATGGGGTTAAAAAATTCCAAAACATTATCCCATTCGCATTTAAAACACGTTCTAAATTTCTTTCGTCAGTTTTATTTGCATCATAATTGCATCATAATTGCATCAAACTACCATTTAATTTTTATTATTACATTAAACTCATTTCAACTAACTATAGTCTAGAAAATAATTTTATTTACTTGACATTTTTATTGCATTCTATTTATCTCCCAATTCATCACCCTCGACTTAGCCCATCTACGTAAGGGTTCTCCATCGGTACGTGCTTCGACTAAGTTTTATTTTTCTGTGCAATATACGTACTATGTATTCAAAATTCTGGTAATTTGCATGAAACTTACATTTAATTACACGCACGTATGACCACCACGGAAACACTTGTCACCACCAGTAAGTGTAAGGCCTCCGATAATATCAGTCATTGCCAGTCTGTCTATCAGTTTATTGTTTGTTTTGGAACGAGGACGTACGTACGTAACTTTTGTATTTAGATTGTTCTGTTCGCAAAATTCATGCACCCATATGACGAGTAATGATGACAAAAGGACAATAATAGCCTTTTCGAATGTACGTGATGCTTCCTATTGAGTACAAGATACAGCTTAGGGTACTGATTTTGAAATGCTTCAACGTCGTCGACTTACTTCACTGAGCAAGGGTTAGATAGTTGTGTTTATTTCGATGTGTTTATTTCGATGATTGCGATATTGAGATTTATGTAGATTTTGAAAAAGGACAACAGCAGCTATGACAGCTAGCTAAGTTGAATGAGTCAGAATGCAATGAAGAAGCGGTAATGAACGATAACAACTAAATTATGCAAAAGAATCTGTCATGCGAGGAAATGAAGATGTAATTATGGGAGATTGAAAAGATTTGGAAGGAGATTGGTGATAGCGAATGGGTGAAATAAGGATTGTATTGCTAATGCATTTTAATGTTGATTTTATTACTGAAAAAGAAGTTTGTAGGAGGTTTAACTAATGTTTGAAAATTATTTTCAACAGAGCTTCACTAATTAGCGCATTATTTTAACCACAGACGCATATGAGAGAAGTGTATTGAACACTTACGGAATTGTTTTAGAATCGCGATTTTCAGCCCTAGGAAAAAGAAGCCTACGTTGAGCAATCCAGTGAGTAATAAAATCTTGTAGGCTAGAGCTTCTAATAGGTGAGGTCTGTACTTCGAATCTAGGTTCGGATGAGAGACTGCGCATGGAGCTTTGAGTTCACCTAGTTCTGAATAGGTACCTAAGTTAAATCAAGGCTGAAGTGAATTGTGAAAAACATTACTACAAACTCGTATAAATTGAATGTAGGCTTTCGAATGAAGCACTCGACACGTTTTCAGAAATTAAATAGGAGCTTTGTTGGTGTCTGGGAAAAAAGAATCTCAGAAAAATTTCAGAGATCTGGTGAATATTCACGAGTTTGGAAAAAATATTCAGAAGTCGTACAAAAAATTCAAAAGCTTGGAAAAATTTACAAATTTCTTGGAGATAAACCACAAAAAATGTTGGTGAGTTCAAAATATTCAGGATATCAGCGTTTTAGCCCCTAACCAAACCATTTAACTCGGCTGAAACCGGGCCCAGGCGATGTGCGGGAATGGTTGCAAATATAGCCAAACCTGTAACTTATTAAATTAGGGCCATGAGTTCGACTCCTGATATTTATGTTTGGTTCGAAATGCCACTGACCTGACATGACATATTCAAATTTGGCTCAAAATTATAATCTCGAGTTGAAAGTAAAGTAATCCCACCGCAAACCTCGTACGGGTCTAGGGGTTGAAGCTGGTAGAGAGCTTTGTTACAATTTTTTACAGTGCTCTACTAACTACCCTACTCAAGCTCCCATCTCGAGCAATGCTCGTCAAAAATATGGCAAGAGCTAGCTTTCCTAGCAGCATATGAATTTTCAAAGTCCAAGCGGAACTTAAAACTTCAGAAAAAATTTATATTTTTCAATAAAAAAAAAACAGCTTTGTCTTCATATATTACTATACGTTGTCTTCATAAATTACTATATAAAAATTCTACTATTCCCATAATAAAATCGGGAATGAAAATCAAAAAATATCCACGACTTGACTCACCTCTGATGTAAGTCAGGTACCTACTTTGAGTTTAATTAACTTAAGACTCGTTGTGCTAACATAGCTAGCCGGTCGTCACTGGTTCAAGTTCTACATATACCGGCAATGCTTCAAAAGTAACTCAAAAATTCCCAAAAAACCAGGAAAATTCAAGAATTTTTAACTTCGGCTAGCTACATTACCTATTTTACCTGGTCTACTAATGATGACATTGAAGAGAACACTGGAAAACTTTGAAGAATCTTCCAGGTGCTAAGAAACATTCATGGGGATGCTAAAACAATTAATAAGCCTTAAAATATGTCGTGCACTCAAAATAAATGTGTTAGTACATAGATATTCGAGAACTAATAGAAATAGGTAGCTATAAAAAATTCAGGTACCTAGAAAAAGTGTAGATATTTTATTATATATTATAAATAATGGAATGTAAAGATAATTTCTGCGGCCAAAAGAAAATTACGAATTTCTAGGGAAAAAATATTTTAGGTCCCAAAAAATTAAAGAAACGTTCAAAAATTCCACTGCTCTAATGAAGAATATCTGAAAATTCTAAGAGGCTGCAGCACAAAAAAAAATAAAAATAAAATAAAAAAAATCATTGCAGGCTTCGAAGCATAAAACGAAATTTAAGATAATTTTAGATGTCTAGGAGAAAATTTTGAAGAAAATTAGAATAAAAGACTCAGAAATCATGAGAAATTCAAAAATAAAAAATATACCAGGGAAATAATTTTAAAAATTTTGGTTATATTGCCGAGTAGGATGTGCCGAAATTCTAGAAAAATGTGTCGATCCCAAAATATATCAAGAAATCTACAGAAAACTGTAAAAAACAAAAAAAAACTCAGTTAGAACGTAATAAATGCTATATGAGTTTGAAAGAAGGATCCGAAGCTAAGAATTTGATTTCAACAGCTGTAAAAAAACTGAATATCAGTAGTTTATGAGAAGTTTTGTGAATCCATATAAAACTGAAAATGCTCTTGCGAACTTCCCAAGCCAATAAATATTGTTCGAGGTCTTAGAAAAATGCGAAGAGTTTTGAATAGCCTTTAATAGTCTACGAAAAAAGCCAAGGAGTCAATAAGCGTTCAATTTATCGAAATTATACTCAGAAGTCTAGGAAAAGCCCCAAAAATCTGCGATAAACTTTTAAAAAATTTATAGATTTTAAAACATATCTTTACATCAGAAACGGATTCCCAGCAAGTTTAGAAACGTGATATATATATAAAGAAAGAAATACAAAGCGAAAAAAATAGGGAACATTTCCGTAAAAGAGTGAAGAAAAATCAAGGCTTGACAAAATTTTTCACAGAAAATAAAAGTTAGGAGCCTAAATAAATATTAGAATTTTTTTTTAGAATATTAAGGCAGAGTTCTAAGAATCTGCCACATATCTAAATATTTGAAGAAAAAATTAGAAATTGATAGTTCAAAGCATTCAAACAGACTTAGCATCCGTAGCTCATGAAAAATCATTTAGTTTTTACGCTTAAACAATTGGTAGATATTTTTCGGAAATCGCTATGTCTGGAGAGGATATTCTAAAGCCAAGCAGAAAGTATATGCGACTTCCAGGAAGCTCAATAGCCTCTAATCAAAATGATATGGAGGGTAAGGAAACAAGCATTTCAGAAATATTAGAATATAAAAAGAGAAAAGATTTCTGAGATATTATTCCGGAAATCCGAAGATAAATCTTAGATATAAGATAACATTCCTGTGATTTGAACATGAAATGCCAAAATAAGTTGAATTCCGGAATCACTGTAAATTTTTGACCAATACTTAACTGAATAATGAATTTGAAAATTTAAACTCAAAAATGATAAATTGGCGGAACCTATGGATTTGTTCGCGTGCCGAAAATGTAAGGGGTGAAACCATCGAAGCATTTTAAAATTAATTCAGTTTTTAAAACTCAAGACATCTAGCACTCAACCTAAACACACAAAATTCAAAGAATTTAAGAAAACTTGCATCGTTTTAAGGAAATTTTCAAAGTTTTAATTGAAATTCTTGCAGTCTAAGAAAAATTCAAAGTCTATAGGACAGAAGAACTCACAGCCTATAATCAGTGAAAATGTTAAAAACTTAAAAGAATTTTGGCGTCTGAAAAAATTTAGAATCTAGGAAATGTAGCAAGTATCCTATGATAAATTCTAAGTGCAAATGGTTCAATGAGAAAAAAAATTAAAAGCATTATTAGAAAGTTTTAAGGCCTAAAAGCTTATTCGAAAAATCGAAAATGATTTTTTGGAAATGAAATAAAAATATCCAAGTTTCCATCGATAAACATGAATGAATTTATGAAATTTTTATAGTAAAGTAAAAGAACAAAATAACTAAAATCTACAAAAAATTTCAAATTTTTAAAATACAAAAACATTTTCCACATAAAAATACAAGAGTCTGAGAATTAGTTCATCAGTCTAGAAATAATTTACCAAATTTCATTTTAAAAACATTTTCATAGATCCCTAAAATTATCTTCTAAGGACACTGAAACCCAAAAGCAACGAATTAATAATTAAATTCACTGAGACATGTTTGAAACTTTAAACAAGAACCTGAGAAGTTTTGTACAACTTTAAAAAGTTTGGTTGAATTTAAGGGATTTCATAAAAAAAATGAAGCAGCCTACCATGAAATAAACAATTAATTTAGTTTCGAAACAAAACAGATCATTTTCTATATGAATTTTTTTTGAAATATGGAAATATTTTCTAATATTTTGAATATATTGCTAAACTTTTGAGTTTCTACAGTTTTCTCAAATTCATAAATTCTTCAAATTCTATAAACCTGTAGAAAGTCAAAGTTTTAGCAATATATTCAGGATATTAGCGAAAATTTTCGTATTTCAGAAAAATTCACATACACAACATCTAGAAATCTGAAATTATCATGACCTCAGAAATAGCTTAAGAATTTCAATGAAAATTTTGAAGTCAACGGCCGATTCCAGAAAGCTAAAAAGATTTTACGTCTCAGTTTTAATTGAAAACAATATACAATTCGTGCTTCAAATAGATGTTTTGTCTCTAAAATACGGTTAGTACATGTGCTTTTTTTATGTTTAGAAAAAAAGAGTAAGTAATGATTTTTTTGAGCGGGAGACAGCTTTTGCAGCTGCAAAAATACTATTCCATTCGCTCCATCAGTTCAATTTTTTTTATAAATTCGTTTATTTGCACTTTTTAGCCAATTCTCTCTATCTTCTTCTACCTACAGAACATTCCAGTCTCGAGAAATTCTCTAGACCAAATACTATAACAAACCTGTACAATTACCTTTCTATGCGTATCTATATTCATTCCCACATTTTCGAAAATCTCAACAAGCAACTATCAGACAAGGTATGTGTGCAATTAATTTCACGAGAAATTGGTACGTACCCTACCACGTAGAGCAGACGAACACGTTGACTGTGAAGAACTGATTGTCGGTAAAACCGCTCATTCTTCAAGGAAGTGAAATGTAGCAATTGTAAACGGAAACCGTAACATGTCTATATGGAATCTATGTGAGAGTGGATATTTTCAAGGTTTAAAATATGCAGGTGAACTGTACTTACATGCACTTGCAATCAAAAAGCAGAAGAACGAGAAGAAGAAGAAGAGAAAAGTTAATTGCATTTTTTTGGATGAACGGGAATCGGTGTTGAATACGTTTTCCTGTTTTGAAAGTGATGAGTTTTAAGGAGAGAGGTTTTTTCATTAGTTGAAAAAGTTGTCAAGGACATAATTTGTTGGTACGAATTATTTATTGACTTGTGATAAAATCCAGCGATGATGGTTTTTGAATGCTTTTGAGAGGACGGTCTTTTAGACCCAAAGTGGAGTATCTACATATATTGAGATAGTGAAAACAGAAAGTTCAAGTGAATGTTCAAATTGAGAAAATAGTTATCATACCATCGAATCCAATCATCATACCGTGATCGAATGTCAAACAGAAACTGTGAAGGACAATCATAGTGGACTGAACTCCATAGTAAGTGAAAGCACAGCAGCAGAAAGAATTTGATGCCCGCAAGTAGTGCTCGGTTAGTCAGACAAAAACTTCAAAAAATTCAAAAATTCAAAAACCGGTTTATAACGAGGAACGTTTTCATTATTTTTCGAGGTAAATTCAAATTAAATATTTCAGAGGCTATTGAGCTAGAGTAAAAGCGCGGTACTTATAGTGTTTGGTTACTCATGTAATGTAAAGATATCCGAAATACTAGGCCAGTTACCAAACTCTTATGGGCCATTCAGACAGGCGTCCATGCATCCACGTGTCCATGCGTTTTTAGATTAAACGAGTCAAGTCAACTCAAATCCAGTTTTTTGAAGGCGGGGCTAAGGCGAAAGTGGTCGGATACGGTGATTGATATACCATTGACTTAATTGGTTTTGTCATTTCGAGATGATAAGTGGATGGATGAATTGATAAGAGGATGGATATTACACGCTTGCAACGACGGTTTTTTTATTTTCATATTATTTGAATTATAATAATTATAATAATTAATATTTGAAATTATCGTCGTGATCAATTTTAAAACATTATTAATTCCTATTCCTCAATTTTTCCCCATTTTTTTCTTCCTTCCAAACAAATAAATTGGTAGCAGACAATTGTATATATTTATCCATATGACTATATATACCTTCATATAAAATTGTTTGTGTCTAGATATTCGTATGCATTCTAATCTTTTCGTAATAGTCCTGCACGTAAGGATGCAAATAAAATATTATCCACATCATCATATAATAAAATAATCATCCACAAAACATATATTTAAATGATCATCAACGAATCATCCACACATGCCGCTGAGCGAAAGAAATCATTATAAAATCTATTGTACATGAATCAGCATACTCCACCTCCTTCGCTTTAGACCCGCCTATATAAACAAAATCAAATTGACTCGTGTAAGCAAAACACGCTAGATCGCATGGACGCGTGGACGCATGGAGTTTTGAAGCATTGAAGTAATCAAAACATAGCTACGTTCAAAAAGTCTGTACACCAAGTTGAAGAAGAAACCCAAAGATTTGGTATACAGACTCTTCGGGCTATCGAAAGGTTCGAGTGGACCGGCGAAGTTCGGTTGATGGATATGTTTTGATCCAAAACCGAGACATACATTTTGTCAGCTGCTGGTTCTCGCCAAATGACCCATTCAGGGGATTCCGGAGCAAAATAGAAGCACTTGAAGATACCCAACGAGCTCTTCTCGGTACTCTAGTGGTGGGTGGAGACTTCAGGGCGAGAGCTTTGGAGTAAAAAATGCCAACTCAGAACACCTGGTAAAACAAGTTATGGAAATGGTACCTAGATGGAACATGGTTGTGCTAAATAGGGTGGTGCTACAAACTAGTATATGGTAGGCTTGGACAAATGGGTCCTGGCTCACTCATGGAGGCAGATGCTCTGAAGCACATCGTGGACTTGCATTTCCTGGCGCATCACACGAGAGAAGAAACTGGTCTGGTAGGGATATATCCTTTTTTTCGCTCTAGAATAAATTTGGAATGCGGCTATCAAAGTGAAAAGCCAAAACGCCCCTGGTCCCAACAGTAATCCCAAAGAGGTGCTCAAAGCACTGGTGGAGAATCAACTGAACACTGCTGTGAGCTTATAATGCCTGTTTTTTTGATGGGTGTCTCAATAACGCTGGAAAACGGCATGACTTGCTTTGATCCTGAAGAAAATGAGCGACTTTAATGCATAGTTTTTCACGTACAGGACTATTTGCTAGCCATAGTTTGGGACTATATGGCAAAAAATCGTTACCTTATATAACAGAAGAACCAAGGAAATGTCCGTAAAATATTACAGCTGGAGTAGCACATGGGTCCATTCTCGAACTAGACCTGTGGAATGCTGCACACGGTGATCTCCTGCACTTCGAAATGCTAAAATATGTACTCTTGGTGGGTTACGATGATGATGCAGCAGCTGTCATTAACTCGTTCAGCTCATATCAAACCAAAAAATGAGAAGGTTGAATGATAAAAAGAAAAACATGGTTTCCAGTTGGCGATCATGAAAACTGAGATAAAAAAAAAAAGGATTTCAACTGTCATACCGATTATGCCTATTTGAATTGGTGGTTACTTAAAAAATGGGGGAAATCGGGACGGAACACTGCAAATACTGCATTACGGAAATTGACAATGGAAGTTCTTCCAGTGTCTCCGCTTCAGAAAAGAACGAGAAGCTCTTTTCTCTGTAATCGGCCTTGCGACACGCGAAACAATTCTTGAGGCGACGCTTCATTCAGAAGACACTTCCGTAGCTTATGTAGAGACTCCTCCTGACAGCACGATAGCAATCGTGATAGGTACTAGTGACACGGCCGCGTTACTATTATGTGAAAATGGTCACTTAGCAAATGATGTTTTAAGAGAGTAAAACTCTCACACAAACCGCATCGTTCGCAAGGAACCTTATTTTCGATACCCGTTCAAAAACAAAAAAAAAACTGCCTTTTTCTAATTTGGCGTAAACAATTGAGCCTTAGCAAAGCCGGAGGTATTTTTTTCAAGTAATTTTTATTGACAAAATATTTCAATTCCCGGCTGTGCTTGTTTGGTCCCACTAATCCTTAAGATATAAACTATCCAATGGCTCATCATCAGGATGTATTTCATGGAGTGTTCCAGAATGTCAGCAGCTAGCATAAAAACCCGGGCATCTCTGTTCCCACTCATTGCAGCTTTACTGTACAAATTAGATTTCTTAAGGCTCTTATCCCAAATTTGAACAAAAATAAGGCTACTACATGCCTACAGAGAAACAATTCATAAATTTTAATTTTCTGAATTCTGAATCTGTATTCACAACGAAAATAAATAAATCTTTCCCTCATTCATTCAATACTCTTCTACTGGTGTCCGGCTTTCAGTCCACTTCCTCCTAGTATCATCACGAAATCCTTGTATTGTGCAAGTATCTCTTTGGGCCAGACACAAAATTGAATCATGTCAAGGGTTCCTGCTTTATAGGTTTGTATATATCTAGCCTAATAGCTAGTTAATTACCATCGTAATTGGCTTCCTGTCAGTTAATTAGCCGGAGGAAACCTTTTCTGGTCCGACTAAATTGTATGAATTAAGTGTAATACGATGTTCTATTCGAAACCCGTTTCGGTATACCGCCAAGTTGGCTGCACTGATGCTGCATTTACTGACCTGTTTTTCTTTTCGAGGCAATAGAATTTTGATGAGATCGAGAAAAATTGTGAATGAAGAATTTAAGTTTAATTGGGAATGAAGTGGTGAGGGAAAGACAGGATACCGTGGTAAATGCAATTTATCGTAGTTTTGGCAGGTAAAAATGTATAAAAATGTATATAATAGTATGGTTCCAGTGGATGGCTCAAGTAGATGTGACTGAATTTATGAAGCATCAGTAGGATAACGTGGATTTTGCTTGGTTCAGACGAAGTATTGTAGTTCTGCTCGCTCTAAAGAAAATATAAGCATCCATCGTAAGTCTTTGTGGATGGTTTAGAACAATTTTAAAGAAGCTTACAGTTTTTAAGCTTGCAAATTTAATAAAAAAAATATTACTTAAATTAGATATTTCTAATAATCAGTCAACGTAGCACGCTGCAAAATTTAAAGTGTCTTCACAATTTACACAGCAAACTACCAACAGGTGTCACTCTAATAAAAGGTGAACAATTTTCAATCCAAGCTCTATGTCTTACTCTTCGCTGTTATGGCAAATTTTGCATTGCGTGTCACATTCGAGAGTAAATGAATCAGAATGAAATTCGAAGGATTTAATTTGTCATTGGAAAACCACTACGAAAATAAGTTGGCTATGTGAATTGATAGGCTTTAATTTACATATTAAAAATTGTTTTATTATTTATTTCCAATTTAACAGACTAGAGCCCAATTACAATGAGTTAGAAACAAAAGAAGAAAGCCAATATATATGTACAAAATTTAAAATTTAGATGCTTCAAAATAAAAAAATAACTAAAGAAGATTGAAAAATAACAATAATAAAGTCTAGTATAATTAAAATTAAACACAAAAAATGCAGTAGTGACTACAAGAATCGAAATGATAAATAATAATAATTAGAAGTTTACAAAAACAAAAATAATGTGAAACTTCGATAATCAAAGCTTTTATTAGGCATCTAATTCAAAATAAGGTTAACGTTAAAGGAACAAGCTTAAGTTAATTGTGACTCCCAGTGTCGAAACTTTAAGGAGGGAATTTGGCGTAAGGACAAACGACATTATATTATTGTTGGGCCTTTCTGTTGCTTTCAAAAAGCGAAAACGAATTATTTTTTTGAAAAAAAAAACAACTGTTTTTTTTAAACTTTTTAAAAAAAAGTTTGTTAACTACAAGAAAAAATTTTATGCAGTGCGGCAAAATAAATATTTTAACTGTATGTAGTTCAATTCAGAAACATCGTTCATAGCTTGAATAATCTTCAATTAATTCAGTATAATGCATTTTTACGTATAATGTTTTTCTTATATATATTTTATGTGTTAGTAGTGTAGTTATTGCCAATAGTAAGCGCTTCTAAACTGAACTGGTACTTGTGTTGTCCCAATTTTTCAAAATATTATCTACTTGATCAACCGTATTAGGTGTGCCACCTTCGTCATCTGTCAGTACACATGGTTGTAAAGAATCAACATACATGGTTGTATGCCATCGAGAGCTGGTTGTGGTAATTAAAGATATAGCTCTCAATGCTTCTTATAATGTTTGACTTTCTATTTAATTTTCTTACCATTTTTGCACTTTCTTCAATGTTAAATTGTATATTAGCTTTAATTTGTTGAAGTTCAAATATGTATATTTCTAATATTTTCTTTTATTTGTTAGTTTTTTCTATTTTCTTCTTGTGGATTTATATAATATTTCTATATTTGTAATTGGGCAGAAGCCTGTTAAAATAGATTTCAATAAATAAATAAATAAATAAGTTGCATTCAAAACAACAGCAAATGCTGTTGTTTTCAATGCTACCTACCCTAACCAGCTCTTGATCGAGATGCAAAAATACGAAACTAATAAGTCTGATAACATCGTATTATATAGGGTTATTCATTTCATGCTTTGCCTCTGAATACCTATTTCCCGCAGCTAAACAATTTTCCATAGCTAAACAGTTTGTCGTTAAAAACCAGTCTGCTGATACGAAGCAAATCGCCGCTTCCAAACAGTGTTTCTATACCAAACAGTTTGCCGCTGTGAAACAGTTTTTCCTTCGCAAACTAATAACGGATCGTTTTAGAAAAACGATTCGTTCTAGAAAAACGATTCGTTTTAGAAAAACAATGCGTTTATAAAACAGTTCGTTCTATAAAAACGGTTCGTTTTAGACACACGATTGGTTTTAGAAAAACTATTCGTTGTAGATAAACGGTTAGTTTTAGGAAAATGATTGGTTATGGAAAAACTATTTGTTGTAGAAAAACGGTTCGTTTCAGAAAAACGATTGGTTTTAGAAAAACTATTCGTTGTAGAAAAATTGTTCACTTTAGAAAAAGGATTCGTTTTATAAATGTTGTTCGTTTTAGAAAAAAATATTGTTTTAGAAAAACTGCTTTTTTGTTATTTGGAATAACTGTTCGTTCATTTTTTGCAGCCAAACGTTTTTCGCCAACTGTTTGGCGTTTTTGAGCCGATTACTACATTATATACACAATAAGGTATATAAAATTTAATTCATATTGAGCATTTGAATCTACACTAAACGCACTTTGCAGCATCATTTATATAATCAAGAAGTGGACAACAGTATTTAAGGATATTGCGGACAAGTAAAAAGAACAGATTAAGGGAAGTAGTGATGTATGCAAAACTAGTTGAAGACTTGGGAACATAACCGGACAAAGAAGCTATCAAATTTCAGCTTTAAGTCAAAAAACACAGCAAAATTCTCAAGACTCTCAACCGCGAGAAACAATGCGGATAATTAACAAGAAAACATTAGACGACACATTTTTCAAATGCGAAACAATTACATAGATTCAGATTGAGAAAGTTTATTGAACACTAAAAATTATATCATAACTGGTGACAATCATCAAGCGATTCAATTAATCTGAATATCTTAAATTCATTAGCAAATATAGAGGCAGGGAGAATGGGTAAAGGAAATAAAGTTCATTGATGAATAACAAAGGACCTAGCATCGAACCTTGAGAAACTCCAGAAAAAATGCAGTATGGGGAGGAGTTAGAAGAATTCACAGATATAACACAGCTACGACAAGAAACATTGGATGAGAACCAGGACAAGATAAGGTCAGACACCCAATAATCTTCCAGCTTTACAAGAGAAGTTTATCGTCAACAGAGTTGAGAATCTTTGCGAAATCTCTGTAACCCATATCAACTTGCTTCTGTTGGTCTAAGGTCTTTGTTCACCACTAAGAGTAAAAACAAACCGGAAGACCTGCCAAAATCAATCCTATTATCCCCACATCTCTTATATTGATGACCATGGAGAAGCGATTGACTTATAAATAAGGAGTGGTCGTTCACAAAAAAATTTCACTACGCAAATTTGACTTTGCAGACCATCAGGGCAAACCAGCAATATCAGCTGGTGCAAATAATAGAACAAGCATTGAATGGCAAGGAAATTGCAATATGCACGTTAATGGAAATAGAAGGAACCTTTGACTCTAAGTCTTCGTTGTACCACGCTTTCCAGAGGAGAGATGCCCTTCAAGAAGAAACAAAATGGGTGAGTAAAATACTAGTGTATTTAGGTGTGCTTGCGAAGGTGGGAGAGGTGATGCTAAGGTTGGACGGTAGGGAAAGATATCCTCAGGTAGAGGTGCTGTCCCTCTGCGATAGTTCTCGTTAGTTAATGACCTTTTTCCCAATAGTAACCATTTACCTTTTCCCAATAGTAAGGCTCCAACTGCTCTCAGCTACGCGGACGACATCACGGTAATAATACCTTGAGATCCGGAATGCAGAAAGTCTTAAGCTAAAAAAACCCAATTGTGGTAGGAAGAGAGTTTATCCATCAATCCTCAGAAAGCTAGCATAGCATCATCCACTACAAAAAGAAAAATCGAAAAAGGAGCCCAAAACATAAGGGACACAATCGCATGTCTGCAAGAAAAAGTAATTCATCTAAACCAAATGACACTGAAGGCCACAAAGGAGCTCTAAGCAAAGAAAAAAATGTTTGAAAGCAATTTGAGACTTTCTCTAAGGCAGACACTATCGGTATACAAATACTTGGTAAGACCTATTTGTCTTTATGATGAAAACCACACAAAAAACTACTGTTCATGAGTTCAAGAAGCTTCAAAGCATGGCCAGCTTCTGATTACAAGAGCAATGAATTCCACCTCACCGGCAGAAATGAAATCTTTTCTAAGTCTAGAACCGCTACACCTCGAAATTCAGGATGAAGCAGCGAAACAAGCCTTTAGCTTCAACATGTCTCCAGCGATTAAAAAAGCGCTAAAGCAGCCTTCGGGAAGAGACTCAAGGTCACACTCCCATCAAGGAACAAATGGGAGGATAACCAACTCCCCTCGTACAAAGGACCGGAAATGTAGTATGTAGGGATCGCAGCTCCCAAGCTCAAAATGAATTTATCTCTTCCGAAAGAGGCCACCATCTACCAAACAGAACTATCTCCTAAACTGAAAGCCTCACATACAATAAAGATAAGGAACACTAAAATGGTCCGAACTAAGACTTTATCGGTAAGACAATCGCAATCATATAAATTCAGCTATACTCTTAGAGGCCAGAGAGACCCTAAATGAAATAAGGGCACAGAGCAGCCTTGAGCTGACATGGATCCCCAGCTACGGGGGGTACTAACGAGGAAGCTGGTACGAAAGCCAAAGAATGAGCGACAATTCGCTTTACAGGTCCTTCTCCGTACTAGGGCTTTACAACGACTCAAACGGACAAAAAAATTGAAGCATGGAGCAAGAAAAAGACCGAAAGCTTCTGGCTTAATTTTGAAGGTTTGAGTAAAAAAGAGCGAAAGAGAACTAAACGAAAAAGGAGCAAAATCAGCGGTGGCTCTCTGCAAAAGTTGCTAGAAGAGCCCATTGGCAGACCACTTTCTTTGCAAAAAATATCTCGACACAATGAGTAAGGAGCGAAACGACCGCTGCTGATATTGTGGAGAAATGGCAGTGTGTATAGAAAGCTTCTCATACACTGTCCAGCACTAGCGAGTCGAAGATTAGAGCTCTTTGGCTCTGCTCTTTGGCTCTGCTCTTTGGCTCTGCTCTAGGGACCTAACAAATGACTCATCAAAGAACATATCCAGGTTTATAAGAGGCCTGGACATCGCATAAGGCATACGCAGAGGAGCCACAATAGACTCAAGAAATCGCAGGTCTAGGTGCTTTCTCAGAGCATTCCATGCTATTAATCAAGCATTCAAAATTATGAAGGTTAAGAGGTTAGAAGTGGTAGATTTGCCTTTTATAAATTTGTCGCTCTGGAACAAGAAAGGGATGAAGCACAGTAAGAAGCCTATTGTAAACAGTTCTTTTGAGTTTTTTACTAAAGCAAGGAAATTAGCAAATAGCATGACAATTGGATATGGAATTTGGATCACTAGATTTATGCATCGGAAAAATATGAGCTAACTTCCAGTATTATGAAAATGAGCCCAAGGAGCAGGTTTGGTTCAAAATAATATGCAAAGGTGTTGGATGCCACTGCGACCATCAAGATATTCAAGTAAGAAGTGAGTTTCTGAGAGGTTGGCCTGAATAAAAGAGATAGACGATGGAGGAGAATGAATCAAATCATAAAATGTGATAAAATTTTGCTCAAAAGAGAAGGAAGAAAAGTATTTGGTGAAAGATCACCAATCTCTTGGGGAATGACATCATTGAAGAACACAGATTCGGGGACACGGTGGAAATTTATGAAAAAATGGACGTAAGACCAACATGGCTTGTGTTGGCTAAAACATAAAGATGGCTGAATGCTTTTCAATTAATCACTCTTAGTTTGCTGGACCGTAGTTTTGGCAGCTGAAGGCGGACCCTACGTCATGCAGAAAACAAGGAACATCATTAGATTTGTGGGGTTGACTGGGCGGATCGAAGCGAGAACAGAGGCTTGGGAAGAAATTATGAAACCAGAGTGTGAGTTCATCAGCAGTAAGTCCGTGGCAAATGGTACACCAGTTAGTTGAATTGATTTCATTTGTCATCCTAGCAAAGCGTGATTAAAGTACAAAGGTCGAGATAAAATTTTACGGAACAAAAAGTCAACAGAAATTACTGTAGGAAGAGGATGACGGAGAAAGTCACTTGGAACGTGAGTCATGCTGTCAGATTGGACACTAATATTATGTGAGAGTAAAACATATAGAACATTATCAACAATTTTATTGTTGATGTTAGGAACAGCATTTAATTGAGAAATACGAATAGTGGAAGGAAATGGTTATTAAAGTTATATAGTAGCGGAATGTAAGTAAAAAAGTAAGCATTCTACACTAAGTTCGGCAAGTTAAATTCGCGACACATTAAAAATGATGCAAAAGAGAATCAATTGTCAACAAAACTGGAGAGTTCGATAGAAAATCGATCGTTAAATCTAACAGAGCAATTACATAAAACATAAACTGAAGAGATAAACAGAATTTTATAGGAAGCAAAAGTAACGCTAACGATAAAACATTCAACAGGAGTAGAAGAATAGAAGTCATGACAGAGAATGAGACAAAAGATTATATATTATAAAACTTCATGTTCCATTGACAGACGAAATTCTAAATTTTATCTGATCCATTCAATAAGCACATCAGCTATAAGATCCATCTCTTATTTTCAAAAATAGTCTCTCATCAAAACTTCAATGTCTCATTCATTACATACGTATCAAATGTCATCGGATCACGTCGATTAAAACTCTACTCACCTTCACTAGTAATCATCATCGAGTCCAGATAGAAAACCATCAACATCAAGTTCATACACTACTGGGAAACTTATTAAAGGCGAGCACCTGCGCTGTCAAACAAAATAACAAGCATTTAATAATCAGGTAAAACTTCATAAACGGGATAGTTGAAAACATTTATGAAACTGAAACGTGATATCATTTTTAACTTTTCCCCGTTCACGACTACTAACTTCCTATCGTCCTTCGTTCTCAATATCTATCATTGACCGTTCTTGCTTCAACTACCATAACGTTATCCTCGGGCACCCGACGGGATAACTGTGTGTGCGTATGCTGTACTTAACGCGATCCCATTGAAAAAGTTTGCTCATTGAAAGTTAATATCGCTTACTCAACGTGCGACAACCAAGTCGAAATCCGAACAAACTCAAGCATCAAAGGTTGGAATGGACTAACTCGATGTACTCTCAGTAGAACGGAACCAGGGATGATTTCAGTCATCCTATCGGCTTAACTTTTAATATCGAACATCTTTTCAAATCATCTGTGTTCGATTCGATGGAAATTTACCGCTGGAAATGTGGGCTAGCGGGTGTTTAATGGTTGATATCATACTTTAGTTTGCAGCGGTAGCAGAAAGGTGAGGTGATGAACTTGGATTTATTGAAGCCAGTAATGCACATCGATTGAAGAAGAATTCAGAATCGTTGAAGGTATTGGTTGGAAAAAAGATGAGAAGTGAGGATACTAGGGGGAGAAATCTTGGCTAAGTACTGGTGCCCACAGGGTGTAGTGGGTCGCGGATATCAATCGGATTTCAGAAGCGAGGTAAAATGGAACTTATGAATCAATTTGAAATGGATTTGAAAGTATGCCGGAAAGTTTTACCGCAAAATGTGGAGAGTATGTTGTTAAAAGAAGTTTTCTAGACATGGCTCCTATGGCTCTTTTAAAGCAGTAAATTGCACCAAAAGCAAATCGTGCTCTTTATGATTTTTGTTCCATAGTAGCCTCGAGTCCAATATGAGACCTAAATACTTAATACTTCGACTCAGTCTCCGTTTGATTTGGGTAATTCAAATCGAAGAATTTTGTACTTTCTTGTAAATAGTACTAGGTCTGTTTTACTGGAATTCACATCCAAGACGCATTCGAGACTCCAACGTGAAAGTATTGCTGCGCGTTTACGGTCCGTGGCCACTACTTTTATATCTTTACGAAATAAACGCATAATAAATAATTAAATAATAATTAATTATTTTATTGATCCGAATTACACGTAACCCATCCTGTTAAATTTCAAATTCTCCATCTTCTTTTTTTTCTCGGCCTTTTTATATCATTAATGCAATTTTTATTGTACTGTCATTGAATGAATTGGCACAGTGGTCTTACAATTCATGTAACACTACCCCCGCCTTAAATCTTTTCGTACCGAATAGATATTGCGCCCGCTAGTCTCGTGGAGTCGGAGTCATAGTATGAGGCAAAACGAGCCAAGTGCACGATCTTCATTTTTGGTCTCGGCTTTCGGTACTTCTGTATGTGGTAGACTACGGTGTTTACCCGGGTTATGACTCATAGGGTCGTTCCCAATCATACTGCAGCTTTGGATATCGACCTTTCCAACTTCGTGGGTTGTATAATCAGATCCTGGAATCGTGATATTTTTCCGCACAACTTGATAGATTCGGTCCAGTCGTTGCCTGAGTTTGCTTGCGTACTCTGAGACGGTTTGAAGTTGCCCTGTAAGCCAATGTGCTATGCTGCCCTGTTAGCCATCAGGAAGTGAGGGATTTGTCGATCCCAGTTCCTTTGGTTCTCCTCGACCACTTTGGCCAAATGTTTAAGCAGCGTGTTGTTAAACCGATTGACCATTCCATCAGACTCGGCATCAAGAGGCGTTGTTCTTGTTTTTCGAATCCATAGCGGCTCACACACTTCACCGAAGTCTCGCGACTCGAAGTTTCGACCCTGATCAGAATGAAGTCGGTGGGGTGCGCCATACCTGGTGACACAATGTAGAACGATTAGATCTGCTACCGTAGTCACCTCTTGATTCGGAATGTTGCATACTTCTGGCCTTTTACTGAAGTAATCGGCCACGGGAACGAGAAGTATGAAAAATGCACGCATCATCTGTGAACAGGGCAGCTTAGTATTCCTGTTCGGCTTGCTGTGTAAAATGAGTATAATATTGGTGACGATGGTGACCCTTATAGGACACCTGCTTCAATACGTCGTTTGTTGGAGAGTGCGCGCTTTGAGGAAAGATGCAATGGTTTTTATATGTGTGGGAGGGATTTGAAGCTCACGCATTTTGAAGATAAGTCCTGTGTGCCAAACTTTATCAAACGCCTTAGATGCATCAAACATTATAAGGATCGTTGATTTTTGTTGGTTAAATCCCGTTATTATGTATTGCGCTACTCTTAGAGTTCATAGGAATGCTTCGGTCTGAAACCATGCTGTTCGGCAGTGACTATATTCTTGGAGGAAATTTCATGGCACAGGCGTGAGGGTAGGCTTCTCTCCACAATTTTCACTATTGAGCTGAGTAGACTGACAGGTCGCCAGTTTTGGGGAAAGATGGGCGTTCCCATTTTCAGGCTGTAGAGTAATCTTGTTATTCGAAAATTATATTTATATGAGCTTCAACGGCTTGAATAATATTATCGGGTAGGCAATCATTAAGAATACCGTCTCAGCCTAGAGCTGCGCTTTGACCTCTTGAGAGTTGGTTTCATGAATAATTAATTTTGAGAAAGCTGTCGAATTAAAAATATTATTATTGCCTCTACGTCTTCTCTCGAATGATTCCTCTTCCGAATCTTCATCTGAAAAGTTGTTAACACGGAACTGTAGCTCTAGTGTGTCAGCAGATGCTTCCACTTTCCACTGCGCACCGTGAATAGGCACCTTAACTGCTTTAGAATTTTTACGGAAGCATTTCGCTAGCCTCCAGAAATTGACGTCGCCTGGTTCAAGGATTTCAAGAAAGCTGCTCTATTGCTCATTTTTGAAACCGTATATTTTTACCGGATCAAATTCATGATTCGATTAGCCTCTCTTCTGAAATGTGGATCTTCAGTACTTCTAGAAACTAACGGCAAACCACATTTATGTTTGTATTTTCCGCTTCTAGAGCACAGGATATGTTGGCCAGTGCATTATCAAAAGCTCCCCAGTTTTTCGATTTTTTGAGTCTCAGCGGGGTATTGATGTCAATCTCCTGAGTAGTAAAGAGTACTGACTTGCGGTCCTAGGGCAGCTCATTAAGCACTGTGATAGATAAATGATGATGCATATATTGTGATATTGCTTTATCAAGTATTTGAAGTAGTAGAATGATAAGAAGATTGGCCGTTGACGGTCAAATAGTCTTTCGAGATCAAGTGTAGAGTTTTTAGAGCTTGTGCTTTGTACGCTGAAATAATATCGAATTCGGGAGCGTCATCCAGAAATGCCATCCTCCAAACGTCATCCTCCCATTTCAGCAAAAAAATATTAAGATTTTTTTGGGTTACACGGTCATTGTCTAAAGCTTGCTGGGGGATCTCCTCCACAATTCACACATCTTGCATTTTTCTGGTTTTTAGGACAGTTCTTGAAATGGTGAAGACAATTTCAGACCATTTCACGCATCGAGATTGTGTGTGGCAGTTATTTGAGGAATATCCAAACTGCAGGCAATTATGATATTGTGTTTGACCTTTTCTTGGTTTCTACATGAACTAGTAGGCAGCAAATGGTACGAATATTGTATATGTCTTTTTCATTATTGGGCAATAAAAGTTTTAATAATTTTGACATTGCTGTTCGTGTTTTTAAGAAGAAGCACTCAAAACGATGGAAGCCCTCTATTTCCAAGTCCTCTATTATTTCTTCAATGGGCATGCCTTGTAGGCCCCTAATAATTACGTTCAGGCTTTTTCCTCGGGGAGGAGATAAGCATGATTCACAATTTATCTTTCGGTTAAGAATGTTATCATATTTCGGTGGTCCTTGATAGATTTGGAGCTTATCTGAACTCTCAGATAAATCCTTGTAGCAGACGACAGATTAAAGTTCAGTCAATGGAATTCCTTTTTTACCTGTAACCATTTCTCGGGCTGGCGGAGAATGATTGGTATAGTCTTTGCACCGGGTTGAGGATTTCGTGGTTTAGATGATGTGTTTTTTAGGGCGGCGGTACTTTTTGCCACCGGTTTTGGTGAAGAAAGTGGCGGAAATTCTTGAATTTCTAGATGGTTAAAATCAAGACTGACGGAAAGCTTACTTTCTTCATTGGTAGAATCTCTTGTTTTGGAGTGACTACTATTCTCGGTCCCCTTCCTTTTGTGTGATATATTATTTACTGGTTTTATTATTTTAATTTTTTAGTTTTTTTATTTCTCTTTGGGCCTACGAAGGAGTTTTGAAGGGATTTAAGCAGTTTGCTCAAATTTCTGTTTTGAGCTCTTTGCTGCTCAAGCTTGACTTTGATGCAGATCAAGCAGATCTGCTGTTGCAGATCTGCTTGAAGATTTAAAATAATTTTACCCTTATCTCTAGAATCGGGGAAATTAAGGTCGGAGCATGTCTTCGACCCCTCATAATCACTCATATTATGTCTTTTCTTCAGTTAAGAAATGATTATGATGCAGACAAAGAATATAAAATATAATAAGTATTGATGTTTTATAAAACTGTTAAACGTTTAATCACACTAACTAAGTTCAAATGACTTATCTCATATCCTTTTCAGTATTCGCTTTGATTTTCACTTTTAGATATTGTAAGGAATAATAAATAAATAAATTTAAAAAAAACTTCAGTCAAATCATACATTGATAGAACTACAAATCCTCCTTCGTATTATTTAAAAGCTATGAATACAAAGAGAAAACTATACGTTTGCTAAAATATCTTCTAGTTTTACCTGAAAATGATATTTTAATGACAAAATCACAGACAATTCTATCGAAAATCTTTGATGTCGAACGGTATCCGAACGGACAATGTGCTAATTAGATATCGAAGACAGATTGCTGTTTCTAGTTTAACACTGTAGTACACAATTAAGGCGTTTACTTCATGTCATAATTGTAGAGAAAATCACGAAAAAGGAATGAACGAGGCACTGAGTACTGATAATATCAATTTTCAAACGAGAGATTAATTAAAATGTCACCAGACAATTAGTATAATTGTTTGTTTGACTAGTTTGCTTGTCGGTGATGGACACAATGATAATTAGATAGAAAGATAGGATAGGGAGGCGAAGATGCTTTTAAAAGAAACAAGAGTAATGCTGAATAACTGACGATAACTTCAAAGTTTTCATCAGATTACAAAATTAATAATAATAATATTAATAGCTTTATTGATGGATTTGTTGATTTAGTGCTATACAATATCTTAAGTTTAGATTTTAGACAGAGTCTTTACATCTAAGTTGTGATAACTAACATATACTATAAGATTGTATACACACGAAAGCTTAGTAGTGTATTTTAGGGAAAAATAGCTTAAAACCTAATGTAGCCGTAAAACTAACTTAAATGTTACTTAAGATAAACTTAAAACTAAATTAATCACGGTAATTAGAGTATTAAGGTTACCGGACTATCTGTAGACAAGTGATGCAACCAAAGGATTGTTAGAGTTTTGGCAACTATCAGAAAATTTTCTGTGGAGAAGTTCATCGGATTCCAAGACGGTTTTTAATTTTGCCAGCTGGTGAAGACGGTGAGTGGAGAAGAAAAACGGAAGGTTAAAAATGATTTTTAGACATTTGTTCTGCAAAATTTGCAACTTACGTTTATGCGCTAGAGCACAGTTGTTCCAAACGGGGCAGCCATACAGAATTATAGGTTGTAGGGTCGATTTATAAATGAGTAATTTGTTGGCTTCTGAAAGCTTCGATTTTCTATTTATAAGGGGGTAGTTTGACAGGATGCTTTTCAGGATCTTCGATTTTATTGATTCTGTATGTTGCATAAACGTGAGTCTATAGTCAAGGTGAACCCCTAAATACTTAATATCTTTTGTCCATGATACATGAGAGCCAAAAATTTGTATATTTGGATTCGGTAAGTTTCTCGTGGCCCGTTTTTGGGTAAAAAATATCGCTTGAGTTTTCCCAGCATTTATTTGGATCTTCCATTTGCTGCAAAAATCATTGATTAAACGCAATTGTTGTTGGAGATTATTGACAATACGATCAGGGTTATTATCACTAGAAAATAGTGCAGTGTCGTCAGCATACATTGCAATGTTGCAATCCTGGAATTGAGGCATGTCTGACATGTAAATATTATACAAGGTCGGACTGAGAACCGAGTCTTGCGGAACTCCCCGCGGGGATATTATGTTTTTTGGAAAGGCACTGTGCTTTAACAGCAAACGATCTGGAAAACAGAAAAGAACGTGTAACTGTACATAAGTAGATGGGAAATGATGAACGAATTAATTTATAAATGAGGCCATCATGCCAGACAGTGTCAAAGGCCTTTTCAATATCTTAAGCTATCAGACCGGTAGAATTTTTCAAAGAAAATTGTTGCTTAAGATGATGGACGTCTCTAGTTAGCTGATGAGTTGTAGAGAGTCTTGGTCTAAAACCAAAATGAAAGTACGGGATAATTGAACATTATTCCAGTTTACTTCGTATGCGAGACAGAATAACGCGTTCAAATAGCTTGCTTACTGACGACAACAAACTAATTGGTCGATAGCTGCTAAGGAGTTTTGGGATTTTGCCTGACTTTAGAATTTGGATGACAATTGCGTTTTTCCATACGACGGGGAAGTATCCTACCTTAAGACAGCAGTTGAAAATGTAAGAAAGAGCAACGATTGCCTTTCTTGGAATATTTTTCAAAAGAATATCTGCGGTACCATCATCTCCCGTAGAAGACTTCATTTTAAGTTTTTTAAGTAGAGCTCTCAACTCTATCGGAGAGCAAAGGCAGCAAGGCTTAAAATCAGAGGAGTAGTCTGAAAGCTTTGAGGTTTCACGTTGCACAACGTCATTGGTTTCAGGGTCATTAATACGGAGAGTAAGTGTGTGGTACTTGTAGAAGTTAGCTGCCAAGGAATTTACTTTTTCATTTGCAGAAGTAACAGTAGAGCCATCAGCAAGTTCTAAAGATGAAATGAATTTAGATTGGCTATTTAACGCTTTTCGAATTTTCCATAATTTTTTAGAGCCGGTTTCCTGAACTGATAGAGTGTCGTTCCAGCGTTTGTTGCGTATTTTCAGAAACACTAATCGAATTTGCATATTTAATTCGTTCAGGAAGGCTTTAAGGTAAGGATTGCGAGATCTTTGCCATTTTCTGCGAATGTTGTTGCGGTGTTTTATTAACGCAGCGGTGGAGTGGTCGATTTTGAATGGTACAGGTTTTCGAGTCAGTCCCGAGCTCTGAGGATATTAGGTATGTTCGCGTACTACGATTAATTGCAATTAATTGCAATGAAGCCGTTTTTGTACTCCGTTTTACTGAATACTGAAAATTTCCCCTCTTTCAGTAAATTTCAGTAGGGTCTGAGCTACTGAAAAATACTGAAAACTGTCAGACGGTTTTTGGCGTAATGTTATTATGAAAGACGATTATTTTTGTTGCGATAGTTTATCGCCGCTTAAGATGACTTTATAATAACTTTTGTTCTCCCAAAAACCGACAACTGACCCCTTTGTTTGTCAATTTTCAGGAAATGCAACGAGAGCGTTTTCGTACTTTTCCTGAATTTCCCCCACCACATGATTCAGGAAAATTCAGTAAAATTCAGTGACTGAAAGTACGCGAACAGACCTATTATTTGTGAAATCTAAGACAAGTTTATCGATTAGACGGGGGTTCGTAATTTTGGAGAGATCAGTATCACGAAGGTCAATGTTGTCGTTAAGAAATTCACGGTATTTGACCCAGTCTGTTTACCATAAGAGAAAAACTGACGCTTCTCTACATTGATGTATTTATCGATAATAAAAGATACAGGCAAATGAAAAGACGAAAGCTCATTCAATACTGTAGGTTGCTGTAAGGGAACTTTGCCGTTACTGATTATTAAATCTAAAGTAGACGGGTTACCTCGCGGAGAATAACAGGGAGGACCATCAGAGGAGTGGATAAAGAAGTTTCTGTCCGTCATTAGTTCAAATAGGATTTTTCCAGGCTTATTGGCTTTCGAACAATTCCAATGCCGATGTCGAGAATTCAGGTCGCCACATATTAAAAAATTATTTTGAATGTTCGTCAATAATTTCAAATCATCTTTAAAAAGTTTTAATTTTTGGGCATTCAAATTCGTGCCACTGAAATAGACAGCGATAATTGTTAAGTCAAGTTGTGGGACAGTTATTGCTACATGCTCTATGACTTTAGTGGCTAGGTTTGGGAGTCTACGGTAGTTGATGTCTTTATTGATAAGAATGGCGACTCCTCCTCCAGTTGCATCAATCCTGTCGTTTCTAATAATATTATAGTTAGCATTAGATAATTTATCGCGTTGTTCAAGCCAAGTTTCGGTAAGTAAAACTAAGTCAATTTTATTCTGAATGATGAAGCTAAAGGTTTCCAAGTGTTTGTTACGGATATTTTGTGCATTCCTAAGCATTTTATGTTTTCTCTATTTGAACACAAATTTGGCTGTGAGGTCAACAATCACATTAAATTGGTCGTTCCGAGACTCAAACAGAGCAAGTTTTGAAATTAGTTCTTGCGCGAGATTAATAAGCTCAGTTGCTGAGAAAAGTTCGTTGGGAGAAGTTGACAAGTTTCCATTACTAGGTGGCGTAAAACTAGTAGTTGCGCCCGGAATGCTGTGAACGATCGTACTGTATCTAGTACTGGCTGCAGGCAATGTTGGAAAATTCGTGTTGTTGCGTCTAGGTGGGTTTTGCTCGCGAGTGCGAATGGCGTTATTTCCCTTTCGAATTGCTTGGCGTTTGGAAGTCAGATTTCTGACATAGAGATAATCGTTCCGCTTAGGGCAAAGTAAGCTATTTGAAAGATGTGGTCCTTTACAAAGAGCACAACTGATTTCTTTGACGTCTTTTGTTGGGCATTCGGATTTGTTGTGTGCTTGCCCACAGATCAAACATTTAGTTGGCAGGAAGCAAAAAGACGTACCGTGACCGTATGCCTGGCAGTTTCGGCATTGAGTGGGGTTTTGCGCTTTCTTTCGTTGAAAGCTGCATTTGACCTTTGTGTGATTGATAGCATCGATCTTGACCAGATCGGAATATTTAACTGATCCGTGAGCGAAGTATAGTATATACAACGTCTCGTCATTATAACGACGGGACTTGTCTAGAATGAGTATTTGCTTAATGTCATCACATATTAGATTATGCTCTTCTGCCAGAGGGTTTTTCAGTTTAGGGCAGTCTGTCTTGTAGAAGCCACTAAGAATAAACTTAATTGGTTTTTGGTCGGCTCGCGCAAAAGTATAGAAATGCACCTTTTTCGAGACAAGGTGTGATCGGACTTTATCGTATGACTCTAAACTTGTCAACAGCAATTTTTTCCCGACACTGTTAAACTGTATGTTGTATGAAGTCACATCTAAAAATTTCAGCATCTCCGTGATGGAGTCACGATCAAGATTCGGTTGGATGATAGGAGGGATTTGCGCCTTTTTGGCTGACGAGTTATCGATGCCGATTGCGGGAGATTCATCATCGCCTCCATCAAGGTTTTGTAGAGGCGTATACCGGTTTTAGCTAACGGTACTTGCCATTAGCGAATTCGAATGATTTTTAGGGAATTTCAACCGATCTCTAAGGAATAAGTCACTGGGAGAAGATTCCCGTTTGCGCTTAGCGACACTGGCACTTTTGCTTATTTTTAACGATAGAGACTTGTTCGTATAGCACAGCAAAATACAAAAGAAGATATGTACCGTTCAAAACCATAGGGCGATATCGAACACTATGGTTAGTCGAAAACCAGAAAGAACTGGACTCGATGAATGCTGGATTGCGACTCTGATTATAAAATTAATTCAAACTTATGTTGATTGTTTCGGATGTTTTTTTTCTGAGTGAAATGTCTTGTTATCTCGTAGAGGATTTTAAAATATTTCAGAATTATCATGGGCTCAAGCAAATTGCATTTGAGATTTATGAGAGCTGCAAGGAAGAACTTTTCAATTGTTTTTAAAAATTTTTCAACCTTATATGTATCAAATTCTTTAATTTGAAATTCGAAACAAATTCATGAAAACTCCTCCTACATTAGGTCCCAATTAATAAAATCGTTCTACAAATCTTTCCATTAATTACTCCCTACAGACCAATTGCATTTATTTATGAGAATCCATTCGAGATCCAATTGCAACAATCCATGCAGCATATGTACGTGTATGAACGTACATTTCAGCGAAACCAGCATTTCCTCAGCTCAGAAGCGGAGGAGATGCCAACAAGATGTATCTCATCATCACATACTATACTCCGCTCGATTTACGCTGCATCATCGGCTCGGCATCCGACGACGATGGTAATAAATTCAAAGTTTAGACCCGTATTTGAAGAAGGCAAAAGAAAATAACAGAGTAATTTCAAAAATAGCTATTTTCGATTGCACTCGACGATGAGGGAGCATTCAAAGAGATCTAGAACTTTTTGAAATAGTTTCTTATTGTGGAAGTAGCCCGAGCCGGGAGTGTAAGAAGACCAAATTGTTGATAAACGGGATTCAAGTAAAAGTTCTCGACAACAACAATGAACAAAGACAAAGCAAATCTTTCGAAAATAGAAAAGAAAGTACGCAAGGGTGGCATGGTGTGGAATTACTTCGGGTTCGAGTGCAGTTGCTCTCGGTGCATTCTTGGCTTGCTAAGCAGCTCAGGGCTCAATACTTTCTCGACCCCAGCTGCTGGTCGGGTGTTCTCAATTACACAGATTTTTGTTTATGCGTCGTCACTATGGACGTCTTCACTATGGACGTTGTCGTTTCCATGCTGCGTTTTTGATGATGAGGTTCTGGGACAGCAAGCCGGGCTAAGGTCGTTAAAGTTGCATTGTTTGAATTTCGTGCAGCGACAGAGGTGCAATCGATCTTAACTCTAATTTTAGGCTATTAACAGAATTGAAACGAATCGAATTGCCAACCAGACGTCTGTTTACTCTCTCACGGAAATGTAAACGAAACGATATGTGTTAATTAATATCACTCAGCTGGTTATTTGTTTTCAGACTGGAACTATGTTGGGTGGGTAATGTAATGACGACCTTTGTTCGTGGCCAGTTTTTTTTTGTACACTTTTCGTAAGTGCATTGACGATTTGGAGCTCACTAATAATAAAACCTTTATTATTACAAGCCACTCAGTACAAATTGAACGTGCTGGCAGTCCCGGAAACGAAATGGACTGGTAGCGAGATTCAAGACATGAGATCGCACACAATATTCAAGAGTGGGAAGCCTGCAGGAAGCCGTGAATTTGGAGTGGCATTCATTGTGGATAGGGAGTTCAAGCCACACGTTATTGACTTCAAGGCAGTAAGCGAACGTTTGTGTGCGATCCGCATCAAAGTAAAATTTTTCAAAATATGGCTGATAAATGTCCACGCCCCGACAGAAGAAAAAGATGAAGACACGAAAGACGCATTCTATAACCACTTGGAAAGGCTATTCGACTCATTGCCCTCAAATGACGTCAAAATAATACTCGGCGACTTCAACGCTAAAGTCGGGAATGAAGAAGTATATCGGGGAACAACTGGAGGGCACAGTCTCCACGATACAACTAACGACAACGGCCAACGCCTGATTGACTTTGCATGTAGTAGGGATATAGTCATAAGTTCGACATGCTTCCCACATCGACGCATCCACAAAAGAACATGGGCATCACTAGATGGCAATACCTTCAACCAAATTGATCATGTCCTTATTCAGCGGAGATGGGCTTCCAGCATACTTGACGTTCGGAGGTTTCGAGGAGCAAATTGTGACTCGGACCACTACTTGGTCAAATCCAAATATCGATGTCGCATGTCAAAGGCGTACGTGACGAAGACGAGTCCTCTGCGTAAGTTTGACAACGGAAAGCTCCAAACGGCGTCAGTAGCAGAAAACTTCTCAAAAACTCTTGAGACTAAGCTTACCCCCATCCTACAAAATAACACAGTGAGGCCGGTTGACGAGGTCTGGATGGAGATGAAGACAGCAATCAAAGCCGCTGCAGAACAAGTGGTTGGGTATGAAGCCCGGCGCAAAAGAAACAACTGGTTCGACAACGAATGCCTGGATGCGCTGAACAAGAAAAATCAGGCATATAAACAGTTCCTTGAAAGGAACACCAGGACGAAGAGAGAAAAATATGAAAACCTCCGACGAGTAGCAAATAAGATCATTAGATGTAAGAAACGAAAATATTATGACGAGCAATTAAAGAGCATTGACGAAAATCTGGCGAGCAATAAAACTAGACAAGCTTACAAAGTAGTGAAATGTTTAAGACGCGGATATCAGCCCAAGACGACACTCTGTAAAGACGAAATCGGCAACATCATCGCCGAAGATAGCCAGATTAAGGAGAGATGGGCCTGCTATTTCAAAGAACTCCTTAATCCTGCACATGGCTCAATAATATCAGAGCCGATAGACTTCTCTGACGAAGTCCCGATCGCACCTCCAACGCTGGAAGAAGTCAAGTCTGCCATAAAAAGCCAGAAAAATAACAAAGCGCCGGGCATTGACGAGATTCCAGTCGAGCTAATTAAATACGGTGGAAGCTGCCCTATAAATGCCATCCACAAATTGATCCAGAACATCTGGGGTCAAGAAAAAATACCGCAGGAGTGGTGCAAATCCATCATATGCCCTATCCACAAAAAAGGGGACAAACTTCGGTGCGAAAACTACAGAGGCATATCGCTACTTTGTACATCCTATAAGATACTGACGAAAATATTAAAGGATAAGATAAATGTATACGCTGAAAAGGTCTTTGGGGAGTACCAAGGAGGCTTTAGGTCTGGTAGATCAACTACGGATCAACTCTTCACAGTCAAACAAGTGCTTGAAAAATGCTGGGAATTTAACATCGATGTCCACCAGATTTTCGTGGATTTTAAACAAGCATATGACAGTATTGACCGAAACATACTGTACAAAATAATGCTATACTTCGGCATCCCGGCAAAACTAGTTCGGCTGACCAAAATGACGATGACGTCGACAGCATCACAAGTCAGAATCAACAACAGTCTGACTGACGCCTTTGACACAAATGTCGGACTAAAGCAAGGGGATGGGTTGGCCCCTCTGCTGTTCAACCTAGCACTTGAGTACGTGATAAGGAAGATTCCGGTCGACACAGGAGGTACGCTTCTGTATAAGTCAAACCAGTTAGTGGCCTACGCGGATGACATTAACATCTTGTCCCGTTCCTTCACATCCGCCAAAGAGCTCCTGTTGAAACTTGACCAGGAAGCCAAGGAAGTAGGCTTGAAGATCAATCAGACGAAAACAAAAATCATGACGCAAACAAGAAAGAAGACCTCCATTAGGCAAAATATAATTCTTGACGAATATAATTTAGAAAATGTGGACGAATTTATATACTTAGGCTCGAAATTGACAACGAAAGGCAGTGAAACTGACGAAATTAAACGGAGAATACAGCTCGCTAATAAAACTTTCTACTCCGTTTTGGCCCTACTGAAGACCAGCTGCATACACAGGAAGACGAAGCTCCAAGTCTACAAATCAATCATCAGACCTGTGTTGTGCTACGGATGTGAAACTTGGACCCTTACCCAAGCATCCGCAAATATGTTGAACGCCTTCGAAAGACGGGTCCTCAGGCGTATAATTGGAGCTAAACAAGAGTGCGGCCAATGGCGGATAAGATACAACCACGAGTTGTACGAGGTTTTTGACGAGCCGGAGGTTGCCACAATCGTGAAACTGCGGAAGCTGCAATGGGCTGGTCACGTGCAACGAATGGACGAGCATCGAGTACCTAAGAAGGTATTCGACGGAAAGGCCGAGGGTCGAAGGCCAGTGGGAAAACCCAGAAAACGCTGGTCTGACTCTGTCGACGAAGACTGCGCAAAGCTGCTCGGATTTCAGAATTGGAGGACGCGGTCATTGGACCGAGACAACTGGAGGCGTCACCTACGAGAAGCCAAGGCTCGAGAGGGGCTGTAGTGCTACGACGACGAATAATAAAACCTAATAATTTAGACGGGTCAACTAGCGATAGACATTCAATTCAAACTTTTAATTTTCAAAGTAATATGAGTTGAACACTTAAACTTAACGATGAGTGAGTGTAAAACCCAATGATTGATTTCAACGAACTTTTTAGTATGCAGGAGACAAATAAACAAGTACATACATTTATCCATTTGTAGAAAACTCTACAGTCAACAACCAACTTATCTGGTTTCTCGGTAATAAAAAAGATGCACAAAACCACTGACTCCACTTGATTCGAGAATAAAATTAAGACACATCTTAAAGATATGATTCGGCAGGAAGGTCATCACATAGATTTTAAGGCCCTTCGTATTGTTTTTTTTCGATGTCATGAGCAACTTGGAACGACAGCTACCCAAATGAAAATAGAGCTAAGCACCTTTGTCTCACAAGTCTCAGCTAAGTATATATCTTTCCTTCAAAAATCAAGGAATGATTTCTAAAATTATCATTCATAACGGCAAGTTTTCATCAACGAGTTTCAAACTTATTACAATTTTCGTGGTATGAAAGTAAACTAAATACAGTCTTTTTTGACAAAATCTGGCCAATTGTATGTACTGACGTTCACGAACACCTGGCTAGACAGTTGAACACAAATGAAAAAATTTTTGATGGTAACTGGACTATTTACTGAAACGACCGAAACTATTTTTTGCTGGTCAAACTTGAGGCGGTGGTGCTTTAATCCCTATTCGTAGCTCGCTATCAAGTAAACTAGTGGCAACCAGCACATGTAATCTTTTCGATCACATGATTATTCGTATTTCATGGTTCAGAATATTTCCTGGTCCAAAGAGTATACTACATCCCACTCGGTTTAGACGAAGCTGCTTACAGTTATATATGCGAACTAATCTCCTCCCTAATATCATTTCTTAAATGACGATTTAATTATAATGCTCGGAGGTTTCAATCGCCTAAATTAAAGCTTTCCTGTCAATCTTCTTCAAATGCTCATTTCTTTATCTTACAAAAACTTTATTGTTTATGACTTTCGCAATGCTGATTATAAGAGCATGACAGATTATCTTCTCAGAATTTCTCAGAATTTCTCTTCTCAGAAAAAAATGCTAGAATTGGACGATACTGTATCCTTATTCAATGAGTTGGTTTTTGACGCCTTAGAAAAGTACGTCCCAAAGATTAAGAGAAAAGATAAAATATCTGAGCCATGGCTGGATAACAGTTTAATAAGGTATTTGCGGAATCAAATATTTGAGGCTGATCCTTGACTCGAAGCTCGCATGGAACGACAATATAGTAGAAAAAGCACGGAAGGCTTTTGCTGCAGTTTTTTGCTGCAAAGAAGCCATAGGAGCGAATTGGGGTTTGCAACTTTGCACTGTAGCGTGGCTGCAATGTGATTGATCCAATAAAACTGTGGAGGGTAGTGTTTTGGTGACAGGCTGCGCTGAGTTCCACCTACCATTGAATGCTTGAAAAAACACTTGGCTGCAATTTTGGGATGGAAGTCCTCCGAACCTACCCCATTAAGGCGCTTTTCGTACTGCTTCGTTGTTGCCAACCTATCGAATAACCTTTCAGTAAGCTAGTCTGACTACTGTGAGACTGCACTGCATCTTGAGATGGACTAGAACTGAATGATGCCATGCTAGAATATTATCACAGGCAATTCCCCCAGCAGCGGACATTAACTACATAAGTTTGGACACTCTACTGGGCCTCGGGCTCTCAACTCGCATTTCTAATACAGATGAGTGAACGGATGGTATCACCCTCAAGTATGGACTTATTCATATGTATATCGATGGCTCAAAACTGAACAATAATGCTTGACTCTGGATCCTCGATTATTGCAAGATCTTTCAGGCGGAGGTGGTTGTTATTTACAGGGCATAAACTGACAAAAATACTTCGAGAACGCCAGGAAGTCTTGGGCTGAAGGATCATTCTGTGCGACTGCAAGACAGATCTGGACGCTTCAAGCTACTGTTGAGTTTGACTCATAGTGCTTTTTTGCTTTTTTGCGCAGTGTTCAATGATTTCTGTCGGTGTTGTGGCTCAGAGGATGAAAAGGAGCTCGTTCTTCATATCATGTACCAGGAACCGGTCCCATTAAGGGAGAGAAAAGCCTGTCTTGTGGCACCCTTCCTCTCAGCTTTGACTGAATTATCCCTTACTGAGCTAAGGGGTATTGTGCAGCTTACCAAAGAACTAAATGGTTCCCAGACTGCAGTGGCTAAGGGAGAGTATCTATGTGAATCTTTCGATATGACTTCTCGATTCACATCCACTTAACCTAATATCACCTAAGGCTAGTGCCTAAGGCTGGTGCCCGTAAGAAGTAATGGCTCTGCCACCTGCCCAAACAAATTATTAATATAAAGATTCACCTACTGTGCTCTGGACCCAATATTCCATTTTGCTCGGATCTGGAGACTGGCAAGCCACGATCTACAGAGTAGCTATGTTTTATATAATAAGAGATACCTTGCATCATTCAGCAGACAAAACCGCTCTTCCAGTAAGTACTTTTGGAGGAAATTCACTAGATATGGAGGAGGCCAAAGGAGTTGATGCGCAAGTTCGATTGAAAATTGTCAGTCAGATTTGAGAGGAAGAGCGTTTCGTGCCGTAACAATTTCGACTGATAAAAGTCTGATTATAACCTCCTCGTGGTGGCTACGTGCAATCTTTCTTTCAGGAAAGATTGGTGATAATTATCAGGCTCGTATACAAAGGCTAAACAAGAGATTATAGGAAATCACACACAAAGTTTATTCTCCACATTTATGAATGGCGAGTCATACCTTAGACATTGTAAGAAAAGCCGCGTAATCAATGTCTGAGCTTTGGTGTCACGGAAAAATTTTCAACAGAAGAATTGGTAGTAGATATAGAAGCAGCAGTAAAACACCTTTCTGAAGAGGAGAAAACACAGATTCGAGGCAAAGTAGCTAAATTAGGAAAGAAAGCATAAAGAGGAGGAACGCGGGGTAGGCACAAAAAAATGCTTAAGGACTTAGCTACCAAACCGGTATTTTTTATTAAAGCAAATAAAGGAAACGCCGTGGTCATAATGGATAAGGACAAATACAATCGATTAATCATGGAAAATCTCAACAACGGGGATTACTATGAGTTTAGGAAAGATCCTTTACTGGACTCTATCGAACGAGTGGAATGGATCTTGAAAGTGTGCAAATGGACTATTGAAGAAGTCAACAAGCTACCGGTCTCAAACCCAGCGTAACGAAGAATTAAGTGTCTTCCGATGAAACACAAAGAAGGAACTGTGCTAAGAGAAATTGTCACCGCTACAACCATTCCTACACGGAGAATCGCAAAATGGATTTTAGGCAAATGTAGGGCTTACGAAAGATTAGTGGCAGATCAGTTAGAAATCAAGACCAGGTGGTAGAGCGGTTTGGAAGAGTGGCAACAAAAGAAGAAGATGAGCTAGTTTTGATGTCAAGGTTCTGTTCGCAAGCCTGCCAGTTAAACAAGCACTTGTGTTCTTTGAGGACTGACTATTAGAGAAAAATATCTCACCGGAGAGGAGAAAGAGGGTTAGAGGCTATTGAAACTTGAATTGATTTGCACAAGTGAAAGCTGCTTCACTTTCACAGGAAAATACTTCAAAGCCATCAAAGGTGTTTCCAAAAGAAGTCCTTTATCATCACTAATGAGTGAAATATTTATGCACAGACTGGAAAAGAAACTTCATGAACAAAACTCGTTTCCCCATGTAAGGATGAGATATGCAGACAAAATCTTAGCTATCGAAAAAAATGTACTTCGGTACAAATTTTGGAAAAGCTGAACCAAGCACATAATGATATCCAATTTTCAATGGAAGTCGGAAACAGCAAAAGAATACAATTCTTGAATTTAATGATCATTAGAAAAGAAGGTCTTCTTGGGTTTAATATCTACCAAAAGCCCACATATACGCAGAGAATATCACCATCTACGTCTGTCCACAAAATTGTGTGTCTACAAAATGTTCCAAGTATTTTTTCGTCAATTTACAAAAAAAAAAAAATTTTTGATCGCTTTGATACAAAGGTAGTTTTGAAATGTGGAGCAAACAAATCAGGTGATAAACTATGTCACGTTAAGGGCAAAAAAATTGTATATAAAAAATTACATGCCTGGAATGCGAAAAATTATATATTGATCAAACGAAATTGTTAGTTGGTGTTAGGTAAATGCAGAAAATTGCCTCAGCGAGGAACATAACGTTAGTACCACCAGCAGTAGCGAAACAGCAGGTATCAAAATTAAATGCGTACGAAAGTCTGAGCATAAGGAAAACACCGATGAATAGGCGACTAAACATAGATCAGGGCAACTGTGCATCATCATTATTCAGACTGAATTGAACAAACATTTTATGATTAGTAATAAATAACAAAATTTAAAGGAAAATGCAAGAAAAATAGGGTAAGCTTCGTAGTTAGTCAAAAAACTGAAGTCTAAAATCATCGGCTTTGGCATCGGTTCGGAAATTTCGCAAATATCGTTCAGGTACCTTCGGACAAGTCTGCTGACGATGAGAAAGCACTGTTATTATGAGCAGATTGAACGGATCTTCAGTGCCCGCGAAAAGTATGACGTAAATATCATTATTGGAAATCTTAACGCATAAATAGACTTGCGAGCCGTTATTTAGACATTACGCAAGCACCCATAGTTTACATGAAAAAACCTTAAAAACCTTAAAGTAAAGGATTGTACTCAGAATAAAATTTTAATAATAACTAGCAGTATCGAAGAGCTTGGTCGTTGCGAGTTCCAGATTTCAAGTTCGAATCAACACGGATCAACACGGACCAACAGATTTATGCAATTTCAGTCGAATATAAACAGCTTAGAATAACAGAAAAAAGACTCCACAGACGGAAGAAAGCACCCTTGGACAAATACCTGACCTGTGAAATATAAAGAACTAAAGAGAAAAGTGTGCAGCAAGTGCGAAAGTTCTACCGAATAGTCTAAAATATGACACAATACAAACCATGCTGAACATACCGTAAGCAACAGGTGGGAAAGCATTTAAGAAAACAGTTTAAACTTATGTAACAGTAAGTTGCATCTTCAAATGCGCACTTATATCGCATATAAGAAAATAGGGAATGCGATAAGAAGCAAGCACCAAAAACAGTTCATAAACATTTATGAATTTTTTCAAACATTTCTGAATTTTCGAAAGTTCTCTGGATTTTTAAACACATTTTTTATAACCAAAAATTTATTGACCAATTACATAGTCTGCTTATCAGTACTTTCGTGAGTTCGTGCAATAAATACTCTAACTTTTATTGCCTGAACAGCACTTAGTTTAGATGAAATTTTAATATAATTCCCGAAAAAACATTTATCATTACACGGAAACCCCACATTCAATTGCTTCTTAAAATATACATTAGTAAAAGTAGCACACGGACACGTTCAACCTCTTATTTTCGAAAGCTCATGGAAAATTATCCTATTCGACATTTTGGCTCACTACACTAAACTGCACTTGAAATTAATGATAACAATTAAGATTTTACCCTTCTGTTACATTTTGGAATATCCTTTACACACTCTCACTATACAATAGAAACTTTCTAAATTTCGGTTTCATTTTATTTAATATAATGACTTCGAGTCTGGAACCAAAAGTACAGTTAGGATCCAAAAGTTACAATTTCAAGGCGAACGAAAGAACATAAAAGAGGTTTCCTACCGTCTCCATTCGGGATAATATCAACCACAAATATCACAAACGGATGGAGCCTATGAAAATTTCAGACATTTTAATGGACTAACTGCAACTGGTGCTGTCTAGTATGAGACTTACTGGATGGTTTGGGAGTTTTAGATTATTTTTTTTCGGAAGCTTAATGGTCAAAAGTGGATTTAATGGAGGAATCGATGGAATTTATAGCGAGATGAAATTAAGATGTCGAGAGATGAAAAAACAAAATTATAAGGGCGTGTACTGAAAATACTTTGGAATTTTTCAGGTGAGATTTTACACAATGTAAAGATTGAATTTAGGTGGTGAATAATGATTTGGAAAAATTTAAAATTAATTGAATTTTTTTATCGCTCAAATTGTATATTCGATGCTTACCAACATTTTTTTGCAGCAATTTTGCAGCAAAAAATCGTTTCAAGTCGTTTTATTGAGGAAAAATCACTTTGAAAGCTGTGTGCCCAGCGTTGGTATGAAATTAACTCGGCACGAAAATAAGCATGAATATGTATTCGAGATTCAACTTATTTGAATTGTCATTTGTTTTTCATGTCAATGATTTTTATAGTTGGATTGTACTCAGTACTATTCTAGCAAGTACATTTGATAGAAATTTGCTGGAAAGTGTAATCAAATTTGCATATTAGACGCAGTGAAAGCTATATTTTTAATTGACTGTTTCCATTCAGAAAAGTGCAGCAAAAAGTGTGAAGCTTTCATTTAGAAAACTAATCATTACTTATTCTTTCCTAATTCATAGAGTAATCTGAACAAAAATAATCAATTCCCACATTTCAGTTCTTTTTTTCTATCTATTCCAGATTCCGAATTTCATCTTTCCAGCAACACATCTGGAATATTGGATATGCTCACGAGTCGAAAGTAATTAAAGCTGATATTTTTGTTTTTTCGAACTTCAATCTATCAATAATTCATGAGGTTATAAATGTACCGACCTTTTATTATACGTGTTTAATAATTAATTTTAAATTTCCAGCAATGAAACAGCAGTCTAAAATATACTGAAATTCGAGTTAATTTACCTAAACTTTATGGAAATAACAACAACAGTGAATTCTGCTAAAATTATGCTGGCGGTTATTGATTATGCTTAGAATATTAAATAACATTTGCATTACCATTTCAGTGTTAAAATGAGAAATTGAATGTAGCGAGGTTCTGTCAGGTTTATATTTACGTTTATATTGTTCAGTTTTTTATGAATTTTCTTAGAATGTTTGATTAAAAGGGGTTCGCAGGTATTTTTCTTGGAAAGAATTTTGAATGTTTGGAAAAATATTTTATTTTATCTTAAAATAAAGGTTAAAGTATTTTAAATTATGAAAAAATCATATTATTGATGAGCTATGCATGTTTTATTTTTTACTAATTTTCGAAGAAATGATTAAGGGAGATAATCTCTGGAGTGGCGATTGAGCTGAAATTTTTGGAGGACATAGATGTATATGGTGAGTAGGTCCATGACTTGCTAGAATTAAGATATCTTAAACCTTTTGGCGGCGGCGGGTGTTTTGGTGAATTTTCAGGTGCTCCTATATTTCCAAGCAGTGTAAACTTTTGTTAAAAAAGTACTGGGAATGAAAACTCAATATGTTTTAAGCTTGTCTATGATAAAGAATTTGAAATTTTGAACCTTGTGTAGACGCTGAGTGTCTAAAATTAGGCAAGATTTTTTTTCAAAATTTCGATTAGTCATAACTTCTAAGAAAAATAATGGATCATCGTGAAATTTGCAGAACGTATTGATGTAGACTAAAATTTGACATACATGGACAGTGCGGGTGACTCTGTAGCTACAGGAGGTCCTGAAAAAAATCCTTCATATCATCGACCCTCCTGAAATTTTTTGGATTTTTCAAATTTTTTTAAATTTTTGATTTGTCTTTGTGTGCGTTATATATCAAAACGTTAAATTCATTATTAAAGGATCAAAAATAAATTTTCTAACAAACAGTTCGGATATAAGCTTGGCTAATTATAAGGACTTTTCATCTCTGAAGATATGCTCTCCTCCACAAACATATCAGTATTTTGGTAGCTGCCAGGATTGCCCTGGATCAGCCGTTATTCTAAGTATATGTAAAAAAGATTAGATGAAAATTGCGTCAGTGGTATTAGTTAGAAGCAATGGACTTCTACATATCGTTCTACGTTACAAACTAAATTCGAATCTTCTGCAGGCTTTAAATAACATTGCAAATCAGCTTTAATTTTATTTTGAAAACATAAAATTCTTTCGTACCATATTTTGTAAGTTTTACCTTGTTTCGGTACCATTTTCTATAAATTTTCTTGGGCAGTTATTGTATTCCACTCCTTTAAAAATTTCTTACGACTGTATTTTTCCGAGCTCCACTTTAAAATTTTGCGAATTTGTAGTTTATATTATATATGTGTGCATTTTGCACTATTTTTTCTAGGATACCTACACTTTATTCTTTCCAACAAGCCATATTTGAAGGCTAGAAGTAGAAGGTTTTTTACAATTTTTTGAATGCAACACGAACCGACGTTTCTCAAAAACTTCAAGAGGCCATATTTTCGCAAATATACCATATTTTCCAGAAATATTTCATATTCGGTATTTTTCTGGATAACAAAATATTTCTAAATTCCAAGGAGGTGACTTCAAAAATTATCAGAAAACTGGTCGATTTTCTATGGAATTACCCAATAGTGAAGTGCATGAAAGAGGGGTACATCTGTGGTATCACAATGAGCTTCTGTTGTGTACGTTTGTCCTTCTGTTGGAGCTTTTTGATTGACAGCCAACCACCCGACTCACCTATATATACAAGATTTTGGCCAACATAATACTTCATATACATTTCATGCCGATTGCGAAGAACTTTCCGCAGGAAAAGTGTTTTATCTCTGAAACCTATTCCATACTAAATAATTTAAATTGAAAATTCAAATGTAGTTTAATTAATTTGTATCGTTTTTCACTCATCATCACCAGCGAGGTGAAGTCCGTATGATAATTAAACTTACAATAAAGATAAATTATTTGTGATACTGTTTTCTAAAAGTTAGATTTTTAGTACATTTCGATAGTCCTGTACTATTTTGTGCGCTGATTATGTAAAATCCCTGTAAATTTAATTTCAATTAGCTACGAAACTAGAATTTTCAAGATAAAAAGAGTTTCGTGGCCCCAAATAAGATGTAAACTAACAGTCAGGCATACACAAAATCTTTGTTAAAAGATTTTCCAAATCAGTTTTAAGTTTTTTATTATTCAAATTAAGATTTTACAGAGCTTTTATTGAGATTTTAGAACAATCTTTACATCTTTTCGTAAATTTGATTCCAAAATTATTACCTTGAGCGTTACAAACCAAATCACACTCACTTTCATGTAACAGTCTCGCAGAACATTCCATATTCTTTGACTAGCTCAACTCTCAGACCCCCGATACCTCGACAAATCAGTACAACATACACGTAACCATGTAATTTCATTATTGTTCGCAATATAACATGATAAGAGCCTTTCATCAAAATCATTTTGGCTCTAGGCATGTTGTTTCATTCTTGGTTTCCCTCCTTCCTCCCCATCTCACCCGCCATAGTCAATCCAATCTTCTTTATTAAGATACTCTAATATACAGACAAGGAACTGACTAACTGATGTCAGCAGCCATACCTGTAATTATTTCTCCCAAACGAAATCAACAACTAAATGAAAAGGCGCAACATAAACATGTATAGTAGTTGTTCGTACATTGCTGTCATGATTGTGGCTTTTATTGAGTACGTGTTGTTGTTGATGTACTTGGTGATGATGCTACTTTTACTTGTGATTGTTATCAGTAAATTTGCTGATAAATTAATGAAAGAACTTTGCATTATGTAGCGAAATAGATATGATAAGACCTCAAAAAGGATTTTCTTATACAACAATATGTTGAGTTTTGGGGGAAACAGAATATCTTTTGTAGTGGTAGTACATGTAACAACTTCCAAGTTAATAATATGAAAGCATTTTTTTAAGCTATAATTTAATCTTATATGGCAGCTTTCCACCTGCAAAGACTGTTTTTTGATGAGAATGCATTGATAGTATATTGTACTTTAATATAATTAGAAAGCAATGAACGCTGCATATACGATTAATGTGAAGACGAGGATTTTTCGTGACTTGACTGAGGTTGAATCAGACTGATGCAGTGAAAAATAAATTATGAGTCTTTTATTCGATTTTGATTTGAAATCGCATATTAAATATTTGTAGCAGTTGGTATTGGTCTTTGAATATTATTTGAAACAATTTTTTTTAGGTTATACCCACGTTGGGCGCAATTATTTCTTGTACTTTTTTTATAAAATACATGGTATCTTGATTATGTAATCGTGTATTTTTCGCATATTTGATGAATTTTAGGACTCATCAAAGCATGTTAGCAAGAAAAATGCGATCACATTACATCATTTAAGGGGTTAGTCCACTGTTAAACTGCTCCAAATGAACTTTTTTTTTAAACAGCTACCAACAAAAAACTATTCAAGATATCGATTTGAAATTTTACATGCATCTTTATTGAAGTTAAGAGTTAACATTTTCATTAGAAAAAATTATTAGAAAACAAAATGGCGGCCGCCCCAATGGATCGCCGCAGCACCGCCGGAAAAAAAAAGCAAATTGCGCCTCGTAAATTCCTGGACAAAATAAGCATCAGTGAACAAGTTATCAAAAATATTTCATTAGTTTTGAGTATAAAGGACTGCACGGGCCTAAATTTAGAGCCCTAAAGCGATTAAAAAAAATGTGGTATACTTTTGAATCAAAAAAATTAATAAAAAAAATTTTTTTAATCGAAAAAATGTTTCCCAGATCGTCAAAAAAAAATGTTTTGTTCTAAATTTAGGCCCGTGCAGTTCTTTATACTAAAAACTAATGAAATCTTTTTGGTAATTTGTTCACAGACGCTTATTTTGTCCAGGAATTTACGAGGCGCAATTTGCTTTTTTTTTTCGGCGGTGCTGCGGCGATCCATTGGGGCGGCCGCCATTTTGTTTTCTAATTATTTTTTCTAATAAAAATGTTAACTCTTAGCTTCAATAAAGATGTATGTAAAATTTCAAATCGATATCGTGAATAGTTTTTTGTTGGTAGCTGTTTAAAAAAAAAGTTCATTTGGAGCAGTTTAACAGTGGACTAACCCCTTAAAGCATATGATGGGCTCAGATTGATTTCGCTCTAGAGTTATTTTGAATTGAATCGTCAGATTTCAGAAGCCATTCATCATAGTGTTTGACTTGCAATAAATATTTTTAAGGAAGCCGGCTAGGCTGCTTGTGTGCTGTGCTCGGTTTAGTTTTAAGAAAAATAAAATTTGTTTTCAAAAATTGAAGCAAACAAACATAACAACCTTCTAATTTATGTTAATATTTTCGAGATGAAAGAGAAAACGAAATACTGTTATTTTTGTTGTTGCCTACATATTGGCATTGATAAAAATGTAATTAACAGAAAATGAATAATATAAAAGCGAAACTCTCATTCATTAATGAAGTTTATCAAGACCTATTCCCTGCAGTTCGACACGATTTCCCTCTTCAAACTTCCATTATACATAAAACCTCCCATCCCCAAAAACGATATATCCTGAAAATGAGTTTTGTTACGACTCAATAAACTCAATCTATGCCCCAAGTTGCTTATAAAACTTCCAACTAGTTTACGTAGAACTTTTTCCGGAGAATATCCAACTGCGTCGCATCTAATTGCATTTTCGTAATAAACTCTAGTATATAGCGTTATGCTAACAAATGGCAAATCCGACTTGTATTCTGTCAGTCATCAGTTGGTTCAATAAAACCTTGAAATCCAGACAACGGTCCAAGTGTTGACAAAACACTAAAACTGAAACTTTCGCCCTTCGTACAATATTGATGTGGCATTCAGTTTGTCTCGTTTTCGTTACGTTACGTTTGGGGAGGTGGTAGGAAGCTATTCATTTCGAATAGAAGTAATTTATTATAGTTAATTTTTTCCTGTTAACTCATTTTGAGCATCGATGACGACTGATATTGTTACAGGAAACAGAAACTAATTAAGGTAAGCGTAGAGCTTTAGATTGCGTAGAGATGATGATATACTGAGAGATGCAGGAGCTTAGACATTAAATACCGAAAGATATTATATTCTGGACAAAAATATCCTTCCTATTTGGCATGTTAGGAATGAATGCAGGTTTTGATAAATATAAATCGTTATTATCTTGAATGATTATGAAAGGAAATCATTACAATAAGGTTAGATTATCCTTAGATGCGAAAAGAAGCTGGAGGGGGTGATTTTATTATTTCATGTGCTGTTCAGTTCCATTTTGCTTCAAAATTGATACTATAAAGATAAATATTCATTCATACCCATCAACAAGCTTAACGAGACACACTTGAGCACGTTCTGAAGATGGGTTTCAGAATCATTTTGCGAGGGAAAGTCGTTATTGAAAGTGCTTGAGATTGGTATAGATGCAAGAGCAGAACAGTTTATTTCTGATGATTTTTTGCTTTTAAGATATATAATACTTGAAATAAAAGATTCAACTTGTCATAAATTACTCTAATTTAATGTAAAGGTTGTTTCTGTAGCCCTCGTATTGAAAAAAGTTTCTCTCTAGATAGCTTACACGATATTATCAGCCAAACTGAGTTTGCTATTTCACTTCTAATTCACAGAGGAATTTCATATATGTATTCACGTCTCTAAGAACATCTGAATTCCAAGCTGGATTCAAATATTCATACAACCCGCGTCAAGCGAAATGAACATATCTTCCTCTGTGCATTGCACACGGTGTAAAATCAACCCCTCCGAACAACGTAAAGTTCACCTCAATATGCTATTCTTATTCGTCGCTATAATTGAAAGGCAATACATTTTACGATAGCTACATCTTCGCTGCTACTATTAATTATATTTTCCTCGCAGCACAAAACCCTGGTAAAGTGAATTTCCAAGAAAACTAGGCAGGTGGATGTAGCGAAACAACGTGAAAATCATCGATTTTAGCCGTAAATGGCGCGCATCGCTATTACTAGGATTATTTAGTCGATTGGTTTACTATCATTTATTCACCAGCGTTAAGTTAAAGTAATGTTTCAGATGCTGAATAGCCAACATGTGACGATAGTTTCTTGCCTTTTTTGGACCCCATGTACAATTAGCTTGCCTTTTTGTCCTTTTTCCTATCTCTTTAATAGTTGTCTCAGTATTTTTTCGAATGTTCTCGTTGTCCTCTTTTTGGCTGTTTTCTCGAATTTCGCAAGAAAATCAGATTAAAATTAATCCACAACGTATCGCAATTAAAGAAGTTTGAAGGTTTCCAAGGCGTCTCAATTGAACCGAAGTCCAGAACGAGGCAAAGCAAAGAATTATTGCCTTATGAGCAGGGTGCCTTCGAAGTGGCTGTGATTTTGTAGCTGTCCGACAGATGATGACTTGCCACTTTGGCGGTTTTACGCAGCCGGGACGGGCTCTCAAAGATGGGTAGATAAACTCCTAGAAGAGGGATGCTACGTATTACCAACCGTCGGATTAGCACTCAATAGCTACAATGGGTAAAAAAAATACAAAAGTAGAAGAAATTTCGGTCTGAATAAGACTAAACAGCTTTCTGTCATGGACTCGCAGGCCAGATCCTGCTTAAACGCGCCGAAGCGATGCTGAAAATACACAAACAGACACACCATTTGAGGAAACATCCCTCTATAACAAAACAGGAAAGGTCCTAATGCACTATCGCCCTATAACTAGGCCAAAAAACTGAAATTTTAAAAATGCATTATTATGTTTGTACGTGAATAAAGCAAAAAGTACATGTGTATAGCTTCATTTTCTTCTTTTTTATACCTCGTGGTGATTCATTACTGTATCTCTTCGACATCTTGCGGCGGATACCTTTCAACTCCCCTTGTCGAAAAAAACATCACTTTCAAACGCCTGATCAGCTCAAGACAGCCAATCAGATGACGGTAGCGTTGCCAAATCACGTAGTACATTCTTGCGCAGAAGTTCTCATCAAAACAATTTTTGGCGAGAAATTATTTGAATGTGAATATTACGGATTTATTCAATATAACATCTTAAAGCTTCATTTACCCAAATCCTCACCTTATTAATAAAGTTAGAATAGGTTTATATGTTCTAGCTTTATGAGAAGTTTCGGTTGCTGTTGTAATGGTTGTATGATCTACTCAAGTCAAGAACGTATTTTCATCATTTTCAAGTAGACCATCAGACACATAAGCTGCCTATAGTTTTCATTTCATAGCAAAAAGCTATCTACCAGGCAGATCTTTATAAACTGAATAAGTTACAACAGAAAACCTGAATCAATCAATATGTGTCAGGCAGTTTTCCGACAAGGGTCAAATAAGTATAATAAGCTAGTTGTTGCCATTAGCTGTGTTTAATGAGCTGCTCTAGGTTGAGCTAGGTTAAGATATCTCAACAAAATGTGTTTAATGAACAATTCGGCTGCTCTAACTTGCTCGAAGTTGCTCTGATTTGTGTTTCATGAGTCTGCTCTAAGTTGAACTAGAGCACTTTAGAACACGGTTTTTACTCTACTTTTTTTGGTAGAGCAAGTTCGAGCAAGCAACCAGCTGTTTTCCAACTGTCACGGAACCGACTTTCAACAAAAAATTGTTACTGAAGTGCAGTTTTTTGTTAGTGAATTGACAGGTTCACCTCCTGACAAGTAATGAAATTTGAGAATTGCCTCTCAGCTGCTCTCACTTGCTCGACTTTTTTCTGCCTCTCAATTGCTCTGATTTGCTCGACTTTTTTTGACAGCCGCGCTACTATGACTTGCCTTGAGATGCTCTGCTTTTTTTTCGTGCTCATTAAACACAGCTACAAATGTCACAGTAAGTTAACGTCAAAAGCAGACATGTTTTCAGCCACATGAAGTTAAAGCCTAAGTCTAAAAGTATGAATCGGAATGTTTGATGTGGTTATTGACAAATGTTTTAAGGTTTTGGTCAATTTTTTTCTTTATCCATACCAAAATATTATTTGTGGTCAAAAACATTTATGAAATCTTATCATACTTTATGATAGTAATCCAACCGGTAGTAGTAAAAAATGCGATTCATGCTGTTTCTCTCTAAAATATGCAAAGCCACGGTTGCTGGCAAATTTCAAGCAGCCTCACTGTTTTTTTTTACATATCTTTGTAGTTTGGGGTAAAAGCTTACTATATTTTTCATAAATCTAAGAGCCATATATCTAACAGCTAAGGGTTAGACAAAAGCCAATGACTTTTAAAAAAAAATCATACTTCTATATTTTGAAATTTTCTTCTTTTGTTTTTTGAAATACAAATAGAACAAATTTTGGAGTTTGGTCAAGATTAATGATTGGAATTTAGAGAAATAATAGCTCGATTGCTTTGACGCAGAGAGCTTATCGGAACAAAGAACTTTGTAAGCCAAGTTACATATGCTTTTACTCACTGAAGTGCACTGTCTGGTAAAAAGCTAGATTACTAAAAAAATATTTGAGCGTTCTTCTTAAAAAACGATACTACTAACACTGCAACCATGAATGGTGACAGATATCGCACTATTATTAATTAATAACCAGAGATTACTGGCAGTCCTGAGATATAAAACATAGATTACAATAAAACTAGAGTAGTTCAACGAGCGAACAGTTTCCAAAAATTCGAATTTGATTGGTCTCTATGTTTTCCACATTTTACAGTTGCAGACCTTTTTCTGTATAAATTTTTGAAAAATAAAGTATATGCCTACAGTTTTTTGGTTTTTCTCGTTTTGTTTTTGGACTTCGTCTTTGACAAAAATAACAGTATTTATTTATTTTGTGACCAAATCATAAGTTTTCCAGCCAAAAAAATGAGTGGCGCATTGAGCGTATTAAATGATTCAATGATTTAATGATTTTTCGCTGAACACCGAATATTGGATGCTTAAAAAATACATTATTTGGTGTCGGTGGTTATCATATTATGAAATTTTATTAATATTCTTTATCTACTTTTAGGGATTTAACGCCTGCAAAGAGCTAAACATTTCGAGAGCGTTTTCATAGCCAAGCATAAAATAATTTGAAGAAAAAATGTGGCACTGAATGATTAATTTAATAATTAATATGGGCTTCTCTCACATGTGTCTCCCTACCGCCATAACTCAGCATTCGCTTCAAAGGGTAATCCCCTGAGCTTTGGCATTATCAAAGAAAACAAATAGAACACAGTTCAGTTGACGTAGATTTTCAAGCTTAAGCAAAGGTTTTCTATGTGATCTGGAATCTGTTCAGGCGAATCATGTACACTCAGAAAAATGTCATTTGATAGAATCAAATTTAAATCAAAAGTTGAAATCACTTTGAAATAAAAAGCAAATCTTATTTAAATTCCACTTTATTATAAAAATTTTATTTTCAAATCAAAATTTTACATCATTGAATTAAAAAGAAACGTATATGGAGCCAAATCATATTTGAAAATTTTTGAATAAAAAATTGATTACAATGCATAGAATGGCGATTTTTTAAAGGTTTAAGCAGACACTACAGAATTCAAAGTACGCACACTTGTTACTATTATACTAGTGTTCAACTTTTCATTGTTAAAATATCCACACTTTGTTATTGACTAGTTCAATTATAATAAGAGTCATAAATTCAACCTATATTTTGTCGTACAATCAATCTAATCTAATTTTCAATTTCCGATTACGAACAATAAAATTATATTTAACTTCTCATCAACAAATTTTAAATGATATTTCAAAATGTTTTTACTAAAAACAAAAAGTACTTTGACAACATTGTCTGGATGTAACAAAAACAGCCAATGCTCACCACAAAAGTGGAGCTACCTCGTAAAAAGCACTTATATTAACGACTGTATCAGCATTGCACTGTATTGTGCAGCCTTTTCGAACGTGCTACTTGTGTAAACAACATTTCAACGTTCAATCAACTCCAGGCGAGTCGGATATTGTCTTGAAAGTAATAAAACTCAAGTATACAGTTTTGAATAATCAAAAATTGATGGAAAATCTATAGGAAATTGAAAATATTTCTGTTGGATCATTTGGATTGTTTTTATTTGAAACATAAATTTTTTGGGAATATGAACATTTTTGAATGAATTACCTTTTAACTTAAAATCAATGCATTTACCTAGTTTGAGAATGTAAGTTGAAAGTATGACAGATCAACACAAAATACATACAATACAACAAAAGTAACAAAATCGTGACAACATTTAACAGGGTAAACGATTCAGTGATGTAATTTTGATGTTTCCAATATTTTTATCTTATGGCTTTATATGTAAAAAAAACATGCTCGCATCTGCCTTGATATTTTTGATAGCTGTTAGTCCTCCGCTTTTTTCCTACTTCTGGCATCCTGAACTGAACTGAATTTTTTTTATCGCCTCCAAAGCATCTAAAGTAGCTGGTTTAATCCTGCACTGATCGCGTTTTCCAACTGAAAGCGATACATGTGCTCGTTTTTTTATTTCCCTTGTTCGTAGTATTATTGAATGTTACTGTTTACTGTATTATTGAATGTTACGCCTAATTGTCTTATCGCTGGTAAAATATGCAGACCCGCTATTACTTACTAGCTTCAGGTGTTATCTGTAGCATAATAAAAGGACGATTGGAAACATAAATTTATTCATACAGGTTTTGCTAGTTGAAGTGAAAGTACCAAATTTACCATTTATTTTAACGACCAGTGGTCAAAACCGGAAAAACTTTGGAAATCTTCAACCGATCGAAGTGAAATATTTTCTGTGATAATAATAGTAAAGAAATCAAACGCATGCATCAATTGACATTTAGCTTCGGCAACATATGTAAAAAAAATTGAGAGTTCATAAAGGCACTATGAAAAAATCGTGCAACGCCGAAGTAAGAAACGTTGACGATATAAAAAAAAAGTTGTACTTTTGTCGGTACTTTCCACAGAAACAAAAAGAAAGATTCAAGCATGGGATGAAAATAAACTAAGAGTAATAACGTGAGCAGAGAAGAAACGGCTTAACAACTCCCTGGAGGCTGCTGAAAAAGTGTCGAGACGAAGTATTTAGCGACACATTCGATCCACTAACAGGAGGTGACAAGCCTAAAAACAACGCGTCAAACCTTTACTTTCCTATAAGAACATTTGAGGCCGGCTGAGCTTTTGTCAAAAGTTGAAAAACCTTGGATTTGCTGATGACAATACCTGTGGTCGAACCCGGTGTGCAAACTTTTTTTTACGGTCAAGTCGCAGGTTTAACTGCATCCAATACTTAATCGTCAGAAAAAGACAGTGAGAACCAGCGGTTCTGCACTGAAAGAAAAATCTTGGTATAATCAACCATTTTCCTTAGTTGTTTTTGCGTCAACTACGGGCTATGGTTAAAACAACCATAAAAAAATAGTTGATTACTTTTATGCACCATGACGCGTGGTTGATAAACAACGTCCGTGGTGCAAAAAAGTACTGGTTCAGGCGGTAACGATGTAATGGTATATTTTTCTCTAAATGCTTGTATCATTAGAGGAGCATTGATAAGCCATAAACCATAGCAACATATAATCCATCCAAGCCTTAAATAGAAACAGAACGTGAGACGTGAAATTGAGTTCATATGCATAGCTGCAAGCTGCAGCATCTATGAAAACAATTGAAACTGCTAAACAATTTCTGGCATTGGGACAATCGTATTCGTTTTCGGGACTCCCTGTTTTATAACAGTGATCTGCAAACAGAAGACTTATATTTTGTGAATAGAAGAAGGGAAATATAAAGGCTTCACAGCATAACATGAATATGAATTATATCGAACAGCAAACCGAACACAATTTTGCCATGTAGCATATGAAACTTCTATGATAGAATAGGAGTATGAGTATGAGGAGTATGAAAAATCAACAGTTTGCCTTAGTTATTTTTGCATCAACTAGGGCTATAGTTAAAACAACCATAAGAAAATTGTTGATTACTTTTATGCACCATGACGCGTGGTTGATAAACACTTTCATTCGGAGCATGAAAAACATCCAAATGTTGAAACCATTCTACTTTGCGTAGAGTAATTCCAAAGACGTTGCTCACTGAATTACGTTTGTTGAAATCAACTATTGCGAAGTAGTTTAAGTACCATAAAAACAGTTGATAATTCGAAACGTTGAAGTTTTTAGTGAATTGATGAAAATTTTTCTATTTATCAACTAATTTTCGTGGTTATGAAACAATTAAAACAGTTGATTTCATGAACGTTGCGATATTTTTTTGTACAACCAGAACCAACTACTTTTATATCGTTAAATTAACTATATTAACATAATAAAAATAACTATTTTCCGTAGTTCGTTTAACGATTTTGAATGAATCGTTGCAATACTATTAAAAATAGTTGAACCAACCAAGAGTTTTTCTTTCAGTGTGTAAATATTCCCATAACACAGACCTTGAAATTCGGTTTAAAATAAAAAGGCCAATTTCATTTTGCTGAGTCAGGAGTATCTGTTACTGAAAAATATTACAGGGAAATTATCCTCCCTACTTTCGGACAGTGGCTTCATAATCACCATTAATTTATGGGCAGAAAGGAAGTGATTTTGACGCAAGATGGAGCCAAAGCGCATAAACCAGTAGCTTTGAAAATGTATGAGGCAATTTACGATCACTTTTCTAATGTGTGAATTGATTAGCCAGCAATTTCTTTTACCGAAACCCAATTGAAAATGTGTGGTCCACATCAAAGGAGAGTGTTTTTATCGAAGAAATTTATCTGAAAGTTTCAGAAAGCGAATTTCAGACTGTATGGAAAACGAAGGAGGACATAAAAGTAAAGTAAGCCGACGAAAACTTTCGTACTGGTCTAGGAGTTAAAGCTGGCAGAGAGCTTCACTACAAACTTGCAAACAATAGGCGTGTTTTTTTGCTCCTCTATCCAGTAGAGAATAGGATATATGCATTGGAAACAACAACAATCCTGTCCCAGTGAATTCACTAGTACATAAATTCTATTCCTCATTTGTAGTTCACGTGTTGAAGTGTAGAATGTGCTGATGGAAAAAAGAAAAGCTCATGAGAAGTTATTTTTTTTCTGTGAGGTGGCTTTGGGTTTTCCATGGTTATGTTGAATGTTTTGGTAGTTAGGAAATTAGAAAAAACACTCATAATGTATAGAAAGCTAAAAGAAATAATTTTCTGTTAGTTCTTTTTCTATTTTCTATCGATTGTGGTAGTGTATGTTCGTTATTTTCTTTCTTTATTTTCAGCTGTTGTGTGGTACCACAGCAAATGCAGCAACCTATGTCAGTCTTAGCGAAAGCACTGTTGTTTTATACTAGATCGTTGTTTTTGTGGCATAGTTCTATTCTACTCTGTACCGGAGCAAAAAAACGCACCTAATGTGAATACAAATGGCAGGCAGGAGATCAATTCCACGACTCATTTTACCCCTCATTAATTCAAGTACTTATTCAAAGCTAAGTGAAATCAAAGCTGGGTGCAAGGACTCCACACACAAGAAGTCAGAGCTCTACTCACTAGGCTACTCATACTTCTAAAGGAAGGAGGACATATGTGTGTTATTTTAACAAAATAAAAATATTAAACCAATTTCTTTACATTTAAATTTTATGTAACACATACTAGGGCTAGAAACTATTGCACCACTCTGTAGCTATATAATAGTTTTCTCCAACATTTGCGTGTCTCACTTGCGGGTGTCTGATCGCTCAGTAAAAAACGTGTTTGCTTTTTAATACGCCCTTTGCTCGTACTCTGGTTAATTTTCATTCTCCTGTATCCAGAATGCTATAAAGTCATGATGAGCTTAGGTTTCGTTCTCTGTCCATGTCTTTTGTCTTTTTTAAAAAACATGTTATTGATATTTTAACGTTGCTTCTATACTGTGAATAATTCATTTTTTCTTCCTTTTATAATTTTTATTTTATATGTGTATAATTTTTTATACCATCTCATTTTGTTATTGGATCATTTTTTCCATTGGGGTTTAAATAAATATATAATAATAGGCAAGTTTTTTTTGCTCCCCTTATCCATAACAGAACAATGCAGACGCATTGGAAACAACAACAACTCCTGTTATGAAAAGGGGGAGTTGTAGTTGTTCCCAATGCGTCTACATTGTTCTGTTATAGGGGGAGCAAAAAAAACACGCCTAATAACTCTTGTCAGATTTCAAACAAAATTTGCGTGACAGAGTTTTACGTTCGAATAAGTGCTACTATCAACCGTTTTCTGCATTTCAATGATTTGCGACGTAATTTCCAATTATTTATCTCCAACACCTTCGATAAAAGTAAACTCGTCAATATAGCCATCATAACTTCCATCATAATTCAATTGACATGATATCCATAAAATCGTTTCTTACTCTCACCGACATGCAAAGTTTCACGACCTGTTCGAATCTCTAACAAAAAGTCACGATTTACAATATCTTCCTGTTTCAAATTAGTAGTTGTATACTTACAGCTCCCCTGGCGTGTTTCAAACAAAAAGTTTCGCTCTTCCTTTCATTTCATTTATTTCCGCTTGTTCCTTTGAAATAACATTCTTGCTTAGTGTACGAATCTTTTGTAACTACCAAGTCGCGATTTGATACATTTAGTATATATCCTGCCTATTTTAACGAACCGTGACAACAAGGCGTCGAGGTCTGGCCATGCCAAGCAGCAGGGTATTTGATTACATCGCCATTGAATATCGGGGTCGACGCTGTGAAATTACAGAGTCCTGTTATTATTATGTTGACTTCCTATTCATTTCGTTTTGATATAGTGTGACACGGATGTCAGTCTGAGTGGAGTGGGGTGAGAGCAAGTGGTGTGGTATGGATAGGTATAGTGTACTTTTTTCGCGACTGATACGATATGAGGATGTGATTTGGCTGTCAATTGGGTTAGAAATGAATGAAAAGTGCTGACTGTGAGGTTAGAATGAATAGCTATATGATTGCCGATGAGGTTAAGTGAATGAGGTGTCGTTTTCAAAGGGAACGTTTCAATAAAGATATAATAAAGCAGGTGTAATTCAAGGAGAGTTCACTTAAATATAAGATTTATGAAAGTTAGATTGTCATGTTTGGTTCATCTTGTAGTCAAATCAACATCTGTTAAAGAGCTCCATAAAAAGAATTTTAAGATTATTTACTTTTATACATGGTTTCAATGAAGCTGAACTCCTGGTTTTTTCGATGATTCCGTCGGAGCTGAGATCCTGGCCTCGAATCTGCATTATTGTTTGCTTTATAAAAAGATATTCTATCTTTAATATTTTTAGACAAAAAAAAATTTAGTCTGGTGTAAAGTATACCCCAGAAAATACTGAGAGATTCAGCTTTTGAACATTTTTGTATTAAAACGGAATTGTTTGTGTGGGATGATAAACCTGAAATTTGTTTTTTACCTAAGTGGTTTCGAAAGTATGCACTGATTCTCATCAGACATTCTCATCGTTTGCGGAATAAGCTTCCGATGGCAGAGTCAAAAAGAATTGTTTGTGTGAGATTATAAAATTGAAGAAAAAAATTAAGCTTTAGAGCTGATATACGTTGTCTATGTTGATTTATAGGCAAGAGCCTCGATCACAAATGAGTAACCTTTATGTATTTGTATTGTTTTCATACTATATTTTTTGGTGTTTATTTTAGTTTGGATTTATCGCAACCGTTTCGTAACTGAAAAGCTTGTGAAAAAATCCATCCATCTGAGAATAAAACATCCCGAGTTATGTTCTCAACTTCAACTCAAAAACTATCACTACATCGTTTGTCTTCCTCAAAACAATCCAACAACTATTACATTACAAACGTTTTATTTTCCCTTTGCTTTGAAAAAAAAATCAACAAAATTCAAGGAAAAACTACAAAGTCTGCAAGGATATCAAATTCCATTTCCAATAGTTTATCGGTATTCGGCCACATATATATGTATTTAAATGCCTCGTGTGCTTCTATAAGCAAGTAAAAAAAAACAGCTCGAAATAGTTGTACGAAAAGTGTCCGGCATAGGGCATTAATCCTGAGATTGAAATGGTGATCCCGAAATTCGGGATTAGGATTTTCGGGATCCCGAGATAGTCCCGAGATTTCGGGAATTTATAAAAAAAAACTACATTAAGGTAATTTAAACAGATATATTGGCTTATTCGTACTCAATCAAAACTTTATTTCAATTATATACATAAAACCGGAAGCTAAGTTCATTAGAATGTTAAATTTATGCACATATGTACATGGGTACTAGCAAGTAAGACGTTAATCCATAATTGCATCTAAATTAATCTTATGATCTAATTTCTACTTATCTTCTTGTCCAATAAAGCTCTTTATTTGGTCATGATAGTTATAACATTAGTTAAAAAATAATTGAAATTTAATCAGCAAAACGGATGTTACGATAATATAATAAAAATACATTATTCTTTTTAGTTGTTTACATATCAATTACAAAATAATGTTGCTTTTCAATGAAACAAGTGATAAGTAATAATATCGATTGGTTCATTATGCTGATTCATTTTGAAAGTATGCTCTTAATAAACATTATTCGTCAAGAGGTTCAAAATTTAAACTAGACCTGATTTTGCTGCACATATATCCAGCTGCCGAAAAAGATATTTCGGGTACACTTTTTGGTGGGATATTAAGCATGTAATCATACGCCAATTGTAATTCATTATTACAACTGCGTTTTCATAAAACAATATTTCTTTTAGTACTAAGTTCTGCTTTCTTATTCCCAAAATGGGTTGAATTTCATCAATCTCGAAATCTCGGGAGTCCCGATAAAAAATTCGGGATCCCGAAAATGTCCAAAATGTGTCGGGATCCCGAGATCCCGAAATCTTGGGATTGCATGCCCTAGTCCGGCAGCGTTTTGTGGCTTCGTTGACAACAATCGTCCAACCATATGCCCTCCTTTTTCCATGGTAAATACATATGTGTCTGGTCGAGAAACGTATGTTGGAATTCCTGACGAAGCTGCAAACTGGGTGGATGATGATGGTTCGGTCATTGAGATGTATCTATTTCTGTTAACACTTCAGGATGTAATGCATAGTTGTTCCAGTAGTTTTAATATAACAATGACGACTATTTCGGTATTTAGTTCACCATTTAGAAGGAATGAGAGCAGATCGATGGTAAAACATTGGCAATTCGTAAGGCATTTTTTTTTGTTTGTAGGGGTTTGGTTTGTTGTAGTTTGGATGGTAGATATTCAGAGATCTGAAAAACTTGTTTCTTTCTCAATGAAATGTATTCATCTGTTTTATTTTATCGTTCATCTCAGTTTAGAAAAATTTCATATACACCCGGCGCAGGGGAAAAACCCTCGAATCACATTTTTACTAATGTTCGAATGATTTCTCGAGAACGCACCATCCAATTCAGCTGAAACTTTCAGAATGCATTGTTGTATATGCAGAATGAGTCCAGGTCTCACTAAATGTCAATTTTCTTTAACCCTTTGGCGCCGGTGGCCATTTTAGTTATATTTTTAATATACCTATTATTCCGTCCAAAAATAATTTTTGTAAAAATAAAGTTAACAAAACAAATTTTGAACGTGTTTTATATGTTTTGGAATTTTTCAACCCCATGTGTGCGCTAGGTACCTAAAAAGAGAACGGGAAAATTTAAAAATTTTTAAATTACGATAACTTTTGATGGAGCTATTCAATTATTATGAAACTTTCAGAACATATTGTTATTATTTAGTTGTAAATTTATGTAGCTTTTAATGAGCATGTTGGGAACCCTGTAGCTAAGGCATTTGCTGAAAGTAAAAACCTTTGGATCATCGAATCTCTTGAAAAATTATCGCTTCATGGACAAAAAGCCACTCATAAATAAGTCTTATGCTTTGTCTCTATAATCAAAGTAAAACATTTGACTTTTTATAACGGGCACGCCTGGTAACCCTTTCCCAATTTACCTATATTTTTAGCATCAAAAACTTATGTTCACGGAAACTCACGTTCCGATAATCAGATACAGTTGAAATTTCCAAAATGTATTGGCCTTATGCTGCCTCTTCACTGTGGGCCATCATGTGGCCCATGTGCATGGGCCATCATGTGGCCCATTGTGTAGACGGGCGATGGCTTGCAGTGGCCGACAGTGGCGAAGCATGGAAATGGCGATGGCCGAGGATGGCTTTCGGAGCGGTTTTTCGCACACATCAAAGCGGGCCATCATGCGCAACCGAAAAATCATGACAGGGCCATCTAGCGGCCCAGTGTGTGGAGGCGAATTTGTGATGGTGACCATAATTGTGGCGATCATTGCGACCATTGCAGTGGCCGATGATGGCCCACAGTGAGGAGGCAGCATTAAGTAGGACCAAGAAACCACCTTTGGTAGAAATTTGGTTGAAAAATTCGGTTGGAACTGCCAGCTATGGTATTTTTGGTGTCTTCAATTTTGAAAATTCCTGAAGAAAATAAAGCTCTTTGCCGGTGAGATTTTCGGGCATTATTTTTGTGAATATAAATAAATGAATTTTATAAGTAGAATAATCGTCAATTTTCGAAGTTCAAGAGCTGAAACTGTTTCGATTTTTTCAAATTAAATTAAAATACGACAGCCTATTTTGTTACCAGAGGAGTGAAATATGCCTGACTGGCATAATAATCATAAGTTGCAGGTTAACTTTATTCGTTACTTTTAGTTAACGCTGAAAGGATGTGACTTATCAGGGAGTTCTTAATAATTTCAAATTGATTGACTGAGATATTGTAAATTATCAAATACGATGCTACATAGGTACTGTGGAATTTCAAAATTTAAACCACATGAATCTGAATTGTAAACTTTTCCTCACCAACATTTTTTTTCATGCATGATTACAACGAAAGACAATAATCAAATTTCTTTTTCCGGAACAATTTTAACTAGATCTAATATTTTATTAAAACGCACTAACAAAAAACTTCACCTCAGGCGAAATACGTTGAGATAAAACGCCTCATTCACTCATCTCACACTCGTGTCATTGTTCAGATTGACGTAGCAGAAATTTTTTCTGAAAAAGAAAATCGAAATCATACCAGTAGACGACATGGACAATTGAATATCTCAATATCCTCCCTACTATCATTTCTTTATCATTCGCCTGCGTAACAGTTTTAGCATCATGTTCAAATTATCGAAACTGCTCTTCGGGAAAATTGAATTTTCTTTTTACCTTGTCTAACATTACTACAACTGTTGTAAAAAAGTATACGAATATGTTGTCAATCAGATGAGTTTTCTTTTATTCTTTTGCCTGAGTCAATGTCGATGCTTTGTTCTCCAATGGTACACAAAGTGACACATGACATTTCGAAAATTTCTAATATACATTGAATGGTATAGGCTTCGGCAAATTTCTATTCTATTTTTATTTTATTTTTCGTTGGAATGAAAATGTCAATAGAATTGATGAATTACCCTGGGAATTATTGATACTTAGTGCTGGGGTGATTGTCGTTGTGGTTTTTCATTAGAAGGTTCGAGTAGGCGATGGGATTATGGGATTTCGGAATGAAGATTGAATGGTATTCAGGAATAGGAAATTGATTTCATAAGAATTTAAAGCTCACCGTACTAGGAAGTTCTTGTGGTTGTAGTTTTGGGGAATCGTTGAAGTCTTGGCACACTTTTGGACGAATTTAGTCAGTATTTAGTATTGAAAATGATTATCCTAGGAATAAAAACATTTATTGGAACTCTTGTATTGGTAAAAAATCTGCAGATATTACTATATCTGCGCAATAATTTAGAGAAATTTTAGAAAACCATCACGAAACTTTTCCATTAATAATATTTCCTTTAATATCAAAATTGTTTATTTCCCCCTGCGATTTTTTTCGAAACGACTCACAAAAAGAACAAACGCCAACACTGCTGAATAGAATCAGATCAATTTCAACCGTGGGCGTAATGTTTTCGTTTTCGTTGGATTTTCACTCACTAGCTCTCATACATTGTAATTTCAGAGGAGTTGGCTGTTGCAACTATCGCTGTCATTGGGTAATTGACTTATAGTTTTGAATCAGCCCTTATCATTCTAAACCTTTTTATTTCCCGTTAAAGCTAAGTTGACACGGTTTTTATTGGATCAAATATATTAGATGTCCAAGTAACATCACTTGGACGCTACTTGAAGCGTGGCAACAGTTGATCTAAGCCCACTTGGACAGCGCGGCTACATCCAAGTAGACTAGGACATCGGCCAACTGATTTTGATCCAAGTGCTACTTTGACACATTTCCAAAATGGCGTCGGTCAGTGAAACTGTGTTGTATCAGCCCGTAAAAAGTGAAATAAGTAAGCATACTAAAAAACGGAAGTGGTCTGATAGGTAGAACACAGCCCCTGGACACGGACGGTATAACTTTCCACCATTAGCCCCGGGGCTAAAACATTTTTTACAAAGTCAAAATATGCAACCTAAATACCGACTCCGCTCTTTCAGTTTCATATTTGGTAATTTGATGGATAAAAGCAATCATGATAAAAACTCATTGAAGAATCGTCGAGAAATAGTCAAAGATGCAACTAACTGCTTCTAGTTTTTTGGGATTTTTTCCAACCTGCGATTTGTTATGAAATAACCGAAATAAGGCGCCGTTAACTATTTCTTTTAATAGCCAATCTCATAGAGCTTCATAGAGTTGAGAAGTATCTACATAGGCCCGTTTACAGATGATGAACTTTCTTGGTTAGGCCACATTTTATGTATAAAATCTAAAATTTACACTATTATTTATTTTCTTAAGCGCAGTAAACATTTCAACTTAGCTCTCCGAAACATAATATTTTACACTTTCATTTATCCTGCTGTCACTTATGGGATACTAAGTTCTTATAATGACATCATCCAAAAAGATAAACATGGTAAAGAAACCGTTTAAATCAAAGCAGTCTGAAACAAAACTATTCACAGTTTTAAACTTCCTTCAATTAGAACAAATAGAGTTATATTCCTTTAATTAGAACAAAGCGAGTGTCACAACAATTGTGAGTGTCACTCACTGCACAACAATTTACCAGAAGGTATAAAAAGTGTCTCAAACTTGGTTGCCTTAAAGAGGAATTATGAGGAATAATGAGGAATAATGATACATTTTTAAAATAAAACATTTTTATTGTCTAATTTTTTCATTTTACTCTAATATTTTCTTATAATTATTTTAATTTCATTCTGCATTTTATTTTTTAATAATGCAATCCGACACTCAATGTTCATCATTATTGGATGAATTGTGTTTTTTTTTTCTAATTATGTTCTCTCATGCTAGTCCTGGTAGAGAAACCCAGAACAATTCGCAAGAAAAATGGCTGTATTAATGAAAAATAGACCAGTTATTATGGATTGTGCGTAAAACTCGAAACAAAAGTAAAGAGTTTAGTAGTTGTTGTTCTATAACTTTATTTTTGACCATCTTCCGGCTCATTGTTACCAAGTGTATGTATGTTAAAAGCGGAGATTAAAACAACCGTAATCAATTTTAGCCTGATTTACTTGACGTCTTAACTCCCACAAGCAAAAAATGAATATTCTACGCAGAAATACCACCCATCATGTCTTGCAATAGAAACTAAAGCTTACGATCCATACCGCTAAGAAAAAACTCAGACAATGTTAATCACTAAAAAATCCCTTATCAAGCCTTTTGTTCAGTCAACAATTTCAAACACTTAGAAATTTTTTTTCATTATTTTTCACTATTTTAAAGCTTTAATCTGTTCGCTGCAAGCACTTCAAGGGTTTGAAGTGACCTATATATGAATTAAACCCTAAAATTCACCGCAAATAAGTCTGCTTATGAACAAGCAAGTGAAGTTGATCAAGCCAAATAAGATCCCTGAAGCAACTTCCGGTAAATTCAGCTCAAAACCGATTTTTTCTGTTTTGTTTTAAAGAATTTCATAAAAAATATTTTTTAATTGGGATACAATAGGTACAATCAGAAGTCTTGTGGCTCAGTAAAGCCAAAAAAGGAAATCCATGAAAATTAAATGCTAACTTAAATGGAAAAAAAAAAATTTTTCTGACTGCTTTCTTTCGTCTATTTCGACCTCAAGCGAATCAAAAAAATCATACCTCACGGTCTAAACTAATTGAAAACTTAATTTTCTGCCTTCAATATGAGTTACCACGGTGCAACGAACATCCTCTCACCTTGGAGCAAAAATTTCACTTCCTTGAAACCTCGGCACCTTTATGCTTCCCATGAAAAGCATTCGCCAAGAATAACTAGTCCTTCTCGTCCATTCAATTCGCCTGCTTCTTCTTTAATTTGTTATTCATTGTTGACAGCAAACTCACCGAATAAGTTATGCGCTCCATTTTCATTTCATTTTCCCTGTGCTCGATGCACACCACGAACTGACTTTGACCTCGTGCATAATTCATAGACCGTAGCGAAAAGTTCCCAATGCGACGAGAATGACATATACAATAATAATAATGATAGTCCAACCAACCCCCCAAATCCAGAAGCAGCAAGAAAGTAAGAGTGACCCCCCAAAAGTGGACTGAATAGTGAGAGACCGTTGAAGTTTTAGTACCTTGCACAGTTCCACCCGTGCTGTCTTCCTTCCGGACGAACTGGTGGTGGCACACCAAAATTTATTCGATGCGATATTATGAGATTCATTGAACCGAAAATGAATCTAGCGTGAAATTTAGAATAACAATCGGAATTGATAAAATGAGAGGATGAATGTGGTTTTGGATGCAGGCGACGAGGCTCGTAGATAATCCGATTAAGTTGAAAGGTCTTTTCATTTATGAATGAAGACATTTTGCTCACACCGTGGAAAATGAGTCTGTCGGAGACTATTTGGTTAAGTGAATTCCACATTGGATTTGCTCCCAGCTTTATTACAAGAACGCGTTTTTGGAGAGAGCAAAAATAATAGAAATTTTACTGCTGATGTCTTTTCTGAATGAAATATAGAATATTTGTCCTATTTATCATGCAAGAGTTATATCAGCAGATATGAAAGTCATATTGGCATTGCTACATTGATGAAAACTCTCGTCTTTTGTTAATTAGTTTCCACATTTATAACTCGTAGTCATCATGTGTTTACATTTAGTTTCCACATGTATAACTCGTAGTCATCATGTGTTTACATTTAGTTTCAATACTTATAACTCATAATCATAAAATGTTTACACTTATATAATAAGTAGTTCGAAACCGACTGTAAAATGGGAAAAGAGAAAATACTGAAATAAACAAATCGTATTATAACTGAATTAAAAAGAAATAAAATTATTTCGAACATATTATTGGCGCAGTCAAGGTAGGAGTCTTCCTGGTCAAAAGGAAGATAAGAAAAAAAAAAGTGATAATACGAAGGGTATTGCAATGCCCTAGGACAGAATTTTCAAAGAATTCGTTCTCCAACCGATTAGTTCGAGTTGGCTAAAAATTTCTTTTAAGAATATAAAAAATAAAAAAGAAATGATAATATAAAGGGTATTACAAAGCCCAAGAACAGAATTTTCAAAAAATTCGTTCTCCAACCGATTAGTTCGAGTTGGCTAAAAATTTCTTTTAAGAATATAAAAAATAAAAAAGAAATGATAATATAAAGGGTATTACAAAGCCCAAGAACAGAATTTTCCAAAAATTCGTTCTCCAACCGATTAGTTCGAGTTGGCTAAAAATTTCTTTTAAGAATAAAAAAAAAAGAAATGATAATATAAAGGGTATTACAAAGCCCAAGAACAGAATTTTCAAAAAATTCGTTCTCCAACCGATTAGCTCGAGTTGGCTAAAAATTTCTTTTTAAAATAAAAAGAAGAATTAATAATACAGAGGGTATTACAAGGCCCAAGAACAGAATTTTCAAAAAATTCGTTCTCCAACCGATTGGTTCGAGTTGGCTAAAAATTTATTTTAAATATAAAAAGAAGAATTAATAATACGGAGGGTATTACAAGGCCCAAGAACAGAATTTTCAAAAAATTCGTTCTCCAACCGATTAGTTCGAGTTGGCTAAAAATTTTTTCTCCATATAAATAAAGAAGAAGAAGAAGAAGAAGAAGAAAATGGCGAATCCTTTAATTCAACCATCAAAATTGGCGGGAACAATTCATACAGAGCATCCAACGTTGAAGACGATAGCAGTGGATCCAGTGAAATTTGCAACCAAACTACCACAATACGATGGCTCCAGAGAAACACTCAAATTATTTATCGACAACGTGGAGATTCTGATGGCATCACTTACCGGATTCGATCAAATATCACACTTGGTAATATTGAATATTATAAAAACGAAGTTCATAGGTAAGGCGCAACAAATATTAAATATAAATAGTCATGTAAGTTCTTGGACAGAAATAAGAAATGTGTTAGTGTCTAACTTTAGCGATAATAGAAATAGCTATCAACTGTTAGATGATTTAAAACTTATAGAATTCAAAACAAATGTACTGGATTTCTATAATGAAATAATGGTGAAATTGCAACAGCTTAACATTAAAGTTGAATTGGAAAATCGCTCAAGTGAAGTTAAAGCAAATCAGCGTATTGCATTAGATGTGTTCAAATATAAAATGATTGAACCCGTAAAAAGTGTTCTATTTAGCAGAAATCCTGAAACTTTAGAGCAAGCTTTAGCGATTTTAACTGAAGGAAATTACTTATATTACAAACAAAAAAATGTAAATGGTGATAAAAATAAATACAAAAATTTTACTAAGAACTATGAAAGTACTTCTAATCGACAACAAAATGCAAATCAGTTTTCATCTGACTCAAAACAGTTTCGGGCATCTTCTCGTCAAAATTCGTTTAGGTTAAATAATCGTTATAATAATTTTGAGAATAAAAATTCAACTCAATCGAGAATTCGAAAATTTGGTCAACCACAGCCAATGGAAGTTGACTATACACAACAATACGTCCAAACCAACGAAAATTTTCCATTACCTGCCTCGGATGCAACTCAAAATTGCCATATATCCGAATAAACTCATATGGAATCCCTCTTAGATTTTTAATAGATACAGGTGCTGCTGTAAGCACTATTCGACCAAATTTGTGTCATCCTAAACTAAAAGTTCCAATACAGCAGTCAAGAATATCAACACTTAATTCAGAAATAATTTATAACTATATTATTTCTATAAAACCCTTTAAAGAGTTTTGTGATCTTGAAAAAAAACGAAAATTTGATTTCTTAGAAATTAAATTTAGTGACTGGTATGATGGTTTACTTGGAAACGATATATTGTCTATGTACAAAACTAAAATAGACTTATATAATAAGACGCTTCAAGTCAATGACCAAATATTACCACTTTACTTCACGAAAAGTGAAGAAAAGGAAACAAAAGTTCCCGATAAATCTACTGAAACCATAAAAGAAAAGAAGAATAACAAGTATGAAGAACTTGCGAAAAAAGTTTCTGCAAATGCAAGGAGTAATATTTTTGAAAAAGAATCAGAGTGCAAATCTTTAGAAAAGGTTTACTCAAAGTTATCCAATGAGATAGTGGCTTTTTCCGACCAGAGGAATCCATCAAAAAATGTACTTAATGAAATTCGTACGAATCATCTTAATTCAGAAGAAAGGCAAAAACTATTACGTCTTATAAAAAAATATAATGAATCATTTTATCAGGAAGGCCAGGTATTAACATTTACCAACGTTATAAGACACCAAATCAAAACTAGAAATAATGAGCCTATATATGCAAAAACCTATCGATATCCAGAAATTTACAAAAATGAAGTCGAGAACCAAATTCAAGATTTATTGAAGCAAGGAATTGTTCGAGATAGTGCTTCTCCATACTCTTCCCCTATTTGGATTGTTCCAAAGAAAATGGATGCGTCAAATAAACCTAAATTTCGGCTCGTTATTGATTACAGAAAATTAAATGAAGTCACAATTGACGACAAATTTCCTATTCCCAACATTGACGACATATTGGAAAGATTAGGAAGATCAATGTATTTCACGACTTTAGATTTGGCAAAGGGCTTTTATCAAATTGAGATTGATAAAGCAGATATCCCCAAAACTGCCTTTTCCACCAGTTTTGGTCACTACGAATTCACCCGAATGCCGTTTGGATTAAAAAATGCTCCAGCGACATTCCAAAGGCTAATGAACTTTGTATTAAAGGAATACATAGGGAAAATTTGCTTTGTGTACATGGATGATGTCATCATATTTAGTACATCTTTGCAAGAGCATATTGATTCCCTTGAGAAAGTTCTTAGAAAATTAAATGATGCCAATTTAAAGATACAATTAGACAAATCTGAATTCTTAAAACATGAAACCGAATTTTTAGGCCACGTTGTTACACCGGATGGAGTCAAACCCAATCCTAAAAAAGTGGAAACAATATTAAAGATAAATATTCCTAAAACTCAAAAAGAAATCAAACAATTTCTTGGAATGATCGGTTATTATCGAAAATTTATAAAAGATTTTTCTAAAATTGCAAAACCCTTAACAGCAAAACTAAGGAAAGGTACCAAAATTGACATCAATGATAAAGATTATAAAGATAGCTTTGAGCAACTAAAGTTATTGGTAATGAGTGATCCGATATTAAAATACCCAGACTTTAATAAAAAATTCGTTGTTACTACAGATGCCTCAAATTATGCTATTGGAGCAGTCTTGTCTCAAGAAGGACATCCCGTCTGCTTTGCTAGTCGAACGTTGAATAATCACGAAATAAACTATTCTACGATTGAAAAGGAGATGTTAGCAATAATCTGGGCTCTAAAGTATTTTCGACCATACATCTACGGACGAAAATTTTTAATTCGAACTGACCACAAGCCTCTTACTTGGCTTGCGGGTTTGAAAGAACCAAATCCTAAACTCCAACGTTGGAAAATCCAAATGGAAGAGTACAATTATGAAATAGAGTACATAAAAGGCAAAGAAAATATTGTAGCAGACTACATTTCAAGACCTGTAATCAACTTGAATATAAACAGTAATGAAAACAATTACGATAATTGCGATAACGATTCATTACACGCAACATGTCACAGTGCCGAAGAAGATAATTTAAACTACATTCAAATAAGTGAAAGACCATTGAATGTTTTTAAAACACAAATAATAGTAAAAAAAGGAAATGAAAGTACTACAAAAATAGAAAAACATTTCAATAGAACTAGGAAGATATTTATTTCTAAAGAACCAGATAATAAGCTATACAGCTATATCTTGAAGAACCACTTACCCGCTAAAGGTCTTGTTGGTTTATATATCCCAAATGAAGAGCTATTCAGAAAATTTCAACAAACATATCTTAAGTGGACAACACCCCATAATCTGGTGAAATTGGTCAAAAGCCCGTATTTACTATTTGACTGTGATGAGCTGAGTAATATCCATGAAGAAATCCTTCGCGAACATTTGAGGAATAATCATCGTGGAATAGAGGAAGTTTACCGAAATGTCAAAACTAAATATTACTACCCCAAACTTAAAGAAGAAATAACAAAGTTAATTAACAATTGTGAAATTTGCAACATAGCTAAATACGATAGGCATCCACCTAATCCACCTTTTAAAAAAACTAAAATACCAGACAAACCAAATGAAATCGTTCATATGGACATTTGGTTCAAAGATAGAAACTCGATGTACGTATCATTTATAGATAAGTTTTCAAAATTTGCACAAATTATCCCAATCAAATTTAGAACATGGATGGAGTTACGGAGGGCCTTAAACACGTATTTTTCTTCAAATGACAAACCACAGTTTATAGTCACAGACAATGAATCAGCCTTCCGAAATAACCTAGAATATTTTCTACAAAATGAGGGTATACAAGTTCATTTCTGCACCCCCGGTCTTAAAACAGGAAACAGTGATGTAGAAAGATTCCACGCAACCTTAAATGAACACATAAGAATAATGATAGAAAAAAATAAGCGTGATAAAACAAAACCGATTTGTGTCCAAGAAGCCAATAAATTCTATAATCAATCTATTCATTCCACAACAAAGGAGAAACCAATTGATTTTAAAAACGGTGCTATTTGTTTAGAAAAATACTCTGAAATAAAACAAAGAATATTAGATGCACAAGACAAACGACTACAATATCATAATAAAAATAAAAAAGATTGCAATTACAATCCAAAATATGTAAAAAATATTCATGCAAAAACTAAATTGGATCCAAAGTTCAAGAAAAATACTTATAAACGTCCAATCAATAAAAAATTACTAAAACGGGCGAACAAATACCAAAGTAATAGCATGTCATTTCAAGAATAGTGCTCATCCTCGCCTTTTGTCTATTACCACAGGACAAAACTTAGAAATTACTAAAATACCACTAACAAATGTATTCAATTGAACTAGACTATATAAGATCGACATGATCGTGAATTTTACTAAAATCATACATTTAATAAATTTGAAACAATTTCAAAAATGGTACAATATATCGATAATAACCAATACCATAATCACCTTGCACAACAAACCATTCTAGATAAAATCAAAGATAAACTATACCAACTAGAGCCACATAACATAAAAAGGTCTAAGAGAGGATTAATAAACGCATATGGAAAATTTCTGCGTTGAATAGGAAGAACGATGACTATAGACAAGACATCGAACAACATTTTCAAGTAGTTGATAAAAAACATAAACATAGTAACTGACAGCTTAAACAAAGAAAAAAAAAAATATTCATAAACAATCAAATTAACTCAGGAATTTAACATACCAAATAAACCGAAACCAACAAATGACATTAGTTAGACCGAATAAATGAATTGACAAAACATACAAGCCTCTTGGAGAGTAAATTTTTAGAATTCCGATACCAATAAGAAATTAAAGGAAAATTGCAACATATGTATATAATTTAAGAACAATTTCGGATATTGAGGAAACTATAATTTTGTCTTGATTAGAAGTACTAAGCGAAAATATATTGATTAGTAAAGAAATCCATTAATATGAAATTGTACCTATAAAAATAAGAATTACCTTTAACTGTTAACTGAATATGCAACTGTAACAAATCCTTTTGGAGCACCATACTAAATATACTGATAATTGTAATCATTGTTATCATTTTACAAACAATTTTTATGTAAAATTTTGTAAAACAAAAGACGAAGTTATTATAAATATTAATCGCGAGGACGCGATCCCACTTGAGGAGGGACGAGTTATATCAGCAGATATGAAAGTCATATTGGCATTGCTACATTGATGAAAACTCTCGTCTTTTGTTAATTAGTTTCCACATTTATAACTCGTAGTCATCATGTGTTTACATTTAGTTTCCACATGTATAACTCGTAGTCATCATGTGTTTACATTTAGTTTCAATACTTATAACTCATAATCATAAAATGTTTACACTTATATAATAAGTAGTTCGAAACCGACTGTAAAATGGGAAAAGAGAAAATACTGAAATAAACAAATCGTATTATAACTGAATTAAAAAGAAATAAAATTATTTCGAACATATTATTAAGACAAGAAAATAATATCGTTAAGCATCATTTGATGGTTGTTCACAACTTTTTTCGTATTTACTAACGATTTGCGATTTGACAACAAATTTATGAAACAGAATATTACAGCCCTGTCTAATGAGCTAGTAACTTAACTCCCTACTACCAAAGCATTCTATAATCTAATTTCATCTTTGTTTTGCATTTTTCACAGGCATATCTCTAGCCCCAGGCTTGGGTTTATTATGCAAGAATGTTGCGCATTTGGGTATGTGTCTAGCTGCTGCAGCCTCATTAAATCGCCGATGACAGTGCGGACACTCTATATAATCTGGATTCTCAGATGGTGGCGGTGGCGGAAGATCGGAGAGTTTTCCACCCTTGGCCAAATGCTCTTGTACTTTTTTGGCCGTTTGAATCGCTGAAATGAATTCTTCATGCTTTCGACGCCAATTGCTTTTCTTGTCAGGTCGTCCAGTTGTGTCAACTGCAACTTTAGCAGGTCCACTGCGATTACTGGCTAACACTGCCCTTCGTACATATTGTTCGATATCTGTGCCCTGTACACGATGCTTAGCTGCATCGTAGACTTTCCGCTTTCGATTCGCTGTTTTTTCGCAGATTTCTTCGTGTTTTTGAATACGATCTGCAATGAAATTGCGCCCACAGACTTTGCATTGTATCATGTCCTCAAGAGCAGGACCACCCGCTGCAGGACGTGGCGCCTAGAAATTATGTTTAGGAATACTGAGGAAAGTTTGGTCGTTTTATATATAATTACCAGTTTTGATTTCGTAGCCATAGTTTTTTTTTCGGTAATTTAGAATAGAATATCACTTAATGATAGAAATATCAAAAAATAAATTTTAAATTCAAAAAATTCCAGAAGAACATAAATCTCAATGACAGTTGAAATTTCAATGACAGTTTAGCTCACTTCAGCGAGTTCTTTCAATTCTATATACGTTGGGATAGAAGGTTTCAGATTAAGTTTTGGTTAAAAATTTAACCTCAATATTTTTGGAGAAAATTAAACACAAATATGGTCTTAGCTGTGGTAATTTTAGATTCGTGTTAGAAATTTTGTTATCAATTATTCAAAATTGTTTCAATTTTGCAAATATGTTAAACTTTATTTCTATTTGGATGGAGAAAGTCAATCTAATAGATGTAATTATTTAAAAAATTACCGTTAAAGTCATTATGCATCCACGATGGTCAATAAAGTAAATGTAGTCACTCAAAATGTGTGAAAATTGAAGAGTTGCAGTCTAAATATGAAGTTTTTCCGAAATGCCTATCTTTACTCATCTTGCTTACTGGGAACGTAAGCAATGTTAGCTGTTCGTATAGATCTGATTAATAATTGAACTTTTCGCAAAGAGATCCATAATTTGCGATAGCAGATGGTTGTGTACATGGATCAATAACAAGCAAAAGAAAATTTAAGTAGAAAAACAGTGATAAAAACTCAAATATATCAACAGCGCCAATGAGCTATCGTTATCCTCTACTGACCCAAAAAACAATGCAAGATCCAACACTGAAGCTTTAGACATGCAATGGCTCAATTTAGTTGCTCAACGTAAAAAATCTAATTTGACATCATCTCCCACTGTGGCCCCAAAAAAGGCCACGAAATGGACATTCCAAAAATCATTAAGGACATGAAGGCACACATCATAAACCAAATCACTTATTCTGTGCTCGTCCATTGTAGACTATAAAAATATCTTTGATATTCAAGGTCAAAGTGTTGTTATATACCCAGCAGCATGTAAAAAAAATTTGTCAATAGGCTTGCAAAGAAGCGTTGAACAATATCCACTCTGAGCAATTGGCGCAGCACCTCGACCAGAATGTGAAATCAGTTTCACTCTTTTTACTTGAAAGGACCTTTAAATGTAAAAATTGGCAGAGAATGACAACATCAGATCTTTCATTGCGCGAGTTGAGGTTTCTCAGGAGATAGCTGCTATATACCATACATAGTTCAAACTCTGACAGAGAGTGAAGTGATAATAAATCCGCAAAAAGGAAAGGCTGCAGTATATGGTCATGTTGCAGCTAACTTCACCAACATTCATTGCTGTGCGAAATGCCTGTAGAGGTATTATAGTGGTGATTTCAGAAAGTTAGAAGACACCGAGCCTGTATTTTTCATGTGTTAACTTCTTGGCCAAGAACAAAATGATATGCAAAATTAAGGCGATGAATATTTGACGTGACTAGGATTGAAAGGATCGTCAGCAATTAATGACGAAAGTCATTAATTGTCCATCAAATTCAAGTCATTTGCATGATTTCATATAATCACTTACTTAGCGTTAGAAAAAAAGCCTTTATTAGTGGTAATTTTAACTCGAGCTACCTAGGTTGAGGGCTTTCTGTAATAAACAGAAACAAAAAAGTATTGCTCGAATGACTGCAAGATAGTGATGGGCTGCTTAACAGTAGAATGTTATTTTTCATCTGTTATTTACAAATAGCGATAAAAGTCTGCTATTTACAATTCTGATAATCTGCTATTTTACTCAAATGCACTGAAAGAAAAACTCTTGGTTGGTTCAACTATTTTTAATAGTATTGCAACGATTCATTCAAAATCGTTAAACGAACTACGGAAAATAGTTATTTTTACTATGTTAATATAGTTAATTTAACGATATAAAAGTAGTTGGCTCTGGTTGTACAAAAAATATCGCAACGTTCATGAAATCAACTGTTTTAATTGTTTCATAACCACGAAAATTAGTTGATCAATAGAAAAATATTCATCAATTCACTAAAAACTTCAACGTTTCGAATTATCAACAGTTTTTATGGTACTTAAACTACTTTGCAATAGCTGATTTCAACAAACGAATTATTCTACGCAAAGTAGAATGGTTTCAACATTTGGACGTTTTTCATGCTCCGAATGAAATTGTTTATCAACCACGCGTCTTAGTGCATAAAAGTAATCAACAATTTTCTTATGGTTGTTTTAACTATAGCCCTAGTTGATGCAAAAACAACTAAGGAAAACTGTTGATTTTTCATACTCCTCATACTCACACTCCTATTCTATCATAGAAGTTTCATATGCTACATGGAAAAATTGTGTTCGGTTTGCTGTTCGATATAATTCATATTCATGTTATGCAGTGAAGCCTTTATATTACGCTGTACGACGCCTTTTGTGCAGCGCCGAAGCAGTGAGCGCATACAGTGTATATGCTTTGACATAGCTTTTTTTCTTACTTAATTATCTGTGCCGCTTTTATATGGCTGTTTTGAAAAACATTAAGAATTATAGGCTGCAAATATTTTTTTTTTGGTCTTTTGGCAAAACAGTAGGATATTATTAAACCCTTTACGTTAACCGCCCCGGATAAATGCCCGGGTTGTACGTTTCTAGAGCTAACCCTGCCAAAACACACCAAAATGGGCTATAGTTATTTCGTACTATGTACATTGTTGGAATACCATTGTTTGTGGTTGCTTACTTTTTTTGTACCACGGACGTTGTTTATCAACCACGCGTCATGGTGCATATGGTTGTTTTAACTATAGCCCGTAGTTGACGCAAAAACAACTAAGGAAAATTGTTGATTTTACCAAGATTTTTCTTTCAGTGTGCTATTCGAATAAAATATAAACAGATAATAAGCATCGGTGAACAACAGGAAATAGTAATGGGATCATACATTAGGTAAGGAGGTTTTTTTAGGTAAGGCTTTTTTAAAGACCGTTTTAGGTAAAGAGGCTTTTTCCACGTACATTTTCATGTTAACTGGACAATACGGCTCCACATCACACACATCATACATATCATAGTGATGACGAACTGATAGCGAAATAGCTTGAAACCATTGTGACCAAAAACCTAAAAATCTCTTTCATATAAAAACCAAACATATCGCAATGTCACAACAATATTTTATTTTAACTAAGAGGTAGCCATTTTTAGCTCCTCTTTGAAATAGCAATAACAGTTGCTATTGCTGATTGCTGTATTGAAAATAGCAGTTCAACCCATCACTATTGCAAAAAAACAGCTTTCTCATCACTTTGCATATCGTTGTTCCAAAGTCACCAACCAGACCAAGTAGCAACTCAACAATCGGTTTTTTTTTATCAGACGACATTTTCAACACTAATGATTCTCGACACTGTTGGATGCATGCTGGTATGTCTGATAATTCTACCGCGAGACTTGAATCGAATATCTGCTTCTTCTTCAGCATCTTGGAAAAATTTTCAAATATAATCAGTTTTTTTTAGAAAACACCGACTGCAGTAAATTCAAACGTGGCACAAGTTTGTAAGTATTGAATCTAATTATTTCTATAGTGAAAAACCTTAAAAACTCACAGCCGCTGCCACTCAAAGTTTGGACCTAATTAAGCTTCACTACTTGCACTATAACCACTTGCCTTCGTCAAATAACTGGTCGCTGTTTTGCCCTAAACATCTTAAGTTACGGCTGGCAGATATAACCCCGGTCCCAGATATGTCCGGAAATATTTCAGATATGTTCCGAAATGTTTCAAAAATATTTCCAAAATATTTCTGGATAAGTGTGGGACCGAGGCGACACATCAGGAAAGTCCACTGCGCAATAATTCCACAGCACAACGATCAGATGCTGAAACTTTCCGATTGATCGTCGGAAAGTCACGGACACACAATTATAGCTAGGTACTTATGACGAAAATAGAATGGAACTGCATAGATGGTAGCATTGACCCGTTTTACTTGTTCATTTTGACGAGATTTGTGGCTTCAAAAGCGGCAGCTCTGATTCCAGCTACATTTTACGCTAACCGTGAATGAACTTTCCGGATATGTGTAGGCCGGGACAGACAGAGACTGCGCGTGAATGTATTAATGAAATATTTCCGGACATGTCTGGGACTGGCTTCAGATCAGGCCCCGACATGCAATTATACATCCTTATGCTACATTTGCATATCTCTTAGCATAAAATAACAATGCATCGTTTTTGGCACTAGGTTTAACTGGTATTGACGGTAATCGTAGTATCTTTATTGTGACCTGTTCTATTCTTATCTATTGAGGTTGTTATCTCATTTGTTAACAGTTTATCTTACTTTAAAAGGAACAAGATGTATGTAGGTACACATGGAGATTACTTTGGAATGCGTTACTGTGATTATTACGTAGACAGCACCTCATTAACGATTCCTTTGAAAGAAAGAACTAAAAGTTTGGGTGCATTTCACGGACTTTCTATGCTCGATTGCATCGTGTAGTCTGTACACACTACTATATGCAAGCAATAAGGGATTATGCACTCAACTCAAAAATGACCAGGCCTCATATATCGAAAATTGTTTATTGTACATGAATTTAATGTTTGAAACTTCTAGGCAAGTTTTTATGTTAAGCAAATTTGATGCTAACATAAATTCACGTAATATCAATTAATTTAAGAAAAACTGATTTTTTTGTTATGCACGCGATTTCCACAATACCTTCCTCATCTCACTATAAACATATATCCGTTGAAAAATCTCCACTTGAAATTATTTGGCTGAGAAAGTCTTGTTTTCCTGGCCTACAAGGAAATAAATCTACTTTCGGTGACCATAAGACTGCGTTTAAATATGAGGACCACGTTCTTTAGCATGCTCGCTTGAGCAAGATTTACCTTATCTCTAGCTCATTTCGCACCGAAGACCAGCGGTCTGTTTGGCTGATCAGCTGTGAAACCTGTGTGAAATGGCCCATGATTCGCATATCTAAACTCAGTCTCAGACTAAATTATTTCCAGCGACATTTCAGTCTCACTTACTTGCTGTTCCACCTAATACCTCAGCTTCTAATAGCCAAATATTAAAAGAAGAAGTACTAAATTTTCTTGATATTCACAAAAACCACTGATAACCAATGGTAACCATTTTCACTTTGTTAATAGGGAATACGTGGTACACCTGACATACGGCATAAACACCAAAAAAAGTCATCGGAGCATGATGTGGTATTTAACTTGATTAAAAGCCTTCAAGCCTTTATGCTCAGTATATTCAACATAATTTTCAATAATGACTCATACAACGAATAGTCTCCTAGTTCCTGAAAACTTAGTTTTGACAAACGGGGCACCAAGCCAAAGACAATTTGTGCGCCCGCGAGCGCCCAAACTTACCTGAAGCGGAGGTATGGAACATACTTACTATCTAGTAAGTTGCATGCTCTAATACATCCGCAACTTAGTGTACGTTATTATCTGTAATCGATGTGATTAGAAGTATTATAGTTGTTGAAAAACCCCGGTTGAGCTACTTCGGTCGAAAGTTACTAAGAAACTGATGGTTTCGAGCTCATTAAGATAATTGTGCAGCAAAAATTTGGACGGCTATTTTTGTAACATCAGTGGCAGGGCAGCATTGGTTTTACAGTTTGAGTCCAATTTATAAAGGAAACGAATAAGAAGCCGTATTGTAGTAGGATTTAAACTACATTTTTATATTGTTATTGTTTATATTGTTGCTTTCCACTTGAAAAAATGGGTGCGAAATGATTTCGGGCTCACATTGTTTGATCTGCTTTAGAAACATAATCAACTTTTAGAGTCAAACTGACATGAGTTCAAGCACAAAATGCTAGGTTTCCAAGCATATGCTTAATTAGGGACAATTTTCGATTGAAAAATATCATTAAAACCTATTTCAGATTGACAATGTGAAAAATGTGACGAACACTATCCACCTAATAACAAAAGATGCGATCTGTTACATATTTTTAAAATAAAGTAAGCCAAAAGTGAAGGAATAGAAATTCTTCTTTGAAAATAGTGGTTTAGAGTGTCGTTACTGAAACTTTATTTTTTGATTTAATTTTAAATAATTACACTCAGAAAAATGTCACTTTTTTCAGAATCACTTTAAATCAAAAGTTGATATCACTTTGAAATAAAAAGCGAACCTTGTACGAATTCCACTTTATTATAAAAATTTTCTTTTCAAATCAAAATCTTTCATCATTGAATTAAAAAGAAAACGTATATGGCGCCAAATCATATTTGAAAATTTTTGAATCAAAAATGTTCAAATAAGATTTGGCGCCATATACGTTTTCTTTTTAATTCAATGATGAAAAATTTTGATTTGAAAAGAAAATTTTTATAATAAAGTGGAATTCGTTCAAGGTTCGCTTTTTATTTCAAAGTGATATCAACTTTTGATTTAAAGTGATCCTAAAAAAAGTGACATTTTTCTGAGTGTACAAATTAACAATGAGATGTGTTTTTAATTTATGGTAGATTCGCACTGAACTCTCAAATCAGGTATGTTTAGTGCTGATAACATTTTCGGGGGAAGTGTTCGCACTGGCCGAAGTGATTTAGAATTGGACCGGGAAATGTAATTCAAATTTATACGGACAATTTGTTTTTGTGTGAAAGTTTGTAAAAATGTTAAACGAGCATGCATGAATATTTTCTTTTCTCTTTGTACACCTCACATTATCCTTTTGTGTTCATATTCCACTATATGAAAACAAAATTCGACTGACAGAACATTCAAACCTAGTTTTCCTCTGAAATTCAGGATGCTCTGAGATTAATTAGCACCTGATTTATACTAGATTAATCCATATATCCTTTCGACTATCAAAAGTTAAGCAAATGTATAGTAAATCAGGTAGATATGTGGCCAATTTGGGCTCAAAGCCATCAGCTGATCGAAATCGTGTGATTTAGCCTCAGTGTGAACCGACTATTATACAAAAATTTTTGGTGTCGCATTCAACCCACAAATTTACAACCAACAAAAAATCAACAAACCACAAAAGGAGACTCATATTTATTTAGAAATTATGAAACGTACTATGAATTCAAACAGGAATCAAACTGCTGTTGCCCTCAGGTAATTTTAAATCGATAAAAAATACCACTTTCAACCATTATTTTTCCATGGTTATTACATCCACACATATCACGTCATTGAGCACATTTTAAACGGAAGTTTCACCTCCACACTCTTTGCAATTCAATCGCATTAAATATAATCTACGAAACTATGGTCACCATAAAAGGTCACATTTTAAAGACCACAACGTGATTTTTTGATTTCATTCTCCAAATACATGGATAGGTAGGTGCATACGCAGCTGACTATCGCATCTGACAATGTTCGAACTTGTGGTGATGTAGCTGGTTAAAATTAATGTCCTGGCTGTATAGTTTGTACCAGCTTCCTGGCATGCATACGAATAATATAATGTATATGAGTAGTAGGCGAGACAGGAATTGCAACTATAGAATCGACACCCATGTTGGCAGCTTCTGGTATTCAGAGCCGCGTCGGCAGGAATTCAAATTAATTGTATGGTATGGATTGTGTGTGTGCGTCTAGGTAGATAGCTGATAGTGAGAAGTTTAATTTTTATGGACACGGGAACATGCTGGGGGTTTTTCGGGGTAAACTATACGAGATTGATTTTTATGATTGGAATTGTTTGTCAAGAAAATGAATTGCCTTAATCTGCCCACAAAGCTATTTGTTGATCCTGTTTTGGTTACTAATTGATATGGGTTAAATTTTGCAACTATTTTTCAAAAATCGTCCAATTGTTATATTTAAATAAAACACATTACTCAACACTATCTATCATACTAACCATTCGCATTGACACAAGTCGTAAGTTCTTCCGCATCGCCTTCTTCAAATCATTCTCAGTCATTTGACCAGGCCAGCTCTCTGACCATCAGCAATTTTCATTAGCTGCTAATTACAGATTTGTTCTCGAGTATTTATAATAAAGGAGCTTACTATCACCCACTTGACGTTGTCTATCGTTTACAGCATGAGAATTTTGCTGAACTTTTCGTCTGACAAGAATCTTCTTTCCAATTTTTCTTAGCATAATTATTTTCGTTAAGTAAAACTTAATGAAAGTCTGATCAGATTGTAAATTTTGTTATATTTAAAAGCTTTTGTATTTTACTTTTCTCTGCAATGTTATGTCACTGAAAATGGGGACTGTAATACGAAAATGACTTAAAAGAAAATGCTGAAATTAGGAAAATAAATGGTGGCAAATGACAAATATTGTGCTCGAGCAGCAAAATAAGAGTAAAATACCAATATGAAGGAAAATTTGTTCATATTCGTATGCTATCATTTACGGTGAAACTATATAAGGACAAAAACAACTTTAGCCTACCAATTAACTAATCATTTGAGATCTATTTTTGAGAGAGATCTATTCAGCTCATAAACAAGATGCACTTAAATCAAGATAAACTTGAATCGAATAAAAACCAACGTTTTCGCAGAAAAACCTTCTTCCGAAATCTCCGCAAACTTTTCCTATTTTCACGCTACAAGAGATAAATCTTCCACCATTCGAAAACTTACGAAACCACAAATAACTCAAAAGTCAACCTGGTGTGTATTATCACTTCATCGCCATTGAAATCGACAAATAGCTAAAAGTCAATCAACGAAATTTCCACAAGAAAACGATAGACTGATGCATCTTTGTTACAAAAAAGGGATGGAAATTCATTTTGAAGTTACACTGTGACCGATAAATTGTATTACGACAAAAAATACAAAACCTATGTATCATTGAATTTTCTGAGTCGGAAAGCTTTCAAAATGTTATTGGAGAACTTAATAGGGAAAAAAGGTAATAGCTCACCTGTGAATTTACAGAAGAAAGTAAGATTGAGATTACAATGGAAAGGTGGAAGAAAGGGCTCAATTTTAAAAAGTAATTAAAGATGAGACAACTTCAACTCGACGTAACACTAAAAAACCTGACGTAACTTGACGTAGCAAGTAAAATCCCAATACCCAAATCAAAAGGTTACACAATTAAAACAAACATACATGATGATGGTTGTAAAGTAAATATTTGAAACCTCAATAAACCAGATAATTTTTCAAATGAATACTGTAAATATTTTTCGCGCCCAGTGTGGGCAATATATCTGCATATACAGTGTGATTCATTATGAGGTTTGAGTTTCAATAGGCTTTTTTTGATAGATCACGCATGACTCCTGTCAAACGGTGAAGTAAGTGTTATTCAGTATTGTTTGATAAATCATTATAGAAAGAGTCACATTGCAACAACGTATCCAAATTGTTTTTACAAAATTATGTATACGAAATTATACGAAAATCAGCGTTCTGTGAGAAATGTTTTTATTGCGAAATTTCGTTCAGTGATGAGGAACATTTTCGGCTCAATGGATATGTCAATAAACAGAATTGCCATATTTGGGCTGATGAACAACCTGAAGAGCTTCAACAGCTACCACTACAGCTACAGAATTGCACAGTTTGGTGTGGTTCCACCGGCCCATATTTCTTTCAAAATGAGTCCGGTCAGAACGTACCCGTCAATGGTGACCGCTATCGCACCATGATAACGGCTTTTTTGCTACCTGAAATTGAAGCCCGTGGTACCCGTGAACTTTGGTTTCAACAAGACGGCGCTCCTTCGCATACAGCGAGAGGAACAATAGACTTATTGAGAAAACATTTTGGTGAGAACCTGACTTCAAGTTTTGGAACCAGTAAATTGGCAGCCTAGATCGTGTGATATTATTATTTTCTTTGGAGTTACACGAAATCTCTGGTCTCTGGAATGCGTCGTCCGAAATTGGACCCTCAATATGGAGGATTTACGGTGTAGTCGCGGTCAACATTTAAATAAGGTAATCTTAAAAATGTAAATGTCAAAGATTTTTCTTTTGACTCACAGTAAAATTTTTACTATACACTTCAACTTTATGCCTTTTATTTGAGATTAAAAACCAAACCTCATAATAAATCACTTTGTATATATTTTTCGAACACTAAAACCTAATACATTTCATCTTATCCTAAAAATATCAAAGTCTATAATCGTCAGTAAAATATCGCTGAAAGCTTAAAATTTCGAATCTCTTTCTAAACATTTCTTATAAAACGTGCCCTACTAACATACGAAAGCACACATTAAAAACTTTATCACTAATTTCATGAAAACATTTCCATGCAATGCAATACACCACCTTTCATAAAGCTTTACATGAATTTTCCAGCACTTTAGAATTTCTATACTTAGATCATCACACTTATGTTAATTTCCTGGAATAGAATAATAATGAAAATTTACCATGAAAAATCTTTTGAATGAGGATTTTCCGAAGAAGTTTATCAAGCATTCTGAAGATTATTTAATGCCAAAAGTTCAACTGCAAAAGAATGATAGTAGATTCAAAAAAATTTCGGAAATTTATGAGCGTAAGTGGTTTTGAAATGTTTACTGGTAAATATGTGAAACAGGTTGAGATAATTGATGAATAATTAGATACTTGAGCTATGTTGGAGGATATATCCGCAGTGATTCAGAATAAGAAAGCATGAAAAAGATTGGAGTAAAAATTCAAGATCAATTTTTTTCTGATCATCTTTGAAATATTTTCGCTTTGCAATTCTTGATTTTCATCAACTAATTTTTGTAGGTCCATTGCATGTCCGAAAACTAAGTAAAGAATTAATTGCAAATAGTACTATTTTTGTTTTTATTTATTGCTGTAACTTTTTAACCTTTTTCTCAACATTTCGAGCTTCTTTTTTTAACATATCAATATTTTTACAACATAGAAAATCATATTTCTATTCAATGAGTTTGATAGTAATGAATCTGTTGAGAAGCTGCCACAGTTTGCACAGGAAGTTTTACTTCAAAGAAGATGACGTGTCATGACGGCTGTGTGTTTTTCTCAGCGTTGTTTTAAGTATTTCTCTACATGAGCGTCAACATTATACATTCAGGCAAATGGAAGTTTTACTAATCACATTCAAACATCATATTTAAGTTGCCCAGAAATAACATTAAATTTCATTTCTCCCAATGTTCTCCAAATATATTTAAACGGTAGATTCTTATATCTAGTATATGTTGTAAAATGTAAATATTTTACAACATTTTGATTAAATTCAATCAAATTACCAAACATCACCTAACCTACAGCGATCTTAAAAAGAAAATTAAAAACCTGCTGCTTTCGGAGAAGACACCACGAAAACACTGGGGCTCTATGTTGTTTAATCTGGCCTCTCTTTCATTCACACCAATTATCTAGCAATTGAGTCCTTATAATCAGTTGTAATCCTTCCAGCCAGGTTGAATTTTTTTATATTTCACGATTCCACAAGTCAGATTGCAAAAGCTGCATCTGCAATTATTGTCGCATTTCCTTCCATACTCTAATAAGGCTCTTGAAAGAGTTTTTCACAATAAGGGTTTTTCTCCCTCCTCCTTTCTTTTATCCTCAGAAACATGATTTTCTAAAAGGTATATCCCCCATTCTTATTCTAATGAACCTTAACTTGACTGCTTCTACTTTAGACCAAAAGAAGCAAGTGGATGTGTTGCAAAGAACAGCTTTGGGCTCTGTTGATGACAGAATTCTTTTTCTTTTCATTCTATATTTTTGGTTCTTTTTCTTTACATTCTATATTTTTGGTCGTACTTGTGATGTAATCTGCACATGATGTGATCTGCACATTGCACACACAACCAGCAAGACCTCTCAATTGTCCGATTGTGTTCTTAGATATTCCGCTCCTTTTACCAGCGTCTCTACCCCTTTTTATCTGTTTTTTTTTACTTATTACTAATTTTCGATATATATACATATATATATATATATATATATATATATATATATATATATATATATATATATATATATATATATATATATATATATATATATATATATATATTTATATATATATATATAAATATATAAATATATATATATATATATATATATATATATATATATATATATATATATATATATATATATATATATATCAGCAAAATGATTATAGAGCAAAATGATTAAGGGAGATAATCTCTGGAGTGGCCGATCCGATTGAGCTGAAATTTTCGGAGGTGATAGATGTACCTGTATATAACAGGTAGGTCCACAATTTACTAGAACTAAGATATCTAAAACCTTTTGGCGGCGGCGGGAATTTTAGTGAATTTTCAGGTACTCCTATATTTCCAGCCAGTGTAAATTTTTGTTCAAAAAAAGTATTGAAAATAAAAACTTATCATGTTTTTAGTTTGTCTATGATAAAGAATTGAAAATTTTGAGCCTGGTGTAGGCACTGAATGCCCAAAAGTAGGCAAGGATTTTTTTTTCAAATTTCGGTTTGTCATAACTTCTAAGAAAAACAATGGATCATCGTGAAATTTTCAGAGCGTATTGATGTAGATCAAAATTTAGCATACATGGACTTGGGCACACATGGAAAAAAATCCTTCAAATCATCGACCTCCTTGAAAAATTTTTGATTTTTGAAAACAAATTCAAATCATTGATAAATTTTGACTTTTGTCCACCAAGCCAAATAAAAATTTCCAAAATTCCGCGGCGAACAAAAACAGCAACCCGTGATCAAATTACTTCTATTTTCAGCACTCAAAACTTCTGTTCACGAGAACTGACGATCGGATAATGCGATGTATATGAAATTTACAGATCATGTTGGTATTAACTAGGACCAGGTCTGATAGAAGTGATTTTGAAATACGGGCAAACTGTGGCAGTGGTGCCATTTGGAACAATAGCTGAGAAAAAAAACTGGTTTTTGGCCTATAGCTTCCGATTTAGCCGCCAGATTTTAACAAAATTCACGCAGTAGGTGAACCTTACTTTAAGATAGATTTCATAGAAATTTGATTGGAAAATTAGTATAGAGTCGCCAGCCATGGCAATTTTTGTCGCCTAAATATTGTAAATTTGCTCAGGAAAATAAAGGTTTTTTCCCTATAACTTCCGATGCAGTAACGAAATCAAAACGAAATTCACGTGATAGGTGGACCTTGTTGCATTTATAATTCTGTAGGAATTTCGTTGAAAAAATGTAAAAGGATTGCCAGCTATGATGAATTTCGTAATTCATTGACATTTTTTTATCGAGCGATGTTGTCATAAAATTTCCAAATGGGAATGATCCTGCAATGACAATCAACAACAAATATTTACGTTTCAAAAATTGAAAAAGTTTGGGCGGTGGTAAGCCTACAATTATATTCACTCCTATAACTTACAGCGCAGCCATTCAATCGAAACGAAATTCATAGGGTGGGTTTAATACAACGTGAAGCAGCTATGGTGTCAGCACCAGACAATTTCGTAAATATTGCACCAACAGATGCTTCCATTTTGTATTCATAAGCAAAGCATTTACAATAAAATAAGCAACCTACATTTAAATTTTCCGAGTTTTGGACATTTTTCGGATGGCAGCCCCAGGCATAGTTTAATCGCTGAACCTTTCGATGATATCCTTGGATGAAAGCCAAATTCAAAGGATAAGTTAATTAAGCACGAGCATGTTATGGTAGATTTATTGCTGCTGTGTTGGACAAATGTTGCCAGCACTGAACATTTTCATCATTTGTGTTATAGGAAATGCTGTCAGAAAATGATATTTGTTCCTTTGAGTAAGAAATGGTTGATATGATACTACAAAGAAGGGTACAACATCTTCACACATTTTTAAATCCCTCACAGATAATTTCTTCCAAAAATTAGTTTTCTAGCGGTTCTGATGCGGTAGACTTTTTTTTTATAACTTGCAAGAATATGGTTCTCTAGTGTGGTCTCCCCGTCATAAATACTTTATGATGCGGTAGAACTAGCCAGCGTAGATTTACTCGCTCATTGTTGCTTAAACACTACGTTCTTTACTAAGGGTTTAGTAATCGTCTGTCCTTATTCCAAATCCTTTCTTTAGAGCCTCGATGAATATTCCTTGATGTGTGCCTGATTGAGTACCCCATTGCCTCTTGCTCTCGAATATTGGCTGTAAGCTGCATTTTCAACATTTATCAAACAAATAGATCTGCTTTTATGTTTTTTTTTGCCCTTCGCACGGACTGAAGTTTCTTATAACTCACCGTTTGTATCCTCAGAAAAAACGACAACCTTCAGCTTGGCTTTTTTCAAAGCTTCAGTTCTCAAAGCTTCTCATCATGCTTTTATTATAATTACTTGTATGCTTGTTTTATTCTATGTTTTGTTTTTCTCTGTTTCGTTAAGGTTTGAAATATAAACTCAAAACCTTAAAAAAATGTTATTCAAGTTCATTTTTTCACTGATGTTCAAGCTCATTTTTTTTCCAAAAAACCTTCGCATGAATATAGAATAGCATCTGCTGTGAGACTGTGTTGCTGTCTTTGAATCTGTTATCAAGCAGTTGTTGCATCCAATCACAACCTTGCAAAAAATTTGGTCCATCTCTCCCAGAATTATCGTAGTCAAAAAAATAATTAAATTCATTTAAATTAAAATCAATGATGTTTCGCGAATTCGCCCAATGGTTTCAGCTTAATCTCAAAGCCCAAAAAGGTGCCAGCATATGTAAACTCCTAAAACCTATAAACCGATACATACTCTAGTATGTGCTCAAAATTTTAGAATATCTTTGGATGTGGTCTTGCACGAAAATATTAGTACTTGACCCCCACATTCAAGGCACTTCTCTAGCCTCAATTTTTAATACGTTACAAACAAGTCAGCTGGAAACTATTTCCACAAGACATATCTGCCAACATACAGGACATTATTTTCGACAAGAACAATAACAATACCCACCTCTGAAATAAATCCGGTAATTGTGGGGATCAATGAAGTTTTGCGATCATTATAAAACAATATAATGATTCCCCAAACGTCCACGAACTTTGCACACATATATTTTCCCTTTTCTATCATGGTCCTGCACTCCAGAGTGCAGGACCATGATAGAAAAGCACCTGTCTTGTATCAACTTTGACCAACGGTGTATACAGGAATCCTGCGGTGCGGCCACCTTGAGGACTAATAATTTCTTGATTATGATTAAATAAAGGGCTCATATGAACAAAGCTTTCGAGAAGCTGAGAAACATTGAGATAGATATAGAAAAGTATCCAGTAATCAAGAGGATTTTCAAAAAGAAAGGTCATGCATTAACTTTCACGATTAATCATACACTTTTTCCTGACGATTTTTGCACTGTGTCTACTGCAACAGACCATTGCATTATTTGCTGATGATTTGCTGATGCCCGTGAGGATCTCTTATTTGCCGCTGAAATGATGCAGAGAGTTGACCAGTTTGGTGGGAAGGAAAATGCTACGTACTTTAAGGAATTTTCTTTCATGCAGAAAAAATCTCAAATTTCACGTTTATTTCTTTGTCTCACTCGCTATGATTTTCAGCAATTATTCGAATATCGGATATTTCCCTGGTACCTAGAAGTATCTTCGTCCTCAAAAAACCTTTTCACTACTCTCCGAAATTGACAAACTTCTGGAAAAAGATATATGCTCCTCTATCAATAAATCAGTGGCCGAGATGGTAATCATTTAAGATCCAAAGTAGAGCTTCAACATAAAAAAATTTGGATCAGAGGACAAATTCGCCGTGGTCTGTTTCAATGATGTACAGAGGGTTTTTATTCTGTCAGGATCAACAGTCTAGTCTGGTTTTTTCTTTAATACATGGGCGTTTATCACTGACAATAGTGATAGTTCCAGGCTTTTCCCTTTTTGATTCTGACGTCCCTTCTAATCATCTTCATATCTACAATGTTAAACTTAATCTCTACGCATAATATCACAGCCTGGTGCGATACTCTCAATCCCAGGATCACAGTTAAAACTGCAAAGATATGTCCATTAGCATTGTGATTGCTACCCCATATCACCGTATCATTTTCTAAAGTTTCCTTTGTAAAAAAACATCTGATTCCTATTAAATTTACACAAATAGATGAGAGCTACTTGCAGACTCTTGTTTAGCTAAAGAGCAAATTGAATAAACTTGACTGATTATTTACGAACGGGAAAACTTGAAAAACGACACAAGTTTTGAATAATTTTTTGGAGCATATCTATCTTTGAATGTTACTATCTAAAACCAAACTTACAACAACACCATAAAAAATTCAAAAAATGTCAAAAACCATATATAAAAAAAAAACAACATAAGTCATGCATATGTATTGTTGATTAATTGCTACGATATTTCTAAAAAAAATTTTCGTAAAGTCTAATAGTTTTTCCTTTTTTCTTGTCACAGTTGCTTTACTTTTACTAAGGTCAAAAATAGACCGTTTTTCGGTGAAATATTCGGAAATATCCATGACGTCTTTTTCCAAACAATTATTGGTCCTGAATTAGTCCTGACAATTATTCATCATTCCTCTTCCAGTGTCTGAAAACAATTACTATGCGGAATTTAGATTTAACAAAAACGGTTTATATAAAAATCTTTGTTGAATTGCAAAGGGTTAAATCATGAATATATAGGTATCGTCTGCGCATTTATCAAATCTGTAAGTTTTCATGCAACTATTATGATTTCGATTTGATTACGATTGAAAAGAGAATCATTAACTTTCTCTAACAAAATAAATTATTTCAAATGCCTTAACCCATCAATCATGAACGCCAACCAGAGATATTGAAATCAACACTTTATCTTTTCCAGTCGTTAACTTTTGATCATTAATATCCTGCTGAATTGGCAAACCCACGCTGGGCGCTAATATGTCACTACGTAATTTCCGCTTTTTCATATTGCTGGGTATGGAAAAAATGAATTTCATTATGATGAATTCATAGGAAGTTGCAAACTTTTCTTCTCTTCCTCTGCACTATCATATCCTATGCAACCTCGTCTTTTTTCCTGTCGATTCAATTTCCGTCTCCATTCGCTTTGATTATCTTATCATATTTTCATCATCTTTACACAGTTATCATCCCCACACTATCCCACTCTCATCGACATTTTTGCGCCTTTATGAAAAATGCATTTTTCATTATCCACTATATATCCTTTTATCTTCGCTTCGCCAAGCAAAAATCGGTGTAATACTGTGATAAAAGAATTCGACAAAAGACATCTTCAAAGTGACAAAGAAGTCATCTTGTTGCTGCTGCTGCTGCTTCTACTACCTACATACTACTACTAATACAACTAGTATTTATACTACTAACAATCTTATCGCTTTATATTATCTTCGTATTTTTCTTCTTTTTCGGAATGGAAGCGAAAGTTTCGTGACACATAAGATACTTCACATATCTGCATCGAGGACACATATGACATTCTAATCGGTGACAAGGAATACGTGCATCCCCTGCACATTACCGGTGAGTATGGCTGCGAAAAATCCAGCAAACTCCTGCGCTGAAAACGAATAAGCGAAATTCATAATTCATCGTAACACATGGTGGGAAGGTGTTGACTTGAATTTAAAATATGTATAGATTTTTTTGAATTTTTTTGGTATTATTATTTGAGTGTTTGGTGGACTGAGTGGTAAAGTGGGGGTGGGTCGATGGATGGAGAATGGAAGAAGTGGAACTAATGGTAATATTATTGCATGAATTTTTTTCGAGTGAAAGCTGTTTTGCATTTTTCACTGACAGTATTAAATAATTTATTGATGGCTTAGTGGGGGGAAAGGAGTAAACTGGAAGTTTAGCCGTTTTGAATGCTGCTACGGAATTTGAAGTATGCAAAGAGCGATGGTATGAACTTTGTAAAATAAATTTTTTGAAGGTGTAATCTCCAATTTCGAACAAATTGCATCTTTGCTTCCAGATGTGTTTTTGTGCTAGTTGCAGAGACATTTTCGTGAAAATCGCAGTAATTTTGATGCCTTATAGATTTGTCATCAAATTTCGTACAATTTCGTACATCAAATTTCGTTTAGCATAAGTAGGATATATAATTTTCAAAAATAACAAAGTCATAAAAACACAAATAAATAGGACTTTAATTCGTGGAGCAAATAATTCATAGCACAAGCTAAGACTCCCTTGAAAATTTTTTCTTGCACTGTACCTCTTACTACACTTTTGCGGTGCTTTCACGGTCTTTAACTAAATATCAAGAAAAATGTGTTCCGAATTTGGGTGGTTGGCTCCACCATTTCAAAGTCCTGCCCAAAAGACATACATTCGCAATAATGTATTTCTTACATTAAAAGAAAAAATGTTCTTCATAAATTTCGTCACGAAACTGATCTTCAAACAAATCCAATAAGCAGGTTAACTAAAGCTGGAAAAGCGCGGACCAAACTTCCAAGTCTATATTCATACAAGAGTGTATCCTAGATCGCCTCCGCGTAGTACATGGTGAATATGACATGATATAAACTCTGCGTGTGACATGATCACCTTGGGTATAGTATGATCGAAACTCTACGATGCTTTTGATGGTGACAAAAGAGTAGCTTATCTGTAGGTAACAGCTTCTAGGGCATCACGAGTAGTACCACCTAGCACAACTTACCCTACTCTCTTTATATATGCACTATGCTTGTGATACGACTAATTATCATCTTTTTTTTAATAAAACTATGTCGGGTCTCAGAAAACACTTGTAGTTTTGTAACCATTAATCTGGCCATGACTTCTGGTTAGCACCAATCCGACTATAACCACCTGTTTCCAAAAAGACTTTTTTCAACCCTGGTATGGCCCTTCTACTTGCGTAGATAATAATAGGACGATTTGGTGCCTACACATTTGTGCTAAAATAACGGATCTGAGTTTGGACCCAACTGTTTCGATGTTCCCCAATAAATTAAAAACATCAACTTTTTGAACAGAAGTCTGATAGTTTTAATTCAACCCTTGTCCCCAATATCAATTAGGTACTTACTCGATAGTAGGGTGTCCTAATGATGGAGGCGAAGTGGTTGGAAGACTTACTTCATTGCCATCTGGATGAGATTTAGCTAAAAAAAAAAACCTGCTTCAGCGTTGGAAGACAGTGGCTTGAACGTTGCTTCCAAGTCTGCTCCGAGAACCTCTAGCGATACATTCTTCTCCGCTGTTTTTATATTTTTTAGTGCCAAAGCACCGAATCTGGGCACTAATGCGAGAAGGAAGCTCGTGCCTACCAAGAAGAAGCCATGAGAAACTACAAACAAGCTGGTTCTGGCACCTGTTACATGTGCTTCAGATACTACCTTCACATCAAGCACCCAAACGCAATCTCAATCTAAATCCATTCGGGCGTATAAGATTTGAAACATTGACTCTTGGACTATAAAAAAAATTAAGAGCTTGGCTCAAACTTCTCGAGGCTTTGTCTGTAAAGAATAAGAAAGCCCTTAAATTTGCGAAATAAAACGAAAGGACTCGTCCCGCAGCCTAGGCTACAAGAGCAATGACTGTTCAAAAACGGCAGATGGCAGCACAGCAACCAGGTCAGACTGGCCAGCAGAAGCCTAAGAACGTAAAACTACCCCGACCAGAATAACTTGGCCGAGGACTGTCCTGTCATGACCTCTGAGCTAAGTAGCCCCTTTGATCTTGTAGGGATACTTCAGGCGAAAAGATAAATGGAAATACTTTGCATTGATACACTGCCTATGCACTTGGGAAGTGTCAAGAAAAAGGATTGTAATCGAGTAGCTTGATTTTGGTTTGAAAAACAAAATTGTAAAAATAATATTTTCAGTCTAGAGCTGAACTTGGTTGAATAATGTTGAGTGATAGAACAATGTAATTTATAAAATATTGTATTGAATTAAATAAAAGTTAACTTCGTTTCAAGAATATCATTGAAGTAAACTATTCACTGAATACTAATTACTTAATATTACTGCTAAAATCTCCTAAATTTCGAATTTGGACAGCACTTTAATTAACAAAGGTAAAGGCTGATCAGAATATCATTTACCTCTCCAAGGCAGCGTCCACTGCTTTCCCCTTTAGCTGTGTAAAAACACAGAGGAAATAGTATATAATAAATATATATATATATATATATATATATATATATATATATATATATATATATATATATATATATATATATATATATATATATATATATATATATATATATATGTATATATATATATATATATATATATATATATATATATATATATATATATGTATATATATATATATATATATATATATATATATATATATATATATATATATATATATATATATATATATATATATATATACATATATATATATATGCATATATTCTTGTCCTTTGAAACTTCAGTGCTAAGGCCAATGCTGTCAATGTGGCGCCAACATTGTTGCAGCGATTTTGCTGTGGTCCAACCATTTGTGAATCGAAGGTTTGATGTTCAGATCTCAGGCAAAGAGGAACAATGTTGTGGTATTTTATGCACATGGCTTGAAACTGACCGACAATGTGGATTGTGGTTTGTTTTTACTGACCTAAATTCAAAGCTATCCTTCCCCTTGTCGGACCACTGCAGTGTCTTTGAAGCGGAGATTAGGCGAATAGGACTGAATACTTGTATTTTTACTAAGAGCCAATCTGCTACACAGCACCTTTGTTGGAGTTTACACTCATTCAGAGCTGGTGCTCAAATGCCGGACATCCATTGACGAGATGTCGAAAGATTCGACAATGCAGCTTTTTCGAGATTCAGGACTTAGGGAGATTAAGAATAACTGTGAAGCAGACAAAAAAGACACGCTTTTTGATTGGCATTCCGATAGCTTCAGTTAAACGACATTAGTCAAAAATACCTAAAAACGCTGCTATGTCCTGAGTTCTGTCGAAATAGGAAGGATGTCGTCTATTTAAACTGCGTTTCGAAGATGAGGAAAAAGAGGAAAAATTCTTCAATTTTTATGCAAATGTCTGGGCCTAATTAAAGAAAGGGAGCACCCTCGTGGCTTATAGTACATCGCAGGTCCAACCGATGTAAGGTCCATGGACGTAAAAGATATCCCCCAGATTATCAAGGACTCAGGTGGCTCCTTTGTCTTGACCCACGGTAAGCTACTTAAAGCTTTAAACTGACCGAAAATGTACTGACTTATTAGCAAACACCATATCATGGTATCACTTTCATCACTTCTGCCATCACACAGCAACACTGCCTTGGCTAGCATAAACGTAATATCTACATCTTAGCGCTTTCGAGATATTCAATGATTTGTGTTTTGATTTGTACTGGAGATATGTGGATAGTGCATTTTTCAATATTGATTTTAACATACTTTCACAAAAGATAGGTTTTTCAAATGTTGCAGTATGATGTAATAGAGTATGTGGTTTTTGAATCCGGTGTTAGCTCAAAAATGACAAAAATGTAGATAGAACGTTTATGCGAATCAGGGCAGAACAGGTCATCAAATTTCAGTTTCCATCTTTTCATTCCACATTCCCTCTCAAACGTTCAAATCTATTTCCACCTTCGAACACCAGTACCCATTATAAAACACTTCCCTCCACGCCATTCGAAACATCGAAACGCAACTTACAATTAATTGAATAATTAAAATATTTTGTAATCAAAGAGCCCTCTAATAAAATAGAAACTTAACGCGATATAATTGGATTGTAACAACTTGTGAAGAAGGTTCGCCACGCCGCCGATACACTGAATGCAAGAAGTGAAAATTCACCAGAGTAAAATTTATGGTTAATACGAACAATAATGCATATTGGGCGCGATATAAAAGGGAATACCGCTCGGATTCGGGAACATATTTTATTCGTTTCATTCATCAATTCGGCTTGAGGGCAGTCATTCACGAAGGGTGCAAATCGAAATGGTTTTGTTGCCGCCTGCAGCTTAAACGATTTGCCTAAGTGGGTTTGCGTGTTTCATGCGCCCTTGGTAAAGAAACTAGAGAATAGGACTCATTCGAATATGAAGTGAGAACCAAAAACAAAGACATTGTTTTTTTCTGCGTGAACTGTGATTAATGTTTATCCAGAATATAATTGGAAGTAAAGTATGCAGATGGAGAAAATTGATCTTGTTTTTGTGGGGTGTTAATTGGACAAAGACTAGCGCAGAGATTTGTTAAAGGCAACAGGGTTTGTTGGTGTCCAGTTGTCCAGTAGGTAATAACATAAGATAAATAAATTGTTTTCGGTGGACCGGACCGTAATTTGGCTAAAATCAAAGATAGTTTGGACCAGGATACAACGAAAACAAGGAAGTCTATTCCGAGTACCAAAATACGTTCGTTCTGCGCTGGTGACAACTGTGAGTGATTTGCCTTTAAGCCAAGGTAAAATTGGGCAAATTCAAGGAAGGTGTTTGGGGTGTTAATGGAGGGATATTTTGATTTTGATGATGGAATTTGAATGGTTGATCTGTGTTTTTAAATGTCTTAGAAAATTTCAAGGAAAAAAATGTTGTACAAAGCACAATGATGAAAAACTCAATAGCTTATATTTCCGGAGAAGATATTAAGTCCACTCACGACAACGAATAATTTAGAGTGTTCTTACGGGTACGATGCTAGTTGTATGTAGGTGCGATGTTGGTTTGCAGATTCATCCAGCCCGATAGCGTAATAGATACAAATATGCACTGAGAAATTATGGTACGATTGATATATAGTAATTCTGTTAATTAAGGTTCTTCGTGAGCTGCTTTTTGAAAATATCGGAACAGTTGGAAACAAGATTTGTATTTTGTTATTAGCACCGCACATTATGAAAATGCTTTATTGACATAGAAATAAGCATTTGAATAGTCACCAACTTGCAAATTTAGCGCATACACTCAAAGAAATAGTTCTAGTTTTTGAGGAAAAGTGAACATATTATCAAAGGAAATTGATAACGGTTTGGCGTCAAAGAAATTTTGACTCATTAGAAGCAATAGAATTTATTCATTTCAAGTAACTGATATTATATAACGATCACTATTCTTTTGTTCATTGATATTTTTCTTAGAAACAAGTAAATTTTTACACGTATCAGAGCAATATAGTTGGACCTCGAATAAATATTGAACTTACCATGAGTAATCTTGAACTTACCGTATATTTGTCAATCGAGCACATGTGTTCCATAAACTAAAGCAATATGGTTTGACCCCAAATAAACATTTTACTAGATTTTCATCAAATTTGTTCAAATTATAGAAGTACATTTTATTTTAACTAGAGAATTCTATTAATCGGAACAGTTTATTCTTTATTAACCTCGGCTTGTTATTTGAAGTCTGCAAATGTGCGGAATCCTATCATATTAAATCATTGGGTAAAATTATTTTTCGTCAAAAAAATGGGTTTTCAGCCTGACGTTGTTATGTTTTTGGTACTTACCTATTCGAAATAAGTCTGTTTCTCTTAGACTTTGATTTTATTTATTTTATTAGAACCAAATACGATATCTCCTTCAAAACGGAGTCAAAATATCTTTTGGTTGAAGAAAAAAATAATGTCGTGCGAAAAAAGTATGTCAGTCTTGGAAATGTGTAAAACATAGAAGACATGAAGAAGCTTTCGACTTCAACTGAGCACGTGTCTTTGTTTGCTATACAGTTTTAAAATGAGAACAGATCTCTTCAATTTTGACAAAAAAGAGTAAATAGTTTCTCGGATTCACAAATAAACAAGTAAATAGTTCCTTGGATTCCCAGAAAGATATTAATCCAAACACATCAAATGTTATAAATATATATTATTGACTATATAAATTTCTGCGCCCATGATCGATTTCCTTCCAGTGGCCATTCAAATGCTTATTTCTATGTCGATAAAGCATTTCCATATTGTGCGAAGTTAATAGCACAATACAAACCTTGTTTTCAACTGTGCCGATATTTTCAAAACCCAGCTCACAAAGAACCGCAATTAACAGAATTACTATATATCAATCACATCATACTTTCTCAGTGCATATTTGTATCTATTACGCTATCGGGCTGGATGAATCTGCAAACCAACATCGCACGTACATACAACTAGCATCGTACCCGTAAGAACACTCTAAATTATTCGTTGTCGTGAGTGGACTTAATATCTTCTCCGGAAATATAAGCTATTGAGTTTTTCATCATTGTGCTTTGTACAACAGCTTTTTCCTTGAGATTTTCTAGGACATTTACAAACACAGACCAACTATTCAAACCCCATCATCAAAATCGAAATATCACTCCATTAACACCCCAAACGCCCTATTTGAAGGTGCCCAATTTTACCTTGGCTTAAAGGCAAATCACTCACAGTTGTCACCAGCGCTAGAATGGGATAGTGAGAGGCATGCGCGATGGATTATCTTGGTTTGGAAATTTTTATGATTTAACATTATTTCTGCCCTATTAAGCATAAAGGTTCTATTTACATTTTAGTACTTTCGACATATTCACTGATTTGTGTTTTCGTTTGTCCTGGAAGTATATGGAGAATGCATTTTTCAATATTGATTTTAACATAATTTCGATAGGTTTTTCAGATTTTATAGAATTATGCAATCGAGTATATAGTTTTCGAATCCGGCGTTAACTCAAAAATGAGAAAAATGCCGATAGAACCTTTATGCTTAGTAGGGCAGGTTAGTAGCACAGCATCTATTGAAACAACCTTTAAATGAAAACTTGGCTGGAGCTATCCATTTCTTTTCCACTAAAATCGTGAATTTCTTGATTAGTCAAGGGAAATTTAAAATGGTGCTTCGGAAAAATTAAGGGAAAGCTGGATTTTGGTGTGAGTCTTGGTACTAATGTGCTTAGTAAAATGTTCCCGTCGATCCGAGTGCTGCGTTACTTTTCATACGGGGTCAAAGGTCATCAAAAGTGACCTTTCACAAATATCTTAGTAACGGTCACCTTTACAGAAAAACAATGTATGACGAATTTGTAGCTGAGAAAATTTCCTATAAAAAATTTATAGCCTCTTCTTGTAACGATAGCTTTTTTTGAGATACATATATTGATCTAAACAGTTATAACAAACAGTATGCACTCTCTCAACGCCATGTTTATATTATCCGACTTTGATTACAACTTGGAATATTTTTGTTTGTTTCTTTATGTTTCAGAGCCCCACAAAAACAAAAACATAAACGAACATATCTACTACACTTCAGGATAGATGGATAAAAATGTTGCAATCCTTTTTCCGTAATTCTGAAGAAAATATCAAAATCATGTGGAATCGTCGGCGATGATAAAATAAACTGTCACAATGCTTATGAAGTTGGTCTCATCTCCATTATAAAAATGATTGCTCAAAAATTCGATAGCATTAAAATAAAACGGACTGATAGAGTGCTTCTTCTTTTAACAGTATCCAATTCTATGAAAATTCATAATAAACAAGTACCTATTGAGCCTTTATTACTATTTCAACTCATAGCTATTAAGAAAATATTTGAGACCCAACTTCAAGAATTTTTGGAGTATGAACTAGCTCCATACCCGTTGTCACTCTGAGAGTGGAATGCGTTAGAACCAAGAGACGGCTATTTATAAATGTTTTAAATCGGTAAATATTGAGTTAGGTACCAAAAATGCATCATACATTATTGACGGAGGGATTCTTTTACATCGTGCTATATGGAATAAAGAAGAAACATTTGATGCAAGTTTTCACACTTGTGTTCATTATGTACTAAGGCATTATAGTCATAATGACGTAATTGTATTCGATGGTAATAACGATAATCAAAAAAATATCAAAGCTGCAGAGCAGCGTCGTCGATATGCGAAAAATTCTTCATGCGCTAATATTCTCTTTGTCGGTCCCATGATTGTTCCAACAAGTCAAAAACAATTCTTTGCGAATGCCAACAACAAGTGATTCATTTCTATGCTGTATCAAAAATTTGAAGCTGCTAATAGCAGTGTAGAACAAGCTCAAAATAATGCCGAAGTTCTCATCATTGAAACAGCAATCGAAGAATTCGCTATAAGAACTTGTATTGTTGTGGGTGGAGACATAGACTTGTTAATAAGTTTCTCCACGAGCTCTTGTTGATAAAACCATCTATTTTTGGAAACCTGAAAGATCAAAAATTGAAACAAAAATTTATTCTTCCCAAAGTTTGAACCCTTATCCAAATTGTCAAGCTTATATTTCATTTGTGCATGCAATGACAGGTTTCGACACAACTTCAGCGATTTGAAAGGTAAAATTAATGTGTTCAAATTATTTAAAAGAAAGGAGGAGTTCATAAACTACGCTGAAATTTTTAGTAAAAGAAAGTGTTCTGCAGAGGTAGCCTTCAACAATAGAATTCGTTTCTCCTGGCTATATATCAAGCTCCAGCACAAGAAGTATCTATTGATACTCACAGATATTCCACTTTTACTACATAAGATCTACAGAGCTAAAAAAACCTGTTCCATTATTTACTGTCCCGCCAGTAATTAATATTGCTCGGCAACATTTATATCGGGTCTACTATCAAGTTCAAATATGGCTAGACAAACAGCTTATTCCTGAATATTGGGCGTGGAAGTCAATTCAAACTCTGCTTTCACCTACTTCGGAAATTTCGCTAAATACAATTTTATGTAATTGCACCAAGGGCTGCAACTTAAGCTGCGGCTGCAGAAAAGTAAGGTTGTATTGTTCACCAGTTTGTCATGGTCAGGTGTGCTTAAATTTATCACCCGAGATGAATAATACAATTGAAAACGACCCAACTGATAATTTAGTTTCACAATGTTTCCTGACTGAATCCATGAAAATAGAGGAGACAACAGAAAAACAAGAAGATGATGACGTAGAAATAGAGTCCGAATAGGAATAGTTATTGAAATTAATAACTCCTGTCTACAATAAACCCAAAAGAAAATAGCTAACAAATTCAGAATAATTTATTAAGAAATAAGCATTTTGCAAACAAAAACAATTGTGGATTAGGCCTACTGAGGATACCACATTAAAAAAAAGCACTTTGTACTCTACCTCGAATGTGGTGCGGAATGGAGTGCACGTTTCATGGGAAATATAAAACCTACCAATTTATGAATCACAATATATCAAAAACGGTTATCGTTACAAGAAAAAGCTATAAAATCTTTTTGTAGGAAATTTATAAAGTTTCCACTTCGTAATACATTGTTTTCTGTACAGGTGACCGTGACTGGGATATTTGCAAAAGGTCACTTTTGATGACCTTTGGCATCGTATAAAATGTAACTTAGCATTCGGATCGATGGGGACTTTTGACATTTTATTCAACATGGGTTCAGGTTTACACCAAAATCCAGCTTCCACTAATTTTTCCGAAGTTTCGCCTTTTTTGTGTTGAATTTATCTGGACTATGATGGCGGTTTGAAAATTTACTTGTATTCTTTTCTATCTACATCCTCCAGCGTTTATGATCACACTCTAAAACATTCGATAATCTTCACCTCGAACGAAAAATAAACGAGACAACGAGATTCAGGCGTCAAATGGACATATTTTTTCTTATTTTATCCTGGATTTTCTTTGTTTTCAACAAAGCAATAGCAGGACTATTATCCCCTCGGGCATTAGTTCAACTTCCTTTCACCAGGAATGTTTTTGTCCGATCAGGAGCCTTTTGTGTTGTTACAGTTCAATTGTTCATCTACCCACTTGTCTGTTCTCGATTGTAGAGCTTTCTTGTTAGGTATCTACTTTACTGTGCCTTTTTCTTGCAATGATAGAAAAGCTACGATGATATTTTCGGTAGCCAGCTACCAATCGAAGCTATTGGGCATTGTTCAGTCTGCTTAAAATGTTCAAGAACAGACTCAAGTACCATGAGTGGAAAGAGTGTTTGTGTTGCATTGTATTCATTCCAATTCACGTTTTTCTTTCAATTTAATTGTTCAAGCTCAATATGTTGGTAAGAGCCAGAAAGAGGGCCAAATAAAAAATGAGAATTAATTGAAAAAAGTAAATATATACGGATATATAACATGAAACAATTGTATTGAGTAAGAAGTGCCCAAAAAATTAAAAAAGAAGAAAATTATGAAACAGAAATAGCAATAAAAATATTAGAAGGTAAAAAGCAATGACATTTTATATTTTCAGCTCGTAAAACATTCCATTAACTCAACTCAAATAAAAAGTATTTTCTTTCAAATACCTATTGCTCATAATCTTCATCACGTTCCATGCAATCAATATGCAAAATCAATTTCATTCAGATCTTTGACTTCCTCTCCCAATCATATTCAAGTTAGATTCCAATAAAAAATTTCAGATTTCAATTATTTTCCTTTTGTAAACGCTCGTTAAAATAATTCTTTCGATTTCTGCTTATTCATCACTATTCCGTATGAAATGATAATTTTTTTATCGCCATCGATTTCAGATGGTCAGATACGATTTCCCGAAGGAATCAGGAATAAATTTTACTAGTTTCAACATTCGTTTTTTGCCGCAAAACTGAAAATTGTAGAGAGAGAATGATTTAATACGAAAATATTCAAGTGAAGTCAATTTCGTTGTGATATTTGAAGTTATAGATATGTTTTCATTGGTATAAGTTTTAAATATTTATGTTACTTCGATCGAAAAAGTACTTTTAGTGAAAATATGGTATTGTGGATTCTGGAACGGCTACTTTTTTGTATCTGAAACTTAATTACTTTTTCTTTGGAAAAAATCAGGAGAACGATGGTATTCAATGAAATCTACTTGTGTTTGCTGAACATTATAAATCATGAATTCATGTTTGGTAATTGAATACTAACTGATTGAATTCGAATCTCAAAAAACTTGTTCTCAGTCCGAAAGTAAAGTAAAACCGTTTTGAGCCTGGAGATGTAAGTTGTAGAGACTTCATTCCATTATTAATTCAAATGAGTGTTTACTGTTAAGTTTCATGGCTCTTTTTAGCGTAGATTTCACTCAGAGCTATGGTAACTCCAAACTCGGAGAATCACCATGGATTTACGCCCATGGCGATAATTGGTTTTCTACGGACTCAGCTATACGTGCTTTACTGTTGCATCTGCATAATAATATTAAAAATTAAAGAAACTTACAATTACACTTCCGTGTTGTAGCCCAAAAGCAATGCCCATTTTAAAATATAGCTCGTATATAGTACCCGAAAACAGGTTTGACAGCCTTCGTTACTTTGGTCATAATCGTACTGCGAAATCGAAGGAGTCAAAATTTGAGGGTATTACTAGAACCTTACTTATTTTGCAATCAAATGCAAGTTGTATGCTTCATTTTTAGCCAATCTTTCTGGCAAATTTTTGTTTACTGCAGATCACCGAAAAAATTTTCAAAATTCAGGGCCCCTAACCACGGGCTATGTAAGTTTCTCCTTTCTAAAAACAAGTCAATTTACAGGCTTTCGAAAGTCCGAGACGGATTCCACGTTCGCATTACTTCAGCTTCGTTGCACTTGCTCACTTGCAGCGGTGCTCGCTTACTACAGACAGAAGCTAACATAGCTTGTGAGTTTTTAGCACAACCCTCCTTTCGCATTTTGCACGGTATTTTTACTAATGTTCGAAGAACAATAGTATTAAAATCGCTTCAACGAAAATTCGTCATATATATGTATATATATATATATATATATATATCTATATATGTATATATATATATATATATATATATATATATATATATATATATATATATATATATATATATCAGCAAAATGGTTAAGGGGTTAGTCCACTGTTAAACTGCTCCAAATGAACTTTTTTTTTAAACAGCTACCAAAAAAAAACTAATCAAGATATCGATTTGAAATTTTACACACATCTTTATTGAAGTTAAGAGTTAACATTTTCATTGGAAAAAATTATTAGAAAACAAAATGGCGGCCACCCCAATGGATCGCCGCAGCACCACCGAAAAAAAAAGTAAATTGCGCCTCGTAAATTCCTGGACAAAATAAGCATCTGTGAACAAATTATCAAAAATATTTCATTAGTTTTTAGTATAAAGGACTGCACGGGCCTAAATTTAGAGCCCTAAAGCGATTGAAAAAAATGTGGTATACTTTTGAATAAAAAAAATTAATAAAAAAAATTTTTTTAATCAAAAAAATGTTTCCCAGATCGTCAAAAAATTTTTTTTTGTGCTAAATTTAGGCCCGTGCAGTCCTTTATACTCAAAACTAATGGAATCTTTTTGGTTATTTGTTCACAGACGCTTATTTTGTCCAGGAATTTACGAGGCGCAATTTGCTTTTTTTTTTTGGTGGTGCTGCGGCGATCCATTGGGGCGGCCGTCATTTTGTTTTCTAATAATTTTTTCTAATGAAAATGTTAACTTTTAGCTTCAATAAAGATGTGTGTAAAATTTCAAATCGATATCTTGAATAGTTTTTTGTTGGTAGCTGTTTAAAAAAAAAGTTCATTTTGAGCAGTTTAACAGTGGACTAACCCCTTAAGAGAGATAATCTCTGGAGTGGCCGATCCGATTGAGCTGAAACTTTTGGAGGACATAGATGTATATAACAGGTAGGTCCATGATTTGCTAGAATTCAGATATCTTAAACCTTTTGGCGGCGGCGGGCATTTAAGTGAATTTTCAGGTGCTCCTATATTTCCAAGCAGTGTACATTTTTGTTCAAAAAAAGTACTAGGAATGAAAACTTATTATGTTTTAAGTTTGTTTATGATAAAGAAGTTGAAATTTTGAGCCTTGTGTAGGCGCTGAGTGCTTAAAAGTAGGCAAGGATTTTTTTTCAAAATTCGATTTGTCATAACTTCTAAGAAAAACAGTGGATCATCGTGAAATTTTTAGAGCGTATTGACATAGACTAAAGTTTTACACACATGGACTTTCAAGACTGTGCAGGCAACCCTGTAGCTACAGCAGGCTCCTGAACCAAAATCCTTCAAATCATCGAGTCTCCTAAAAAATTTTTGATTTTTGAAAATAAATTCAAATTTTTGATAAATTTTGACTTTTGTCCACCAAGTCAAATAAAAATTTCATAAATTCCGCGGTAAACAAGAACGGCAACCCGTGATCAAATTACCTCTATTTTCAGCACTCAAAACTTCTGTTCACGAGAACTGACGATCGGATAATGCGATCAATATGAAATTTACAGGACATGTTGGAATTTGCTAGGACCAGGTCTGATAGAAGTAATTTTGAAAAACAAGCAACACTGTGGCAGTGGTGCCATTTGGAAAAATCGCTGCGAAAAAAAAATGGTTTTTGGCCTATAGCTTCCGATTTAGCCACCAGATTTTAACAAAATTCACGCAGTAGGTGAACCTTACTCTAAGATAGATTTCATAGAAATTTGGTTGAAAAATTAGTAGAGGGACGCTAGCTATGGCAATTTTGGTCTCCTAAATATTGTAAATTTGCTCAGGAAAATATAGATTTTTTTCCTATAACTTCTGATGCAGTGACGAAATCAAAACGAAATTCATGTGAAAAGCATATCTTGTTGCGATTGTAATTCTGTAGGAATTTTGTTGAAAAACCGTGAAAGGGTTGCCAGCTATGATGAATTTCGTAATTTATTTACTTTGCTTTATCGAGCGATGTTGTCATAAAATTTCCAAATGGGAATGATCCTGCAATGACAATTTACAACAAATATTTACGTTTCGAAAATTTAAAAAGTTTGGACGATGGTAACCCTAAAATTTAATTCACTCCTATAACTTACAGCGCAGCCATTCAATCGAAATGAAATTCATAGGCTGGGTTAAACACAACGTGAAGCAGCTATGGTGCTAGCACATGATTGCCAGCACCGGACAATTTCGTAAATATCGCACCAACAGATGCTTCCATTTTCTATTTACAAGCAAACCATTTATAATAAAATAAGCAACCGATATTTAAATGTTCCGAGTTTTGGAAATTTTATTGTTTGTTACTTGAATCTATAACCAAGTTTATTAGCTTATTCATCTGCATCATCCCCCTTCTATGGTAAGCATAATTTATGACAAACGACTTCGATTATATAAAAGCACTAAAAGATTATATAAAAGCAAAGCATCTAAGTTATATATCTATATGATTTTAGAATCGTCAAAAATTGGTGCAACTGCATCAAATTGTTTATATAATGTTATTTTATTTGAATAAAGCTCTTTGCCCTATATCCTCCAGTACAGTCATGGTATCACAACGAAATTCATATGGCAAATTTAAATTATTGTAGACAATATTCAGTAGAAATCTAGTTTGAAAAATAATGATAGGGTTGCCAGCTATGATTGTTTTTGTATTTTTTGACATAGCTTTAGTAAGCGATTTTATCATAAAGTTTTCAAATCGTAGTGGTCTTGTAGTGAAAATACACACCAAATACTAAGATCTAGAATGTTTGAAAGGCCTTGCGAATGGTAACCCTAAATTTATTTTTATCCCTATAACTTCCAATGCAGTAATTGACTTCAACGTGAGGCAGATATGACTTATTTTTGGCTTCAGTGCTAGCAAAGGACTGCTAGCACGAGGTGTTTTTGTTATTTTCGTACCAATAAATGCTTGCATTAAGTATTCACATTGCGAATATACAATATATAACAATATATATGATAATACATACAATATTTAATTTATAAGACAATAACAATATAACAACAATATTTAACAATACACTCAAAATCTGCACAAATCCTCTACTGTTCTTCGAACATTAGTATTTCTAGCGGTTCTGATGCGCTAGGGTTTTTTTTCAATATTTGTTTAGACTGTGCGCCAGCAGGGTTTCCATGAATGTTTCTGGCATGGCCAAGCCAATTGTGGACTAATGTATGGCGAGCAGCAGCATGGTTCACTCACCTTACCCATTCTCTTAAGGTATCATCTACAATAATAGTGCTTCGATAGGAATTGGCACAGGCAGAAGTTTACCTCTTCTTTTACTCACCTTACCCATTCTCTTAAGGTAAGCACAATAATAGTGCTTCGATAAGAATTGATACAGACAGAAGTTTACCTCATCGTGGCCACGAAGACCTATGCTGCCGTCCTTGGCATAAACGACCTATCGATATTTAAGTAGCTTATTCAATGTTTTGTATTTTAATAAATGCTGCAGACATCTACAAACGGGATGAAAGGTTAAATATGGATACAAATGCATTTATTTGAGATACATCTGAAGTAAAAGCTTACATGATTTGGAAGACAGGTTTTAAACAGATAGGTTTTTTTTTTGTAGGAAATGCAGGGAAATAATGAACGCATTACTTTGCATAAACGCCCTATCTATGGTAGATAGAACGTTAATGCTAAGTAATGACTTAGTGTTTTTATAAATGGAGCATTTTTCAACTTTCATCTTAACATACATCCATAAAATATAGGTTTTTCGTATTTTGTAGAATAATGTAATTCAGTATATAGTTTTCAAATCCATTGTTAGCTATAAAATGAAAAAAATGTCAGATTGGGCGTTTATGCCAAGGATGGCAGTATGAATCTCACTGTCTAGCCACCTGGTGTTCGTCCTCCAACATTGTTGCCAAACTTTGAGAGATCACGTACGTGCTTGCACAAGAGCTCCTATCGAATCGAGCTCAGAGCATGTGAGGAGCTCTTCTCTACGTTTTCGCACAAGTAAGTCTAGTAGGACCTACTGACGATTTGCAATTAGCACTCTAAATCTGACCATTTGGATTGAGTCTGCCTAAATTTCCGCCCAGTAAAGCAGGATTGACTTGTTTGTCACTTTGTTTGTCTGCTCAACAAACCCACTGCTCTCAGAATTCTATATTATACCTGATGGATGTTGTCCCAGTAGGTCAGCTAAGTATCCAGCATCATTCCCACTTGCCCAATCGAGTTACTGGTCTACGCCTCAACGGAAGCACTTCGTCAGCATAACGATCTCTGTCTTCAACAGCACCAGCTGTAGGCAAAGTCAAACATCCAATGTTCCACCCTCCTCATGACTTGGTTAAGTCTGAATTGGGCGCTTATAAAAGTCATTACTGCTTTCGCGTGTTCAGTTTACCTCCCGGGAAATACTACAGTCGGAATTCCAGGCACAATAGCTCATCAAAAACAATATATCAGAGGTTAGTTCTGAGGGTTGATACCAGTGCTGTCCCAGGATATAGGCATCCTCCGAACTTCTTTGTTGGTGCCATCATGATAAGTAGTCATCGTGACCATCAAGTAGTCAATAATGAACTATTCAAACACTAGCCGTAAAACAATTGGTTTGGTATTGTCGCATGCTATGCATCGCTCTTGTTACTGATTCAATCACTGCTGATTGTCCTTTTTGCAGACCATAGTGAATATCACATAGATCATTAGCTGATCTGATTGCTGACAGCAGCCAGCTGTACGCGGGTTTTGGTTTTTCTTTCTTGATATTTCTTACCAGTCCGGCAACTTTTTTACTCCGATAGAAAAACTCCCACCAGTAAACAGGAATCATTTAACGCCATTAATGGTCACGGTTGGATCTACGGTACCACTTTAAGAGCTCTGACCGGCACTCCATTAATGTCCGGGCTCTTCCCATTCTTCAGACATCGCACCGATCAGCCCGCAAACAGAGGAAGGTCCCGTGGATGAACGATGATTTTATCATCCGTCCTTGGTGGATGCATCAGGAACAAAGATTCGACGATGTGCTCGAAGATTGCTATGTTTCTGAGAGCGCTAGATTGTATACATTTGGGTCTGCGTAAACTAATTTTAACCTCTCACCTCACGAGTCCGAGTTGACCTCCTTTACAGAGAGCCTGCTATTTTTAGCGTTTGCTTCTCTTAGTGGGTTTGGTCAGTTCCTGCTTTGCTGACGTGAGGGCAGTAGGAAGTTCACCTATCTGCAGTTTATTTCTGACTCGCTGTGTCTTCTACCTGCAAACCAAAATGATGCGTAGCAATTCCTGAATTTCATTGTTCCACCAGTTTCGTTTGTTTCCACGAAATTATCATGGGTCGCTAGAGTCCCAATGGGCAGATTTTCATCAGCCAGGCAAATTTAAGTTATAACTATTCAGTGATTTATCTTCTCTTCAATTTTCTAAATTGAGTCATTTGGAGAAAACTAACAGCTTACGAAAGCTATCTGTCCGATTGACGGCCACAATTGAGTGAAAGATGGAATTCAGATAAAAAATTTTCAACTGCGATTTCCACCCAATCTCTAAGCTCTATCATCTTGGGTCATCCGGATGCTACCATAAAAATTCTTAGGGACTACATAATAATAAAATAGAAACACATTACGTTTGAAAATCCAATTACAAGTCCGCACTCACACTATACGAGGCATGAAGCTACGATGTAGAGAAAAATATTAAAAAGCATTTGTTGCACTGAGTTTTCGTCCACGAGATTTTAGATCACACCTTTTTTAGGTCACACCTTTCAATATCGTGCAACGTCATGAAACAAAAAGCCTGTAACGTGCTTTAGACTTATTTATCAGGACGGTTTGAGCCTTATTCTCAAAGACAAAATGCGTGAGGAAAAACCTTCGATTTCTCCGCTGTTGATTGTTCTTGGTGTCAAGTGCGTATTTCAACTACTTGCAGGCACTCGAGCCTATGATGTCTTTCGTGCTATTCACACCATGCTTCTCAACGCAAATCACGCACCTGGGCTCTGCAAAAGAGTTTACTGCATGATGGCCAAGCTGATCACATTTTTAGTAAACGCCAGTATGGTCTTGGCCTTTATAGGCCATAGGCCACACACCGATAGCAACATAACAGATCTGCCCAACTTCTTACTTGGGAGTATTTCAAACCCACCCCAATTCTACTGGTCACGAGGACTTTGATAACTAGTTTGTCGTCCATTTCCACCGCATTCCTTCTCCACTCCCTCCCATTAAGAGGAAATAATGTGGTTTCACATCACCAGCGCATTATTACCACTGTCACCTCTTCATTGAATGTGATGCAATCACGGCCCATCACTTGGATTTTCGCTCGAGGGCCCTTAATATTGACGACACCTTGACCTTCAACGGCGATTCAGATTGATTACTGAAATTTCATGCGTCCATGACACCTTTCGGTTTCCAGTAAAGCCTGTCATTCTGTGTTCTTCCTGATCCAGCGTTTATGTGTGTTGGTAGTAGGTTTTACCTGAAGCTAGTTGCACCATCATTGTCTCTTACTTTTTTGTCGTTGTTTTTTAACTTAATGAAAATTAACTTGAACCTATCACCATGCAAAGTCTCAATTTTTACTGAATCTCATGAGATCTAGGATGCAAAACCACTGAAATTAATATTATATATATATATATATATATATATATATATATATATATATATATATATATATATGTATATATATATATATATATATATATATATATATATATATATATATATATATATATATATATATATATATATAGATATATATATATATATATATATATATATATATATATATATATATATATATATATATATATATATATATATACATAAATACACACATATATTTCTTTTCTGACCGAAAAAAATCAAACTTGGTTGGTAACTATTATAAATTAATTGTCAACTGTATATTTAAAAAAAAAACTTCGGATCCTGGAACTTCTGCAAAATCGCATTACATGGTAAGAAATATTTTGAAGCAATATATTTTCTTACCACCATAGTTAATGCGTCTGCCAAAGTTTCGAAAACATGTTGCCATACATTATACAGATCCAGACAAAAGATTCAACTCAAACACAAAACTCAAACGTTTCTTTAAATAACTTTTTCTTTATCACTCCCACTATCCTAAACGATTTATTCTGCGTCACATTCGCCTTCATCTAATCCAAAATCATTACCAGTATTTTTCACACTACTCATACGATTCCTCCGAAAAATAGCAGGACACATTTGTTGATTATGTGCAATACAAAGTGGGTGGAAACGACCCGAACGACATCACAAGCGACATCAACCACTCTCAACTAACAGTAACAACTAGCAACCAAAAAGACCATAAACGACAACGAGATATCTTTGGGTAATATAACTTTTTGGTAACATCCTGTCGGAAGTGAAATGTAATCTCAGTGCAAGAAACTTTGCTACGTTTTATATGAGTCATACAGGATAAGCATACTTAGACCATAGTGGCATGCATGCATGCAATGTCCAGAGTTATGCTCGCATCCCCATCATAATTGCATCTATATCCCTAATAAAAACAATACGAGAGTCGGACGACACATAAGACAATCAAGGATTGTTTCTCGAAAAGAAATTACTTTTTCACTTTCACCGAGGGAAAAACTTTAATGGAGTTTTCTCATTGTTGCAAATTGGGATTTTGTGATGAGATAATTGGACGTGACGGATGCACATAGCAGCAGTGATAGTTTTTGCTTATAGGGGACTGTTGAATGAATAGAGTTGATCGGGTATAGATGTCTTATTTGAGGAGATAATTTTTCTTTATCTTGATGTCGATTCTCTGATTAATTTATGACTTCACGAAAGTGAATTAGATTTATGAGCATCAAAAATAATCTTGGCAAGTTTTTCGCAAGTTTCACTATCATAGCGGTGAAAATTCGTAGATGAGATTTTAATTAAATTTTTCATTATTTGTAGCTCAAACAATATTTCATTCAGTAAAAACCAATAATAATTCAACTTGAAAAAATTATTATTAAAATTATTGTACTTCATGTTATATCACAAATTCTCAACATCAAACATTTTTCAACATCAAACAAAACCGATAATTATCCATTAAATCCTTTCGTCGAACAAAGAATACGTATCTTTTGTCTTGTCAGCAGCAAAATGTATTCAAAGAACAGTAGAACTTATTAAGCTTTTTAAGTATCGAAACTCATCATCTACCACTACAACTACTACTTATTTCAACTTAACATTTAACTTCCTTCCGTTCCATACACTATTAGCACAAACTTTTCATCTTTTCTCGTTATTTCTGATACAAAACGACACTACAAGTAAGCATAACAGTAGCTTCACTGCGAGTCGTAACGAGAAAAGTTTTCGTTAATTTCGCTGATGAAGACCATTTGATAAGCGTTCGAAAAATGAAATAAAGCAATAGAAGAAGGTTTGATAGATGATAGAGGGGAATCAAAATAGATGGATGGATGAATGGATAATTAAATGAGCAGACAGCAGGCTCTAATTAAAGGTCGTTTGTGATGAGTGATGGTGCTTTCAGTTGCAGACACTGAAATAGAAAATCCACGAAATAATTTGAATTTAGGGTAAAGTAGACCGGAATTAAGAGTGGATATTGGAATAAGATAGGACTTAAGAAATTATTAACTTTTCGTCCTAGTTTGCTCTGCAATCTATTAGGGTATCTAAACTGCCAATTATATTCACTTCAGTGGACATGAGCTCAATTGTATCATGGAATCGATGCAATACCTTATCAGAATAATATTTCGTATGGAGTAAATTAAAGATGTAATCAACCATAGGAATTTGTTTTTTCGGGTACCATTTCATGACACATTTATGTATTTATTTATTTTACTTTTAGCTAGACTTTCAAAGAATAGCACATTTTTTGACAATATTAAAATTTTCCTAAGCATCAATTAAAATAAAATAAATGTCCAGCCCAAGCGGATAGATTTATGAGTAGTACCTAAGAAAAGTAGCACTCCGGTTATTGTTTCATAATTTAATGTTCCGAACAAACCAAATTCGAATCTGGGTTTAAAAATAGACGACGAATGTTCATTTGAATTTTCTTTTAAATATTCCGCAGCATTTATTTATCGGCTCTTCGTTTTCGTAAACAGTGTGGTGTCAAATTTTTTTGGGGAGACGTGTGTGCCTAGATATTGTTAGAGGAGATATTGTTACGGAGATATTGTTATTTATTAGACACGTATTCAGTATTAACCATCAAAAATGAATATTAAGCATACTACCATGCTACTTCAGATTTGGAAAACTAAAATGGTAACATTTCGAAATCTGCAGTCTATAATCCTTCAGATTTCCAAATTCTATCAAATTGATCAATGCAAAATAAAACACATTGCTTTTGAAGATATTCGAACTTACTGTTTAAAATATCGAAAATACAGAGTTCAAGGGTTGATAAAGCAATTTTCCTCACGTTTTATTAGCAGTGAATTCTCGACGTTTGTTGAGACGGAGCACACGTTTTTTCATTGTGCACCATCGTTCTCAATATCGAGTCCAGCGATACAGTGCCGATTGTATTTTTGAGGGCACTTCTCAGACTTATGAACCGACTTTACTCAAAGAATGTGTGGTGCGCGTCAGCTTTATTATGTGTACAATACCGGCAGGGATTTTCCTACACCCCCCTAACACCCCCCTAATACCCCCCCTGGAAAGTGCATACACCCCCCATAACACGGACAATTTTCCTACACAAAGGGACCTTTGTGTCTTTTGTTCCAAAGGGACACCCCTCCTAAAATTCTGAACACACCCCCCATGAAAAATTTCTGAGAAAACCCCTGAACCGGTTGCACGGTGTACTAACGTCACCCATTTTGTTAAAAAAAATGTTTGTCATGAAGTATGCATTGGTCTCAATGCTGTTCTTTTTGATACTCTTTGGAAATAACCATATAACTCGATCAGATGCTTTATGGGTTAAATGCAGTATAGCCATTCGTTTATCTATCTCCGATTTTATTCATTCTTAACAAGCAAGGACTTTGTAGTAAATATCTAGTATTTTCTTTTGCATAAATAACTCCTTATCCGTAATCATAGCTTTAATTGGGTATATATATTAACGCAGAGGACTTGTTGGCTATGACCTACTGTTAGAACTTTCTACCTTTTAATCATTTTTGAATAAAATGGAAATTTATAGGTACTTTGGAGACCGCCAGGAATATCTACCCTCCGCTGTACCAGGCTTACTTGAACATAGCGGCAACGCATAATCCAAATTAAAATGAGATTTCTGCTATTCTTTTTTCAGGCTGAAGCCAATTATGTTTACCGAAAATTATGTTGCCATCAATTCAGGAACGAAATTAACAGCCGAAGCAGTCCAACGCAGCAGCAAGAGAATTCCGGATACACATCAAATTAAGAAAAACAAAAAAATAAAAAATTAAAATTATATTAAGAAATACTAGGGGGCTTCGCCCCCTGCTCGCTTCGCTCACCAACCCCCAGACCATTTACGATTTTAAATTGTACATTTTACTGGACGTATGTACTAAAGCCGTGCGAAAATCAATAAAAGTTCACAGTCGCAGAGATCAATTTTTTTGTTTACTTAGATCTGTAGAAAATGTTTCATCCAAACCTCGACAAATATTTCAACGTCGTTTAACAAAAAAAATGGATGATCATGTTCTGTGGGTCTCATTTTCCTTTCCTTCTCATAACGCTTCCTCAAAAACGATGTTCTTTATAATTTTCTCTTCCGTACGACATTCTAAAATAAAAATATAATCCGACCAAATTTCCAAAATTTTTTTTATTAATAGAGAGAGAGAGAGAGAGAGAAAACCGTCCCCAAGCATTATATATTTATAGTGTAAGTTGTTACATTTATTCTAGAGATTGTTGAATTGTACATATTTTAAAGGATGTTGAATAAAAATATATTCTAAAACAATGCCAACCCAACACAAGAATACTTAGATTGTATATTGGCTAAAAACCGAATAAAGTGCATGTAGAGCAAATGCATTGCAGAGCTTACGCATTGATCATCAACAGGACTGTCGAGAACTGTTTTCGAAAGAAAGGTTGAAAGTCATCTGCCAGCTTATTTTTGCGAATTCGTATATTTTTCAGCACTACAATTTGCTTAAATTCTGTTGGATTTGTCCAAGAATACCCATAGATTGAAATATTTTGTTTTTTCAATTTGGAACCCGTAAAAACTTTTTTATATTTCTTGCTTGATGATTTCTTATTATTATTTTTATTATTTTCTTTTGCATCAGTTTGGCTACTTTAGTATTTGTTAACGAGTGTCTGAATTAAAGCAGTTTCTTTTCAAGGGGCATAATTTATTATTAACTCAATTAAGGGTGAATAAGTAAATAAATAGTAGGTATCATATTTTTTAAAAAGCTCTTCAAAAACTGTTGGAGAAGCTTAATTGTAAATTTAACAAACGATATAATTTGCGTAATTGCTTCCATATCTGTGCAGATTTGCAAGAATTACAACATGATTAACTTTGATTGAAGGATGACTTCAATATTCAATATTGAAATGAGCCAAAAGTAGAAATTAACGACATAATATTCCGGAATATTTTTCAACATTTAAATATGGAATCCTCCAAAAGATCTAGAAATAGTGTCATCTACCTTCATATGCTTCAAATCAAACCTTGTAAAACTGTTCAAATCTTAATTTGATTGATTCGTGTCACATCCACATATACTGTCCATTAAATCCGCTACTTCACACCAAATCAATTTTGAAAAATAACGCTAACACACGACCATTAAAAATTCACTAGGTCAATTGACTTCCTCTTATAAATTACACATTGCATGTTAAAAGAGAAGAAAGAAGACCATCACCCAAAACCATTACCAACAACGATTCAAATCTCTTTCGTCAAAATCTCCCATCAAATCACCTAAAACGATATTCCTACCTCATAAATAAGCCATTCGAAACTCGAATCATCCTCCTACAACCGTTCAAATATCCACGTTTCAAAGAAAATCCTTCAACACAGGGAGAGCCTATCTAGTGCACGTCGATGTCAATCGGTGCTGAAGAAGCGTGACTGGTCGCCTCTTTACGGATATTGCGGTTGTAAAAAATTAAAAGTACTCTAATAAAGGCCTTAATCCTGAGAGGCTTTAGTTGTAGGTTGCTTATTTTTACACGAAGACCTGAAACGTGCTCCGGATAAAGGACCAACGTTATGTTGTAGACTGTGTATGTCTCTCGTTCTGAAAATACACCAACGATGACGGAACCTGCTATCCAAGGACGTGAACGAGATCAATGATGAGAAATAAAGGGAGCAAGTGAACCCTAGATTACGGAAGTTAATTCGGGACACACACATTGAACTGTGTTTATTTCGTCGTCTCGATGAATGCCATGAAAACGAAAACTTTATATATTAGACAATATGTAACTGAACCAATATGTATCGAGAGATATGCTGAAGAAAGATACATCCTGATCAAAACACTTTCATCTGACGAATGAACCTTTGTACGAGCGTGGGCCCGAGGACGCATCTCTCGAACTCAATGTAATGAAAATGATATTACTTTGGAGTTTTCCCGGAACTGAATTTCCTGTCGGGATTCCGCCCGGCAGAAACTATAGGCTATCATATTCCGTTTTTATAGACACCTCATCAGTGCCGACAACACTCTTTATTATCATTTTGATCGCTACGGTATCGTGTTTCGTCGTGCCAGTCCTTGTTGTCGATGTTGTCCTGGCTGGTCTGACGACTCTCATAAATTTGTATTTGTTGCCATTTTCCCCCGATATTTTCGCCGTTTTATTCGAAACGTATGGCAGTGCATGGAATGAATTGTAGTGAGAAAATATCCGATGTGTACAAGACGTTTTTTGTGTAAGATCACGAGCCCAATGTCATGTAGTAAGCTGCGAATGCCAGAAGACGAGGGTTTGTTCGAATGAAATTTATTTTTATTTGGTGGCAAAAACTAGAAATGACTATTCAATACTTTTTATCCTGCATTATGAGAAAATATGTCATGAGAATATTTTGAATAAATTCAGGTTCGTTTAACTTGAATGTATTCAGGAGCATGGTGTCTGATGATTTATTTCTATATCTAGCAATTATTGGCCGTTTTCAAATTTTTTCGAAGAGTATGTCCAATAAATCCTAGCCACTCACTCAAAAATAGTTTACATAACGCCTTCGGAAACAAAGATACTTGAAATTTCCTTTATGTATTCAAACTAAATTCACTGCAAACAAAAGTTTTTGCCATATTTTCAAAATTCCTTTGAAACACAAGCATCTATGAAAGGGTGAATACCTTGATAGCCTAGAGCTTAGGATTGTTCAATTGCTTAGAAATATAGAAGTCGCACAATGATGATGAAAAGATGCTATTTCTATGCTAACATCGAAAGGATGGTAATTATTCACGATTCTAGAGTTGGTACAGGTCCAGGTCCAGGTCCATTCATTGCCGAGACGTTTCTACAGAGACTGCTGACCTCAAATAAACTCACGATACTTCGAAGGCTGTAAATCCTTGCTATTGTCTTCGAACTATGCAGAACTCTGTCACTGCAAAGACTTGACTTTGCTGTGATTCCGTAATGAACTTAGGTTGAAAGTCTTGAATAATCCTTCTAAAAGATGTAGACGAGATGGATACCATTGCTAAGATATGAATAAAGGTAGATGCAAATTGAGAGGAAATATTGTTGAATTCAAATCTTGTTTAAACACTAAATTCAACTAAATTTTCAGTTTTAACTTTCATGTTGTTAGGAGAGATAATTGATGAAATCGCATTTAATGCATACTCAAACCTCAAATCTATTGTGCAATGTTGGAATTAATTATTGTCCTGCCAGTAGGGTTTCCAGTGAATGAATGCATTCAGATTTAAGTACGAAATATCAATATCAAGTCAATAATTGAATATCTGGTCATGAGGTTAAGGCTAATCTTATCTCATAGGCATGTCCATGCAATGTATCGCAGGCATGTAAATGGGAGCTCTGAGCGGCACATCAAATAATATTTAATGTAATTATAGCGAAAGGATAGCTGTTGCGGCCTGATACAATGGTTTAATTACGTAGACTTTCGATTGAATTAATTTAATGTGAACGAGATTAAAATGCAGATTTAAAATGTATTAAGACAAACAATTATGCAATTCAAACAATATTGTTTGATATACTCTTTCTTTATATGATAATTAACTCTCAAAAAAATATTTCCACATTTACTAAATCTCTGCTGATTTATTGAAGGAAAGTTCTACCTAGCAAAATCATGCTTAACAAAGCTGGTCAAGTAATATTTTACAATCAAAAGACAAATAAGTTGAGCTGGCTTAAACAAAATACCGCTTTTAGTAAATAGTCCCAATTATTGATCGTTTGCTTCGAAATATTTATACAATGGCTTCCTGCTTTAGAAAAAAAAGTCTAGTGCATCAGAACCGCTAGAAACACTAATATTCGAAGAATAGTAGAGGATTTGTGCAGATGTTAGTGTGTGCTGTACCACTAGCTACTTTTGCCACTTAAGACAAATAAACCTTAAGTAATAATACACCCTAAGCTTATTTTAATTTCGATGACTTCGTCGAAAGTTACAATAAATTTAATTTGCTATATGAATTTCGTTATGATGTCATGACTGTCCTGGAAGCTATAGGGCAAAGAGCTTTATTTTCCTCAGCGAATTTTCAAAATATAAGACACCAAAATTACCATAGCCAAACATGGCTACTATGTGAATGTACTATAGTACATGGCATGGCGGACTATAGTGCATGGCGTGGAGGACTATATTACATGGCGTGGAGGACTATAGTACATGGCGTGGAGGGCTATAAGCATAGCGTCTGCTCCTATGTACTTTTCGCTATGTACTATGGCGTGTGGCGCTACATTTTATCACGAATCCCGAAATCGACTATATACATGGCGCCAGAAGTCTATAGATTATGGCGTGTGGCGCTATGTGTTTTTTCAGTGTATATGATGAAGAAAGGCATTTCTTAAAGTATGATACTCTTTATGTTCATAAAATAAATACCACCAAGTTCTATGGAAAAATCAAACAAATTTCAAATTACGTATTGAATATTATGAACAAAAAATGTATTGCTGGTTTGAAATATATTACCGCTTGATAAAAAAAAGAAAATTTTGAGATAACTAGAACGCAGAGGCCAGTAATTGGATATGTAATATAACAATGATATTACCATATAACATTACTGGAGAATAAATCGTTATTTTCCCCTAACAAAACTTATCGATTTTTTTCCAAACGTAACTTATGAAAGAAAGAAATTGACAACTAGATTCTTGCTCAAGCTAATTCTTTAACTAACCTCCCGGATGTCCTTGGGTTAGACTGCAAATTGAAAAGAATTATTTTATTACAGTAAAATAGAAGCTCGACTTCAAAACAAAGCACTTACCTCAATTCATCTGAATCGGTATGACAACTGAAGCCATATTACAGTCGCACATGAACACAAAAGAGACCTGTTGTGCTACTACAGTAATCTTCTGTCTGAAGGTCGCAGCCGCGAAACGTAACCTAATCTTTTCTCTCTTATTCATTGAGATCAGTAAACAACTTGCTTCTTTTGATAAGCCGCATCACCTTCTGTAGACCAATTAGGGAGAGGTCGGCCAGATATAAGAGAAAGGGTGCACTAAATGTCACCACTCTTGTCCTCGCCAAAGCCAAACACTGGCACATGAGATGGAGGACGAACTCTTCTTCGTCCTCCGAGGAACAGCTCCGACAAAAATCGTGGAACCCTATGAAACAGTGGCCCATTAGAACGCCCACAGCACTATGCAGAGCACGATGAGTTAACCTTAATAACTGTCTGGTGTGACATGCGTCCATGGATACCCAACATTGTCTTATTATCTCACAGGATGATTCGTCGAGCTAGGACTTTATAAAGTCCTCGTGGTATTTAAGCCTGATAGTTGATTTCGCTAATGGCATCGGTATTCTTACGGATGACATGAGGCCTCCAATAACCAAGCATCAAACCCCGTCAGTTAACCGACCTCATACCTTAAATACCCTTATGTTCTTGCTTTTGTTTGCTGTATGTGCAGCATGGACCTAAAAAAAGGAAGTTGGAAAGTCATAAAAAGCTCTTATCCGCTATTTGCCAGACCAGATCTTAGTGTAATTACATCATTGCCATTAAGCATATTTAAGTAGTATGTAAGTTTAAGTTCAGTTTTAATATAAATAGTCGAGCATGGTGCTTTCACATATTTTTCTTGGCTTCATTTAATAGACATTCACGCTTGATATACTATTGCTGAAGCTACGTATGGTATGTAAGAGTAAAGATTAAAATTTAGTCAAATCTCTAAGGAATCTATAATTTTGCCAAGCATATTATGTAAACCAAAATAATAAGTTGAATTTAAGTTAAGTAAAGTACGTGCAGTTTAAATAAAATAAAGATATTTTCTATTCGCAATTCAATAAAATGAAAATAAAAAGCAACCATTGAACATATGAAGTGACATACTTCCCATTCCTCTCAACGCTTTTTGTTGCTTAGATGCTTTAGTTCGTCTTTATTAAACCACAAAAATGCCGACATTTGACCGACATTTGTCCAAATTAATTGTCCCTTCAATTGAGAGCACAAAAGCCCACAAATCCAAGCTAAACATCTATCACTACAACTGAAAAAATATTTTTACCAACTAACTCTTTCTAGCACTGAATGAACTTAATAATAATAATAATAATTTATTGCAGCTATTCATTTGACAAACATGGTACAAAAAGTCATAGAATAGCTCGCTCCTCGTAAAAGTAAGAGTACTTGTGCGCGAGTGCGGGGACTTAATACGAATTACTGAATTCAAAATATTTGAGAAGCTGATGAAATCCAGATTAAAAATATAAAAAAGGCTAGCGCATCAGAACCGCTAGAAAACTAATTTTCGAAGAAATTGTCTTTGAGTGACAAAAAAATGTGGGAAGTCGTAATACACTTTTTTGTATAACCATTCCTTATCCCAAGCAACAAAACTCAACTATAACACAAATGATGAAAATGTTCAGTGCTGGCAACACTTTCCCAACCAGGTCATACTTAAATCAACTTATCCTTTGAATTTCGTTCTCATCGGAGGATTTCATCGAAAGTTTCAGCGGTTAAACGTTGTTTGAGGCTGCCATCCGAAAAATGTTCAAAACTCGGAAAATTTAAAAATTGGTTTATTATTTTTATCGCAAATGCTTTGCATATGAGTACGTAATTTGAAGCATCTGTTGGTGCAATGTTTACGTAAATGGCTAATGCTGGTTACCCTGTACCTGCAGCAGAGCAAAATACATACCAAATCTGCTTCAAGTTAAGTTAAACCCAACCAGTAAATTTCGTTTCGATTGAATCACTGCGCTGGAAGGTATACATGTGAAAAGAATTTTAGGGTTACCACCCTCAAAACTTTTCAAATTTTTGAAGCGTGCATATATGTTGTTAACTTTCAATGCAGGATCATTCTCATTTGCAAATCTAATGACATAATCGCTCAGTAAAGAAATTCCACAAAATTACAAAAATGGTAATAGCTGGCAGCCCTTTCATGATTTTTGTACGGGATTCCTACGGTATTTATTTCACATTAAGGTCTATTTACTGCATGAACTTCGTTTTGATTTCTACACTGGACCGGAAGTTATAGGGAAAAAAGCTTTATTTTGCTGAGCAAATTTGCAAGATTTATTAGACAAAAATTACCACAGCTGCCAGCATTATACTAATTTTTCAACCAAATTTTCAATAAATGTTACATAGAAAAACATTCACGTACTGTGTGAATTTTGTTAAAATCTGATGGCTGAATTGGAAGTTATAAGCCAAAAAAATGTTTTTTTTCTCAGTTATTTTTCAAGATGGTACCACTGCCACTGGGTTGCCCGCATTTCAAAATCACTTCTATCAGACTTGGTTCTAGCTAATACCAACATGTCCTGTGAATTTCATTATGATCGGATAATCCGGTCGTCAGTTCTCGTGAACAGAACTTTCGAGTGCTGAAAATAGAGGTAGTTTGGTGATGGGTCGCCGTTCTTGTGCAAATCGGAATTTTGAAAATTTTAATTTGACATGATGGAAAAAGGTTGAAATTTAGCAATGATTTGAAGTTTTTGTCAAAAATCAAAAATTTTTGAGGAAGGTCAATGATTTGAAGAATTTTTTTTCAGTAGCCTGCAGTAGCTACAGGATTACCTGCACTCTCTTGAAAATCCATGTGTGTTTAACTTTAGCCAACGTCAATACGCTCTGCGAATTTTACGATGATCCAATATTTTTAGAGACTATAATGAATACTTTAAATTTAATGGTTTAAGAGTTTAGCACAGAGTCTAAGCATTGGTTTCCACTTTGACCAAACCGTTTTAAAATTGACTTGAAATTAAGATCATTTAGCGTAAGTTTTATCTCTTGAGGAAGTTTGTTGTACAGTTTACGTCCTAAGACACTTAGGTGCCTGGCGGTTTTTGATTTTCTACATAGAGTTGTTAAGATGGATATGGATATTGAACTGGCTGCCGTTCAGGTACATACATTTTAAAGCCGCATATAAGTAAAGCTGACGAATATTCATTACACAAAACTCTTCGTATGCTTTGGTTGTTGATGAGATTATTGATTTTTACAAACATATCTTAACTATTTTACTCTGCAAGTTTTGTAGAGGGGCAGTATGACATGAAAGCGCTGCGCCCCAAACAATGATAGCGTGCTGGATGATACTCTGAGCGATTGCAGAATAAACTAGCTTTATTGTGTTAAGATTAGTGTTATATCTAAGCCTCATAAACGCATAAAGTGTTCGGCGTACCTTGTGCATGATATTAAGAATATGGCTTTTCCAGCTGAGATTTTCGTCAACTATAACGCCTAAATAATTGATTTCTTTGAGCTGCTTTATCTAAGCATTAATTAATGAAATGTTTAAATTCAGATCACTCGAATTATTTTTGAACCCGAATGCTAACAAACAAGTTTTTTCGATGTTTAACACAAGTTTGTTTGCGCTCAGCCAGTTGTATATTGTTTGACAGCCTTTATTTGCTTCATGAAAGACCCTATTCCAAGTACTACCCCTAAAAAGTAAAACGGTGTCATCCGCGTATGCAATTATCTGGCCATTGAAGTCTGGATTATTGAAATGTAGGTTACAAAGATCATTTATGTATAAGTTGAAAAAAATTTGGCCAAGTACAGATCCTCGAGGAATACCGCATTTGACCTCCAAAGTATTGCTGATATCTGGATCTATTTTAATTTTTTGTTTACGACCATAGATGTAAGAACGGAGTATTCTGTATATATTATCCGAGAGCCCCAGATTCCGAATTTTACGTCGCAATATACAATGTTTGACGGTATCAAAAGCCTTTTTTAGATCTAGAAAAACTGCTATTGTTGTACCATTACTGTCGATAGATTGGTTTATAAACCTGGTTACACAATAAAGAGCGTCGACTATACTAGTACCCTCACGAAAGCCAAATTAGTTTGGTGCAATTTTATGGCGCACAGCTAAAAGTTCACCCAATCTAGCTTTTAGGCACTTCTCAAAGATTTTAGCCAAAATAGAAATCAATGATATCGGTCTGCAGTTATTCAGATATTTTTTGTCCTGTGCTTTGAAAATTGGAGCAACAATAGCTGTTTTGAAACGGTCCGGAAATTGACTTGTCTGTAGGTTGGCATTATAGATATGTCGAAGAGGTGTTAAAATTGTTCTTGCTAATTTTTCAATCACTTTAGCGGTTTTTAAATCTTCACCGGGTGATTTATTCTTATTCAATATGAAACAGTATTTATTCCTTGCTTATTGCTTTGAAATCGAATGGCTCGAGCTGGTCTACTACTGGTGGCGAAGGTAGAGTAGTTTGAGGGACAGAATTAGTTATACTTTCACCATTTTCTGAAAAGTAGTTGTTGAATTCGTTAGTAATATTACTGCCCGATTTCAACAAAGTTCCATCTCTAGCTAAGATTTCAGTTATGGATTGATTCTCTTTCTTATTCTTCACTATTATCTCGTTAATCATTTCCCATAATTTTTTCCGAATTCTATGCACGAACATTATATACAACTTGAAATCTAGGACACAGCCATACATTATATTAAACAAAAAAATCCCTTCTATTCAACTTTGACCACTCTGCCAAGCATTACGGGCAGCACTTTCTCAAAGGACATGAAAAGGTTCTGGGAGAAACAGCCAAAGGACGTCTGGTGGACTCGATAGTGTGAAGTTGTCGCGAAATCTAACATACTCACATATTTCGTGCAAATCAGAGCCTGTCATCTGATAATATGCAGCACGAGCAGCCATCTACGTTCAGTGTATATCATGCTAAAGCTAAGCTATCGGTATTAAATAGCTGCCGGCGAGAAATGTATTGAAATAAAAACGCCTTATGGCACAAGAGAAAAGTCAAATTATAGAAACTATTATACATACATATCTCTGAATGGACCATGCACCTACGTAGGCTCGTACATTTTTCAGCATATTATCAGTGATGACAGAACGTAATATGTGGAATATGCGCTAGTTTGGCAATATGTGCAAATGTTGCAGTTAATTTTGTCGGCATTTTCAATGAAACTCGAAGACAGAGAAGAAGATTGCACGCTGTCTGGAATATTTTTAATGTGACCGTATGCTGCAACAAATGTCGAATTAAATTTCGAAAGGCTTATGGAGTTAACACAGGATATTTAAATGCTTTTGTGGGATTTCGAGAAAAATGCAAAGTTTAAACATGAAGCATATCACAAATAATTCGAAACTTTTTCATACTTCTCCCGAGCTTGGTCATAAAAATCAGTACTTTAATTCAACTCATTCGCATCCTACCGCGACATCCAACCAAAAAATCAACTAACAATAAAGAAAACTGTTAAAACAATGGAAACCCAACCTGAAATACGAGTACATACATAAATTCTATGAACAATACGAGCGAAATCGTTGTCGAGAAAACTTTCTTTAAATTTATATGGAACAAGTATGTTAGTACTGAAAAGTTTCCGTTTCTTCTTCGTTCGTTTCTTTTTGTTCACACTCTTAGTTCCAAATAAATTACTGCATTGCACTTACCCTAACACCTAAACTCACATACAAAAACAATTCTTCGAACTTGTAGAAACTTTTGGGGGATCCGAGAAAGATTTACTTCCTGGCAAGGTATGAGCATTATTTTTTTTCGGCCGATCTCATTCTCACTGAAACTCACTTACTCCCTCTCCCTCTTTCACTGTATTTCTGTGTTTGAAAATCTCAGGAAGGATACAAACTTTGTGAAGATGCTAGACCTGTGTTTAGAGTGCAGTTAAATTATTGCTAGTAGGTTTATGTTTTTGTGAAAATTCGGAACATAGAGAAGAGGGCAAGTTTCCAGTCGAGATTTCTATTAGCAAAGTGCTGAGAATATTTTTTTGCTGAGTCAGAATGAGCAGCTGAATGCAGTTAGTTACGAGCAATGTCGAATTGTGTTAAACTGAGAATCGATAATGGATGGTAGTGAAGATACAATAGAATAAATATCCTGAATGTTTAGTTTGACTTTCGAATATCGTTAGCTATGGGCACAGGTTAGCGTACGTGAAAGAATGAGAGCGCATGTGATTAGTGAGATTCAAATGCTTTGAAATATTGTTAATTAGTTTATTTATGAGCATCTAACGAGCTATCTACGAATATCACAGCAAACATTATCTTTAAATTTGGTTTGGTTTCCTAAAAAGGTAAATTTGAACAAGAAAGAAATACCAGAGTTCGGCTTGACTGCAAATTTCCAACTGAAATATTGCTTTTAAACTTCGATACAACAATGATTTTTCTGATCTTATTTTGAAGTGTTGCCGCGAGTATTTTAGTTTTGGGGTGGCTCATCAAGACCAATCTTGGCCCCACATACTTCTTGCATAGCATGTGTAAAAAACTTAACTGATTGGAAGAAATGATCACGTCATATGCCGTTTGATATTACCATGATACGGACTGAGCCTAGAGATCATGTTTCAGACTGCTATTTTTTGTCTTACTCCAATAAAAGTCATAAATCCAAAGGCAGAGCACACAGTTTGATAGACTAATTTAAAGTTCAAGCCAATTGAATAAGTGAACCTCAAATCAGGGAATTAGCACAGAATCCGAAATTCGAAAAAAAATTGCACGTTTTAGAAAAATCAGCTTGGCATTGCTTTGAGAACGTGGTAGCAGAGAGAACCAAAGAGAATTGATTAACGAGCTTCTATTGATATATGAGCATAGACATAGGTATCCTCAGGACATTTCGCAGATGGAGAAGCGTAATCAGCGTAGATGGAGTCCAAGGATGTTGGCTGACTACTGCTGGACGATCAAAAGGGACCAAACAAAAGCCAAATTTTCTAGAAAATCGTAAACCTTTAATTGACAAACCACATTATTCACATGTTTCTGGAAAATTATTTAATATTTTCTTAATAATTTATGTTTCTTAACCAAATAAAATTCATACGTGATAAAAAAAAATTAGCTGAGTATTTTTATGCACAACACCTCATCATCATCAACGAGGCACAACAGCCCGACGTCGGGCCTTGGCCGCCTGGATCGATCTCCTCCAATTGTCTCGGTCACGTGACCGCGTCCTCCAATTTTGGAAACCCAATTTTGCTCGGCGTCCGCACACACTGAGCTCTCCCAACGAGCTCTTGGTCTTCCTGTTGGCCTCGCTCCATCGACTCGTCTTGCGTTCATGGCACGTTTTGGCATGCGATCGTCATTCATGCGTTGCACGTGCCCAGCCCACTGTAACCGTTGTAATTTGACGATTTTGGAGACTTTCAGCTCATCGTAAAGTTCGTACAACTCATTGTTGTACCGGATGCGCTATTCATCTCAGTCGCGAATAGCCCCGAAAATCCGCCGTAAAACTTTCCGTTCGAAGGTGTCGATCACAGCACAGATCTTGTGCTAGTTTTATAAACGCGGAGCTTAGTCTTTTTGTGCACATATCTCGATTTCATAATGGGGAGGACCGAGAAGAATGTCTTACTTGCTAGTTGTATCCGTCGCTTGATTTCGTCAGTTTCGTTGGTGTCACTCGATAAGTTGCTACCCAGGTAAACAAAGTCCCCCCTATTCCATCGCCTTGCTTCAGTCCACCCAGAGTTTCAAAAGGATCCGCTAATCTGTTCTGGATCCGGACTTGCGAGACGGAGTTGGTCATCGTCATCTTTACAAGTCTCACTAATTTGGCTGGTATACCAAATTGCAGCATGATGCTATATAGAGCGCCTCGGTTGATGCTATCATATGCTTGATTTAAGTCGACAAAGATTTGGTATATGTCGACGTTGTATTCCAAGCACTTTTGCAAAATTAGCCTGACCGTGAAGAGCTGGTCGATTGTGAAGCGACCAGATCTGAAACCACTTTGATACTCACCAATGATTTTTTCCGCGAACTTTTTAATCCTATACTCCAGGATTTTTGACAGGATTTTGTAGGCCGTACAGACTAAGGAGATGCCTCTGTAATTCTCACACCGCAGTTTATCTCACTTTTTATGTATGGGACAAATGATGCTTCTACGGCAATCGTCTGGGATCACCTCAGTCTCCCATATTCACAGCATTAGTTGATGTAGCGCACTTAATAAACCCGCCACACCAGACTTGAGTAGCTCAGCTGGTATCTCGTCAGCACCCGGCGCTTTGTTCCTTTTCAGTGAACGCAAGGCGAGATCAGCTTCTTCTACTGTCGGAGATTGTGTGGATGGGGGATGACCAACGGTATCATCATGGAGCTCAGCTTCTACTGCCAGGACGTTTGATGGCAGAATCAGAAGCTCTTCGAAGAAGGACGCTCATCGTTTGCTAATACTTTCGGTGTCACTGATAATATTTCCATCTTTGTCCTTACAGAGGCTAGTCCTGGGTTGGTAGCTATTTTTGATAGTGTTTACTAGTCTGTACGCTTGTCTGGTGTTCTTACTATCTAGGTTTACATTAATGCTCAGCAACTGCTCGTCAAAGTATTTCCGTTTCTTACGTCTAACTATTCTATTGGATATTCGCCGTAGCTCGTCATATTTTTCCTGTTTGGCTCTGGTTGCACGTTGGACCCATTGTTTGTAGGCTTCGTTCTTTGCGTCAAGTGAGTTTCTGCATTCTTCGTCAAACCATTTATTTCGCACTCGTCGGGCTTTGTACCCTATAACGTTTTCTGCCACATTCTTGATTGTATTTTTGAGTTCTTCCCAGAACTCGTGGACACCTACGTTGCTGGAGTCACGCAGTATTGGTGAAACTCTTTCCTCAAGCGCGGTCGTATATGCCTGAGCCGTTTAATCGTTCAGCAAATTCTCAGCCGCGAAGATTTTGGGAGGGCTGAATCTCGATTGGTGCAATGAGGAAATTCTGCACCGGTATGTTGTTTTCACCAGGAAATAATCGGAGTCACAGTTAACTCCACGGTACGACTGAATATCCATAACACTTGACGCCCATCTCTTGCTTATAAGGACGTGGTCGATTTGGTTAACGGTATGTGCATCTGGAGAATTCCAGGTCTGCTTGTGAATGCGACGGTGTGGAAAGCAAGTTGAGCTTACAACAAGGTTCCTGCTGCAAGCGAAGTCAATTAGACGATGGCCGTTATCATTGCAAGCTGTGTCCTTCAGTGGTCCCCCGATGCCAATTATCATTCCCGACTTTTGCATTGAAATGTCCCAGTAGCATTTTTACATCATTTGATGGAAGTGATTCGAAGAGAGTTTCAAAGCAAGCATAGAACTCGTCTTTTACAGAGCCTTCTTGTACTTCGGTGGGAGCGTGCACATTGATGAACCAGAGGTTGAAAAATCGCGCCTTGATGCATATCGCACACAGCCTTTCGTTTACGGGTTTGAAGTCGGTAACGCGCGACTTAAGCTGCTTATTCACTATGAATGCTACTCCAAACTCCTTGCGGCCCGATGGTTTGCCGCTTGTAAAAATTGTGTGCGATTTCTTGTCGTTGATCTCGCAGCCTAACCAATTTGTTTTCTAGGCTGCAGTAATACTCAGTTTGTACTGTTCGACCTGATGAAGGAGGGCATTTTCGGCCCCCGGTTTGTTCAGGGAGCGTACATTGGGGTTTCGAGAGAAGAACCCGTTGTGCGTTTGCGTGGTCGTCATTGTTGATCCGTCCAATCCAAGGCTTTTGTTCCAGGTTTCTTGACAGAGGTAGTTTTTTACAAGGATGAGTTGTCGAGACATCGCTTAACCATTTCCATGGAGGCCTCGGTGATAGTTGCTTTAGGAGACTTGCCTCGTGCCAGAGTTCACACAACTATGTTGCAGGTCTGATAACGCGGCTAATCCTCTCTTATGACCTGAGACGCTAAGGTGTAATTCAGCCATCAGGCTGCAACTATGCAAGTTTTACTGACGACAGAGTTACCTCGTTGTCCCAAACCATCCTCCTCTCACTTCATTTTCTATGAAAAGTAAAAGAACAAACTTGCAAAAGTTTTCTCTTTGATTGATATATTCACTGATCCATGGATTAATGCCCTCCTCTAAAAATACCTCCCAGCTCTTTGAACACAAGACAACCTACCAAACGCTCACCACAGGTCCTAAAATAGTCTCGAAACCACACCGACTAACGGTCCATAAGTTCGTGGTGGCTAAAAAATAATTTGATTTTCTACTATAGCCGGGTATATTCAGATAGAGTAGTCATAGCATTTCCAAATAAACTTTAAATGTGGCATTTTGACAGCTCTTTGCTACACATATGTTAATTTTGAATCAATCAGCGATTCAGCGTCTGAAGAAGAGGGCAGATTACCCTCGAAATATCGATATTTGTCATAAAAATAAATATATCTAGCTTCGAAAGGAAAAATCAGTTTTTCTATTAAAATATTTTTTTTATTACATAATATACTTTATATGTTTGTTTAATTTAAATGAAGACACAAAAACTTTCGTAAATTCAAAGCACTACTTTGTTTTGTTTCAAAATCGATTCAATGAGGATGTGACAAACTTAAGAATTGGGGCAGATTCTCAGCTTCAAATTTCCTATTTAAGCCCGGCTACGATTTTCGTTTGTTTTGTATATCCACAATTACCATATATACTTTAACTTTGGCTGTGGATAATATTATTATTTGCAAAAAATATTCATTTTATTTTAATCATTTAATTTATCATATTAATTATTTCTGCGGTGCTTGGGTGGAAGAAAATGAACAGCCGAAACACAGCGCTGAAGATAGTGAAATCAATCGACGATCGGAAGAAAGTGCACTGCAGCGCAAATCAGCGCACCAAATCGATGCTTAGAAATGATAAGCCAAAACATTGATATTTTGTTCACCTAGCCTTCACAATACACTCAATGGAAAAACGGCAAGCTTGGGTTTATTTATTGACGATAGCCCATGCTCCCGAATTGGTAACATTCAAGTCTCGACACTGTTTCGAATGCTTGTCTTATTCGCAAATCACCGAATATACTACCTTTTCCAACAAACATAAAACTCCTGCTACCCCAAAATAATAACATGCATTTCCCCATTCACCCGCAGTCTTAAATATTTCAATCAAACCGGGAGGAAGAATATCGAACCAAAACTTCGGAATTTAATTTCTCAAACCACTACTTTTATCTTGTTTCCGACAAATGCAAAATAAAAACCAAACTTGAAAAGGGTTGCATCCCTTACTATCATCTTCACATTAACTTCATCTCGTTCAACTCCTATATATTGATCTTCACCATCATACCCACCATAACGGGTGCAGGAAATCACGAAAACCGGAACTCAATCAAAATGAAAAGTCTTTGAAACGGAATCACAACATAAGATTGACTGAATCTCTGAACGACATACATATCTCCTAGTGCACTGCCAATTTCATCCCGCTCAAACCACCTTGAAACGTGAAATACCGATGAAAAAATATATATTTAATCAGTTTCCTCAATCCTTTTTACCGTTAAAATGTCCTTCCTGACTTCCCTAAGTATCTGATATCTTCTTCGATTTTGTTGGTGGTGAATGAGGATGATGGTGTGGCACTTTGGTGGGTGGTTCAGCTTAAAGACGAAACTAAAAGAACTCCAAGAGTTGACTGACGGTGATATAAAAGGTAAGAGTCGATGGGTAGATAGAGATTGGAATATTTTCTTTCAACCCTCTCTGAGATGAAGTTGTGCTTGTCATCATAGTGAATTAACATCAACTCTCCGGTATCTGCTAGTTAAAAGGGTTTTAAGAAGTTAAAACATAATTTAGTTATTATCAAAGTGCAGATAGGTACAAGAAGAGGCATAAGAAGGGTGATGGGCTCTAAAGTTAAGTAAAGTGCAAGGATTCGATTTGAGGATTTTCGCACTCGATGATGAAAAACGAAATGTATTTATGCAATATTGAAAGTAATTTCATTGGGGTTCCTATCATAATTGTGTGTATCGTGATTGTGTCTGATGAAAAGAGTTGGAAGCAACTTATCTCAAAGGGATTGACTAATTTGAATTACCTTTGAAGTTTGGTATCAAAAAAAGATATTTTTTTTATTTCTATATTTATAGGGCGAATGAAACTACGATTATTTCCCTGGAGGCTTCAAAGGTTGTATTTCAACTGATGAATCCAAAGATGAGGAACATTTTCACAGGAATAAGATGCTTCTATTTCGCAGCTCAAATACCCCTCAAAAATTACAAGCTAACGCAAGTCATTAAAATGTTCACAAAGTGAATCCGCAAGTTTATGTAGCAAAAGTATCTCTTTAATGTCACTACATGATATTTTCCAGCCTTATTTATTTACAAATTACATTTAACAGATAACATCTAATTCCAGAACTAATAGTAAAAATAAGTGAGAAGAAAAAACTAGAACAAAAATCTAAAATAGTAACAAACAATATAAAGATAAGAAAAATCTTTGTTGCTAAATTATGCTGTAAAGCATAGTATGCAGTTAGAGTAAAATGAAAATGTTTATGTGTTTTTTACAAGAGATAAAATAGAAAGCAAGAGTTTAGCTGATGGTTTCATCAAATTGATACGGACATACCAAAAAAAAACTTATGAGAAATAATAGATCTATATAAACTTTTCATTCTTTTACCAGGCATTTTTTAAATATCCGATGCATTGAAATGGGTGCAAACATTTTATATTTGGCTAGAGCGAGGCTGTCATCAGCAATTTTTGTTTGCCCTTTATAGTTTTAAGCACTGTCTGTTCCTATATTGTTAAAATATTTTGCATAGATTTTACTTTTGCTAAAAAACGCATTTAAAATATTTATTGAATGCGCTCACGTTAATTTTAGCGCATAAATGCACCATTGTGGCGAATTCAATTCAATTTCTCATTGACAATAATTTTACTACTATCACTGGGAGAATTCGATTCAATTTTTATTTTCTCAATCACCATACATGGCTTTAGATACTATTTTACGGTTTTCGAATCCCAACTTACTAATATTATAAACGCGAAGGTTTGTATGGATGTATGGATGTTTGTCACTCTTTCATGCAAAAACTACTGAATGGATTTTAATTAAACTTTACAATAATATAGCTCATACATCAGAATAACACATAAGCTGTAATTTGCAAAGATGTTTCATTTAAAATAGTAAGTTTACATAATTCGTAATTGTGCATTTTTACGCGGTATGCTAAATGAACGCCCCTGTGTAAAACAACAATTCCTATTATATATATCCAAGTCTTCATTGAGATTTATGACACTTTAATGGTCATGTTGTGACTATTTGTTGTGCACGAACTTTTCTATCGATTGTACTTTTTTATCGATTATTTCGGAATTGTACGATCGGAAAATAAACTCCTTTTTTTAGTGATTGGTATTTATTTATGACTTTTTCTTCCTCCTTTATAGTCGGTTTCGAATTACTTATTATATAAGTGGAAACACATTGTAACTACGAGTTAAAAACATGTTAACTATCTTAAAAAAAAACTAACTTATTATATATATATAATATATATATATATATATATATATATATATATATATATATATATATCTATATATATATATATATATATATATATATATATATATATATATATATATATATATATATATATATATATATATATATATATATATATATATATATATATATATATATATATATATATATATATATACAGTCAGCGACAAAAGTCATGGCACCTGAGTGCACTTATCGTTTTGCAGATACTTATCTTCTAAAATATTAAAGCCATTCCGTTGTGTTTTAGAAATAATAAATATTTATTAATATAGCTTATGAATATATAAAAACAAATCAAATTTCACAAAATTAACACAACAAAACAACTTCGTTTATACAAAAATTATACTTGTGCCGCGACAAAAGCTATGGCACTTGATTAGAAAATTGTATCTTTTAATAGCAGTATATTGAAATTAATATTTAGTTGGATATCCTTTGGATTGTATTACCGCGTTCAAGCAACTTTGCAATGATTAGACTAATTTTAGCGTATATAAATTATTGATATTAGCCCATTCTTGCCGTATGATGTCCTTCAGTTGTACTTTCGATGCTATGTCATGTTTCCTTAAGTTTTTTTCCAATTCACCGCAAAGATTCTCAATCGGATTGAGGTCTGGTGACTGAGGAGGTGTAGCCAGCATATGAAGAGTGTTATAGATTATCGATTGTTTCACAATGTATGCTGTATGCTTGGGATCATTATCTTGTTGAAAATAATAATCACCACTCAAACCCAATTTTCCGCACTATTTTGCAAATGTTCCTTCAAAATGTTTAGATATTTGAAACGATCCATTGTGTTTTCTACAAACTCCATGTTACCCACACCGTTTGCAGACATACATCCCCATATCACGAACGACGCCACCGCCACCATGTTTCACTGTAGGATGTAAATGTTTCGGCAGTAAACTTTCGCCTTGTCGACGCCACACTCTTATGCGACCACCACTTCCAAAAATATTGAATTTCGATTCATCGGAAAAAAAATTACCTTATTCCAGAAGTCAGCTGGTGCATTTAAGTATTTTCTGGCGAATTCTAGACGTTTTTTTTTTATTTGCCTTGCTTATGAACGGTTTTTTGCGAACGATACGGCTTCCAAGTCCAATACTTCGTATGACTCTTTGAATACTCCTTGGAGAAATTTGCTTTCCAAATTCAACTGAAGCTGCCTGGCTTAGTTCAATTGCAAATATTTTTGGATTAACCTTGACTTTGCGCATTATAATCCGTTTATCGTTGTCAGTTAAAACTTGGGGCCGGCCCGTTCTTGTCTTGTTTTTAATTATATTTTCTATTTCCTCTCGTTTTATTATATTTCTTACTGTTGACTTACTCCTTTGTATATATTCTCCAATTTCCTCATAAGTTTTCCCATCTTTCCTCATATTTAACACAATTTTCCTTTCTTCACACGTTGTTTCTTTCCTTGACATCTTTTTTAATCATGAAACACTTTAAAAATTGACTGAATCAACGTAAAACTTTCTAAAACCAAAATAGATAGACCACCGAATTGATATTTACTTCCAACAGACTACACAGTTCCTGGAAATAACTGTTATTGAATAAGCAGCTCGCTGAGTGCCATTATTTTTGTGGCGGCATTTGTGTACTACGCAACAAATTTTACGCTTCATGAACAAACGCAATGCAATATTGAAATATATATATATATATATATATATATATATATATATATATATATATATATATATATATATATATATATATATATATGTATATATATATGTATATATATATACATATATATATATATATATATATATATATATATATATATATATATATATATATATATATATATATATATATATATATATATATATATATATATATATATATATATATATATATATATATATAGAGACGAGAGTTTTCGTCAACATCGTCAAAATTGCAAAGCCAATATGACTTTATTATAATTAATCGTATCTGCTGATATAACTCGTTCCTCCTCAAATGGGATCGCGTCCTCGTGATTAAATATTTATATCAACCCCACCTTTTGTAAAGATTATTGAATGTGATAATGGTTCCCTTCTTGTCTATAAATCAGCATCGACAACGTATATCATCTCTAAAGCTTTTCAAAGCAGAGCATATTGAAACGGGAAACTCGATCGTTTTGCGGAATCAGCCTCCGAAAGCTGAATCAAATTGGAATTGTTTTTGCGGGATGATTAAAATTGAACAACTTTTTTTTATTTACATTAAAAATAACATGATCACGTTCAATCATCTTTACAAGTAAAATTATATCGATGGATATAAGTCGGAGATGTTAAAATTTGTCACAACTAGCGTAAATACAAAATTAATGATTTCAAACTGCAAGTGGTCACGCCCGTCAAGTATGCACTGTGTGCTGGTTTCTGATGAGAATCAGTGCATACTTTCGAAACCACTTTGTCAAAATAGAATTTACAATGTAGATTAAAATTTTTAATGTAAATAAAAAAAAAGTTGTTCAATTTTAATCATCCCGCAAAAACAATTCCAATCCACCTTTTGCTTTACAAAATTTTACATAAAAATTGTAAGTACAATGACAACAATGATTGCAATTATCAGTATGCCTTATATGGTCTCCAAAAGGATTTGATACAGTTGTATATTCAGTTAACAGTTCAATGTTATTCTTATTTGGTATAGGTACAATTCGTTTTCTATAATATGGATTCATTCGTAACATTTGGTTTGATTACTTTTCTTTTTGAGCTACTACGATTCTAACGTTTTGTAGTTTTTTAGCATTGATTTCAATGTAATTGAGTTTATAATATGTTGCAAGTTTTCTCTAATTTCTTATTGATATCGGAACTCTAAAAATTCCCTCTCCAAGAGGTTTGTATGTTCTGTCAATTCATTTATTCTGTCCAATGTCATTTGTTGATTTCGGTTTTTTTGCTATGTCAAATTCCTGAGTTTTTTTGTTTAAGCTGTCAGTAACCATATATAAGTTTTTATCAACTACTTGAAAATGTTGTTCAATGTTTGGTCTATCGTCACCGTCCATGGTTGTTCCTATCCAATGCAGAAATTTTCCATATGCGTTTAGTAATCCTCTCTTAGACCCTTTTTATGTTATGTGGCTCTAGTTGGTATAATTTATCTTTGATTTTTTTCTAGAACGGTTTATTGTGCAAGGTGATTATAGTAATACAATGGTGGAATACATTTATCGATATATTGTACCATTTTTTCAAATTGTTCCAAATCTATTAAATGTATGACGTTAGTAAAATTTGCGATCATGTCGATCTTATATAATCTGATTAAGTTGAATCCATTTCCTTGGGGAATTTCGGTAATTTCTAAGTTATGTCCTGTGGTAATTGCGAGGATGAACACTATTCCTGGTATTTTTTTCGTTCGCTTTAGTATTTTTCTATTGTCTGGGTGTTAATAAGTATGTTTCTTTAACTGTGGATGCAATTTAGCTTTTGCGTGAATATGTTTCACATATTTCGGATTGTAATCGCAACCTTTTTCATTTTATTATGAACATCTAATACTCTTTGTATTATTTCGGAGTATTTTTCTAAAGAAAAAGCACTGTTTTGAAAATCAATTGGTTTCTTTTTTGTTTTGGAATCAATAGATTGATTGTAAAATTTTTTGGCTTCTTGGGCGAAATCGGTTCTGTTTTATCACGCCTTTTTTTTCTATCATTATCATTCATTTAAGGTTGCGTGGGATCTTTCTACATCACTGTTTCTTGTTTTAAGAGCAAGGGTGCAGAAATACTTTCGTATCCCTTTATTTTTTAGAATATATTCCAGGTTACTTTTGGAAGGCTGATTCATTGTCTATGACTATCAACTTTGGTTTATGATTTCAAGCAAAATAAATGTTTAAGGCTTTCCGTAACTCCGTCCATGTTCGAAATTTGATTGAGATAGTTTGTGCAAATTTGGAAAACTTATCTATAAATGTTTCGTACATCGAATTTCTATCTTTGAACCAAACGGACGATTTCATTTGGTTTGTCTGGTATTTTAGTTCTTTCAAAAGGCGGATTAGGCGGATGCCTATCGTATTTAGCTCTGATGCAAATTTCACAATTGTTAGTTAACTTTGTTAGTTCTTTCTTTAAATTAGGATATTAATATTTAGTTTTGATTTTCGGTAATCCTCCTCTGTTCCACGATGACTACGCGAATGATTACTTCATCAATATCACTCAGCTCATCACAGTCAAATAGTATATATGAGCTTTTGACCAATTTCACTGGATTATGGGGCGTTGCCAACTTAAGATATTTCTTGAAATTTTCTGTATAACTCTTTATTTGGGATATATACACCAACAACATCTTTGGCGTGGAAGTGGTTCTTCAAAATGTAACTGTATAGCTTGCTATCTGGTTCTTTACAAATAAATATTTTACTAGTTCTATTGGAATGTTTTTCTATTTTTGTAGTACTTTCATTTCCTTTTCTATCTATTATTTGTGTTTTGAAAACAATCAATGGTCTTTCGCTTATTTGAATGTAGTTTAAATAATCTTCTTTAGCACTGTGATATGTTGCACGCTATGAATCGTTATCGCAATTATCGTAATTGTTTTCATTGCTGTGTATGTTTCAGTTAATTGCAGGTCTTGAAAAGTAGTCTGCTACAATATTTTCCTTGCCTTTTATGTACTCTATTTCCTAATTGTATTCTTCCATTTGGATTTTTCAACTTTGGAGTTTAGGGTTTGGTTCTTTTAAACCCGCATGCCAAGTAAAAGGCTTGTGGTCAGTTCGAATTCAAAATTTTCGTCTGTAGATGTATGGTCGAAAATACTTTAGAGGCCAGATTATTGCTAACATCTTCTTTTCAATCGTAAAATAGTTTGTTTCGTGATTATTGAGCGTTTGACTAGCAAAGCAGATAATATTGTGGTCTTGTGCGAAAAATGAAAACCTATAGCGGCGGATACACCACTTTCACTACTGGAAGAACAACATTTTTATTTAACTTCATCAAACTCTTGATCAAACTAAAAATTTACAAATGAATCAATTAAAATTTCCTATGAAGAGGTGCTATCTTAACTAACTTTACCCTCTTATTTTATATTGCAGCTATTAAAAAAAACTCTTATGTGTATGGGCTGAAAGAACATCTTCAGCGCACTCAAGTTCTTTCGAACAAATATTCTAATCAAAATCACAGAGCTCTCTACTTTCATTGAATCTTTTGATCATTTCTTGTCATAACATCTGTCCATTGTTTGCCCCTTGAACCTAAACAAAAAATTTCCACTCGCATAAATCAAAACTTCCATCTAACCATCGAAGCCCTCAACCCAACTTATATGTTTGTACAATTGAAAAACTGCAAATCGTTTCATCTTCATCATTTTTCATATTTTCCTCTAGTATCCTGGCCGTTTGCTTGTAATCTGAAATAATAGCACGGACAATATTTGTCTTATTAAACTATAGCCCTAAAGCTGTCGAAACATCTCCAATCCATGTTCAACCTTGTTTACCCTCAGCACTAACTTTTTCCTTCGTCCTGTGAAAACCAACAAAATCTTAGCACTCCCCAAAAAATTTGATTTTCCATATTTGATCAAATATTGACCGTCTGACACCCTCCAACCTCCGCAAACTATCATCCAATATTTTGTTTTTATCTTGTTTTGTTGAGCTGCCTAGCAGGCTATATTACTTCTAACGTACACTCAAAAAAAAAATATATCGCTGACAGATATAAAACGACGGAAATATAATATATCTCACATGAGTATATGGGTGTATTTTGAAAGACATAATATATTCACGGTAGATATAATATAACTATTTATCGTATGTAAGCAGAAAAAAGCTCAGTTCATGCTCTTTGAAGCGAGCGCTTAGCCATGGCGGTAAGGAGACACATATGGGAGAAGCCGATAACAACTATTCCATTATTCTTCTAAGTGCCACATTTATTTCTCATTTTCTAAAGCGCTAATGTTATTCTTAGTCGCTACTAAAGCTTTAATGTGGCACTTAATCAATGGAGCGCTGGTATTATGCCCAGTCGCTGACTGTTAAGACAACATAAGACGAACAAATACAGCCATGGGCACGGCGGGATTCGAACCCGCGGGCAGTAGATCGCTACTTCGGACTGACGCGTTAGCGAGCTAAGCTACCGACCCTTTTGCAAGCCCAATCTCAAACTATAAACAAAAGATGCCCCATAATTAGAAACGAAAATAAACCATATATCTACGAAAAGCATATTACATTGTTCAGTGGTCATTTTATACCTGTCGCGTATATAATATACCAACTGTATGGATTTCATATCTTTCGCTACCAGAAAACAGAGAAACCCATATAGAACTTATACCTATAGCGTGCATAATTATGATTGTTGTGTGCATATTTTGTGCACCCGAGCTATATTTTTTACCTGAAAGCCAAATTTTACTTAAAATGAGTATAACTCTGGATTTCCATATACTCATAATACCTTTTATATCAATAGTTATACCTGTTGCTAGTATAAATTATGTATCACACATAAATAGAACAAAAATGTATTTGTAGGGGCAATTTTGTGCCCACTACAGTTAATTATGGCTATTACAGATATTATTATTTTTGCTACACATATAGCAGAGCGAATTTTTTTTTGTGTGTAGATTTGACATCCTGGACATCCTGAACAATTTTCTCTTTGGTGTTTACGCTTCGGGGTCATCTCAAACTTCCCAACAGCAACAAAAAAATCCCCAAAAAATCTGCTTGGTAATTTCAAAACAAACAAATTTCAATCCACTGGAGCTTGTCAGTTTTTGTCCCGAGACAACGATAGACACGCATCAAAGTCGTTGAATGAGGAAGTGAAAGTGATGGTTGAGTTAAATACGGATTCTTTCTTGTTGCAGTAATTTTCGCATTGCAAAAACCACTTCTCATGCATTATTCAAAGGGCTGTCTGCGTTGATGGTATGCCTAACAGTGTGATCTGCGGGACTTGATTCGAAACTGAAGCGCCTCGGTCATAAGGACAAAGTTTCGCATTAACATTTTCGGGATGGATGAAATATTGTCAGACTTAGTCCCACGAAGCAAGAACCCGAGCAACTCAGTGGGATTTTGAAGTCTTTAATGCGGAAGGATATGGAAGTGTGGAGTAAATTTTTGGTGTGATGTCAAAAATTGGGGCAAGAAGTTGTAAATTACGTACATGGTATGCTTGCCGCGTGTGCTGGCATACAATATGGTTGCTAGTACATGCAGCATTCCGTTACACTGTACCAAATACATACATTCGACTTTACCGTTGCGAAGGCAAGTTGCTAGCAAGACAAAATATCACACCCGGGAGGCAATAAGAAAATTCTCATGTGGATTTAATTAAAAGTTACTTTGTTTCACAAGTTGGGTGCTTCGTCATGGCTACTGCGACGGGTTTGCTCCGACGAGAGTTAGTCGTCGTATAGTTGAAAATGAAATTGTTCATGTTTTGTAAAGAATTTTCTTTGGTAAGTTTTTGGTTTTCCGGAAGTTTCAAAGTTTCCAAGTTTCAAGTTTACTGATTGGTTTGTATGGGTTTGGAATGTGTGAAAAGAGTACGAGAAAGTGCACTTCTGAGCTGAATCGGTGTTTTCGGTTTGATGTTGCTTCTTAATAAAGCTAAAATTGGCATTATTTGTGACAAAAAATGTTTATCATTATTATATAAAACTTTAAATGTTTTCGATTTTTGAATTGTTTGACTTCAAGGTTTGACTTTTAAAGTTTTTCCCACTGAACTGGATTTGGAGTACCATATATATTTAACCTCAAAACTTATTAAAAATTACTCATTCATACAGCTAGAACTAGTAGTATAATTATTATGTTGTTGCAGGAACACTTTTAATTGGCGGTATTCGCAAAGCATATCTCTGAAGCACAAAATTTCAAATCTTTTATCAAGTGAAATTGGTGTGAAGATTCCTTATGTTTGCCGGAAAATTGAAAAACAACGAAGCTTGTATTGCATAAGAAGAAATTTTTAGACTGGAGCCAGAGGGTGGTAGAGGCCCCCACATCATCTGGAGACTGAAGCTACTGGCTACCAATAAAGTCTGTTTTGGAGATAAAGGAACATCCCCCAAAATTGTTTTTGGGCTATCGTTGAATGCTTTTCCCCTTATAGCAAACGCGCTTCGCCGCGTCTCTGCTGTCTGTTTTACCAGCTAATGCTTGAGAGCTCTGTGGTTCGGTTCAGACAGAAGAATCTCCCTCTATAGCGATTTTTATGTTACGATTCTTACGTGTCTGTGACGGATGAATCTCACATGGCACTCCTATTCCAGGAGCTTATCCACTCTATCTTTTAAACACCCCTTCTGATCACATAAAGCTAGCAAAGAGGCAGGCGAGCATTTGCTGGGTGTGCATAAAAGGATGCTCCGCTAATACGGACTTCTAAGACACCCGGCTCCAGAGGCAATTCATCTTTTTATTTTGTCTTGTTGATTACTATTTATTTCAATTATGGTAGCGCTTACCAGAACTTCGGTCAAATCTACGTACTACGCCTCTCTTTCCTACCTTTCAAATAGCTATGAGAATTTGTTAAAATTTAAAGATACCTAAACACCAAATTTTGAGAGGCAGGGAGGCTTTTACAAATTTAGATCTATAAAAAAATCAATTCCAGCTGAATAATCATGTTTAAAATTGCATTTCTTATCTGCTACAATTTTTCTTACAATCAAGAAGTATAGAACCGGAAAACGGTGGACATTGTTCAAGAATTTATATAAAACATATGATTTGAACGAAATAACGATTGCTGAAGTAAGAAAGAAAATTGATCATAGGCAGCAACACAGAAATTTCAGTAAATATACACCAAGGAAGCAATCAGAATTTTGTTAGAAGCTAGGAGAACGCAAACAACATTGCATTCAGCAGGAAGAGAAGGGTAGAAGTTACTACAGAACGTTGTTGAAAAGACTTTTGGATAGGGGCGAAAAAACTATCATCGTCAGCTTTCTTTAACGTAGCATGATCTCGACGAAATACTCCTACAGTGAGAAAAACTCATCCTTGTAAATGTCTTCGATCAACTATTTAATTCGAAACAACACATTTTTTTCGCGACCCAGGTTGTCCTTCGTTAGTTTGTTAGCTGTATCTTTAAAAAATGGCAAATCCACGCGTATGAATTTGATACGTGAAAGCAAAGCAATTTTCTGAGTGCTAATCGTCCATAATTGACATGTGCTCAGCACTAGTGGCATTATAGACGTTTTCTGGACATTATATTCAAGGAAACGAATGGACAAAAATTACGAAAATCCAATGCAACCAACCTCTTCTGAATGTGGTGTTTGGCGAACATACCATTACTAGTTAAACCAGTTAAATTCAGTTAAATTCGGAGCAAATAAAAATACATGGATCAGTATGGATTAGAAGAATACATGGATCAGTATGGACACATTTATGCAGCAGATTATCAGCCCATAAGAGAGAGACATTAATTAGTTCTCCGGTATCTATTAAAGTTAAGCAAAATGATGAGGCTCACGCAAAGAAAGAGCATTGCCAAAAACATAACAATTTAAAAAAAAACTGAACAGGAACGTAATTATTTGTATTATTAAATATTACAAAAAAAATGAAGTCTACATAGAAATTCTTAAAAATTTTAAGCAAACAAAGCAAAGACGACAATAGCAAATCGGCTATAATTTTTTTTGTTTTTTGAGAAGGCGAGTGATTTTTGACCGATCTCACTGCTTCTTAATGTGGGAAAGCTCTTTCAGAAGATTTGGTTGAAAATCATTTCCATCTACTGCGAGCTCGCTAAAACTATTTATACTTGACTATCAATTTGGCTTTATGGGATCAAGGACGCTATCTCGAACTTGCACTGTCAGATTGTGCCACTCTAGAATGAGCGAAACACTCCATCGGTGTTTGTGCCTTGGATATCGAGAAGGCCTTCTATACAAGCTGATCAAGCTGGGATTGCCGAAAGTAGTAATACGACTCGCCGCAAGTTTCCTTGGCAACAGACATTTTTATGTGAGCTTCAGTGGAGCAAATTCACTTCAGATATATGTGACATCAGGAGTGCAACAAGGTTCTATCACTGGACCTGTTTTATACCCCATTTTCACTACAGACCTTCTTTTTCCAGTGAGCTATCCTCAAACCAAAGTCCTACAATATGCAGATGAAACGCTTTTATTCGCGTCGAGCCAAGACCCGCTCGAAGCTGCGAAGAGCCTTGAAGATTACTTGGTTATTCTTAGATTTTATTTTGATGAATGGGGCATCAAGCTAAATAGTAGCAAAACATAGCTGATTGTGTTCAAGAATCTTTTCACGTATCGGCGATCAAAAGCTATCTGCAAAAAAGTCGCTGTCTTGTTCGGAACTTCTAAAATTATACTCTTAGTCCTACATTGCGTTACCTTGGAGCAGATATGTGCTACGTTGAATTGTAGTTCTTGATATTTAATACCTATGTACGACATAGAATCAAAGTAGCCAAGTCCACATTTCAGCGCATTAGACATCTTTTCTCCAAAGGCTAAATTGTCAAAGGCTTTTCGACAAAGGCTAAATCCATTTATATATATAAGACACTGATTAAGCCCGTCTTGACATACGCAACTCCATCCTGGATTACCTGTTCCAAATCTGCCATGGCAGAGGCGGAGTTTTTCGAACGGAAAATTCTGGGCTTCTGCACTGGCTTGTTCTATAGCCCAGTAGCTAAAAAGCGGCCGAAGAACTCCCTCCTGTACCAGGAGACAGGACTTGAGCCACTTAGGGACCGCGTTGTGAAACTCACAACAAGATTTCACTCCCAGACAAATGGACACGAAAACAGACTGATCCGGGATATATGGCACACGAGAAGACCTAATGAACGATTTATGTGCCTTGCGGAGATAGCGGAAACATGGCGGCTTATGGACATGCTGTTCAATTATGTTTGGCCTGAATAGTTAAGACCAAGGATAGTTTAGAACTAGGCCAAGTCTAGGTCTAATTAGGCTAAGCTAATTATAGTTAGGCATATGCTAGATTCAGCTCAGTAAATTAAGTTAGCTTTTAAGTATTAAATAGATAAGTCAACTCCCAAGTAATGTACAACCTAAGCCAAAACAAAGTGATCATTATAAAAAAAAATATACAAACAATCGCTATCCAAAAAGAGCCAGTGGCCAAAATAGTATAGCTACTAGATTTAAGAATTTTTATGTTACTTATTATTTAATTTTTAAATTAAAGTTAATAAAATATATATTATTATAAAAAATTATTATCATATACATTTTGAAACATTAAAGAGGATGAAAAAGTACGTTCCATTTGCTTCATTCAAGAAGAATTCAAATGGGTTAGGCAAATATCTGCTTGGACGATATTGGGGCACTGGAAAAAAACGTGTTGAATCACTATAATGGTAAAAGAAAGTCTAGAGTAAAGAGAACATTCTTAGAAAGGATTGCTATGTGATCTACTTGCATAATATGTAAAAATGTAAAACGTTTATATTCACCAAAAAATATATATGCATTGAAATTAGCGGAAATCATTATTATTTTTTTTAAGTTACTTGCACTCCAGGATCTAAAGCGAAGCTGGAAACAAACTCCTACAAGCAGAACTCCCTTTACCCATACAACTGTCAAGCTCGCCTCAGTTAGCTTCATTGCATGCTAAATGACTTTATGGAAACTGATTTTTTGGTGGTGATCGGCTAAAATTAAAATAAAAAAGCAGGTGAATACATAATAGTGTAATTGTCTACAATTTATACTTAATACAAATGTATAAGCATTTGTTCTTTAGTTTTGTTTTTTGAACTGACGTGTTCAAATAAACTGAAGTCGGACGAATTTGTTAAACTATTAAAATCGAAACCAATCAAATTCGTTTTGTTAAACCATTTTCAACAGCAAACACCGGGTAAGTAATCTTTATTACAACAACGACCATCAAATAGTTGCAAATATAAAAATAAATAGCGAAAAGTAAACCCTTCCAAGGCAGAAAACAACAATTATTGAAAATCATCATAAAATCGTGAGTTCATTCTTTACAAACTGTGATCGAATAGGCTACGCAATGTATATGTTCTTTAGAGTATTGCGTATGCGAGGAGGACTACTTTTTCTTGAGGAATAACAATAACTGCTCATTTAAGTTAAAAAAAAACCAACAAAAAAGGTGATAGCAGTTAAAGCTCAGACCTCAATATTGCAAAGACATGTTAAAAAAAACATATGTACTTCTCACTTACAAACATTTCGAAAAAATTAAAAACAATGTACCTCTGTAAGGTACCCGGCTTCAGTCTTTAGACTACAACCCGCGTAGTGACTGATCGTGAAAATAGTGGTGAAGAACCTGAACTAATCGTTATTAATAAAATAAACCACGCTGGGAATTAAATTAACTATTTCAAGGACAAGAAATCAAAATATTTATGTATATCTATTTATGTATAACTAAAACACCATCATTCTAGTCTTGTGAAACTTTAATAATATATTAGGTCTGTTCACGAACTACAGCAGCAACAGAATTTTGCAGCTGGTTTCTTTTTGTTGCGAAATTTTAAAAATTCATGCTATTTCTAAGTATTGCATTGAACAGATACATTTCAAACCAAGCTAAAGTTGCAGCCAAGTTACTGCTGTTTGCCTTTGAATATTCTTTTATAGTCTATCTTTTCTCTATCTCATCCACCAGAGAAGTATATTTTCTCCTTTTTATCTATAAGAAGATTGATCTATTAAGAGGAAGCTATCTTCTTTGACCCGATCTAGACCTCAACACCAAATATTATTCCTTCAACCCGGCGCATAGAGCTATCATTGGTTATCATCGCATTTCTTTCATTTCATGATTCTTCATTATTCTAATCACGTCTTTATCTATGTAAATTCTTTCGATAAAACACTTTTTTGCCTTCAAAATTCGACATACAAACACCACCTCAAAATAGCCGATTTAGATAAACAATCAGTGATAACTATAATTATTGTCGATTTTACTCTGATTCCGAGAAACGACAAGACAAAAACTCTCAAGACAAAAAAAAACCTTAAATCCCTGCATTTTTTCTGACGCTATGGCGGCAATGATTACCGTTGACTCCTACATTTAGACTAATATCAAAATGCAAGGAGGCAGATGGGGAAAGCAAAAACAATAACCTTGATCTGAAAAGTTATATGAAGGGTGTACATTTATTTGTTTTGAAATTCCAAGCCATTTACAGGAAATGGTTCTATAAATTAGATATAGATAGCTTTAAAAACAAGGAAGAATTGTCCGTCGCAGAAAGATTTGATGGGAAAGTACAAATGTTTATAAAAGAAGCATGATAATGATGAAGAATTTTTAGCTGATTTGGGGTATAGAACGTTAGATTTTTGGAATGCGGAGGAAATTGATTCGTTTGGATTGTGTTTCTGCACCTCAAAAGCGGACTCATACGGAATGTCACAAAAGCAGCCCACTTGTGCAACCCAGCAAAAAGAAAACAACGGTGAGTCCGTGTTTGCAACGTATTTCACAGTCCCAAAATTTTCACTTCTTAAATCCTGCATTAAAATTGTTTTAAAAGTTTTATTTTATGTAAACAAAATAGTTGAAATAAATGCTAACTAAATATATGACGTTATGAAATTATATAAAAATATAAAAAAAGGATGCTTCGAAAACAATTTTATGCATCATCGTCATACCAGTCTTTAAATTCATAATGACTTCAAACTAATTCCATCTGCAAAACAAACTCAACGCTCAAACTCAATGTCATGTCATCATCTTCAGCTAAAACATAGAACAACACTTAACTATTGCATTAATTCAACATCATTTCCATTTCTTTTCCCGTCCTACATTAAAATAAATTTAATGGAAGAAATACAACCTCCCTATCCAAACCCTCTAAGCCTTCAAGAAGAACAGCACTCTAGCTGGGCGGTAAGCGACCATTCCTCTGAAGTCAAAAACATAGAAAATCTGTCCTTTTCGAGATAAGGACGCTTCGGGGAACAATTAAGCAATTATTTAATGTTAGCTTTGAGGTATAGATAGCACAGACAGTAAGTAGTAGGACGAGTAAAAAGCCAGTCATTTTGCCAAGTGATGTGGTATGTTGGCGCCCAATGTGTGGTATGACGGTAACTTAAAGTTTTGTTTGTTTACTGTAATGGAATGTGGCGTGAGGAACAACAAAATGTATTACGAGACAAGATATGCCACAAAATATACTTATGTGGGATGGATATCAGTGAATGTGAAGTAACGTGTGTTTTTCGAGGATTTAAGGTAATGGAGTGATAGCAACGGATATAGATAGGCAAAGTGATTGTACGCGTCTGGGGTGAGAGATAATGCAATGAAAAATAAAATCAACAGTCACCCTGTGCGTTGGCGCTAAGCCGATGCGACTGCCGGAGAAAAAAATGGTTGGCGGCATTTAATTAGGCAAAGTGCTGGCTGTGTTTAGGTGGAAGGGAGATAAATCTTGCATTTGTACAGAATAAGTATCAAATTAGTTTCGTTGCAGTAAACTTGGATTTCATTCCCCAAGGAAAGTTTATTATTTACAAACAATATTTTTTATTCAAAAAATGTGACTTCAAATTTAGATACTTTAAAACTTAATTGAAAATCCAACTCGCAGGCTCAGTATTGTTAAGATGAGGAAGCAAGCGCAGCATTGCAAGAAAATCTGTGAAAAGCGAGCAACAGCTAAATGGGCTAGGATGTAAATAAGTGATTTGTATGGGGCGGGCTTAAATGCTGCTGAGCACATTGTTTGCTAGGGATTGTTGGAAACCGAATTACTAATTAAAATAAAAACGATATTGTCGATCGGTGACCGAAATCAAGAATCCAAGACCGGTTTTCGATATCTTAGCGAAATGCATCTAAATGTTGAACAACCATAATCCGAAGGAAGCGGAAACATGGTGCACAGTGTTTTTCAACCACCAGAAGCTATTGGAGGCGTGAATGAAGCACTTCTTTATGGATTGAAAATAATTTTAATTTTTTTATTGACTTTATTGTCTGTTAATTGAAAAATTTCAATTATTTTGCTCATCCAATTATATCAATGGTTTCCGTTGTCTCAATCTATACGTTAAGTCATCGTTAGTCTACAATAAATATCCGAAAATCCTTTTTTCGTATCGGATACTTTTCAAAAGAAGCTGGCAAATCGAAACATTAATTGAACAGATAAGATAGAATATTTCTTGCAAGAAAATAAAAGTTAGAATTTCCAGCTTCATATATGTTTACTACACTGTAATGATCCATTTTATCCTTTTTGGTCAGGATGTTTCTTGAACTATTTTTTGTTCGAAATAGAAAAGGCACCCAACTATAAAGAATACGCTCTGGGAGCTTTTCTAGACATTGAAGGCGCTTTCAATAATGTGCATACAACAGCCATTATGGAGAGCCTCCACTCAACCAACACCCACCCCACTGTTTGTAGCTGGGTAAGCAATATGCTTAAGCAAAGATACATAAAGGCTGAGTGGGCGGGGTCATAAATCACTAGGAAGGTCCATAGAGGCACACCGTAGGGAGGAGTTCTATCTCCTTTCTTGTGGAACCTGGTTATAAATACAATTTTTGGTAAGTTTGAACGCAATGGTCTAACGGTTGTGGCCTATGCCGATGACGTTGCTATATTAGTCTCGGGCAGGTTTCCGCACTCCCTCGGCCAGCTCATCGAATATGCTCTGGGGCTGGTTGGGGAATGGGCATACACCGTGGGCCTCGGCATCAACTCCAATAAAATTGATCTCGTACTTTTCACTAGGAAGTACAAAATCCCTGAATTAGCCCCAATCAGGTTGAGCGGCACCAGGTTAAGTCTCAAGTCACAAACTAAGCACTTGGGTCTTATTCTGGACAGCAAACTCACCTGAAAGGCGAATTTAGAGGAGATGCGATTTACGCCAGTGCTTACTTTTCAAGCTGCTCCATTGCCCTATGCTCTCCGATCTTGGTTATATGCTGTGTCTACGTAACGTCAATCGATCAGATAGATCCCAATAAATGTTTTCTCTTCCCTTCGCGCGTTCTGAAGTTTATTTCAACTCACCGCTATTGCGTTTGCCCAGGAAGCATAATGATCTTCAGCTTGGTCCTTTTCCGCTAACGCTCTGTCAATTTAAGTCCCACATTAAAGACATAATTCTTAATGCTTCTTATAATGATTGATTTTCTTTTTAATTTTAGTACTATTTTTGCATTTTCTTCGATGTTGAATTGTATATTAGCTTTAATTTGTTGAAGTTATAATATGTATATTTTTAATATTTTCATTTATTTGATTTGCTATTTTCTTCTTTTGGATTTATTTAATTTTTTTATTTTTGTAATTGGGCAGAAGCCTGTTAAAATGGAAGAATAAAATAAAATAAATAAAATAAATAAGAGAGTGCTGGGTAAAGCGTGGGGTCTAAGCCCTGCCTTAACGCACTGAATCTATATGGCGATAGCCAGGCCTATCCTTGCTAACGGATGCTTGGTCTGGTGGCCAGCTGTGAATAAGACTACCTTTGCCAGCATGACGAACAGAGTTCAGCGGTTGGCGGCTCTCTGTACCATAGGTGCCTTAGCATCGGTTCCTTCATCTGCTCTGAATGTCCTGCTTCATCTGCCTCTGCTTGACCTCTTCGTTAGGGGTGCTGCTGCAAAAGCTGCTGTCAGGCTTAAGGAATTGGGACACTACGAGTCAGGATCCTTCGGCCACAGCAAAATTGAGCGGGGGTACGCAGGTAGCACCGACTACTTGGTCCCCACGCTGTGCTTTGAGCGGGGATATCAAGCGAATGTGGGAGATTGGCAGGAGTGGAATCAGCAAATGGGTGGAGCAACTCTTAGTATGGCTGCCGGAGTGGATGCTGCAACATTTTCTGCAGATGCAACTATGAAAGCAGCTTTCAGGCTTTCTTATCACTGTATTATTTTTCAGGTGCAAGGTTTTTGCGATACGTGGAGCCGCAGACCTAGCACACGCCAGAGATACTACAAATGAGGAAATCAACATTTTCACAGACAGTCAAGCAGCGGTTAAAGCTCTGATGTCTTACACATACAAATCGAAGTATGGCCCTGAACAGACTGGCCCTGAACAGACTGGGCATCAACAGTAGAGTCAGAATTTTTAGGGTTCCTGATCACAAGCGCATTGAAAGAAACTAGAAGGCGGATGCTCTCTAGTTTCCTTTCTAGTTTCTAGCACGAGGCTAGCCTTCCCCTGTGAGGATTAGTTGACATTCCAACTCCAATCCAGACGATCAAATACTCTATCGACTCCATTATGATGCAAGGTGCGATGTGCAGATGGCGTGCAACTCAGACCTGCAACCTAGCCAAAATCATGTGGGGGTCATGCAATCACGTAGCGACTAGGTTCCTGCTCGGTTTAGCGTGGACTGACTGCAAGCGGCTGGTCGGTATCATTACTGTCTTGTAACAGCTCATGCCATGAAAATGGGACTCCTAACCAGCGACACCTGTAGGAAGTGTCAAGAGCCGGGAGTCTCTCAAACAATCCAACACCTTCTGTGCCACTGCCCGGCACTGGGGAAAACCAGGCAACAATGCTTCGGTGAGCCCTAGGTGGTGGATCTCTCACATGTAGCGGAGCAGAGGCTGAAGGACATACTTCAGTTTGCAAAAAAGTTCGGGGCCTTCGATGTCCTTTTGGACTGAAATTCCCTTCTCCGGGTCCATTCATCTGGTATCGGTACGGACCAAATAGGTCTATGTGGGGCTATGCGCCAGCCAGTTATCCACAACTTACGCTTTCCAACGAGCTATATTTTAAGGCTGTACGTTAAGCATAAAATTTTATACTGAATGCCACACTAACTGAAGTTTCTCAAAAATTTCAATAAGCCATATTTCCGCCAATATACCATATTTTTCAAAAATATTTTATTTTCGTTAATTAGCTCACCAGCCCTTCTGGATACCAAAATATTTCTAAATTTCAAGGAGGTGAGTTCAAAAATTATCTGAAAATTGGTCGATTTTCCATGGGATTACCCTTATTTAAGAATCTTGCACCACAGCACTAGCAAATCTTTTAAATCTTCAGAGTCCCATATTAAAGAATTAAATCAGCAATATAACGACCAAACTTTGTAAGATCATTACGATTAAAAAAGTTTTTCGCCATTTCTCACAAGTAAATCCTTTACGAACGTACTTTAACATCTACAACTTGAATGTAATGTTTAGTTTCAAAATGTTAGATGCTAGGACGGAAGTATGTGTGCACTAGTTCTCTTTTTCGGTCACAGTAAGAGTTTAAGTGTGGACTCTGCAACGGTTTAAACTTTTAACGAGAAAACTGATGTCTAGTAATGGAACAGGACTGGTGAGAAATGTAAGGATCTATGCGTGAAACGTAATTTAACTCATTTAGCTGTTGAACTAAATAAGCCAAATATAATTGAAGCCAAGATATTTCACTTGTATGTGTAACAAGGACTTAGATTTTTTGAAGGAATATGTTCAATTTTATAAATTATAGCTTAGAATATAACTTAAACAAATTATGAAAATTCTAATGATAATAAATCAATTATTTTAAATAACATAATGTATAAGTCTGATTGTTGTTTTTGCTTCTTTTCAGCTACTGCATTTTCTGGAGAAAGTTGTCTCCACTATTTGTAGCTCATAGTTCTTGGTACACTGGAGGAACTCTAAGCAGGCAATATTCCTGCTTCATTTGATCGGTCACTGAATCGGTTTTAGGACAAATTAGTCTGAATTGCCATCCATAAATTGTGCTATCATGCCTGAAATCATGACAATTACTTTAAAATTTTACAAAAGTTATTTTTTATTAGGCCACCAAACAGGCCAAATTCAATGAATAAATCATTTCAGCATATCTTTAGTTTTCCCTCAGCAGGAAACTCTGAGGAATCTGGCTGTTAGTCTGTTTTAATTATAAAATTTTCCAAAAACTTTTATTTCACTCTTTCAACAACTTTATCCCAGATCAACTTCTCACCACTCATAACTGGATCAAAAACAATTTTCTCAGTTGAAAAACTGAAAAACTTCTTTCAACTTTTCTATCATCCGCTTTGGTAAATTTAATTTTCCTGCGTCATTTTAGTCAACTATCACTTCACTTAAACAATCCGAATAATAATTCACATTTCCAAACCACAGCACCACAAATTCACCACAAAATTCCAAAATTCCTGCATTTTGAAAATTTCATATTTAAGTGCTAGCCCGGATAGCATGGTCCATTTTCGACTCAGTTCGGTCAAGTGATTTCTCGTCTGTCCGACAATCGAGCAAACACACAGCAACGTCCCAGATGGACAGAAAGTGCATTCAGCGAATGAAAACAGAAACAAAAACAACAACAGCAAGTAATTCTCGAATGATACGAAATCATGCAAGTGTCATCATCACAAGACACAATACGACAAATATACAGCTCGTTCGCTCACTGCATTGTCTATCATCGGGACATGCCTTGGCGTAATTCTGGTAGAAAGTCCTGAAATGGAAGTTCGTACCGGCGAACAATTTTCAAGCATTTTGCATAGCCGCATTTACTGTCCAGTCGGTCTGTTTCTACATGACAATGATATTTACCGAGCCATTATGATAGTGTCCTGCTAGTGTCCAGCATTCATGTCTAGCGAGTGTCCAACCAGTGCATCTTGATCAATATTCCCGGCTGCTTCCATTGTCCGGTACAAGTGGCTGAGTGCGTGCGCTGCTGTGTTGGTCTGCAATGGTATGCCAAGTCTATGAAATTTGCGTTAAGTCAACCAACATCCTGTTTATTATGCATGGCTTCCCAAGACAAATGCTAGAATAGAACTCAGACGGAATTCTTCATCCTCTTCCAGAAAATTTTAAATTGATGGATGAGTATGTGACTGTGTGTGGTTTTTTATGGACTTGTGGCGTTGGAAAATAGTATTTGAAGTAATTGCATGTTAAATAGAGGGTTTATTGAAATTTAGATGCTGAGTGGAATTTATAGGCTTTGGAGTTAGAGCGAGGAATGGAGAATTGAAGTCAAACTGAATGCTAACATATCAGAAAGTATTCACCAGGGGAAAGAAAACTTATTGGCGTAAAGCAAGAAAAGGCATGATTTCTGCCAAGGTCTAGAAGATTAGATAACACCCCACACTGGGCGCTTTCAAAATATTATCTTTTCTGGGGAATTAAGGACCCAAACATGAAAACTTTGCAAGAAAGCAACTGTAAATACGCTCATAAAATAATAACTTTGGTCATCAGTAGAAAACCTTCATTGATTGCTTTGTCTAAAAGATACATTCGAGAAGAATGACAAGTCGACTAAGGTTCAGTTACCGAAAGCATTAATTACCCATAAATGGGGAAGTGTTGCATTTGATAAGAGTTTCCTGGGGTAGTACTTCAAAAAATTGTAAACCTATCTCCAGAAAAGGGGTATATAGGCTATTGCTTTCTAGCTTGATGCTCGAAGTTCTGTCCGATGTCAAGTTTTTAATTGTTTGAAATTCCGCTCACTCAATCAGTTAAAATCCGGTTTGAAAAATTGGTTGAAACAGAAAGCCAGTTCTTACTCCTGGGGCTGTATTGTGTTGCAAATAAAGAATAATATCAAAACAAGAAATTAGAGAAAACTAAGGTTACGGGATTCACGGTGCACAATTTGAAAAGAAATCTAGTTCAGGCTTGAAAAATTGTGACTAACGATTTCCCGGACTACCATGTTGTCCTTCAAATCCACCGTTGTCTAAACCATCCGTTTAGCGTAATTTTAGGGTATTTGTAAATATGTCTTTTGTCTGTTACCAATTATTAATAGATTTACTTGTTATTTTTCTTGCCTCATTATGAATACCTTGTTTTTTTGGGCTCGATTCAATTTGGTACGTCCATGAATTTTTTATAACTTGTTTGGTGAAATAATAATAGTGCTAGCCTGAAAGTAAGTAAGTTAAGTATTTCTCATTTTCAAGCTTGGAAGGCCAATTTTTTAAAAATTGGGATAAAATTGGGATGACCAAGCTGCAGAGATTACTACCAATAAAGTTTTGACATTCGCCAAATACTACTGAGTCAACGGTTGGATGTGTATGTTTAGGCACAGCTGATTTTTTGGAAATATTATCATATGGAAATCCAGTATTTTAAATAGCTGCTGTCATTAAAACTGTCTTCCTCTCTATATTTTTGGCCTCAAGATAGATTATGTATAATGCTTTTGGGCTAGTCGTTTTGCAGTTATAAATCAGAGCTATTCAACACTCTCCTCTCATTGCTGGCATGCACTTCCCACCACTTGTGACAGCGTCTGACAAGCTTTTGTCTTTTGTACACTATCCTATTGAATTTCCAGGTGACGAAAACATTCAATCATAAGAACTAGCTAAGCATTGACTCCAGGAAAGAGTAAAAAGTTAAACCTCCTTAATTTTTTTTTTTTTTTTGGCAAATGTTTGCACTCATTGAAAAGAACTGTATATATTGTGATGATTGGTAAAAGCAGGAAAAAGACCTTGCTTTGAGTGACTCAAATAAGTGATGATGTGACTCAATATTTCAGGCTGTACAAAGTGGGACTAACGAATGTCATTTTGGCTGTTTCTTTCGTCTTATAACCGGAGATTCATAATAGCGATAGGCTGTTTTTTGCCTTTATTTCATTTAGACCTTCCCTCTTATCGAACAGTATATCTGAAACCATTTGGTTGTCTGATATGATTTTAGATCTGAACCTTTTAGCGTTCCGTTTCTTTATTATGTGTGTTGTTTTAAGTTTGGTAGATAATTTTGATTGGTTTATTTGGTCTGCTAAGGGAGGAAGAAGTGCATTTTGCACCTGAGTCTACGATCCCTGCTCCTACACCACAATACATCTTCGAGCCATTCATATACCACATTTGTGTCCTATTGTACTAAGGAGTGGAGAGAATTCCATCTTTTTTTGGATAGAATTATGATATGGTTGTTTTAGTCATTATTCGGTCACTGAAGTCTAAAATTGCTATTACGGGTTGAACGTCCTCTAGAGCTGTTATGTAGCCTCTTAGTTCTCTTGATTTTAATTTGCACCAGAAGACCTGTTGTAGGCTTATAACCGGCTTTGCCACTTCCGTTGAAATCTTTAGGGACATCAGTTTAAAGTTTAAAAGGCGTTTGGCGCCTCTAGTTGGCCTGGAGCTCATCATTTTGTAATGAGCACAGGCTATACTTCAAAGTTTTGTGAGCCCGAGTTTTTTTTTTTTGAGTTTTTATATCTTATTACCACCAATTTTTTGTAAAAGGTCCCACCATTTGCTCGAGCAAATTACTAAGGAAGGGCATTCGAATGCCTAGAGTGCCTTGTTTGGAAATGATCTCTTATGGCATCCGAGCATTTGCTATTGTACTTGCAAAGTACCTAAGTGGTCGTTAGTGCTGTTTTGCTTAGATGACAGCCCCGGAAGACTTTCCTACACGGAGAGAAAAGTGTAATGAAATTATACAAAATTTGCAATTAATTTTATTGCAATAGTAGTAATTTTTTGCCCCATTACCTTTGTAATCAATTGCACTACACATTTTACTACTTTGTTGTGAATTATGTATACATGAATGTCTCTACTACAGCGCAATGAACATGTGTGAGTTGTAGTATGTAGTGGAATTTACTATTATTTGAAGGAAAATAGTAAATTTTCATCAAATTTGTAATAACATTCAAGTTTTCACATCGAATTTTCGGAATAGTAAATTTTATTATCCACTGTAGTAAAAATCATTGCCGAAATTTCTTTCCGTGTATGCAGATGAATTTCCAGACATTATACATTTTCCTTAAGTACCATCGCTGTGCCACTTATTTTTATGGCTACCATATCGATTTCTTTGTTTTTGGTTTTATAAGAATTGATAGATAAACCCTTTTCAGTGCAACATTGTATATCTTATTACTAATTCTAAATCATCCGCTTAGTAGAGTTTGATTTGGTATTTAGTATTGAGAGCCCCGAACAGGTCACCTACCAGTTAGGATCATAGCAGGGAGATAATACTCCTCTCTGTGGAAAGCTTCTATTAGTACTGCTCTTAAGTTTGCTTCTTCAGCTCGGCAAACACATCTTTCGCCTATCTTAGTATTTCAATCAAGAAGGATCGATCTTGAATGATACCCCTCCTCTGAAGTACAAAGTGCAGAAAGTCGTGATTCCGATAGTTAAAGACTCCTTATATGTACATGCATGATACGATTTTCTTCTCATCCAATGCGTTTTATTATTCAAATAGAAAATTTTGTAGTGGTGGTTTTACTTGAAGATCACTCTTTATGTATAAGTGATCTTTAATTTGAAAGACATGAAGCTAATTGGTCTTTATTATTTTGGTAGGTGGCCCAGTTAGCTGCCACTTTCAGGGATAAACACAACCCGCGCCAGAATGCACGTTTTTGGTATGTGGCTGAGTTTAAAGTTCACTCTAAATAAGTGAGCCAGTATGATTTTAAATTTTCCTGTGGTTTTTTGTAGTCTCATCCCCGTAAAGTAAGTAATTTGAAAGAGATTATTGCTCTTGCATCTTACTCAAACTTGATGATTTGTTTAACCAGGAGTAAGTGGGGTGTCCGCTCAAGGCCTTCATTTTCATTGGCAGGGGTTTGAAGTAGTTATATATGCCTTTTCTGACCTTTGGACATGGATTCTTATAACCTGGTAGTCTTTGGGATGATGTTGAGACCTTCACAAATTCATCTCCTCCTATTTGTCTTTACTCCTATTGACCTGAGTCTCTTTCTCAGTATTATTTTCCTAATCGATTGTAACCTCAATTTCGTGAACCTTGTTTCTTGCACAGAGCTGGAATTTGTATTTTCGATATAAATTCTTCGTGGACATCCACGTTGGTTTTTCAACATTTTTTCTTGGTTTCTGTTTACATTTATTCCCAAAAGAAAAGACTAAATTATTGAATTTTCGGAAAACATGTACGCAATGAGTAGTTTTATTTAGAATAAAAAACAAAATATTTCCACCTTTTAGCAACAACAGTCATTTTAGTGAATTTTCAGGTATCCACAATGGTCGCTTCTATGGAAACGATCGATTTAAAAAAAAAGTATGCCAAATATAAATTAATTATTATTTAAGCTGGGCTATGATAACGCTTTCATACACTTTCATAACGCATATTTTCCAAATAACATTTGAAGGATATATTAATATTTATAAGGAGAAGGCAAATTTTTTAAAATTAACGAACCTTAATATAGGTTAGGTTAGGACAGGTTAAAGTGGCTACCGGTCTACAGAGGTCGGCCGACCGAAACACATAGGCACAAAAGAGGCCCGTTGTGATGCCACAATAATTTGTGAATTTCTCCTTCTCACTGAACTCGGAAAACCATCTGCTTCCCTTGACAAATCGCGCTATCCCCTTTAGATCAACTAGGGACAACTCGGTCAGGTTTGAGAGAAAGGGAGCACCAATTGCCACCAACCTTCTCCTTGCCAACGCCTGGGACTGACACAAGAGGTAGAGGACGGACTCCTCCTCATCCTCAGAGCCACAACTCCGACAGAAATCGTTAAACTGCACGCCCAATCGTTGTGCATGTCGTCTTATGAGGCAGTGGTCCGTAAGAACTCCCACAGTGCAGCGTAGAGCGCTTCGAGTTCAGCCTAAAAGTTGCCTGGTGCGATGCACATCTATGGATACCCAGGCTGCCTTGCTATTGCACAGCATCCTCGAGATATTTTTGCCTGATGGCCAGTTTGACCGATGTCATCGGTATACCTATTGAGAGGGAGCAGGAGACCTTCGGTAACAAGGTTCCAAGCCTTGCTAGGTCATTGGTCTCACAATTGCCCTGAAATTCCCTATGTCCAGGTACCCAAATCAATTGAACAACCGAATGTCTCGACATTTCCCTAAGAGATGCACGGCATTCACCATCAATCATGGAAACTGTACAAGGACCAGCGAGCTATTTAATAGCCGCTTGGCTATCTGTGAAAATGCCAATATCAACCCCGAATATTCGATTACACCGAAGCCAGTCAATTGCCTGTAAAATAGCCGCAACTTCCGTCTGAAAGACACTACAATGGTCTGGTAGACGGAAAGACAGCTTGAAATTCAGCTCATCTGAGTATAGACCACTTCCGACTCTATTGTTTAGCTTTGAACGGTTAGTGCACACATGGATAAGCCCACTTTCGAGGGTGACACCATCACGCAATTCATCCCTACTAGGAATGCGAGTAGTAAACGCCAAATCTAGTAGGCACTGTGGAGCGATGTAGTCAACATCCGCTGGAGCGGGAACCCCCTCGACCAAAATTTTCGCATGATCAAATTCTGTTCTACTCCATGCCGAGATACAATTCAGTCTCACAGCAGCAATATTAGCTTGCTGTAAGATAAGTAGATTGGTTGGAAGCCAATGAAGTAACACGAATAGTGCCTTAGTAAGGGTGGTGCGGAGCGCAAAGTTACAAGTATTGCAGCCATTCATCGCACTTTTTCAAGCTGCCGTTTGCAGGTAGCCTTAAGAGCACCCTGCCACCAAAACGCCACCCCAAACAATAGAACTGGCTCAACTACAGCAGTGTAAAGCCAAGCAAGAGTACGAGGCTGTAATCCCCACTTCGCTCCTATGGCTCTTTTACAGCAGTAAAGTGCGTTGAAAGCCTTCCGAGCTCTTTCTGCTACATTGTAGGTCCATAGTTAGTTCGAGTCAAGGATCAGCCCTAAATACCTGACCCTCTAGCTCAAAAGAAGGAGCTTTGTACTTCCTCGTAAATAGCATTAGTTCCGTTTTATTAGGATTCACATTCAAGCCACACTCATGACTCCAGCGTGAAAGTATGTCAAGAGAGTAATTTAGCCTCTCCGATAGCGTAGATAAATACTTTCCCGACACTGCTACAGCTATGTCGTCTGCATGAGCAATCTTTTTGCACCCGGCACGGTCCAGCCTCATTAGAAGAGTATTCAGCGTGATGTTCCACAGCAGGGGAGAGAGGACTCCACCCTAAGGTGTGCCCATACTGACTCCTCGTCTTACGCTGCCACTCACCAGGGAAGAGATAACCACTCTACTTTTGAGAAGCTGTACAATAAAAGCAATCAGCCGCTCGTCAACATGCAGCACCCAGTAAGCCTCAACAATTGCGTTAGAATTTACGTTGTTGAAGGCTCCCTCGATGTCCAAGAAGGCGGCAAGTGTATATTCCTTAAGAGCAAGACATTTCTCAACTTGCTCAATAAGGACGTGAAGAGCAGTCTCAACAGACTTGCCTTTGGTATACGCGTGTTGTGATACATAAAAGCAAAATACTACCAGAATGATACTTAAGATACCAACTTGTTTACCGTACTGTTCAATTGCTCGACATAATTCTCATTTATTGTTAACTACCTATAACGGCGATTTGGGAATGTTTTGTACTAGCAGGATTCAAGCAGTTAAACAATTCTACAAGTAATTCGATTTAATATTTGCTCCAATGAAAAAAAAAAAGATTCCAGGCAAAGAAAACCGCCACTCTTTTATTCGAGGTTATGAAAGATGCCAAATTTGTAAAAGGCTATTGCATATTATAATGAGTTTAACATTTCAACAACCCGTTTACATACCACTGGTTCAATCTCAATCCTAAGCCAATCCAGGATTGTACTTCCGGATATTGTAAGCGAAATCATAAAAGCAGTATCACATTTTTGCTCTATAGCGTTTAAGAGCTCCTGTTTTTAGTTTAAACATCAAACTATTTTTCAGAACCACAAATCCTTTATCTTATCTATGAAAACGACAAAAACATACTCTCTAAAATGAATCATCCATCTTAGCCACCCCAATAACAGAACGTCTCTATATCCAAAAAGTCTTTTTCAGTCTTGTTAGTTTAACCATTTCCGTAATATATATTCCACCAAATAACAAAAATGCATCCATCATCCCAGAAAAAAAACACCAATCATCTATCGATCCATCCATGCCACCGATCATATGCCAATAGATTTCATGGTAAAACGCCTTCAAATTGGGTGAGATTCCCGCTGCGGTCTAATCCGCTATTGAATTTCGCATCCGGGATGAGGGATTATCATAGAATATGATGTGACAACGACATCATCGGACATATGAAATGACCGATGTCACCGTGTGCTATTTTAATTAGAAACAAGGGAAACGGGACATCACACTCGTACAATATATTGTGAACACCAAGCTGATTGCTGCTGCACCAGCGAACCACACACATATTTCCCTCGGGGTCTTATTAGGCACGATGTACAATAGCCACGTGTCGCCAGGATAAAAGTCATATGTTCCGAGTTCAGGGTGTGGTAATATTTGGAATTGAATTCATACATACAATAGAAATTTAAAAAAAAAAACCCTAGCGCATCAGAACCGCTAGAAAACTAATTTTCGAAGAAATTGTCTTTGACTGACAAAAAAAATGTGGAAAGACGTAATACACTTTTCTGTGGAATCATATCAACCATTCCTTATCCAAAGCAACAAAACTCAACTGTAACACAAATGTTGAAAATGTTCAGTGCTGGCAGCACTTTCCCAACGAAGCAGCAATAAGTTTACTATAACAAGCTCATACTTAAATCAACTTATCCTTTGAATTTCGTTCTCATCGGAGGATTTCATCGAAAGTTTTAGCGGTTAAACATTGTTTGAGGCTGCCATCCGAAAAATTTTCAAAACTCGGAAAATTTAAAAATTGGTTTATTATTTTTATCGCAAATGATTTGCATATGAGTATGTGATTTCAAGCATCTGTTGGTGCAATATTTACGAAAATGGCCAATGCTGGTTACCCTGTGTTAGCAGCAAAGCAAAATATATACCACATCTGCTTCACGTTAAGTTAAACGCAACCAGTAAATTTCGTTTCGATTGAATCACTGCGCTGGAGGTTATACGGGTGAAAAGAATTTTAGGGTTACCACCCTCAAAACTTTTCAAATTTTTAAAGCGTTAATATTTGTTGTTAATTTTCATTGCAGGATGATTCCCATTTGCAAATCTAATGATATAATCACTTAGTAAAGAAATTCCAAAAAATTACAAAAATGGTCATAGCTGGCGGCCCTTTCATGATATTTGTACGAAACTCCTACGACACTTGGTTCACATTAAGGTCCATTTACCGCATGAACTTCGTTTTGATTTCCACACTGGACCGGAAGTTAGAGGGAAAAAAGCTTTATTTTGCTGAGCAAATTTGCAAGATTTATTGAGACAAAAATCACCACAGCTGCCAGCCCTATACTAATTTTTCAACCAAATTTTCATCAAATATTACATAAAGTAACATCCAAGTACTGTGTGAATTTTGTTTAAATCTGATGGCTGAATCGAAAGTTATAGGTCAAAAAGCTGTTTTTTTTCTCAGTGATTTTTCAAGATGGTACCACTGCCACAGGGTTGCCCGCATTTCAAAATCACTTCTATCAGACCTGGTCTCAGCTAATACTAACATGTCCTATAAATTTCATTATGATCGGATAATCCGGTCGTCAGTTCTCGTGAACAGAACTTTCGAGTGCTGAAAATAGAAGTAATTTGGTGATGGGATGCCGTTCTTGTGTAAATCGGAGTTTTGAAAATTTTACCTTGACATGACGGACAATGAATAAAATTTATCAAAGATTTGAAATTTTTGTCAAAAATCATAAAAACTTTCAGGAAGGTCAATGATTTGAAGGATTTTTTTTCAGCAGCCTGCCACAGCTGCAGGGTTACCCGCTTTATATTGAAAATCCATATGTGATAAATTTTAGTCAACATCAATACGCTCTGTAATTTTCACGCTGATACATTGTTTTTCTTACAAGTAATGACATATCAAAATTTGAAAAAAAAATCCTTGCCTACTTTTAGGCACCCTGCACCCACACACGGCTCAATATTTCCAATTCTTTATCATAGACAAGCTTAAAACATAATTAATTTTCATTCCCAATACTTTTCTTTAACAAAAATTTACACTGCTTGGAAATATAGGAGTACCTCAAAATTCACTAAAACGCTCGCCGCCGCCAAAAGGTTTAGGGTATCTGAATTTCAGAAAATCATGGACCTACCTACTATATACATCTACGTTCTCCGAAAATTTCAGCCAGTTCAGAGATTATCTCGGAAAATCATTTTGCTGACATATATATATATATATATATATATATATATATATATATATATATATATATATATATATATATATATATATATATATATATATATATATATATATATATATATATATATATAATACAAAGAAATATGAATTTTCGGCGAAACGAGTTTAATACTAATGTTCTTCGATTATTAGTAAAAATTATAGTAGAAGAAGCATGAAACGTTGAGCAAGATTTGTGAGAAAATTGAATGGAAGTCATTCATATCAATCGCATAATGTAAGCTGTGGCAACGTGACTGGATAACGATGTTTGAAAAGTCGGAAGAGGTATTAAGATACTAATCAGTGTAATTTTGGTTTAGTTAGTTTCGAGGCTGTGAGATAAAATTATTTTCGAGAATATTTTTTGAAGTGCCTATTTGATTATATAATGCCAGAAGCAAATAAGTATTTAGCCAAAAAATGTTGAGGTGCATAAGAAAGAAACAAATCTGTATCTACAAATCAATCGGTTTACATACGATTTATTATTTCAAAGTTAATTAATTGAATCTGGAAGTCCTGAAATGTAAAAAAAATAATTGCACATCAAATGTGTCATCTTCATTTTATAAAATTATCATAGAAGCCGTTGACTCGTTTCTTTTTTATCTTTGTTTTCGGCTTTTGTACATTTTGAAATTCCACTGGATACAAACTTAAGATGCTTAGTGTGATCAAACAATAACTTTCTATTAGATTTATTTGCTTGAGTGATTTTTAGGCCTTATTTTGTTCAGAACAGAAATTACTAAAAACTGGCAAACAGAATAACTGTTATTGGTATGAAGAATAATACGTCTGCATATTATTATTCTTCTGAATGCTTTTCACTGGAGCTCCAAATTATAATATTATTTTTCCACTTAGTCACAGCATTTTGCTCCACTTATTCCATCGTCAAATTTCATTTCCCTCAAAATACCAGATGAAAAAAAAAACATTTCCATTTCTTCTACTTTCCAGGCTTAAACAAAGACCACTTAAACGAATTTAACAAATGAAACGATGATCCATTATTAAAATATTTATTTCAAGCATCACACATCGTCGTCTTCTTGGATGAATGCAAGAATCCCACCATGTTTTCTCGACGACCTCTAAAAAATTGAACGTACTAAAAGCATCCAGCTTCCATTATACAAATATACATACGAACGTTTATATTGGCCAAGAGAATTAATTGCTTCCAGACAATTCAACATCGGCATCGACGTCCAAGTTCAATGGTCTACAAAATTAATTAGACTCAAAGTCAATATCAACGTTGTTACGTTGTAAGTATAGGGACTATGCATGTACTCGTCGAGTGCATGTACGATCCACCCGCGCAATAGCCTGACTCAATTTTGGATACTCTATTTACATATACACCCATGCACGTAGCAACAGACCATGTATATTTACATCTCATGTGAGTAATGAGTAGCCTGTATAGGCCTTCATATCAAGCCGTCGTCCACAGTTGACCATTCAAGTGAAATGGCTGCAGTTTGCAAGCCCCCTTCATTGCAAATATGTGCATCCATCAGTGCGATTTCTCTGCACTGCATAAACTTAACGAATCGCAAAAATAACAACAATCACATATTGCATAGATTATGACCATGATGGTCGTGATGAGGATGATGATGGTGCTGGACCTAAAGTTGAGGATAACGTTGGCTACGAGATGGTCACTATCCGTATAGTGCTCTATGGCTTTTTGTTCATTTAACGTTAAAATATGAAAATTAATTTGACACTTAACAGACGCGAAAGCACTGAAGTCACATGAAATGTGAATTGTGGGCAGTTGTGCGGTAAACAGGCAATGAGCGTATTGACCACGAGCTGGACGAATAAAAAAAGGAATACAATTGGAAGCATTGGAGTTAAATGGTTAATTTTAAGTTTCAACACTACCAGCTAACTTAAGGCTGATGATTTTGGAATAATACTAATATGATAAGGATTAGCTCCTTTTAATGCCACAATCTTTTCAAGCTTCGATCACTTGCATCAAATACAATTCATTTAGTAAGAAAGTCAAAATAAATTATGTTTAAAACTTGAAAGCGAAAAATCCATACATTTATGCACATTCATGTACCTAAAATTTATTAAAAGTATCCTTGCATTTCATCTATCCAGTTGTGATTCCTGTCCCCATCTGGTCACTTTGTACCTGTCCTAAATTCACATCCATTCATTGATAAATTTTAGTCCTATATATCAGCACATGCACATATTAATAAATCCTACTTCTCTAGAAACCTATTTCTACATTCCCTTCCACTGCACTCTAGATACTGAAAACTACCACTCCTAAATAACTCTTTCTCAAACAAGGTTGAATAGGAAAGATATCTCTGAAATTACCATAGATAATTATAAAGAATGACAATGGTATATAACGTCCACGTATCCTTCATGTATCCTTGCATCCTGGGGGAAAAAAATATGAGCATAATATTAACTGCAAATTTAAGTCGACAAACTGGAGCTTAAAAATTTAATGCATATGAGAAAAACGTATCATGAGTAGGTTGAAACAAAGTACAAATAATGTGCCAAACTATTCGAGTTGAAGTTGGATAAGGATACAGATTCAAGATTTTGATAGGATGGAGGTAAATGTTTTTTCGGGCGTTTTTAAAATGATAGAGGGAATTATTGGGTAATTTTTTAAGTTAAATTTGTACACGTGGTAAAGAAAAGATGGACTAAAAGCAAAAAAACATTTAAATTTTTCGTATTTGTACTAGTATGTTTAAATATTTATCTTAACTTGGGTCGTAGCAAACGGTTATTGCAATGAAAATAGTTAAGACTTATCCAGAGTGAAAGTGAATATAAGGAATTCTACTTCAAAAAATTGCAGGGCTCCGTTCTGCTACTCCTTAGCCATCTTGGTTTGATACTTTTCAAACTTTATCGTAGTTAGTAGTACATTTCCCCGCAACATACTGCAGCATTGAATGAGTCAATTTTGCATGGAGTCGAAGCAGCTTACCTTAACCAATATACAATCAATCATCAATAAAAGATGGTCAAACGAAATTGAAACTAAAGCCAAACTAAGAAGATAGCAAAGAAGCCCAAAAAATGGCTGCGATGCCTGAGATCATAGAAACTTCAGCCAATAAAAAGTCGAAAAGCTCATAGAACTAGTTGATAGTGAGTTTAGCGTCAGTATGCTCGGACTTTATCAAGGATATTGGACCGATAACAATACTCTAGGCTGAAGCCCTCATTGCATTAGATCAAAGAGCTTCTGTTCTTGGATAGGTTAGAGTTCTATCGGAATATTACGACGGCTTGAGGATGGAACAGTTTTTTATTGTTCCATTTTTGCCCGGTTGCGCTACCTAAAAATCTATTTCTGGAGTAAGCTCAATCAATGAGCTTATTTCAGAGATCGAGGCTTAATCTGAGGCCCCGATTCTTGGCTTTTATCAATTGCTTCTTGAAGGTAAGCAGCAGCTTTAGGATTTTCGAATATCAGTTTGATTTTAAGGCTTGGTAATTTTGGCCCAAAATTCAGCTCAGATGTACATATAAAAATGCCAAATATATAAAAGAACATTATAATTGCATTTTTGCTTTAAATTGGTTCATTCAACTTTCTTTAGCAAGAACCAGTAAAAACAGTATATTTCTGAGCTTTTGGCAGAGACACTGCTCATTCTTGACGGATAAAATGTCAAGAATTTCAATTTTCGATTGATTTTCTTATTGACAAGACATTCAATGTCACTTTTGAGCGTGAAAGAATGAACTGCATATACTAAATTGGCGTGAAATGATTGGTGACATCTGTCAGTACCATCTCCATTTTCAAAGCGAAAGCAATTTCTAAGCAATTTTCACGCCAAGAACTGAATATAACTCTTGTTTATTTTCAAGCTAAATTTTCGGCGAAATACATTTAGTATGAAAATTTCACGTGAAATCGAAGACAGTACCGTGTTTAAGCCGGAATTTTTCGCGAGAGCGCTGGAATCTTAATTTTAAATTCATGCTACATAATGCAGTTTTCAAAAGCTTTTGATCATGTTGTTAATGCCTTTTTTATTGCGCGTCGGGTTTCGTTTATTCTGATTTCCATTAACGAGTGGGATGCAAATCTGTTTGGCCGTTTTTTTTATGCTCGATATATTTTTTACATCTATATTCTTTTGAAGTTTTGAACTGGTGTCCCACAATACTCCATTCTAGACCATGTATTGTTCCTATTTTACCCTTTTTTCCGGCTGATTGTCAAAATTACTCATTGCAGACTGGAGTTTATGGGAAAAACAATAACACAGTGCTACATTAATCATCATCATTCGACTTACATACATTTCTGTATTCAGTGCTCTTTGATTAGCATATCTTTTACAGGGACTTTGTAACTCCAATACTTATGCTTAGTCAGTACTTGTTTAACTCATCATTTCCCTACACTCCATCCAATCCAGTATCCCAAAACCAGACACTTTCAAAAATTGCATCATTACAGTTCACTTCAGTCGCCTAGACGGACCAACACTTTTCCGGGCGTGAGGGCAACTTTATGAACGGCAAAAACAAATTTATAGCCAAACGGTAAACGTATGTTCTAGAGTGATTTAATACTTCACTATACATGCATCCGGAATGTGTATACTACTTGTTTAGCTGCATCCACCCGGAACAAAAGAATTGTTTGGTGGTGACTGTATATGGGCACTAAAAGCAGACTTTTCGTATGAACGCTCGTCGGTGTACGTAACTAGGAGCAACAGCCAGACATTGTATAGCCGAAATATAAAAAATATGTTTGTACGAGTATGTGGATGGAAATTCAAAAGGAAATTCAACTAAAGTGGTTCACTCAATATTCACTGTGCAATGTTTCTACGTGAAATGGCACAGATAAGACTATCTCGGTGTTAGTAGCTTGGTTTTGTTGCATCAATTTACTTCCTTCTCTCGAAAATGTATAATGCATTTTTCATGACTATGCTTAACTAGCGGCGCCCTATTTAAATATAGATTAAGTGAAATTGGAAATGTTTTTGCGGGTTGATTAAAATTGAACAGCTTTTTATTAACATTAAAAATTTTAATCTACATTGAAAATTCTATTTTGACAAAGTGGTTTCGAAAGTATGCACTGCTTCTCATCAGACACGTGCTTCTCATCAGACAGACAAGTTTCTCATCATCTCATTCTCATGCTTCTCATCAGACAGACAAGTTTCCCGTTTCAATATGCTCGGCTTCGATGCTGTAGAAATGATATACGTTGTCTATGCTGATTTATAGACAAGAAGGGAACCGTGATCAAATTCAATTACCTTTAGTAGATTTAGTGGTTTAGACGAAAGTTATAAATTGCCAAATTTTCCCCGCAGCAGTCATGCAATAGGATGGATTATGATGATGCTGGAACGGTATTTGAGTGAAAGTATTTGCGTAAATCGTTGCTAATTATTTTTTAGTTATTTCATCGATTTGATTGAGCATGGGTTCATAATTAAAGGGATGAAAGTAGTGATGGGCTACTAATACCAGGCTAGTTGCTACTTGCAAATAGCAATAGCAGTCCGCTATTTTCCTCAACTCTCAAATTACTTACTTAATAGCAGGTATCAGTGAAAATAAGCAAATAGCAAATGTAGCATACGTTAAGATCATTGCGCACCATTGCTCGTGCACAGGCCTTTGCGGATTCATATCGTACTGACTGGGCGATACTGTTCTACATCATACATATCAGATGGAGGCCTGCAAATCTTTGCACCATTTTGAAATAGCGATCGAACTTCACGCGAAACAAACGAACCGATAGCTAAATAGCATAGAAACACAGATATAAGAGAGAATGGATTAGAAATCGACCGAAAGAAATGTGCCAATTTTCGACTTTTTGCTTACAGGTGTGAGAATGAGCTAATGGTGTGTGCCCTACACAGTTCATATGGTAACGCTCATGTAAAAACCACAAGAGATCGCCATTTTGAACGTCGTTTGACATTTCTTTCCGCGCAACCGGCGAGTGGAGATTAAAATGCTTTTTGTGAATGAAATGAATTATGATTTCACACAAAAACAACACTAAATTGATGCCAACTGATCGAAGCACTTCGATAGCTACTTTTGCAGCCTGGGACGCGGCACTTCATTATCGCACTATTTCATAATTTTTGACCTCTAATTTATTTGCTTAACTGACACAAATTATTGCGCACAAACGTGGATGTACGTTTCCACCGAACACGCCGAAAAATTTTCTTTGACAAATTTTGACTGAAAGTCAATGTTTTTAGTTCCCGACACAAATCAAACTGACATTGACGTTTCTTTCCGTGTTGCCCGTTGCACGCTTTTACATCGATCTGTGGTTCGACACATTTTTTCGTAAATAAGACACAGAATTAAGACTTTTCGGTTGTGAGAGCGGTAGAAAGGGGCACTCTGAGCGAAATTTTTGTGAGCGAGCAATGTTGTGTGTGTATTAAAATAGGCACACTCACGTATGGGTACACGGATAGCCATTTCGAATTCATTTTCTTTTATATCTGTGCATAGAAACCATAGCGAGCGTAAACCTAGCCTATCTCTGGCATTTGAAAAACAAACACGTCGCAGTGCCATAGCAATGTTTCTTTTCAAACAACAGGCTGATATTTTGAAGCCGCAATTTTCGGCTGAAATTTTACAGCTGCTATTTGAATCTGCTATTTAGAAATAGCTTTAGCAGTTGATATTCCTATTTGAAAATGGCAGGTAGGCCCTTCACTTTCATTTCTTAAACAAACAATGCAACATATATAATCAATCCTTCAAAAACACTAAGCTTTATGTGAATCAGGAAAAAAAACACATTCCATTCTACCTCCAGCTTTATTTCATATCTATTAAAATTTAAGCATATTTTCTCAAAGATATACACACACCGTGCCACATTTTATTCACATTCTCTTTATCTCAATATCACTTCATATGCAATCTTCAAATTTAATTTGCATTATCAATGCTTCAAAACATAAAGACCTCGAAACGAGTTCTTTTGTTCCCGAAAAAAATCCCTCTTCAGGACACAACTCGGATATATTTTCACCGTAATACTATCGCGTTTAGCCAGGTTATTATTTCTGACCGAAGCGGGGACTATAGCAAAAAAAACCTCAAAAAAATTAAATCCAGTACCATGAAATCTCTGATCCCGGATCAATTTACCTCACACGAATCCTGTCCGTTCAATCACATACAGGCTCAAAAAAAAACCGTCTGGATGCTAGTTCAATGTTTTTGAAATGCAATTTTACGGTCGTACTGTTGTTTTTTTTCGGTTTTGGGTCTATTCATTTCGGACGACGCAACAATAAACTTGACATTATATTGTTTCTAGTGGACTTACTTTCATTTTCCTTAAGTCGATGGTTGTCGTCCTTGGACAGTGGTTGAACTCAGTTAAAGGGAGGAAGATAATATTTGATAATATGATCCCAAGAAGCAACCTGTGGTTACATTATGTTTAACGAGATCCTTTCTTGCAGAGAATGCAAGAGCAAGGCAGTTTATTATACGGATGGTTCATTCGAAGGATACGATTTGGGTGAAAGTGCTGGTGCAGCTTTTGTTATTAAGGCTGTTTGCTTGGATTGAAGGGATAAATGCTACTGGTTTTAATGGATTTCTGGTGGGTATTGAAGCTATCAAATTTCATTTTGATGATGCCATGGAAGAGAGTTGTGGTGGCAATACAATTGGCGGCATCAGGTGAATGTGGGATGTTTGAGATTTTTCCAAGAATGAGCTAGGAAGTTGTTGGCGTGTTTCAAATATTGTTTCGTAAGGTTCGATGTAGTAAAGATTTATGTTTATGTGTGTACTTTTTATTTACATGCCAGTGAAGTGCTCCGAAAAAAATTAAAATGTGTCCTAGTCTCACACCGGATATCGGACAAGCTTCGAATCGCTTTCTGTTCCAATTATTGTTTTGTCCTTTTACAGATTACTCCACGTACAGATTTGAACGCTCCAGCAAAAATAAACCAGCATGATGTTTTCAAATGAATCTCAGCCAGTGACTCAGCTTCATAAAAAAATCCGAATTGTTTCAGTTTTCATATAATCGTACATATTTCCGTTTTCAAACGGCCGGAAATAATTCACTTCCTTCAAATTTTCACCAGTTTCATTCCGACCAAAAGACACAGCTCTCTTTCTCATTCGAAGACCAAACCATTAAATTGAAGTTTCAACGAAACCGGAAGTTGAAAAAGTTTCCAACTTTCAATTGCATTTCTGTTATTTTTTTCTTCTTTTCTTTCATCTGAACTTTGTCTTATTCAGCATGACAGTACTACGGAGGTACTAACCAGCCCACCGGCTCAGCATGACTACATAATATCTAGATAGTAGCGCAGTATCTTGCATTGAACTTTCTGAAGGCATGATATAGAAAACTTAACTTTTCAATGACCTCTTGGCACCGTCATGAAAAGGACCTGATTTTCATGCCAGTTTCGCCACATACACCGACCGTCAGGCAAAGTCAGACAAAGGACAGGGACAGCACACATGCGTGCTTTTTCTTCTGGCACATATGCAGTGAAAGATAATTTCGCTAGTGCATTTCCTTTCATTCTCTATGTATGTATCTATGCTGATAAATACTCTTAGCGTACAGAGCTCATCACTGCCAAGAGCTTTTTCCCATTTTCCGGGTCCTTGACTTTACGAGATGAATTTCCAACAGCCATTGTGTTACTCCAACGGCCCTGTTCTGACCTGGCGTGGCATTGGCTGGGAGTCAAAAACAGAAAACAACCGGGCGTCATTGCGGCCAGACGACTAGACCGCATCATAGCGAAGAGAACTTTAATATTGTACACAGAGTATCTGATAATTAAATTGTAACTCAGATCTAGAGCCAGAATTGAACAGGTGGAAATCATTATCGGCTGTTATCGGCTGACAAAAACTTGAATAGAAATGATTTGAAAAGATTTCAAAAAATAGAAGGTGTTTTGCAATTGTGAGAACAGTATTTTGGAAGATAATCTATTTTGAAGCGAGTTGTATGTGGTAGCGTTATTCGACATATGTATAAAGCTTTTAGTTGATTTAGAAGTTGTTTTGCATCATATATGCATAACAACAAGAACTTGAAGTGTTCAAAGCCTTGCTATTATTCTGCACTGGGAAAAAGCACGAGCCAGAGACCATAATTAAAATCTATAATCCTGGCGCTATTCGCTTTTTGCGATTGTGATAAAATATAACGCCTGACAACATAATGTAGACGCTATGTACTCCGGTTCTCAACGCTATCTATTAGAACCCTGATGAAAAGCAAAGTGAAAGCAAATTTGGTATCGTTTTTGACAATTTCGGTATTTTGACAATTGTATGTGATTGATATACCTACTTTCATTTGTAGAATTTTATCTCTTAGTTTTTATATTTTTATAAATATATCTTTCGCTAATCCGGATTAAACCCTTGAACTTATTCTTCAAATCTTGCTAGAGAGCCAATTTTATTTAGTCTACTTTAATGATATATGCTGAGTTTATGTTGCTGCGCTATGTTACATAAGAGAATGTGCTACGTAGGTTGTGACATTCTGGCGCTGCTTTTAATTGTTGAACTCTGTTAAGGTTTTCATTGCTGTCCTCATACTACTCCAGACCTTGTCAACAGGCCTCAATGTGCTATTTTGTAAGATACTGGTTATTTTCGTCTGAAAAGCTTTTGCGAAGTTTTCAGTTACTGTCTCTACTACACGTAAAGTCGATTACCCTTCACTCGTTGCCAACTTTAGCATTGAGGTTTTCAATGATTATTTTGACGTCATTTGAGGATAATGAGTCGAATAAGGTCCCTATAGAACGTGTCTTTCGTTTTCTTGTCTTTTGATGAGCCGTATTTTAGAGAGTTTGGATTTGATGCGAATCGCACACAATTGTTTGCTTCCTGCTTCAAACTCCATCACGTGTGGTTTGAATTCCCTATTAACAATGATTGCTATTTCAATGAATGCTATTTGTATATACTGGCCTGTTGTAACAATGGTTTAACAGTGCAAGAGTGTTGGGGCACCTGACATAAATTCCACTCTCGTAGAGCATATTTAGTTTGCAGGGGCGTTTCCCTTGATTCAGTCCTATTCGAGGTCTTTCCTTAAGTTCCGAGGTATTTCTTTTTTATTCATTCATTTCAATTTTTTTCACTGCCATTTTCCAAATCGTACAATCTCTTTAGAACTGTTTTGTCAGTGAAACCAACTCTAATCTTCGTTCCACAGATTTATTTCAAATTCATCGTTTTTCTTTTTAAATTCAATCGAGTCACTTCAAATTGAAGTCGTATACTTTTTTTGTTTCAAGAAAACAGCATATTTCCTTCGTTCCTATCAGTGAAATGATATACTTTTATTAGCAACAGAAAAAAACAATGGCTGTGGCATTGAAATAAAAAACAGCTTAAAAAATTAAAAAAATACTGGAAAAATAGCCCGAAAACAAAAAAAAATTTGTGAGTTTGCAAATTAAAAAATATATATATATTTTCTTGAAATGGTGTGGATTTGATGAACTTGGACCAATATAATTTTGAGCTTAACGATGACCATCATCAGCACCAACGGCCGAAATTTTGTTCATAGTCCCTCCTAACAACTCTCTTCTCTGAATGAATCGATGTCATCATTCAACTTCCATCCAACATAAGCAAGGTCTCTTCCGCTTTGGTCTGTCATAACATCTAACCCAAATAATTTTCTGTGCAGGCATTTCTTCGTTTACGCAAGCTATGGGTCATCCCTATCAGAATCCATCGAGCTCTATCTTTGTAAATATATCTTTTTCTGGTAGATCGCGATCAACTCATGGTTACAGCGTCTCCGGAATTATCCTTCTACACATGTAGGGCCAATTAAGACTTTGTTCTTGAACGCCGCTAAAAGGTCAAAGTGCCTTTTGTTAAACCTTCGTGCATGGCTTTGTACAGCAGTAGCTTTGAGAGCCTAGCTAAATTTTGAGATTTAAGGAGGTTTTTTCTAAGGCATGTTGGATTTGACCAGTCACCTGTAAATTTCTTCTCCCATATTGCTATCAGCTGTTGCAGTTATGTTAGTTAAAGAGCTGCAGTGCTTTAAATTCAAACGCTATTATTCTGATTATTTGACTAAAGGTAGAACTATAATGCAATTAAGTGAACTTAAGTGAGCGTAGAAACTGAACGAAAATTCACTCAATTGAAGTCGATCGGTTAATTTGCCCATAATAGAATTAAGTGAAGCTTCACGAAGCAGCCGCCAAAGTGGCGAATATGAGTTTGAATTTGCAGCCTTATGAGATCAAATGATATGAGCATTTGTGCAATACATTTGAATAGGATTTTGCTGCAATTTAAATATTGTTGTCTTCATAGCTTGATAGCTCTGTTGTAAGAAATCGTAGAAAATTGTTGCTGAGCTGAAACTCGGCACTTTGCTGTAGATTTTTTTTGTATTTTTTTGTAGATCTATAATGAAAGATTTTGTAGATTTTTTTTTGTAGATCTATAATGATGGGCTTGGTGCAGGCTCTTAATTTGTACTTATATTCAAATAAGTGTACGAAAGAAATGTTTTTTGAGCAATATTGGTATGCGACCGGAATATATTCAATCAACAAGGTCTTTGCTGCTGAAGATTAAAATTCAATAGTGGACCGCTGAAGCATGGTGTGTGGTTATTCTTTGAATGAAAAAAGATGTGTCATGGCATTTTAAGTAGTTTATGTACTTTTTTTTAAAACTAAGTAATTTAAAGATACAAGTAAATAAAATACTATATAATTTATTATATCGTGTGTCTACCACCTGTAAAAATAGCATTTAAATGATCGACGAAAAAATATTTTAGATACCTGTTATTCTTTTTACAATATCGCGCAGGATCGCATTCGAGACATCTAATTACTACTTCCTATATTGTAAACTATCAATGAACTGTTTAACAATAAAAGGTCTAAAAAATTGTTTTTGCGGGATGATTAAAATTGAAATTTTTGTTTTATTTACATTGAAAATTTTTATTTGACAAAGTGGGTTCAAAAGTATGCACTAGCACACAGGCATACTTGACTGAAGTGACCACTTCCAGTTGTAAAATCATTAACTTTTATTTACGCTAATTGTGACAAATTTTAACATCTCCGACTTATATCCATCGATATAATATACTTGTAAAGGTTATTTAATTGTGATCATGGTTCCCTTCTTGTCTATAAATCAGCATATACAACGTATATCGTCTCTAAAGCTTATCAAAGCAGAGAATATTGATAAGTTAATGATTTCCAACTGCAAGTGGTCACATCAGTCAAGTATGCACTGTGTGCTGGTGTCTGATGAGAAGCAGTGCATACTTTCGAAACCACTTTGTCAAATAAAAATTTTCAATGTAAATAAAAAAAAATATTTCAATTTTAATCATCCCGCAAAAACAATTCCAATTCGATTCGGCTTCGGAGGCTTATTCCGTAAAACGATCGAGTTTCCCGTATCAATATTCTCTGCTTTGATAAGCTTTAGAGCTTTGTCTCTGCTGATTTATAGACAAGAAGCGAACCATGATCACAATTAAATAACCTTTACAAATAAAAGGTATGTTCCCGTACTACGATTAATTGCAATGAAGCGTACTAAAACGGAGTACAAAAAACGGCTTCATTGCAATTAATCGCAATTAATTGTAGTACGGGAACAGACCTAAAAGGTCTGTTCGCGTACTACGATTAATTGCAATTAATTGCAATGAAGCCGTTTTTGTACTCCGTTTTACCGAAAACTTAAAATTTCCCCTCTTTCAGTAAATTTCAGTAGAGTCTGAGCTACTGAAAAATACTGAAAACAAATGGTTCTTGGCATAATGTTATTATGAAGGACGAATATTGTGGTGGCGATAATTTATCACCGCTTAGGATGGCTTTATAATCACTATTGTTCTCCCGAAAACCGACAACTGACACTTTTGTTTGTCAATTTTCAGGAAATGCAATGAGAGCGTTTTCGTACTTTTCATAGATTTCCCCCACCGCAAGATTCAGGAAAATTCAGTAAAATTCAGTGACTGAAAGTACACGAACAGACCTAAAATATTCAAATATTTCACATACCTATTATTGCTTCTACAATACCGCATACGAACGATCATTACTTCTACCTCCTGCAAAAATAGCAAGCGATCCACGAAAACATATTCAAATATTTTACGTGCCTTCTATTGGTCGTAGTCGTTACACAAAACTCCTGTCAAATTTACTTAATTGATGTACGGTCCCAGTCGTACGCCACTTAAGTGGCCCGAATTGAACGAAACTTAACGAAACGGCAGATAAGTACATTATGGGTATGCCGCTTGTTTTCTATGCAGCCGTACTGTCACTTAAGCTACTTAAAGTTCACTTAATTGCATTATAGTTCTACCTTAAAGGTAGAACTATAATGCAATTAAGTGAACTTAGGTGAGCGCTGAAACTGAACGAAAATTCACTCAATTGAAGTCGATCGGTTAATTTGCCCATAATAGAATTAAGTGAAGCTTCATGAAGCTGCCGCCAGAGTGGCGAATATGAATTTGAATTTGCATATTGCATATGTGCAATGTATTTGAATAGGATTTTGCTGCAATTGAAATATAGTTGTCTTCATAGCTTGATAGCTCTGTTGCAAGAAATCGTAGAAAATTGTTGCTGAGCTGAAACTCGGCACTTTGCTGTAGATTATTAGATCTATAAAGATGGGCTTGGTGCAGGCTCTTAATTTGTACTTATATTCAAATAAGTGTACGAAAGAAATGTTTTTTGAGCAATATTGGTATGCGACCGGAATATATTTCATCAACAAGGTCTTTGCTGCTGAAGATTAAAATTCAATAGTTTACAACGAATCAAGCTAATGATTTCCAGCTGCAAGTGGTCACATCAGCCAAATATGCATTGTGTGCTCGTGTCTGATGAGAATCAGTTCATACTTTCGAAACCACTTAGTCAAATAAAAATTTTCAATGTAAATAAAAAAAAAATATTTCAATTTTAATCATTCCGCAAAAACAATTCCAATTTGATTCGGCTTCGGAGGCTTATTCCGCAAAACGATCGAGTTTCCCGTATCAATATTCTCTGCTTTGATAAGCTTTAGAGACGATATACGTTGTCTATGCTGATTTATAGACAAGAAGCAATTAAATAACCTTTACAAATAGAAATCTGTTCGCGTACTACGATTAATTGCGATTAATTGCAATGAAGCCGTTTTTGTACTCCGTTTCATTGAAAACTTAAAATTTCCCCTCTTTCAGTAAATTTCAGTAGGGTCTGAGCTACTGAAAAATCCTGAAAATAAATGGTTCTTGGCATAATGTTATTATGAAGGACGAATATTTTGGTGGCGATAATTTATCACCGCTTAGGATGGCTTTATAATCACTATTGTTCTCCCGAATACCGACAACTGACACTTTTGTTTGTCAATTTTCAGGAAATGCAATGAGAGCGTTTTCGTACTTTTCATGGATTTCCCCCACCGCATGATTCAGGAAAATTCAGTAAAATTCAGTGACTGAAAGTACGCGAACAGACCTAAAATATTCAAATATTTCACATACCTATTATTGCTTCTACAATACCGCATACGAACGATCATTACTTCTACCTCCTGCAAAAATAGCAAGCGATCCACGAAAACATATTCAAATATTTTACGTGCCTTCTATTGGTCGTAGTCGTTACACAAACCTCCTGTCAAATTTACTTAATTGATGTACGGTCCCAGTCGTACGCCACTTAAGTGGCCCGAAATGAACGAAACTTGACGAAACGGCAGATAAGTACATTATGGGTATGCCGCTTGTTTTCTATGCAACCGTACTGTCACTTAAGCTACTTAAAGTTCACTTAATTGCATTATAGTTCTACCTTAAGTCTAGATGTTTTTCTCGCAGGCGACGCCAGCATGTAGTTCGACTTCCATTCATATGTTTTTCCATTCTTAAGTACATGAGAGATTATAAATCTCCACCAATCTTCCGGTATATCTTCAATCTCCCATACGTGCACTATAATTTCATACATTGCCTAGTGTAGCGTGGGCCTTTCAGAAATAATTAAATTAGCGGGTATACTCTCAGCTCTCGAGGCTTTGTTGGGTTTAAGTTAACTTGAAACACTTTCCGAGTTTTGTGGAGGCAGTGTAAGAACTTCTTTTTGGAGCTTTCAATTTTTCGTTTAGCTTATAATTAAGTGATTTATCAAAATCTGCATCAAAAGCAGCCGACACTCTAGCTCGCGTTCAATTTATTCCAATTTACGTATCAATCCCGCAGCGAAAATTATGAGCATATGAAATCCCCCAGAAAATATCCAGTGAAAAATAACCACTGAACATAAACTGATTTAAATGAGCTTTACTTGTATTTCCGTTTATATTCTGTTAGGTCTTGCCACACGTTTCCTGCCAACATAAAAAGCATAACGGAATAAGATAATATCGATCAAATCCATTGAGTATTTGTTAAAGTGAAGCTCGAACGACGGGTGCATTGCAGTAAATTTAAGTCTGTACATATCTGTATCTACAATATATTCTACAATATACTCGTTCTTGATACCAAAGAGTAGACCACCAACTTATCCTGTTCCATAAAAGATTTAAAGTACTTTCCTGTCGAAAATGAACTTTTCTTTTAAAGCATTTTGAATTTATACTCTTGGCGTGATAGGTTAGGTGATAGAGATGGAAGTCGATAAATTTGTTTCTGTACACAGAAATGAGTTAAATTTGAAGTTACTTTTGGAAAATGAAAGTTTTACTTCATGTCGATTATGTCGTTATTTTCGACTTTGAGTGAAGGTTTTTGGAAGTATCTTTTATCAATTGCTTTCCGCTTTGTAACACAAATAAAATTATTTTTCAAAATTGCAAACTTAATAAATTAGAATGATAATTTACAGTAGATACTCAAACCTAAATTTTTGGATTTCGATTCTAGTTGACTTTGGAAAAATACGTCTACAGTGGATTAATATAGTCTTTAATGTATACCAGTTTTTCATCCGATACCTTTCTAATAACAAATCATTATACGAAAATAAAAGTTTAGCAGCCCAATCAACTTGAAACCATTTTTGCACAGCTTTCTGTTAAAATAACTCTGGCTACTAGAATAACGGTATGATATTCACTTGGAAAATCCTTGGATTTCATTGCACCTTAAATTTGAGTTTGACTGCAGCAGGATGTAAACGTCACTTGTCTATCCATTCGCCCAAGGTAAAATGTAAAGCGTAAAGACTGTATGGAAAGCGTGAAATTACCTTAGCTGTTCTTGTCGCTATCGTCCTTTCTATAATAATCGTGAATGCAAGCAAACAAGCAGGCAGTCGAGAAGGAAGGTAAGCAAGTAAGCAAGCAAACAGAGATCGCAGTGAGTAGCTCCTTTTCGCTTCCGTCTTAATTTGCATAGAAAATGTTGTGTTTAGTGTGTAGTGTACAGTGGTCGTATTGCGACAAGGACATTAACCCGACAACAACAACAACAACAGCAGCAGTAACCGAGATAGCACTGAGTAGTATGATTACATTCCACTTGATAATCTGTTGTTCTTCTCGGGACAGTTTGAGAGATGGAAATGAAGGAAGAAGGATATAAGTATACCTGGTGCAGAAACGGAACTAACAAATGTCTAAGAAAAACTAGAGGCAGCACTAGAACGTATAGTTTAAACTTCCGTGCCAGAAGGTTGAGTGAACGTTCATCTAAATGGAAAGGTATGGAAAGTTTGACTGGTGCAAGCTAGGTTGTAATTTGCTTAAGAGTCACTTAGGGAAATGGAATTGTTCAATTAAGGATTACAGGATAGCAAAGAAAAGATTGCTATGTGAGAGAACGACGATGCGAATGGCTAAAGGGTGTAATTTTTGAAGACAATTTTCCATGAAAAGTTCCAAAATTTAGTGTCTTTGAAAATATGTTGAAGGTTATCATGAACTGAAAATGAAGTACTGGTGTTTTAGCAGAGCTAAAAACATATCCCCAAAATATGATAGCTAAGTGCAATATTTTTGCTGTTTCTAATATCAGTTAATTTCAATAGAGAAATTGATTTAAAGTTAAAGATCTTTCATACAAAAAAATAAGAAACCCTGGTCAGCAAGGTGTTTTCTAATTAAAATACAAATTGTCAAACGTTTTGCAACATTTAGGTCGACGAATATTGGCGTCGTGATGTCAAGCATAAAAATATCCGCTGATAACATTGCTGGTGGGATATGAAAGTAGAGAACAAAAGAGCAATATTCTACACTTGATATCTAGCTACTTCCCGTTCAAAGGCTGCTCTACAAGGCTCTATAATAGGCCCACTCTTATTGGAACATATTGCACAACAAAATGTTGAGACCTCAATGGTCAGTGCAATGTACAATTATCGAATTTGGCGATGACATAGCATTAATAGCAGTGGCTAAAATCTCCACTTAGCGGAGGCTACTACGAATGCTGCAATTGCTACAATAAAATTAGGACGAAACACTGCCTACCTGGACCTTGCAGCGCACAACACAGAAGGAGCACTGATATTGAGCCGAAAAAGGATTGAGTGTGGAGATGCGAGTTAGCTTTCAAGTTATTTAATATTTCCATCAATATATGCATCACTCATATATATTAGGGTTTTATTGGATAGATAGCACATAGGTTATGGAGGCATGAAAGCAGCAAAAAAAATGATCGCTTCACTGAATATCGCCGAACTATTGAGACTTTCAAGCGAAAAATGTTGGCTAGAGGAGTAAGCTCAGTAATCTTCTTCGCTGTTTTAGTATAGGCTGATGCTCTCACCTTAAGTTTATCCCGGTGGAAGTTGACATCAATAAATAGGTTCAGCGTGGTGATGACCATAAGCAATTTTGGAACGATGCTACCTGATGGCACCTGTGTTGCTGCCGAAATTATTTCAATCGTTACAAAGACACAATTAAGCAAGAGAAGCAAATATTTTCATTCTCCAAGTGGAAGGTGCACTGCAATTCGATTGAAAAAAAGTGGGTTGATGAAATTATTCTTTGGGTACAGATGAAACAAGGTGATCTCAATTACTACCTGGGCCAGTTCTTTACTGTGCCTGTGAATTTCGTAATGATTTACCGTTTCTGGCAAAAGTCATCACAACTTGAAATTTTAAAAATTTGTTTGCTTACTTTCTGGTACTCAGATTCTACTTCGGAGAAAAAGAATTCCAAAACATTAACATAGGCAAACATAACAGATTATCAGGGTGGTAGCCCTTAAATTTTATTCACTCCTATAACTTCCAGCGCAATCATTCAATCTAAACGAAATTCACATGGTGGGTTTAACTCAACGTAGAGCAGATTTGGTGAATTTTTGGCTGTGGTGCTAACACATGATAGCTAGCGCCAAACAATTTCGTAAATATTGCACCAACAGATGCTTCCATTTTGTATTCACAATAAAATCGCTGAAACTTTCAATGATATCCTTGGATGAAAACGAAATTCAAAGGATAGGTTGATTAAGCACGAGCATATTATGGTAGACTTATTACTGGTGTGTTGGACAAATGTTGCCGGCACTGAACATTTTCATCATTTGTGTTATAGGAGATGCTGTCAGAAAATGATATTTGTTACTTTGAGTAAGAAATGGTTGATATGATACTCCAAAGGTGTGTATTACGTCTTTACACATTTTTGAGTTACTAAAAGCAGTATTAGTAAAAGCTACTTTTTCCCACAATAAATGCAAGTCTCATAAAACTTGCATTCACAACGGCAGCACAGTTCCGAAATTTCGGCACACCCATGTGACTTTCCGAAACAATGTACATACTGTGTGCGAGCATGAAACCTGCGCTATGTTGGATAAACCTACGCGCTATGTGAATTTTGTTTCTTCAGTGATATGAAATAAATAATTTAAACCAGTTTTTTGGGTCTTATGTGGCAACAATAACAATTCATGGGGCTCGGGCATAATTCTCTAAGCAAATTCTTTACCAATGTTCTTTCTGTTCTTTGTTCTTTTTTCTGGAAATGTTTTTTTAAAAAATATTAATAGCCTGTTTGATAAAAAACCAATAATTTATTTAACAACCTGAAGGAATTTTTTGAATTATTTTAATTTTTAATCAATTAACTTGTTCATCTCTCAGACTAATAATTCTATATTACGAAACAGCAAAGTGTGTTTAGTTTTTAGCATAAAGTTATTTTGTAACCTAAAATTATACCTAGTAGCTTTTGAGCTAATTTCGGGAAAATCGTTCACTACGAAATTAAAGCTCATTAAAATTTGTTTTGGCATTCATGTCACATCCTAGAGCAGTCGTATTCGAGACCGCTTAACCTAAATTTCAAATCCTTAATGTGCTATTGTCCTTCCAATTTCGTAGCCCAAGCAACTATTCCAAATGTCCACAAAATTCACAATTCCGACGCCTAAACTCATCTCTAGTCAGCTATTAAATGCGCATTAAACCGAGTCCAGTTGAATTGCTTCCTCGAAATAGTCACGATAGTTCGTATTTAACGGTCATTTACTGTGCCACAATACATTATTATAACGATTGGAGAATCAGTCATGTTTATGTGACATGCTCCAGCTATTTATGTGTCTGTGGCAAGCAAAATGATATGAGAGATATATCAGGTTGTTGTTATTATTATTACTGAATGGATTGAATTTTATGATAATGATAGTTCGATACGATAGCAGAATGTATGCGAGGAATTTGTCTATTTATTGAAAAAAATGTCATGAATAAATTTGATTATTTGAAAGAGGAATTTAATTTGTGTTTTGACGTTGGATACTGTATTTCAGTTTGATGAAAAATAATTAAATATTTGAGAAATTGTTTGTCATCGCTTTAGATTCTGGTTATGTTATTTTAGATGTGTAAACTTAATTTTAATTCAACCATATTTTGGGAGATATTCGATATTTTGATGATTAAACAATTGCTTTTTATGGGTTTTCCTCATAAAGTATCATATTACAAGCTACGAAATTACAGTATTCATAAAAAATCTGTGGGACCTTAAACTCCATTCTTACTCCATTAATTTTTCCCAATAAACTGAAAAATAAATAAATCCTAACAGACCCATAAATCCAATTTACGCGCCTCTCCTAAATGGACTCGAACATCCTGTCTATGAAAAATTCTCCCAATGATTCCATATTGTCTTCTATCACAAATTGTTCGATGATTTACGGGCATTTTCATTTTCAAATCAACAGCTCTTGATAAAATTCCATATTTGTGGCGATAATTTTTCGCACTCACGTCAATAATGTTGTTCTGCTTTTTAATCGTGACGAATCGCATTCCAAACGCGCTTGTTTCTGCACACCGATAACATCGAACACATGTGCATATATATTCAAAATTACTTCGACCTCGTCCAGTTGTGGGTTCTATCCTACCGCCGCTCACAGCCTAAATTTTATTATTTTCGACGCTATCTTCCAATATCTCGTGCAATATGACTTTAATTTCGCATTTCGTTCCGAATAACAAGAATTGATCCTTGTCTTCGATTCATATGTCCATGGGGTTACAAAGGAAAGAAACATAGGGTCTCTAGTCGTAAGACTATCGCGATTCAATTAAAAACCGTGCCGCTTCATATTTTACGGTAAAACATTATTATCTCGAAACACGAGGAAAACGAGAAATTTACTGACTGCGCGATCCACCCTCGCTTATACCTTGCAGCAGTGCACATTTAAAGCAATGCAGTAAAATCCTTTTTTCTTTTGTTGCTAAATTCGAAGCCCTATCAACTCAAAGTGGAAGCAGAGGCGATTACAGATAATGCCACGGACTGAAAGTGCAAGTTAGGTCGTAATGAAAAATATTGCCTGCAGCTTGTCATTTGATTGACACCTTCCGTTCGTACGAAGCCTGTTCTACGGCTCTACTGTTTTTGGGGACGTAGCGCACACAAACCCTTTCCATCAACTAATTCGACTATAGTATGCACCTTGCTTGTTTCCGAAAACAGCCCTTGAATCAGCCAGCGACCATAGCGCATTAATCCAGACATTACATGGCAAGTAGAGCTGTCAAGTTTGTCTGACAGTGAAAATTCATTTCTATGTTAATGCAAAGTTTAATTGCCCAGGAGTCTTTTGCCGAGATGTACATGATGGGGTGATAGTGAAATGTGAATGTTCGTGGAATGTCAAGAGAATGGATAAAGAATGTGTAAGAGGAAACGGTGGAAATTCATAGCGGAAGCTAGTTTACAGCTAACAACAGTACGAAGTTGAAATGAATTGGAAGGTGTAATATGAAATGGAAGAGGGAGTTCAAGATGCATTTGATTTGTGGGGTTGGTGTTTACTTTTTTAATGGAAGAAAAGGTAAACAATTTTCCACAAAATTTCATTCTGCCTATATGTCTTTCGAAAAAATATTTTTCACAATTTCAACTGTCCAGAAGTTCAAAAATAATAATTCCACGACAAGTAACAATATGTTTCTCATGCTTTTTTTTTGTACACACGACCATAGCTGGTGCCAAAGTTTGAACTCAAAACCGAAGACCTTCAGTACCACCTTGCTACCCAGACTATACGCAAAGCACCTTGCACGTTTAGTTTCGTTGTTCAAATAATATAGCTATTTTTGGTAGCAGAAGCAACAGATAATTTCAATATTTCCAAATTGAACATTGTTTGAGGTTCCTTGAGGAGGAACCTGCAGATTCACTAGTTTCGGTGTTTCATTCTAGGATTTCTAAAAGGACTAATTTAGCTCCTAGCATCCTTCTTCAAACGACAAACACTTCCATCTGTTGTAAATAGAGTAAATTTTGTCCGGCAATATATGACCTCTGGAGTACCACAAGGTTCTGCTACCAGACCTGTTTCGTCATTATATTTACTGCTGGCCTCTCTTTTAAATGAGTAATCTGCAAATTAAAGTCCTTTATCATGCCAGAAACCGTGTCTTGTATCACATCTAAAACTGTGAAGACCCTACAGTTACTTGGTAAGCGTTCTATTTTACCTTGAAGAATGGAGCATCAATTAAAATATAAGCAAAACACAATTTTCCTATTTCTAAACTTATAAATATCGGGTATCACGACTATCCACAGCAACGCCAAAAAGGTCACTGTTTTGTTTGGTACTCCTCTTCCACTTTACCTTGACTTAGGGTAGACATTCTAAAATTTCTTAAAATTAATTTTTATGTTGCACCAAAAAAATTTCATCAAAGAAGGTTCGCGATGATTTAATTTTCATTATAAGACATTCATCTAGCCAATCCTCACATTTGGTTTATCTGAATTAAGATGAGATAGGTAGGTCGGTAGGTCGAGTGGCTTCAATCGGAGGAATTCACTCAAAAAGCACACAAAGACACAGTTGAGGCCCGTTGTATTACGATGGATATTAATCTCCCTCAGCCACTGTTATTAGAAAACCAACTGGTTTTTTTATAAACTGCACCATCTCCTTTGAACCGATGTAGAACAGATCTGTAAACCTGGGAGAAAAGAGGCGCTGATTGATGCAATTCTCCTCTCCGCCAAACGCTTATCCTTCCAATCCATTCAATTCCCTGCAAAATAGTCACCAACTCTGTCTGGAAGATACTGAAATGGTCTTGGATACGAAGAGCCAGCCCAAAAATTCAGCTTATCCTAATATATACCACTGCAGATTTTATTGCTCAGTTTAGAGCCATTGGTTGAACATAAATGAGCCCACTCTTAAGGGTGACCCCAACTTAACTCAATTTGAACCCAACTAAACTCTAGGTTCAATAAATCGTCCGCAGTTATACAATTAACGTTTGCTGGCGTAAGAAATTTTTCAGTAAAAACTCTAGCACGATCAGACTTTATTCCAGGTCTTGCCGGAATGGACCGAATTCTGAAAGCAGCCAGATTGGCTTGCTGATGGACTAGCGGATCGGTAGGTAAACAATGAAGCAACACGAAAAAAGTGTGAAGACGCTTATCGCGAAAAATGCGTTAACTCTTTGCACTTTTTCAAGCACAGCCTTAAAAGCAGCCCATCACCAAAACTTTACATCATATAATCGTATAGGCTCAACCCCAAGGATATAACGGCAAGCAATAATGCGACGCTGCAGTTGGAACTCACTCTTATGGCTCTTTTTGCAGCAATAAGTGCACCTTTTGTGCTCTTTCTGCAAGAATTTTGCTCGATGACGACTTATGAAGATGATATAACTCGTTAGTATCTTCTAAGTTGCCTTTTATATTGCCTTTTTAGTGAGTTTTTGTTTTGCTTTGCATAGGGAATGCTCAAAAACCTTCGCTTTCAGCTCATTAATTGATGAGTCATTAAATATTTTGCGTTGTCAAACTTTTTTTCGCAGTTCTGTCGTAGATATTTTGGACAACGAGCATTTCCCCATGCTGCCCTAGCTGCATATGTGGAAGTACTAGGACGAATGTTCCAGCAACAATCGATGCTCTCCGAAAAAAGTTCCAGTGAAGATCGGACTAGTGAGAGGAGTTTCATCCAGTTCGTTATTTTCCTTTTTGTAGAGGCTACCTCTTTAGTTGAACTATTTACCTCTTACGAGAGAATGAACATTCTTGTATGATCTTCCATTCATTCAAGAGATTTGTGTGCCACTCGCTGACTAAGGTCACACCAAAAATCTCCCTCTGATTTTCACTGCAACTACCAAGTTATTCTTGGCACAAATGTCATGAAAAACCAAATCATCATTGATATTCCTTGCGAGATTGAAAGCCCGTGGGTTTTCAAGATTTTCGGGTTTAATCAGTCTGAATCACTGGTGTGTAGACTTGAAACCTAGCTGTTTACAACCCATGGTTCTTGGATAAATATTAACTCTTCCCCTGTCATAGACAGACTAAGAAGCACCACAGCCGTTGCTTGTTCGGAAAGGTTGATATTAGTATGAAGTACTCTTACTATAGTCAATGAAGGTCATCAGACAATAGAGCTGCCTGACTGACGTCATCTGTCTCCACGGTCAAATCAAATAGTCTCAATACTGACCTTATTGGCAAGGAGGAACTCTGCATCTGATTCTCGCTCAGATGTACCCTCAGACACCCCTTGCCCCTTGTCTAATGATTATTCAACTTTCAGAGCTTCCGACCTCGAGCTGCGATTGGCGGACCCCAAATTCCTCAAATTAGAACCATTAGCCTTGTCACTTCTATAAACACGCAGGGACAATTTATCCATTCTGTACTTAATGATTCCCTTTCGAACACCTAAAAGCTGTATTGTTTCCTCATTAAGGTTGAAAAAAGGCTTCCGTCGACTTCCAATAGGTTCACCAATTTCAGCTACCCTCTAATCGTTCATCGGAAGATAAAGTTGAAAAAGCCTTACGATCTTCAGAACTTCTTCTACATCAAGGTGGGAGCAGGAAATCTATACCCTGCATCTGGGTCGAACGTGGGATATTTTTCTCCCGCATCACCTTCAGTTGGGCATCTGGCCAAAGCTCGCCTTGTTTTCAGATAACCTGCTTGTAGAAGTCGGCCGAACTCTGATCACTGAATCAACGAGTTGGTTTCCTACTGTTTGTAGCGGACTTTCAACAAAGTCTGCCTTATTCACAGCAAGTTCTTTCCAGAGATGATTCCATCTCCAGCCCAGTTGAAGTTCTTTTTGGCTATTTTATTGAAAGATCAAGCTAGCTCTGAAGCAGCTGTCATCAGTTTTGGGTTTTACGTTGTTTGTCTGCTTTGACCCTTAGCCGACCTCTGTCGTTTCTGAGCAGAATATGTAGGTTTGATTGATAGGCGGGTAAAGGTAAAAAGTCTGATAGTCACCGTCTATGTATTGCCACATACCTTGCGCGAATTTTGTTGCCTCTTAATAGCTTTTCAGACATCCACTTTGTGAATAATTTGAACTTGTTTAACCTACATTTAGAAGCATGTTTCGACCGAAGACCTTCTTTTGGTGTGAATTAATAATACATGGTAAATAAATGTGTGTATCTACATACTGTACCTGTTACTTAAATGCCTCAAGTGCCGTGTCTTTAAAGTTATCAGTTGATTTGATGGGATTACTATTCTACAGACACTGACATCAAAGTAGTAATTTACCGACAAAATCATGTAAATCCTATCGATCAAAGCAAGCCAAATGCATGATTTGAAGACAACCTCTCAAATCAATTCAATATCCATTATCACTCATCGAGCTTCTCATCACCCTCACAAATCCACCATGCAACCATAACTTAATCTTCACGGCAACTTCTATAAAGAACATTTCATTTTCAATTCTATGGCTTGTGCATCAAAACTAATTGAAAACGTCTCGACAGCTCAATGTCCTCATATTGATGGTGATGCTTTCAAACAGGATATGCATACGGACGTGCAACCAGACTGTCGCGACGGAATGGCTCCGTAAAATTTTATACTTGAAAGTCATCGAATGTCATCAAACGGTAAAAGTAATATCCACGGCGTGTTTGTGATATAAAATCAAGAACAGCATATTAAAGGATAATGGATTGATTAAACAGTGAAGTTATTCAATCAGGTTACATTGAAGTTTTTTTATGGAGATGTAGATGATGAGAATTAGCCGAACATAAGGTGATCTGATTGAACTAAAGAACTAGGATGGTTTGTAATTAAAGTAACTTTCCATCTTTTTTGCAAGAGCGACAAATTCTACTTAACAAAACTCGACCCAATTCATCAAACTTAAATTATCTATTTCCTAGTAATGTGGTACTCAAAGAATAAGAAATAACGATCTTCTCGCACTCGTACCCACTAAATCACCCAACAAATTCACAATCAAGAAAATTTGCCCAATTTGCGCAGCAGTCTGTCATTCTCATTGCCTCGTTCATCAGAATATCATCATGAAAAACATCAAAAATTAATAACAGAAAAAAATGAAACTGCTCCCTCGTTTTCGAAAGAAGAATATCCTAATCAGCTTTTCGTATCACAGCTCGTCCTTCACTGAGTCGTCCGCCGAACTACCAAATTCACTTTTCGTCCTGTGTGGCCTGAGTGCGTCCACGTTACTCACCTCTTCGTTTTTCGTCCGCTTACTCGCTCCATGTTTCTGGCAAGAGTCCTGTAATTCAATGAAAAACGTTCCATTCGAATCGCATTAGTTACAAAAGCATTTTCGTCAGTCGGTCGGGTGCTTGGCTTGCAGCTCTATCCCATGAGCAGAAAAAACCCAAAGCTATAAGTAACTGGTTCGAAAAAAGTTTTCCCACAAAAGTTTTTACGTCACTCGAAAATTAAGATGAGCAACGAACGATGCTATACCACATCGCAAGAAAGACAACCTTGCTCAACGAAAAGACGATAGATAGTCGAAAGTTAAGGATAATGTGCGACAAAAAAACGAATCTAGTGAGCAAATCGCAAATTTATGACATTCATTCTGAATGAAAAGACTGAATGGAGAGACGACTGAAGACACAAGAAGTCAAAGTGTAGGATGCAAACACATTTAAGTGGAATGTGTGGCTAATGAAATCCCATGACCATGCCTCATTGGTTGCTTCAAGTGTAGTTAGATCTGTGAAAAAATCCTCTTTTGTGGCTTTAAAAAAACCAACGGAGAACTGTACATACACTCAAAGAGAGCTTAAATAAACTAACGAAGGCAACCTTAGGCCAAAGAATATCTTTTCTAAGTTTTCTGAGATGTTGAAATATAATTGTAAACGAAAAAACATTGGAATGAATAAGTTTAATCTGAAAGAGTGAGAGAAAAGGGAGAAAGAAAGAGCGAAAGCGAAAGAGCTGCAGAGTATTGAATAACCAGCACCTTAGATTCTACTTTGATTTCAAAATCACGAGAGGTAAATCCTTTGATTCACAACTAACCGAACTTATAAAACAGCTACTTAAAAACCGGGTATTTTAGTCGTCTTTGGGCCACTTAACCATAAAATGAGTGATAAATACACTTTCTAGGGTAAGGAGGGACACTTATAGTAGGTGAAAACCCTAAATTTGGAAATCTTCCTTGAAAACCTTTGATGTAAGGCCATAGAGACCTCAAATCAGCATATTCGTTGTGAGGTACTTCTTTATTTTTGTGTGATCCAGTGAGGTAGCGGGAATCATCTGTGTACGAAGATATACTCTTTTGGCTGAATCATAAATAATTCTAAGGTCATTCAGGGGCCTGGGTATTTGAGTTCACTTTTCTGCTTCTCTTATTATTATTAGAACCGTCCTTATCACTGGAGCTAGGACCTGTTGGTCTTTGTAGCCAATCTTTTCAAGAATTATGTCCGTAGATTCTCTGTTTCGTTTCATCAATAGCTCATTTTGTTTTCTTTTTTTTACCTCCGTTGCAACCTTCTTCGAGGGAGGTTGAGTATTGACTAGGCCCCTTAGTTATCTAGTCTGGCTTGTCGAAGACGGACCGTGAGAACAACTTTCCCAAATTTTGAGTCTAGAGCAGTGGTGGCTCGTGTCTTTAAGACTCGGGGAGCAGATATATTTTTGCATAGTTTTCCAGAACAAACAAGTAGGAATTTCAGCGCAGCAAATACATCAAAAGTTGCATTCAATTTCCAATTGTTTGACTCAGTGACTTTTCTACTCATTATGATCACCATCAATCTCAGTAATATTTAAATGATGCAAGATTACAAATTACAATGCAAGATATTGCAATTTAGAACTATTTTTTTAAATAAAAAGTGAAAGTTAGTGGTCCTGGTCACCACGAATCTATAAAGTACTTTTATCTATTCAAATAGTTTAAGAGAAAAATATACCGCAGTAGATGTTCTATCGTAAAATTCAATTTTCAAGACAAAATGAATTAAACCTTCAGCAAACAACGTGAAAATAATTCCTCACCCTTACAAGGTGGGGTTAGATTCACAGTTTTACGTAGCGTCTGTGCTATCGTTAAAAAAAAACAACGCGGATTTATTTAGATATGATAACTTTATTTACTTGATTCTATGTTACAATATATCAAACGCCTAATGCAGCCTCACACTGGTTATTATGGCTTGGTCTACGTTTGAATTATAACGGAATCGCCAAAGACTAATTCCCGAAAAGTAATGCTCGCGAGCAGGTCTATTACACCTGCTTTTATGTTAATGCTAAACTGATGACTCTTGCAATAGTCGACCTCTATGTGGGTCGAGAATTGCAAGAGTTATGTGCAATGTTGCATATTACCTGTCCGGTGTCATATACCTGTCTGGAAACTTCTGCATGTGTGACCTATCAGGTTGCATATGCAAAAGTTTCCATGCTCGGACGGAATGCAGTTATATCAAATTAAGCTTAAATCTTGGTTTATCGTGGGAATCTATTATAACAATTTACCTCATAAAACAAATTGGAATTGTTTTTGCGGGATGATTAAAATTGAACAACTTTTTATTAACATTAAAAATTTTAATCTACATTGAAAATTCTATTTTGACAAAGTGGTTTCGAAAGTATGCACTGCTTCTCATCAGACACCAGCACACAGTGCATACTTGACTGGCGTGACCACTCGCAGTTGGAAATCATTACATTTGTATTAATGCTAGTTGTGACAAATTTTAACATCTCCGACTTATATCCATGGATATAATTTTACTTAGTAAAGGTAATTGAATTTGATCACGGTTCCCTTCTTGTCTATAAATCAGCATAGACAACGTATATCATTTCTACAGCATCGAAGCCGAGCATATTGAAACGGGAAACTCGATCGTTTTGCGGAATCAGCCTCCGAAAGCAGAATCAAATTGGAATTGTTTTTGCGGGATGATTAAAATTGAACAACTTTGTCAAAATAGAATTTTCAATGTAGATTAAAATTTTTAATGTTAATAAAAAGTTGTTCAATTTTAATCGTGCCATAGCAACGTACTTGCCTTTACTGAAACCTGGAGGATATTTTCATATTAACGAAGATATCATCGATTGTAACTGGACAATCTTCAGAAATGACCGTGATTACGTCTCCACTGGCCAGTCAAGAGGAAGTGGTGTTTTACTTGTTGTTGTTTTTTTCGAATTTATTCGAATATCATTCGACAGCACATCGTTATAGTAGGGGAGCCCGAGATGCTAAATTTGCAGTTACTAAAGCGTCATGGGGACCTATTGGATTGTGAAGATTAGGTTCTAAAATGAAAAAAAGTTTATGTCAAGTTTTCCATTTTAGTGGGGGGGAGAGCGTGTAAAAATGTTAAAAAACGTAGAAAAAAACAGTTACATGGAAATACTCGAGCGCATCAGACATTTAAAGTGTATACGCGCTTTGTCTTTCTGATAGCCGATAGATATTTATCTGACGATTAACTGGTGGGGGGTGGCCGTAAAAAGAGGTAAAAAAACACAAACAAAAAAAGTTATTCGAGCGTGTCAGATATTCAGAGAGAATGTTAAGTGAACTCAAAATAGTGTCCTATTTAAATGACTGACGATTTGGACGTGACCAAAAGACATGACAGATTTCTGAAAATGTAAAAAAAAAATGTTACCTTGAAATACTCGAGCGCGTCAGAGATTTATACAGAGGGTTCAACTTGATGTCTTAGTTGTCCTAAATGATAATCTGACAATTATATGGAGGGATATTGTTAATCTGACAATTTGAAAAAAAAAAAATCGTTTCTTCTTTTTATTACTGGATGAAATATATATATATATATATATATATATATATATATATATATATATATATACACATATATATATATATATATATATATATATATATATATATATATATATATATATATGTATATATATATATATATATATATATATATATATATATATATATATATATATATATATATATTTATATATATACACATATATCGTTTAAAGATGTTACATCCGAAATTACGACCGTAGCATAAGCGTTGCTAGATTTTCTTCGAACACGTTTCACTTTACGATATTGCAAGATATTCATACATTTTTTTAATGTTTCGTGTGTAAACTTTTTAGTTTTTTCACAAGTTTCTTTTTCACAAAATACACATTTCACACTTACATCACTCATTATTAATTCACAAAATTATTTAAAAAAACACAACAAACAAACCAACGCGTCTGGTCCAGTGAAATCCGACATAAAAAAGGCGAAACTTCGGCAAAATTAGGGGAAAGCTGAATTTTGGTGTGAACCTTGGCACAGGCGTATTGAACAAAATGTCAAAAGTGCCCATCGATCCGAGTGCTGCGTTACTTTTTATACGGGGTCAAAGGTCACCAAAAGTGACCTTTCCTAAATATCACAGTAACGGTCACGTCTTCAGAAAACAATGTATGATGAATTTGTAGCTTAACAAATTTCCAACAAAAAATATCTGCTAACTTTTTCTTGTAACTATAACCGTTTTGGAGATATATTGATCTAAACATTTGCTACTAACAGCATCTTCTTTCTCAACGGAATGTTGATATCCGATTTTGACCACGACTTGGAATGTTTGTGAGTTTATTTTTCTATGTTTAAGAAGCGCAGAAAAAAAATATGCAAACAAACTTATCTACCACACTCCAGGGTAGATGGAAAAGTGTGCTCGGAAAAGTTATCCCCCCCTTTCCATAAAATGGTATCCCTCAGCTTCCATCTGAAATATTCAGAAATGAGCTCGTTGCCTGCTTTTTTCCCACTGTTAAACAAGATAAGATCAGTTTTTATCCTGCAATTTTTTTCATTTATTGATGATTTTAGCTACAACGCCCCATGAAAACCGTCAGATTATATGTTTTTCGTAATCCTGATAGGATTTCCTTCAAAATAAAAAAAAAATTAATCGCGCTCGAGTATTTCGAGGTGAGGTTTTTTTTTTACAACATTGTGACTCGCCCATTTCCTTAAGCCACGCTCAAATTGTCAGATTATTGAAATATACTCTTTTCTGGATGTACTTAACTTACCTTGTCTTAATCTGACGCGCTCGAGTTTTTCTGAGGATCAATTTTTTTTTTACTAATCTGACGGGCTTCCCTCAACGCACCCCACAATATTAAGGGCTCATATATGGTAGGGTACATTGCAGGGTGCAGGGCTTCTGCCCATATGATTTTCTGACGCGCTCGAGTAACGCGAGAAATCCCCGCTTGGGCTCCCCTACTATTATATATCGGCTTATTTTATGTCCCGCCTAGATCTGACGACTCTGTTTACAATTATATATGCGAAGTTATATCTACTTTTATGGCATCTCATAGTGCTGAGGATCAAATTATACTTACTAGCAGATTTTAATCGCCCTAATTTACGTTTCGTTCTTGATGAAGCTGATAACTACCTAATACCTATTAATCATCTTGGTTAGTTTAATTTTAACTTTGTGAGTACTTTGTACGGTAATGATTTGCAGCAGGTTGCTCCGACTCCCAGCCGTAATGGTAATTGATTAGACCTTATATTTACAAACGTTCATGACAAAGTAGTGGTTAGCTCGACTATTGACGCGGAAAATATTTTCTCTAATAGCTTTCACCATTTCGCTCTTACTCTTGATTTATCCACTGTATATTCTAATATCTTTCAAACTTACAATAATACTATTGTAGACGATTTCCATAATGCTGATTACGATAGCATTCACCATTCTCTTGACAATGTTGATTGGACTGATACGTTTGAATGCCAATCTCTTGACGACAATGTAAATTCATTCTACAATACAATGTTTGACGCGATCGAAAGATATTCCCCTAAAATAAGGAGGAAGGATAAACTTTCTGAGCCTTGGCTTGATAAGACTCTTAGACGTATAAGATATCAAAGCATCTGCTTTTGTTTTGAAGTTCCAAGGTCTTATTTAAAATCTTTTGATTGTTGTACCAACTTCATCTGCAGCAGATTGTCGGAACTTTCTTGTCTTGATTTTCTACAACGGTCTCAATTTCTGGGAACTCGAACGTTTTCGGATTCAATCTTTCAGTTATTAAAGCATCGTCTAAATCTCTTACTCAAGGCAGTAAAGCAAAATTAATTGCTTTTCCGCCTTGAGTATAATATTTCCATTTTTACAACTCTTCCAATCACTCAGTTCAACTTCATTCACTCATTTTACGCGGTTTTTTCACTCAAAAGTCTTGTTAAGTTAAAGTTCAGTATGATATAGCTCACTTCTTCAAAGCTCAGAACAAATCACATCGAAGATTTCTACTGCCTTTTACTTTACTGTCTTTCAATTTTATCTAGCTGTCTTTCACTTTCGGCTCACACTTTTTCACATTGGTAAAAATATTACTTTTGACACCAGTGTCGTGCTAAATTACTCTTTTACTATGGATACCATAAACAGAAACTCGAATGATTTTCGGAGGAGATCGCTATTTTCGCAAAAATTTGAAATTTACAACAAAGGTTCAACATAATTCTACTTAGAGCAGAAACATTTGATTTGCGTAAGAAAATGTCTCCAAAATTAATTTGTGCAGAAAAAAATATGGCAGAGGGATATTTTTGGCAACATCAGCATTTTAAAACCAATGAATCAAACAAGAGAGCTGAAATTCGTGAGTGGTTAGTCTATGTTTTTAGAGAATTCGACGGCCAAGCAGTCACCTTTCTTGTGGAGTCTCGTAGCCTGGAGCTGGAAAAAATGGTATATGAAAAAAATAATAAACCAAATCATGAATCGATTTCCCAACGCAATTACAAAAAAAAAACCCTAGCGCATCAGAACCGCTAGAAACGCTAATGTTCGAAGAACAGTAGAGGATTTGAGCAGATTTTGAGTGTGTATTCTACCACTAGCTAGCCAGTAGGATCAGGAATGCTTACTGCAGTAATGCAGTAATTATTCCCAGTAATCATCGTCGGATCGTTTTCGCATGACGGCACTGATGAATTTAACATTAGAATGTCATTATAAGTAACGATACTCGCTCCGTTTTGCATTACTCTACCCTTCACTGTGCATTACTTTGTAATGCAGTAAAGTAGTAAGTAGATAAACCCACATGGATTTCTGTACCACAATGATTGTTTTTTGCATTACTTACACATTACATTGTAATCCATTATTTTGAAATTCATAGGCATTAATGAAAGAGTGCATGGTAAAAGTCATCGATGCTTGTGGTCCTACTGGGTACTTAAGGCCACTACCACTAGCTACATCTCCTACTTAAGAACAATACACCCTAAGTAAGACCCTAAACCAAAGACCCTTAACCAATTTCATTTCTATGAATCCATCGAAAGTTACAGCGATAGAAAGGTGTTTGAGGCTGCCATCCGAAAAATGTGTAGACCTTAAAAAATGTAAACATTGTTTACTTATTTTCATTACAAATCTTCGCGATGTAAATACTTAATCTTAGCATTTATTGATACGAAAATAACAAAAACGCCTCGTGCTGGCAGCCCCTTGCTAGCACCGAAGCCCAAAATATGTCACATTTGCCTCACGTTGAAGTCAACCTACTCTGTGAATTTTGAATTGATCCGATGAATGCATTGGAAGCTATAGGGATACAAATAAATTTACGGTAACCATTTGCAAAAGTTTTGAAATTTTCTAGATCTTAATATTTAGTGTTTATTTTCAGTACAACATCATTGGAATTGAAAATTCTATGATAAAATCGCTTACTAAAGGTATGCCAAAAACTATAACAACAAGCATAGCTGGCAACCCTATCATTGTTTTTCCAACTAGATTTCTACTGAATATTTCCCACAATAAGTTTAATTTGCCATTTGAATTTCGTTATGATTTCATGACAATACTGGAAGCTATAGGGCAAAGAGCTTTATTTTCCTTAGAGAACTTTGAAAATTTAAGACACCAAAATTACCATAGCTAGCAGCACCAACTGAATTTTTCAACCGAATTTCTATCAAATGTTGCTTAAAGTTAGGTTCAGCTTCTGTGTGAATTTTGTCAAAATCGGGTGACTGTATCAGAATTTATAGGGCTAAAAGCAGTTATTTTTCTTAGTGATTTTTCAAGAGGGCACCACTGGCACAGAATTGCCCGCATTTCAAAATCACTTAAAACCAATACATTCTGTAAATTTCAACTGTATCTGATAATCGGGTCGTGAGTTCCCGTGAACAGAAGTTTTTAATGCTAAAAATATAGTTAATTTCGGGAAGTGTTGCCGTTCTTGTCTGTTATAAAATTTCAAATATTTTACTTTGACTATGTAGACAGAACATAAGATTTATATATGAGTTGCTTTTTTTCTAAAAAGCGGCAATTTTTCAGGAAAGTCGATGATTTGAAGGTTTTTATTTTCAGCGCCTGTCCTAGCTACAGGGTTGCTAACATACTCAAACATAAATTTACAACTTAATAATACCAATATGTCCTGAAAGTTTCATAATGATTTGATAGCTCTGTCAAAAGTTATTGCAATTTACAAATTTTTCTCATCTCTTTTTAGGCACCTAGCACACACATGGGGTTAAAAATTTCAAAACATTATGCAATTCACATTTAAAACCCATTCGAAATACATTTGGCTCACTTAATTTTTGCAAAAATTATTTGTGGACGAAATAATAGGTATATTGAAAATATCACTAAAATGGCCGCCGACGCCAAAGGGTTAAGGATAATCGACATTTGGTGAGACCTGGACCTATTTTGTATATACATCAATGTATCCAGAAACTTTCAGCTCAATCGGATGGCGCGTTCCTGAGAAATAGTCGCTGAATTTTTTTTTATGCTCATCAATCAATTTTTTGAGCTCATATTTAATAAACTTTTTGGGTTAACCTTTTCATATTTTTAACGGTAGTGAATAAAAAGTCCGTTGGTTTTTTTCTCGCTATTAATATATTTCCAAACAGTGATTAGGTATTACAAAAATAAAAAAAAATAACTTTTCTATAAGAAAAAAATTAAAAAGTAAATCAATTCATTTTTGGCTACCGAGAAAAAGTGATGCAAAAATTAAACCTCGATCATATTCTTCCAACTGTATTGGGTAACTGATAGCAATCAATGGTTCTTAATATTTGGTAGGATTTCCTTTTCGATCTATGACAGTTTGAAGCCTTGTTGGCATAGATGAAACCAACTTAGCGCAGTATTCTTGAGTGATCTTGCCCCACTCTTCTTTTATTTCCTTATGCGCGGATTTGCTGCGGATGCTATGTATTGCAAGTCGACGCGACAGTTCTTCCCAAACATGGTGTTTGTGGGGGCCATTTCAAGCACTTTGGAATATTATAAAGTATCCACATTCGAGTTTGGTGGGCGGTATGCTTAGGATCATTGTCTTGCATAAATATGTAATTTGTTCCCAAATTTAACGTTTGAACGCTAGCAGGTAGCCGATCCTTTAAAATCTGGATGTAAACTTTGTGATCCACCAGTTTTTTTTTCTATTATATGAAGTTCATCAACTCCATTGAAAGCCATACATCCCCATACCAAAATAGCACCACCACCATGTTTCACAGTTCCTATCATATTTTTCGTATCTAGCTCCGTAAGAGGCTTTCTGCGCACTTTTGCTCGTTCATCGTGAGAAAACGCCTTAAACTTGCTTTCATCCGTGAATAAGACGCGTTTCCAAAATTCGACATCCTTATTCAAATGTTCTTTGGCGAAATTTAGTCTTTTTTCACGGTTTATGTCGCTAACGAAGAATTTATTTCGTGAAATACAACACACGTAACCCAATTTCCTTAAATGATTTCTAACATCTTTTTTATAAATAGATTTTAGTGTTGCTTTGATTTTCGTCGCCGGTACAAAAGGATCTTTCTTGACTTCTCGTTCGATTATTCGCATATCACGCCCTGATAATATTTTCTTCCTCCCTGAGCGCTTTCTATTTTCTAAGCTTTTATTTTTGCAGAACCTGTCTATTATCCTCCAAACAGTGGAAATGGATCTATTAACGATGGATGCGATTTCCTTGTATGGAGCGGTCTGGTTATGAGGCCGAAGAATAATTTTCTTTCATCTAAAGAAGTCTTTTCTCATGTTGATCGACTGAAGATTGGTTAACTAGTAATATTAATGAAAACCAAAACCTGAGGATTCAGAAATTACTTTCTTTTACGAATGTTTCCCTCCAATCACCTCTAAAATTGATTTCCAATGATGAAAACAACTAACAATGGACTGCAATCGCTGATAAAATGACACATTTTCAATGAAAAGCAATTATTGCATCACTTTTTCTCGGTATGATTTAAGCTAGAGGTTAATCTGGAAGCGTAAACAAATTTTCAGAAACCGGTTCTTTGGAAAATGGTGAAGAAATTTTACTTATGGCATATATATATATATATATATATAGTTCGAAAATAAGCTATCAAAGCCGAAATTTTGTATATTTTTATCTTTTTGCATCACTTCTCCTCGGCACTGTATATATATATATATATATATATATATATATATATATATATATATATATATATATATATATATATATATATATATATATATATATAAAATATATATATATATATATATATATATATGTATATATATGTATATATATAAATATATATATATATATATATATATATATATATATATATATATATATATGTATATATATATATATATATATATATATATATGAATTTCGGCCAAATCTTTTGCAATCTATAGTTATAGTTATAAAGTTTTTCCTTCCACCAAACTCCTCCTTCAAAATATTTTATTGTACATCACAACAGCTCTACACATATAATACACGTGCTATCAATTTCATCTGTATGCTGCAGCAATTTTACAGTTTTACGTTCATATTCACTTGGTGGCATGGCACGGACCCTCCGAGAAAAAATTCTATGACCCGTACAGACCATAATTTCTCAAAAAGAAAACACCATTTGATTCGTTGTTTCGTCGAATCCAATTGATATCGAATCACAGTCTGGTGCTAAACATATGAGAACCATTTGCAGAATCGAACTCTGAGCACAAAGCAGGGTAGAACAAAATACGCAATCGTATATTTTGATTTCGATTATAACATGAAAAATTCAATCTTTAATTGGTGTATTGGATGTATTTTGGCAAGAGAATTGTGTGAAAGCACTTGCAGTTTTCTTTTCGCTCGAAACAAATTGCGAACGTATGGATAGACGTTGAACATCGAGCCCGATTATTCGAGGTTCGTCGAGAGGATGCTTGGTTTTGAATATGCACCCTACCATGATGACGATAGACGATTGTTAGGATGTCATTTCACGCCCCATATGTTTCGAATGGCTCAGATCATAATATTTAGGCCGGCCAGATCCATAAACAAAGTTGAGCTAGACTGCTGCGAGGGAGTGAAACAGGCGAAAGTCAAAGGAAACTCAGAAAGCAATAAAACGGTGTATGCAACGTCCTTTTAACACACCGTTTCACTGCGCTTCGCACTTCCCTGTCAAATGAAAGATGCAATTTAGACCCTGTTGCATACACAGCCAAACACAAAGCTTCCTGGAGACGTGTCCTTTTGGCCGCACATTAGCTGGTATGAAAAGGGTCGACATCATGGTCCTATTGTCGTTACACATCTGTCCCGCATAGCAAACACCTCTGACAGTGACCAATCACGAGGATTCGCCAAACGAACAAAGTGTCCTTTAGAGTTTTTTCAGTGTGTTCTTTTTGAGAGAGAAAAATATACGCTCGTGGAAAAGATACGCAGATATGAGATGCAGTCGGTGCTCATAGGCATTGTGAAGTGACTGAGGCATAGTTTTCCCTTTACTCAAAATACACGAAACTCCATTGAAACCTTCGCATGCCCTGTAGCAATAATACAAAGAGAACGATTGTGCTGATGAAAATGAATTGGCTCCAGACTAAGTGATTTGTCTCATGGCTGTTTCTCATGAGCCATTACCCCGAAAGCATAGTGATGAACCTGTACTGTTCGAAATCTGAAATTGCTGATATTTTCCTAGATTTTCACTTTGTGCCCGAAATGGATTACTGTGCTGGGAATATATGCATGAAAATGTTTCGTCCTGGCAAGATGCAATGAAACGCAAGGTGAATAATGCTTCCTTTGCACGCTGGCATATGTGTGGTGAATGATGATGGTTAAGTCCTTTCACACGTGCTACTACACATAAGTGGCAATGCATTGAAAACTGGCATTATCACCGAGAAGGATTGAAGTAAGGTGTGAATTTGGTAGTTTCGGGAGTAATCTGCCATAAACGTTTGTGGTCACGCATTTTCGACATTAAACAAAGGAATCTGATACAAATACAACTAAAAGCAATTCGCATATGTTTTAGCTGGAAATGGTATGGCGCTGAAAGATCGATGGTTTAGAGGGTGGAGAGCAACAGATTATAGATTGCTTTCAGGGTGGAAATTGGAATTTATAAAGGTTTTTGGTCTAATGCCAGCTGTAGATTTGAAAACTATAAAAGCAACAGATCATTACATTTCGTATGGTCGTTTAAATCTCCTGTTGAATGTCAATTTCAATGGAATAAGGTTTTTCGTCTTATCTTCTTACTTGTTGTAAATCTATCACTTATTTCAGTATTTTATCCGAAAGATTTGTTCTGTGTGAAGATACTAACATGCTTCAAGCTAACTAGTGTTTGCTCTCGAAGATTTTAATTCAAAGACTAATGTTTTCTTTATATCTCTTTATATATTTTAAGAGTGCTTCTCGTTCTCTTTTGAAGCGTAGGCACTTGAAGAAACTGTGCAATGCATCATAAATTATCTTAATAGAGTATTTCGAGTATTCCTCTCTCGCTGTGATGGTAGCGCAGAGTTTCGTTCAAAGCTTAAGCATTTGAGCTAGTGCTTCTACCCCTCTTATCATTTCTGAGCTATTCAGAAGGACCTTTCTACGATCGTTTCCCTATAAGTCGACTGAAATTACCAGTTCTCGATACCATACGGTAGTTAGTTGTGGTTGGTAGGATACCGGGAGCATTTAGCATGAGTGTGCATAGTGAGATTACAAACCCCCAATGCCCTTTTGGCTGTGGTCCCCATAAGTCTGTTTCGGGTCAAGAGTCATTCCGAGATACTTAGTAAATTTTTGGCTTCGACTATTTACTTCGAAGATTTGTGGAGGTAATGACAGCAGCCACATCATCGGCGTAACCTAACCAGAGCACATCTTCTGGCATTTCAAGGCGCAGGAAACCGTCATATCAATGATGGTAGTTAAGTCCTTTCACACGTAAGTGGCGTTGCTTTGAAAACTGACATTATCATTGAGAAGGATTGAAGTAAGGTGTGAATTTGGTAGTTTCGGGAGTAATCTGACATAATCTGCAGGGTTCAACAGGTCTGGCCCGAGAACGGACCCTTGTGCTACTCCGGTCGTAATATTTTTGCGAACAGTTCCATGATTCATGTCATAAATACGGTAATCATTTTTCAAATACTCTCGAAATATGTCTAACAAATAGTCCTGTACCAGAAAATTCCGTTCAAAAGCCTCTAGAATATCTGTCTATCTCGCGGACTTAAAAGCGTTCTCAACATCTTGCGTCAGCTGAAACACGAACGGTTTCGTCTGCGACCTCGGCGCACTCCAGTGCATCGATTTTTTCGATTGCTGAGTAGCCACAACGGAACCGGTTTTAATTTTTCGAAAGACAACCGGTCCTTCGTATTGAAGCCAGTATTCTTGGCTTCAATAGTCCTTGCGGGAGTTTCCCGCCGTATCAAGTAAACAAAGAGCTACATTTGTACGTAGATGGTGTGTTAGGTTTTTCCTTTCCGTTCGGGATCAAAGCAAGTCGCGCCACTTTCCAGCATGATGGAAAGACAATCGCCAAAAAATATGCGTTATATATTCGTATCAGTGTAGACGGCTGATTCTCTTAGCACTTCCAATGGAATGCTGTCGGGGCTAGAGGTGTTTCGATGCTTCATTTTGATACCTGCACTATGAAGTTCCTCTAAAGTGAGCGAAGGAATTTCTTCCTGACGGATGATGAGAGCACTCCCATGATGTGCTTCTGCGTATCCGCTTCCTTGAGTGTACTAACCACCTTTGACTAAACCTACCAGATACTAGTTTGCAGCCGCGACTTCATGGGCTTCGGCTCACTTCATCGCAAAGCGTTTACCACATTTGATTTTTTTTTCCTTACTTCAATAGCTCTTTACTTGCCTCCTTTTGCTCTGCGACAGTTTTGGATGCCTCTTCTGTGCTGATAGATTGCTAAGTCCTACGCCTGCACGCTAGATCTCATCGCCTCAGTTCCGGTATCTCTTCGGTTCACCAATAGCTTATTATTTCCTAGGAACTTGTCTCTGACGTGGCATCGAGGCGTCACACATTCGCTTGATTTTCCCCACTACCGGTTCGCTGGACTTCTTCCACTATCTTTTTGATATCTGCTTGATTTGGCGCCAGCCCTACTCGATTTGTGCTGCCTTCACCTGCAAAAATACTGTCAAGCGACTCCAAATATTTTCCTGTCTAGCTTGGAAATATTCCAGCCAAGTATTTTTCAATTAGAGCTCCAATAACCAGAAAGTGATGCAAATATGACAATTTACAGAGTACTCCTCCATCACCCTTCAGTCCCTTGTCAGCGCTGACAAGACAAGAGATATATGTCAGATATAAAATGACTGAAACTTGGTCTAAGACACGTGTGCTGAGTCCCTATTTAGTAAAAATATGATCAATCTAGCCACCATTTCCATATTTAATTTTTCCCGTATGCTCTCACCTACGAAGCTTCTTCTTCGTTTATTAGTTTTTTTAATTAGAAGTTTAAAATTAACACCGCAAAATGATTCTGTATCTATTACAGAATTATCAGTTATGTCTAAATTTTCTTCTATTGTGTAAAGCTCATTTCTACCAATATTTTTCAAAACATCGTTTGGAATCTCACTATCAAAACAGCAACAATTATTTATTTTTAAGTGAAGAAAAAGTATTAGTGTCGGATAACGATGACTTTTTTCCAGCGTTATCCGTGCGATCGCTTGCATTTGAAGCCCTAACAAAACAATTGATTCACTTATTCAAGAAAAAATATCTAACTAGAATGCACATACTTTGGTAAACTTGAACTTGTCGATGCCCGAGGCTCCTGGGAGTCTGAAGTGGATGGGACTACATAGCTGATTTTTAGCATCATCACGATTTAATTGAACGTTACCATATTTAGAGCAATATAGATGACTTTATACTCTTTATATTTTAGACTTTATAATCACTATAATTATTTTAAAATCAGACAACTGTCACTTCTGGTTGTCACTTCTAAGAAAATGCCATGAGCGCGTTTTTGTATTTTTCAAGAATTTCCGCCACCACATGATTCAGGAAGTTTGCTTTCATATGCGCGACAGAAATTACACGAACAGAGCTATTATTGAGAAAAATTTGATGAGCGAGATTGTAAATAGATGAGTGCCAGATTATTCCGAAATCTAAATTTAAATGCTAAATATATTGCTAGATGCTAACTCCGAATTTCGAATGCCGTATTAGAAAAAATAATGCCAGATCTAGCATTCAAAATGCTAAAATGGCAGCACTGCTCCCAACCAACCCATACCACATCATCCCCAATGGAAAAAAAAATTGAACAAAAATATAACAGTACCATACAGTAAAATGCCATCCCTGGCGCTGGTACACGAACCAAATGTTGAAAAAAAAACCCAATAAGAAGCTTTTGTTCCATGCATCATCTGAAGCCAGAAACATTTATTTTTACTAGGAACATACGACTAGACACATTCCAATTGGATAGGAAATTCCCCAATTGGAAGCTTCGGCTTCCCTGCAACATTTCCATTCGATGCTGATATTGCGACTGGATGTTGATATACAAAGTCACGCGAACCCTATTCCCAGCCCAGTAGTTTGAGTCGCCTTTACAGCACATCTCCTTGCGACAAGGCCACAACATTTCTGGCAACATTCCTCTGTTGGAATTGAATGCGATTGGGGTTGTTGCCGCGGCTGTTTATTTCAATCGTTCAGTAATGTTTCGCATCCAGTTGCGCGAAAGTAGACTGGTCCTGTTGACACAGTCTTTTACTATGAACTGGCGCTTAAAGTTCTCGCGATCTTTACAACGTATTTCGGGGATTTTTCAAAATAAATCGATAAGGACTGCGGAAATTAAATGAGAAGTGCCAAATTAAAGTTTTGAAAGTTGAGGTGTGTGATACATCGCGTTCCGAATCGCCGGAAATTTTGTTGCGGTCGCGAGTTGTAATCAGCGATCCACCGTACACACCTTTCAAACAGTGTAGTGACGTCGAATTATGACATAAATTATTGTTTCATAAAAGAGTGCAAGTAGCGTGCAATTTTCCGAGAATTCAATAGTGTCAAATGAAATATTCAGTACAATTTACCGGAAGAAAGTGAATGGATTTGAATTTGTGTCATAAGTGATTCACCCTCATTGAAAATATTTTGTAAAGTGTTTGTTTACGTTTTTTCCTATCGAGCGAAATGGCTATGAAAACGTCTAGAAGAAGTGCAGACGCGAAAATTGTGGTAAAATTATCGCTGCTAGTTGATCTAAGCGCAAGTTTAACAGGTGCGTATTGGATTGAAAAAATTGAAGTAAATCAACATGTGTACATATGTATGTGGGCATTGAGTCGGTGTGTATGGACTGGATTTATTATTTTTATTTGCAGTTTATGTGTTAAATCTGTATGAAAGTGTTTTGATAGGGAAGCCAATTGATTGTTGGTGGTTTAAGAGACTTGCTAAATGTTTCATGTAGACATCGAATTAATTTTAGAATCAATTGAAGATATAGCGACTCTGGGCGTTACCACTTTTTATGAAAATATCAATATTAAATCAATTTCTGCTCCAAATTTATGTCCAAACAAAAAAAAAAAATTTGAGTATTACTTACAGTTCTGAAGTAGAGTTTAGAGCATTGAAATGAAGGATATACAAAAAAAGTCTGCATTTACTTGCTTTCCACTAAATTGTACCGTTCAAAAATTGAAAACCAACATTTTTTCAGATTTTCTTTATATTTTCTATTGAATAAGTAGATCTTCAGTATCCGACGTAGAGCTGTAACTTCACTGCGGCAGCGATTGTTGTTGTATTCAATGGACTTACTTAACGCTCTGCCATAAAGAGCTTAACTTACCTTAACTTACTCTGCCCAAGAGTGCAAAAAACGCGCCTAATATAACTTATTACCATGTTAACTTTAAGTATTGGCATACTAATATAATATTGTAACAGACAAATTTACCACACGCATGTCAATATATAAAATTATAAGAATGCAGTGTGCTGGCAATATAATAATTTTGCTAGGTTAATATAATAATGCTAAGAAATGTTTTTAATATAAATATATTAGCTGCAAAATATATTAAGGAAAGAACAATGACTATTTAGCGTGTAGTGATAATAGTAGAGCATCCATAGTAAATGCAACCAGCGTTGAAATTGTTTCTTCTTTTTTCCCTACCACAATTAGGTACACAATTTTCGTAATCCTTAGGATCAATTATTTTTTCACTTTTAAGACAAAGACAGACACGACCATTCAAAATTATTTTCCAATCGAGCAGTATTTTTTGTTGATTAGTTCACCGTAACCAATTCAAAATTCTGCTTCTCACAAAGCTAGTAAATATTTCTTTAAAAAGATTTATTTAAGCTAAGTTTTCCATGCCGTCAATGTTTAAAGTCGTTTCATCACCCTTCAAAAAGCTCTGAACTGTGTTCAAATGATTATTTCTTTTCATCGGGAAGAAGTCACTTGTCACTTGTTGAAAGCTCAATACACCAATCAGCTATGGATTTGTCCTTTCCTGCAGAAGATATAGCCGCAGGGCTTTTTTTTTACTGCGGACCAGCTCTTGAAAGTCGGTATTTGAAAGCTAATTTACGACTGGTTATTATACGGATTCTTATACGTATATCATCGAAAATTATTTTAATTTTGTCTTTTATACTTATTGTTCGAGTGAATCGGAGTTGAAATTAATACTATATATTGTTAATATCTCAAGAAAATTTAATTAACTTATAATTAAATTATCTTATAACATGAGTACCGAAATAAACTGTTAGCAAAACTTGGGGGTTCCAGAAATTTGTCATTGCAGGTCATAAGTACTCTATCTTCAAATAAAATTTTTCTAGGGTTTCGACAAAAATTCTTTCTGCTAGAACCTACCAAATCAAGAATCAACATACATACAAATTATAAAATTCTGCAAAACTACTTCATTCAAGAAAAGAAAACCCATACCAAGCCAAACCATACATCTCTACAATGCTTTACATATCAAATGACCCTTAACAAAAGTTAATCGCAAGCATACTCGAAAAATAGCACATTCGCCATCAACCATCAACCACTCGTCGTCGCCAAACTCCTCTAAAGACAATGAATAGCAAAAACCAGGCCAACCATTTAGCAGTATATCACACACACTAAAGAAAAAAATCCACCTCGTCAAGAGCATTTCATAATCCCGTGGAAGCTCGCATAAAATCCCGAAGCGCACGTTTTTTCCCTGAGTTCCAACTCATTTCAACAACAACAGCACATTTCAAAATCCCTTCCAAGTATCGCATCTTGAACTCAGTTTAGCTCCTCCATATCCATGCATACCACCATGGCTGGCATCATTCTTGAACTTCAATGTCGATACGCATCGTGTCTATTTCGCTAAAACAAATCCGCGCATCGACATGCTTTCGCCTAGCCAAATATGCTTCCATTTAACTTTCTGGCTGATACTAACTCCACTACCAAATTGGGACCTAAAAATACCATAATGCGATACGCATGGGATCCGATATGTTCTCAACGGCAAAGAGTAGTCATTAACCATTTCGAATGCTATGTGAACGTCAGGTTCCTCTACTACCCTTCTCATTCGCGATTTGCCGCAGCAGCAGCAATCGGTAAGACTTCTTCGATTCAAGTCTTTTGCGAATAAGTTCGAAAAAGCTACAAAAAAAACGAACAAGAAAAAACCCAATTCGATGCAAAAAGAATCCCCTAAAGATTTTATCGAGAGTAAGAGGCAAAAAGTCAAGTCGTGGATTAGAAAAGAAGATGTTTTGTGGTGTACCTACCTATTCTTAGAATGGCAGAATGAGGGGGTCTCTAAAAAAACAGTCAAAGATACTCTTCAGCGTCACGCTGTAGTCGCATTTCGAATGCTGCGATGTGCAGAAAGGTACTCGCATGGACAGTCGCTAAAGTATGCGTATCTATCTAAAAGTTTGTTCTCTCCTTATTCTCCGTCCTCGACTTTTCGAGGCTAAATTTATCGATCTATCGTTAGGCTTTCTCTTGTTGTTTTTTGTGTTCTATTTTTTCATTAAGAAAATACTTGGTCGCTCCCATTTTTTGTTTCGTTGATTTTTCTGTGAAAATTCGAAGTGAAAATACACATAAATACTAGTGGACATCGATAGGTACATTGCAAAATATAAGACTGGGAGACCAGCAGCGTCCGTGGGGAATACTATAAGCACGAGATGAAATAAAATTGCGACATGCGTTAAATTTTTTTTGAGGAATTGGTATAATAAGAACGAAAAGTTGTTTAGGTCTCATCCGAAGACAAGATGTGGGTTTGGAGGAAGTAAAGTGTAATTTTTGAAATGTGTATAATGCTTTCTGAACAAAGTACAAATTTTATGGGGGAAAAAATCAAACAATTGTCACGTGGAGCAATTTAATGAATATATCTTAATTAGTTTGGGAAGTTGGAATAGGTTGTCCAGATAATAGATCGGTAAAAATGCTTAGACTAGTTTCCTTTCAATTCGTTATCGTGACACAAAAAAGCAATTTTTCCTAACAATTAAACTCTCATCTCATTCCATCTGTTGGGGCTGACTTCAAAGACTTAGAAACTTCCTAGGCAATCAAAATGTTAAATGTTGCTATCAGATCAGAACTAGATGAACGAGAATCCTGCATTCAGATCGAGCAACCGGCACAAAAACTGGGGCTGCACTTAATTGAAGGAAAAACAAAGTACATGGTGACATTATCTGCAGGAAGAACACCTAAAGTTGATAAAACCGTCTGGGTAGTTAAGCTTAAGTTTGAAATAGTGCCATCGTTCAACTTCTTTGGGTCAATCGTAGTAACCGATAACAATATGGGGGGAAGAAATACTACAGTCTGTCAAGGCTCTTCAAATTTCGAAATCTCACCCAAACATCAAAGCTTCTGTTGTACAAGATCATGGTGCTGCCAGTACTTATGGTAAATATACAGTACGTATGGATCCGAGATTTGGGTGCTCAGTAAAAGGCACTCTGACCTTTTAGTCGCGTTCGAGAGAAAAATCTTGAGGAGAATCGTTGACCCCATATGCGAAAAAAGTCGATTCCAGAGACGCTACAACCATGAGCTGTATGTTATCAACCTAGAATCAGATATAATTACTAAGATAAAGCTCGGTTGACATCGGTGGGCAGGACACCTAGCTCGAATGAGTAAAAAGGATCCTGCTAGGGAAACCCTTTGCGGCAAATTTTACGGTAGACGACAGAGTGGGAGACCTTGCATGCACTGGAAGGAATGCGTTGACCATGAAGCTCGGAGTTGGATGACATCGGCTCGCGATCGGGACCGATGAAAAAAAAAACTGTTGACGGAAGCCAGTATCGGACCCCGGTTGTAGCACCGATGATGATGATGTTAAGATTTATAAAAGTCTGCATTGGAAACTGCAGTAAATGCGTTGTCTTTACTTGCTCCTCATTGCATTCTTGAGAAAGTGCGATTTCTAATAAGACAACCACTGGCTCTTGAAACAAAAGATGTTGTTATCAATTGAATTTAATTTCTTGGGGAACATTCAGTCTAAGTCTCACGCTCTGCTTTAGGAGCGTCGGTGTAAAAAATTGATTTTAAAATTGATCCACCGAACAAACTGAAGCTCTGTTAAATTTTTTGTAGACATGGTTATAGCAAATGAATCATTATTTCTGTGGTCTTGTGGTCATATTACCCAAGCTGTTTACGATAAGACCATATATCCGCTTCTTCACTAAGCCTGCCTAGAAAAAAGTAACACATGTTTCATTGCATCGAGTCACGTGAGGGAAAGAAGTTCGAAATGGAATGTTACATATAGACTCATCGAAATTCTCATTGAAGAAATTCTCATTGAAGTCCAGGTCCTCACTCGAAAATGGAGGCTTCTTGGACGGTATAAAGAACATTTACAAAGAATATCTTTGGAAAATCGGTATAGTTTCCATCCACAACGATCCACTGGCTCAGTGCTTCAAAACAATCGAAAAGTGAGCCATATTAGAAAAATCTGGATGAGGTTGGAGGAAGTGATGCTTCTCTTGAACAATCAGATTTCGATGTTTATTGATAAGCAAATTGTAGAGGCAGAATTTAAATATTTTCAAAAAAGAAAGGAGCAAAAAAAATATGTCAGTGATCCAGGGTAAGACATATATTGGAAGAAAATATATTACATTTGTAGGTCGAAACAATCAAAACTTCCTAAAGCAACGGATGGTACAGTCAACTAAGATCTTATTGCTGATCATTTGTCACCATCCACGCCGCAACAACCGGTAGTCCGGTCTAGGTATGCTGCAGAAGAGAGGTTCAGACGTCCTGGTTTTTGCGCCACTGCCGTCCAGTTTGAAATTCTTAGCATTTCTTTGGCCACTTGGCGTACGCCGTCGCTCCACCAAATACAGGGTCTGCCTTATCGTCCTTGTCTAACATACCTTCCTCCATAGATTTCTCGATCGCGGATCTTTCTCGCTCATACGAGCTATGTGACTAGTTCATCGTAGTCTTTTGAGTTTGATTTAATCAGAGATCTCTCAGTCATTATATTTCTCGTATATTTCGTTGCTTTATATTTGGAATTTCTAGTGATTTTCTTCATGAAAATCCTAGGAAGATTAGCCAAACCGACTTTGCCTCCGAAATTTCGGCAACTATGGCAAAACTCCAGCCGGCTAGTATAACACATCACACAACAACGAAGATATTAATTTTGAGGCAACTCGACTCTTGCTCTCACGTCTTCGTTAGAGTCGATTCTGTTCGCGCACCACTCCTTCCACCATATGACGGCTCTTTCAAAGTCTTAGCCAGATATACAAACTACGTTACTCTCGAAAACAGGAACAAATCCGTTAATGTTTCGACGGAACCTGTCGACAAACTTCTCGAGAAGCAACAACATACACATTAAACACACAATTGCTGTCTTCGCCTCCGAGCAAAGGTCCAGCGTAGAAAGTCTATTTCCCACCATACGTCTCTCTGGCTAGTAGAGCCACAAAAGTGTCACCCTTCTACGCTTTGCGGTAACGCGTAAAACGCAAAACAACATTTTTTCATTCCTCCGAAACATTTTTACATTGTTGGGAAAAGCTCGAGATCCGAAATGTTATAAACTGTTTCATTTTTTTAAATGAATGTTTTTGTGAAAGCACATATACCAAGTCACAAAAGTCTATATTCACCTCTTCAATATTGTTTGCTCCAGAAAACTACGTGTAATTCAAATTTGATTTGTTTCACCGATTTTCACTTTTGCATACACATTCAGGAAAAAATTATAAAATAATGAAGTCAACAGAAGACAAAATCAAACTAAATTCACAAATATCTACCAGAAAAAATGTATATACAATAAAAAAGTGATTCAATTTGTTATTTTTTATTGACAAAGAATTGTATATGATATCGAATTGGGCCACCGTTTGGCAGTCTAACTGCTCACAACTTTTGAGGCATCGAAAAGACGAGAATTTCGGTTGAATTCAAAATAATTTAATGCTAGGTCTTCAGTACGTCTTTGAAGATCTCCTTGTTGCTGACCAGGTTTGACCACAACTTCCACTCTTTTCGTGCGCCACATATTGAAATTAAAAATTATTGTTTTGTTTCATAATATTATCAAAATCAAAAAATTATCAAAATAGAAATTTTCAAATTCTGAATATTCACCATTGAGACAATTTTGATTATTGGTCGGTTTTATGTAGATTTTTGTGGATATATATGAGTAGCTAACGTAACCATAAAAACGCAAACAATAGTTTTCAGACAGCTATCATAACATATGTTACCATACACTGATAAAAAAATCTTAGTAAAATCAACCATTTTCTTTAGTAGTTTTTGCGTCCACTACGGGCTATAGTTAAAACAGCCATAAGAAAATTGTTGATTACTTTTATGTACCAAGACGCGTGGTTGATAAACAACGTCCGTGGTGTAAAAAAGTAAACAACCACAAACTATGGTATTCCAACAATGTACATAATACGAAATACTAAATGACTATAGTCTGTGGTACCCCAACAATAAAAAGTGATTGCTGAACTAAGTTTGTTAAATTCAACAATTTAGAGTGGTTCGCTTACTATGAAAATTGTTGTTAATTCAATATTTTGTAGTTTTAAATGATTTGTTGCTCATTTTTCTATAGATCAACTATTTATCGTACTTATGAACCAATTAACATAGTTGAATCCTCGAAGGTTTCAATATTTTTTGTATCAGCCAAATCAACTACTTTTGTACGGTCAAATAAACTATTTTAGCATAATAGAAAAAAAACATTTCGCTGCTAAAAAATCACTTAATTAGTTGCACTTTTCGACACTGAATTGATTGACCCTTGTCACTGAACTGATTGAGCCTCCCATTTTTTTTTTTCGCAGGAATACACGACAAGGATGAACCTCAGTGCTGCCGCGACTCAATAGCAAAATGAACTCATTTCGTATGAGTAAAAATTGCAGCTGAAATATCAAAGATATATTCATTTCATTTTCACGGTAGCTCTAAAACATGGCAATCAAATGCGTAGAAATTAACAAATGAAGTGATCTATCGGCTACTGCATAAAAAATTTCTTCAAAATGAAAAAATGCCCAAATGTCGAAACCATTTTACTTTTCGTAGAATAATTCCAAAGGTCTTGCTTACTGAATTACGTTTGCTGAATTCAACTATTCCAAAGTAGTTTAAGTACTATAAAAATTGTTGTTAATTCGAAATTTTGTAGTGTTGCGTGAATTGATGAATATTTTGCTATAGATCAACTATTTTTCGTGGTTATGAAACAGTTAGAGTAGTTGATTTCTTGAAGTTTCGATATTTTTTGTACAAGCAGAGTCAACTACTTTTATATCGTTAAATTAACTATATTAACATATTAAAAAAAAACATTTTCCGTAGTTAGTTTCACGATTTTGAATGAATCGTTGCAATACTATTTAAAATAATAAAACCAACCACGAGTTTTCTTAACATAAAATAATAAATAAAAAATAATATAATATAAAATAATATGAAAATTATATAAGATATGTTTTTTTTTCCTTTGAGCGGCTGCATAAAATAAAGTTTTCAGTTGATTTGTACACAATAGTGTTTGAAGATTTGGCATCGCACCTCCACATGATACCGAGTTTCGTGGATCATAAAACGTGAATCCAGCTTCAGAACTTGTGCGGGACAAGGTTTCAGGCACGCGAATCTCGTAAAAGTTTGAATCTCGTATCGAATCTCTTGGTCTTTCGCCGGTATTAGGAGTTAATTATTTATTTTAGTGATAAATAAAAGTAAACCAAAGATTTACATCGAAGCCTTTTTAATTTTTGTGAAGATTACTAACATGAATAATTTGGATCATAGCGTTGTGCGTCCCATAATTTTTAAAGTGAAGTGAAAAATTTTTTATAAGAACAGTGTTTCAGCGCTAATATAAATAGACTGATGACTATAACAGAAAAAATACCTTATTATATCTCTCCGTTACACATTGGTCTGTAAAATTATCAGTTGAAACCGAGCTCGTATCCATATTTTAGCCGAGTTTCGCAAATTTTTTCAGCGACTCGAGGGGGCAAGTAAATGTAAAGAACTGAATGAACTCAAATATTTAGTAAACAACCTCCATCATTACTAAATCAATATCAGAATCAAACAATCGCTGTCGAGTTCATTGTTAATAAAATGCGTATTTTGATCGATTAGCAGTAACCTCTTGATTGGGAGCAAATCAAATTTTCGTTCGTACCGCTATCTTTGCGGCGGATTAAATACAAGCAGAGATGGAAAACTACACTATCATCGTACTGCATTCAAAGCTGGATATAGACATGGTCTTTGTAGCACTCTAGGGAAGATCCCGCACAATGCGCTGAGCAAACATGCTTAGCAAAGCTGGCCAATTATGTATTTAGCCCATATCTGCCATGGCTATGAGCTGTAACTCTTAAACCATATTGTCGTATAATTTATTCCTAAATTATTTTTCTTCTTCGCATATATGCTTTAATTTTTTTTACATAACGATTTACTCGTAAATCTAGACTGCATTAAAATCCAGAACTTTAAGGCTAGCCAACTTTGACCTATGAAAACGATAATTGACAATTTGACAAATTTGATTGTTCCAATATCAGGACGACAGGCTTTTCATGACGACAATATTGAGCGAAATAGCTTCGTTCTTATTCAGCACTTCCGTATAATTCTTGACAAATAAAACACTAATTAACGATACTAAGTCAAATTATGTATAGGCGTATCTATTTAGTTTTCAAGCGTGAATTGTCTGGTTAAAGCATTATTACTTTTAGAACTTGGAGTATCTACTGTTGGTAGCAATCGCTTCTTTAACTTGTATTCTTACCGTAATTCCAACCCACTTAGCGCTGCTTAAGGGAAGATTCTCTCAGATACGGTCGAAAATAAGGCAATGTTTGAGAATTTTTCGAGGGGTAATGTAAAAACATACGAAGCTCCGGTTTTGATTATTTTATTTGTTGATCATTCTGAAATCGTTCAAATTTTTATTACGATGAAATTCAATGTGGTGGGCCCGAAATGGCGGCTCTTGTCTGCCTCTGCACGCGGGGCATCGTCCGATAACCTCAAGTCTGCAGCCTCTCGTAGTAAACTGATTTCAGCCATAGTTTAAAGTCATTAAAATTTATGAAAATCTCCATGTCTTATACCTAATGAGAATGAATTGGGACAAAAAATAAACCAAACTATGGACATTTAAAACAAAGTGCAACTTTTAACCCGGTTGTTTTTTCACTTTGACCTCGCTTAATAACTATGAATTGAAATTTGTCATGCTCATTTTGGACATAAAACATGTAAAACAGTATATTCTTTTGGACAGACTTGGAATGAAGTGAATTGGATCAATAGATTCACACCTGTGCTTGAAGTTATGATGAACAATATCGTTTCGAGAAAAACGCGTTTAAAGTTTTTTTTTTTTAGCAAGTTTGCCTTAGGATAACTTTCTTGCTTGTTTAGTTATCACGACCAGTACCAATGGTTATAGGGTTTTGGGGTCGTTGATTACGAATCTGAAGTCAAATTAACAAAACACAGGATGACGGATCCAATACGGCGGATCAAATGAATTCCATCTGCCAATTTGGACCAAAATATCTATATGAAGATTTTCGTGGTGGTCGATCGTCAATTTGCTCCATTAAACTCACACTAGGATCTAAGTCAGCTATTCCTGTGCCGTATAAGATCCTTCCTCGATTTCAAACCGCACCTGGTTGGCCTGCTCCGGCAGACGTTGCTCGAGGCGGGTGTTTCGAGCAGCGGGCGATATTCGTCGTTAAGGATATGCAATTTTCGCATGTGCTGCAACCTAAAGTGTATCCCAACACGAACAAGTATGCGATAGTATATATCGTAATTAGTTCCGGTACATAGAAAGCCATCTAAGGCCACGCGGTGAATAACCTGAGCGTTCCCCAGCGCGCGTGAGGTAGGTGCGTTTCAGACGCTCTAATGCGATAAATATGTTCCAGATCGGAATATCCTTTTGCACACATATTCTACACGTATGTAGCTTTCATTTTGTGTAAAACAAAATACATCGATTTGCATGAAAAAATCTGAAAGAACCTCCCTTTATAAAGCTTCTGAATCAGATCCACAAAATAATTGGTGACCGTACCGAATAAATACACCGTACAGTGACATAAAAATGAGATAATATATTGAATTCCATGTCCGTTACGAGCTATCTAGTTACTTTTATTAATATCTAGGTAAATTTGTATGGTGAATTCAGATGTAATCATTAAACCGAATCAAAAATACTACCTTTCAAATATAATGACTCTTGAAGTAAAAAAACTAGCATTCCATTGTCCACGATTGCAATTTTGACCCCAAATCGAGGCATCTAGCAAATCCAGCACCAAAATTTAGACTCATCGCGATCATACCATATATTTATCATTCGCCAAAAATATATTTCCGGTAATTATTCCGTCAGCTATCAATTATCCTAATTATGAGCAAAATATCTGACCTTTTTCTCGCTTATTCGGAAATTTCGATTTCGGTCAAATATTTAATTAAGCTCCAGCATTTTCTTCGGAGTCGATGAGAAAATACAAATTTTCTAAGAACAAATGAAAATAGCAAAATTTCATGAAATTTTAACTAAACACTCCTCCAGTGGCTGCATATTGATCATTCAATTTCATTTGTCATCAACGAGTAACCGTTGTTACATACATACATAATAAAAACTCGCCAAAAAACATCAAATTTGTTTCAAAGAAAAAAAAATTCTTATAACTCTGTCGAACAATGCATGACTGAATGAATCGCATTGTCACTTTTTGACATGATGAATTTGCATCCCGGCGAAGCCAACGAAACGGTAACGTCTATGGTCACAACAATCATGATTACTGTAATTATCTTGTTGTTATGCAAAAGACCATGCAAATTACGCTTGATCTCGCGTCATCGGTGTCTTCTGTGTGAATTATTAGATGAATTTATGAAAAGAGAAATTTTTCAAAAAGAGAAGCCAAAAAACAAAATGAAATTCTGTGAATATTTTGTAAAAGCTAATTTTGAATGCATTGCCGGGCAATTTCGACGGATTGTGTGAAGCAAACAAAACTAATGAGTTTTTTCTGATGGCCCGGGCTCGGCATGATTTGCTGCTGTTTATGAGTTGGTGAATGGTAGACAGGAAATGCTAAGACCTAGTTGAGAAAGTGGAGATTTTGTGATGTGTGGAATATTTTTTTAAATGGTGGTTATTTCATATTGTTTTCTCACTGCTGATAATCGTTTTACGATATTTCATAGAGAAAATATATTTTCCTAGAGCAAATCAAATTAAAATAATAAGGAAAATCTTTTGGAACAAAACGTTTCCATTGTCAAGTATCTAAGTCCTAGTTCTTATTTATTGGCATCCCTATACATTTACTCTGTCACCGAAAACAGCAAAAATGACCAATTCATGATCTGAATAGAAAGAACCCTTACAGTCAATCAATCGTACAATTAACCATTAATTTCAATCCTATTAAAATCCCTACTGTAAACCAACGACCACACTTACTCACCATTTACACTCCTCACGAAAATCTTAATTGTTGCGAACACTTACGACTATTTCCAATCAAATATCATTAAAATCACCAAGTTTGTAATCAACAAAGATCAGAACACAAATGTATCTTGCTTACACCAACTAAATACCGTAACGAATTTTTATCTTGTATCTCTCACCAAATTCGGTTGGTACATACCTCCGAAATAAAATTTTCTGTATCTTTCACGCCTAAATCAGATAGTCGAAGCAAAAAATCATGAGATCGACCGCATCAAAAATTTTGAAAATAAGTACTTAAACAACACACATACCTGTACGTGTAAAATATCAATCAATTCTACCTCGTAAATGATTGAAACGTAATTAATCATCGAAAGAAATTATTTTCGTTCTAGAAAATTATGATATACTATCGATCATCGAAGTTAATTTCAAGAGATTTTCGCCGTTATGAATACCTACCTCTCCAATTTTTATAATGATGAATGACACTAAATCTACACTTTTATTATTTTTTTTTAAGATACTAAAAATTTATGGCAATTTACATTTGACCTGATGAGCCAATTTTTAAGACTCACGCATTCGTTCGACGGTGTAGCTAGCTAGTTATGAATGAGGTAGCCGAATGAGACATTTGAATGCGTTGAATATGGTTATAAAATCTGAATGCGTTGAATATGGTTGCATTGATGATGGATTTATGTATGGTCTATGGTTTTTGTGTGGAAAGAAAAATTATTATGACTTTGATATTGAAATTCGTTGGTGAATATTGAGCTATTTTAAAATTCATCACAGGTTTGGATGCGCTATGCATGAAGAATGAATGTGAAATGGTTACGGAAGATTACGTGTTCGCAATACATAATTATGTGGGCTGGATTTTTGGTGGAGATAGGGGCTGATTGTGCAGATATTAAAAGATATTGTTGAATAATAATTTTTGAAATTTAATATTATAACCAATAGTTGGTCACTTTGATAAAAACTGTTTTTTTTATTACTAAAATAAAAAAGGTATAGTTTTCACAGGTCAAACTTATTTGAAAACATACAGCCAGGAAACCATATTGAATGATAGAGGGGTTGGCAAAAAACTATAACCCCTAAAACTGTCAAATTGCATATGCATACATATATATAAATAAATAAACGGATTTTATTATGTGCCAGCACATGTCGAAAACTGTAGATCTGTCACACCGAAAGTCATTATGATTTAGGGGTTCCATTGTACCACATGACTGATTGATTGATTGAGTAGATTGAGGCTACTAGCACTGCGATTTCCTAGGTCTATATTGCTTCCTCAGCACTACCAGCGCAACTCTTTGTGGGCTTGGATATGTTCCTGGCTGGAACTTTTTTAGTTTTCCAGAAGAAGAGAAGAGCTGACATAAGCAATTCTGATCTTCGTTTCGATCTTGCTGAACAGTGTGCAAGAAAATGATCCACACTCTCTGTCACTTCGCAGTATCTACAGTAATCGTTTCGCTCCTTGCTAATCCTGTGTTAGTATTTTTTGCGACGAAACTGGCATGATAAACTTTCATATTGGGTCCTCATACCACTTTTACGGACGGCCACTGCTTCTTTTGCTCTTTTTGTATTAAAACTGCGGTGCTAATTTCAAACTCTCCAGATTAGGCCAGTAACTTACGATCTTTTTCTTAAATCATTGTTTAGTTTTCCTGTCCATATCTGCTTTCACAAAGCGCCAGCATGGAGTGGGACTAATGCAGTACAATTTAGTTTCTTCTCTGGCCTTGGCATAAGCTTTCTCGTTACTTTGATGCCCCTCATGGCCGAGGTCTTATATCAGCTCAAGGTAATTCTGTGCCCCTATTTAATTTAGGTTCTCTATCACCGATAACAATACAGCTGATTTCATTTCATCGCGACTAATAGCCGTGAGAAACAGTTAGCTATCCGTAAGAATCTTAATGCTAGCCTTTCAGTGTTCTTAATCTATATTAACACGTTGACTGCCAACCACGATATATCTCATAGACTATTGACTTGCCCAGGACGCCTATTACGAGTTATCTCGTCCACTCATTACTTGCTAAATTTGTACAGCTATAAGGAAACTCGTAGCATAACAGTGTAAATATGAACATATGGCCTCAGGAAAGAAATTTAAAAATCAGGTTTGGTTTAAATGAACAGAAAATACAATTATACAATGTATGTTCATAAAGAGAAAGTTGAGTTAAAAAAAATGTTTACGCTTCTTGATTATTGCTATGCACTATTATTAGAGTTTTAGATAATATCGCAAGAATAAATCAAATTGGCTCTTTAGACCAGAATCGTGAAAAATTCCGTGGCAATCAACGTGTTAAGTATAGCATAGAATTCTCATTGATAGATTTTGGCCTCCTAAGTGAGGGGGAAGTGCATTTTGACCTTGGGTCGTTAGATCTCCGAGCCGTCCATATACCACTTTAGCGCCCCTCTCTGCGAGGGGGAATGGTGATATTGTGACCATCAATATTTTCTCGAACGTTCTCGAACTATTATACTGTTTCACTTTGTCCTTTGGATTGTGGATTTCAAAATATTCGAGTGTGGGTCTCTTATTATTACCGCACTTATTATTATCCCCACGAACAACTTTCAATATTCTACGAGCATATCGATCACTCGCCATCAGCTAATCAACAACCACCTGCCAAAAGCACTTTCAAAACTTCCACCAGCTGAGCCCAACTACTTTTCAAATACCTACGGCGGCCGATGGTTGAGATTGAGCTCCTCGACCCTGTCCGTCTTGAAAGCGGAAATAAATTCCGCAACGCATAAACATATCCGAATATGGATTGCTTGCAATGTGGCCCATATTTTACCAACATCCCCACTAAATCCAATTTAACGTGAGGTAGTTTCTAGTTTCTAGCCCGGGCCCAAACAAGGCCGGAAAGTTCACAAATCAGAGCTGCATCTTCATAGGTATCAAAAAAATACCTGGAAATGTGTCAAAAATGTTTCCGAACATATGTGGAACCGGGGTAAGAATTGCATTGAGAGATATATTGATATCAAAGAACACTCCCTTTCAGGCATCAACGTATATTCTTTGCAAAAATTCAGTGATACTTTTTAATGGAAAAAAACTCTTGAGAAAGCCATTTGAAATCACCTTTTAGTTGAATATAAAAACCAAAACACGAAAAAACCAGAGCATCTACTAACGGGTCTAAATAGTCTAATGTCGCCTCTACACAATAGGCAACTGTAATGGTTACCATGATGGCCACCATTACAAAGTTGACTCTACACACTAGGGCATTAGATGAGCCAGTCCTAATTTTTTCGGTTGCGCATGATGATCCGCTTTGGTGTGTTGAAAAAAAATCACCATTTCCATGCTTCACCACTGTCCACCACTGCAAGCCATTGGCCCACTACACAGTGGTAATGACCTGCAGTGAGCCATGACGGCCCATAGTGTATACCCTATTAGTATTCCATCTCATGATTTACATGTATTTTTACAAGGTCAACGCTCTTATGATTGTAATTATTAATGCATAGTCTGTTACGATTCTAATACAAAAACTACATATATTACCACAACAACAGCTTTTCTTCCATGTACATTCAACTACAATCAAAATCTCATTCCGATGAAATCGCAATGACAAATCATCGCACAAAATATCAACCACCTTAATCACTGCTGGAATGCGCACTCTACGAGAGCAATTTTATAAGTAATAGCAATAATTCATTGACTCCCAAATGATGAAGATAGTCCCTCACAACAAAGCATTGTACTAGCTCGTATGACTCAGTTCAGATCTATGCCGTGAGCAAAGAAGGCTTAATTAAGAACGCTCCTAAGTTTATTTATGATGTAATATCAGAAAAACACGATAGTAGTTCTCTGAATAAATGGAGGATAGCTAGCTCCCTAGAGAGATAGAGAAAGAGTAAATGGCAAAATTGGACCCGACCTTTCATTGCGGCAATGACGCTTAAACGCCAATCGAATCCCGTTTGTTTTCGCTCCGTAATATTTACCGTCTCTATAAATTAGCTTAAGGTCAAGGAGGTACTTTATGAGTAAAACGGCCCACAGAAACGGAGATCTGGTTGCCGACTTGGTTGGAGACTTGCGATATTTGTGAACAAACTAGATCTGAGACTAGCCCACAGACTATGAATTTGGTCGCAGATCTTGCATATCTGCAACCAAGTCGACGACCAGATCTCTGTGTCTGTGGGCCGTTTAAGTTTCATCGAGAAATTCCGCATCAAGAACTCGGCCGCCAACGATGCCAGCGATTGCCCGAAGAACTTACAACGACGTCGTTGAAGGTTCACATGGAGAACACTCCCAGTATGTCAATTAAGTCGATAGCTCGACCCGACGTGACCTCACTTTGGCATCACTTGTATTTGCCGATTAAGGATGGTTCCCAGAGTAAATCCGACGATGCTGTTATTCTCCTTACGGTCCGATTTGGATTTATTCGATGACCTTTGCCGCGCAATCGATCCCTATTATTATCCTGACGTTTTTCGAGAAGCTAGCCAGTGCTAGAGTGCTTAATGCGGTTGAGTGACTTTCTCATTGAAATTCGCAAACACTAGTCGAAAGTTTGCCAACTTCCTTCCTATTCTTCATCACCATCATCATCGTCGTCGTTGGTGTCCTGGTCGTCTTCTAGTCTTCTATAAAAATGGAAATTGGTTTGAAAAATGTTCTTCGATTCTTGTCGTCTTCGGTGTATGCTGTATACCAATGCTAAAAGGTTTTTAATACTTCACTATTGGATCTGCATCGATGATTCGCTGATAGTTTTCGCAGTGTTGCAGAAAATTGTTTTTTCGGGGGCTTTTGTGAGAAGTTATTTAATTTTATCAAGTTGAATGGGAAGATAGTTTTGAAAGAATTGTTCAGTTGTATCTGACGTGAATCATAAGAACTGGGGGATCAAAAATACGGCGACTGATTTTTATAGTTTGTCCAAGATCGGAATTCGTAATTGATAACTAGAGTTTGAATAGTTTGTGACATGATAGACTTTGATGCTAACTTTTTTTGAAGAAATGAGATAAGACATGTCGATTCGTTTCATTTATATCTTTGTTAGATGTTGGTTTGAGATCGAATGAAAATCTACAATGTGCATTTCCTTGCTATCTATTTCATAATTTCCGCGCATCATTCCAAGATTTCGAACCGCTGCTCTATCTATCCACTCAGCAAACATGTCTATAAAACGATTAACCATAATCAAGATTAGAATACCGATAAACTTACAAACAAGCTTCTGGGGCATTTCACGTGAAGCGGACAACGAAAAAAAATCGAGGTTCTGGATTTCGTTCATATTGTGCATAATGGTACTTCTAGAAGATATGAATCTGGATGCACAAGTTTTTGTTTCTATGAGGTTTAGTTGCCGAGTTATGGGCTTCTGAATAATTAACGAAATTGATAAAAGGCTTTTTCGGAAGCGGATTCTGAGATTCAAAACAAACTCTAAAAAACATTAAACATATTGATAGGTATAGAAAAGCTCCCGGTACCACGCCCCATGCGACTTTTTTGTATAGAAATTCACCTACCTCCTAAACTACTGGCCATCCCATTCTAAAACTTTTATGATAAAATAAGTATACTTTAAGCTTTATTTAGTTATAAAAATAAACAAAATTAACCTGGTCCAAATTATTCAAATTACGAGTTAAAGTGTCTACTTCCGGTTCCACACAGGAAAAAAAATTATTTTTCAAATCTAATTTCAAAATTAAAAAGAACAGCTAATTTTCAATTGGAATTTTAAATAACATTGGAAAAGCGCAGCGCACGTCTGCACAGCTAGTTCATTGGCGTTGTATACGTATTGGCATTTTTTTCTCATACAAAATATATGAGAAAATGAATTTTCTTCACAAATTTTTTTTTTAAAGAATTTTCCCGCTGTTTTAATAGTTATTCTGCTATTCGATCCAAGACAAATCCAACAAATCACAGATAATAAAAATCGGTCCAGTTGTTCTTGAGTTATAAATGGTGTAACTAATCCGACTTTGTTTTATATACAGGGTGCGTCACCGAAATCTGGACAGTTTTCAAATTGAATTTCCCGCTCCATTGTGTTTGTGCCGAGGTCGCCGTTGGCGTACGAATAGTAAGCCGAAATAAGTAAAAGGTGTTTACCTCAAAATTGTCAGTCTGTCAAAAATGATTCAGGAGTGCAACCGAAGAGCCGCGATAATCGAAAGTCTTCGCGCTGGACGGTCAGCACTTGAGATTATTCAATTTTTCCGATATCCGAAATCAACTGTATATGAGGTTGTTACTAAGTACAAACCTCAAGAACAGTTAAGTGAAAGTTCAAGTACACCGGCAAGAAAGCGGCACTCAAAAGAACACACCGTGAGAACCCCTGAAGTCACCAAAAGGACTGAAGAGCGGAAAAACCGCGATTGTCGTTATGAAAACTGGCGTCTATTGTGAATGTGAACGAGCCTGCCATGCATAGAATTGTTGAGGAGGACCTTCGATATTCCTTACACGATCAAGGTTACACTCAGAATAATTTTGGTTGAATTTTACCCTTATAATAGTAGGAAACTGGTTTCCTACTATTAAAGATGTAAATTTACAAAAGTGCGTAGAAAGAATATTTTTTTACGACCAAATCGTGTAATTTTACCCTAAAAAATGATGCAATTTTTTGGCTTTGGCACAAAGGTGAATAGCAAACTAGTAAATTTACACTCTTTTTGCTTCAATTTACAAAAAGCTGTGTATTATTCAGCTGATATGACGTAAAAGCAAACAATGCACATCGAATGTGTAAAAAAATGTGTGATTCGTTATTTTAAACGAAAAAATGAATATATTTCCTAGTATCAAAGTATTAGTTACAGACCCGCTGTTTAGAGTGTAAACAAATGCTTTCTGAACCTGCAAGAACAAAGCGAGTGGCTCGCTGCAGTTTGATCATTTCTTCCTTGAAAAACGAAGCAGCGGGATGTACTAGATTCTTTTCTGACGAAAAAATTTTCGCCGTCGGTGCAAAAATAAATCGGAGAAACGATCGATGGCTTGCTCACGACCCGAAAGATGTCCCTGTTGTCACTAGAACGAAATTTCCGGCGAGTGCCCATGTCTTGAGTGTCGTGTCTAGAGAGGGGGATATGCAATGCCACCACATTTTTTCCAAAAAGGAGAAACTGTGATCAAAGAAGTACATTTGAGAGTTTTGAAAAATATAGTGAAGCCATGGATAGAAGATGTTGCGTCTGGAAAGCCATACGTGCTCTAGAAAGACGGGGCTCCAGCTCACACGAGCCATTTGGTCCAAAACTGGCTCTCGGACAATTTTGACATATTCTGGTCTAAGGAATTTTGGCCTCCGAATAGTCCAGATTTAAATCCCTTGGACTATTACATACGGAGCGTGATTTAAAGGGTTACCAACAAGTCTCGACATCCAAATGGCCGCCATTTAGGCAGCGTTCGCCAATATTGACAGCGCAGAATTGCAGAGGACATGCGAGCGCTCCAGACCGCGAATGGAGGCCGTAATTGAAGCTTATGGAGGCTACATTGAATAATTACAATGTCAATAGAGGCACGAAATGCCATGTAAGGCGTTTTTGTACTTAAACTTCATTTCTCAATAAAAAAACACGATTTGAAGGATGTTCATTGATTTGTCCGAATTTTGATGACGCACCCTGTATATATAGAATGATGCAGTGGAATGTTAAATTCCATATATGTTTCCATGGCCTGCCTGAGAGTAAAGGTTTGAACAATTGTTGATTTTCCTGTGATGAGGCCACATTAATATTGTCCGATGATGCTTTAGCGTATGGGGCTATCCGTTCTTGCAGGATAGAGGAGAGTATCTTATAGCAAATACTCAACAATGTTATATTCTTAAAGTTGCTGCATATAGTCTCACCCTCTTTCTTATGTATGGGGCATATTATACCTTCGCGCCAGTCTTCTGGCATCTTTTCACGCATGTTGGCCCGTTGGTTCCAGGGGCTTTCTTAAATTCAGCCGACTTATGACTATTCGTACCTCTCTATGCTTGGTGGTGGCAGGATAAGGTCTTCTTCTTGTGTTGGTGGAGCCTCCAAATTTTCGTTCAACTGGCCGGTTAGGAATTCACTAAAATGCACTTTCCATCGATAAAGAATGCCTTCAAGATCGGTGATCATATCACCCTCTTTGTCCTTACAGTACGTGCAGCATGGTGTGTACAGTGTGATGTTTCAGACTGCTTGGTAGAATTTCCGCACCAACCTAACTCTCTAGCTCTTTCTATTGCACAGAACAGGTCTTTTTCACAGGCTGTTTTCTTCTGTCCGTGAAGTTTTTTTCTCGTCTTCTGAGCTCTTTATATTATATGATTATCAAACCAGTCGCTCCGATCTTTGCGAATACTGCCTAAGATGGTGTCAGTAGTACTAATGACATTATTCTTAAGGCGTATCCACTTCTCATTTACACCTGTCATCCTGGTCCCAGGACTTACTCTACCTCCATCGAGCTCTTTGCGGGCGAGTCCTAACACAAGACCAAAAGTGTTACTGGTATTTTCATTGAGTAAGGCAGCCGCGTTGATTCGTGTCAATTCAAATATGTAGTGACAAAACACATTCCAGAACTTTTCTATGTATCGGGATATTCAAATTCCACGTATTGGGATATTAAAATTTCAAGTATCGGGATTACGGCCAAAAAAGTCGCTGTTTTGTTCGAAGCTTGAAGAATTTCTTCTGGCTTTACAATGGTATGCATGAACTTTTGAAATTCAATCTCTATGGACGACATAAAATCAATGTAGCCAAATTTTCATCGCAAGGTATCAGACACCTTTTCGCTAAGAAAAAAATGGGCATGACGACGTGTACTAAATCTGTTTACTATCAGGCACTCATTCCACTAACTTTCATTCAGGGTTACCTGTCTCAAATCTGCCATGGCAAAAGTTTTTGAGGCAATTTCTGCAACTCAGTAACTAAAAGATGGCTCGAAAACTCTCTCCTGTATCAAAAGATGGAACTTAAGTAACTCGAAGGCGTGGCTGTAAAATCAATGTCAATATCTTACTCGCAAACAGGTGAATATGAAATCGAGCTGATTTGCTAAATAAGACAGACAGGTGACTGCAATGAGCCATTTATCATGTACGAATAAACCGAAGGCCATTAAGTTAAAACTAGACTTAGACAAAACTAATTTTAGTTAGGTATAATCTGCATTTAATTCAATACATTTAGTTGTTGTTAAAGTTTCTTAGAATCTGACTAATATTTTTCAATATTAAGCCAAGTATAGTAGTCCCACTATAATGTTTTTCGGGCTATGGAGTCGAATTTGTTAGAAACTTTATTTATAACCAACGAAACACGTGTGGAATGATGACTTGTAAGGCTCTCATTAGCCTTGATTTGGCTCAGGTAACTCAATTTTGTCACTATGCCATCGACTGTCAGCAGTCCAATCAAATCAAAGATGGCCACGCTTTTGCACAATGACATCAAAGAATTTAAGCTTAAATATTATCTCTGCTGAAACCTAAGTCCGTTTCAACTGCAATGACTGTAAAAAAAATTATTTTTTTTAATGAATTTTCCGTGTAATTTTCCCACGTTTTTCGAGGGCTCAAAACAAAATACAGAAAAAACTTTTTCGAGAACATTTTGATGATGTACTGATTTCCACAACTCTTTCATTAATCACAGAACTAATTTTCTTTCAAAATCACATTCAAAAAATTATAAATCCATATTACATCATAATCATCCATCCAAACCATACCATCCGTCATCGTCCATCATCAATATCATCCTCATCTGTTGCCAACACCATAACGAACTCCAGGCCAAAAAAATCGAGGCTTCATATGCAAACAATATTTGACTTGATGATTCTGTTCTTATAAGTCTTCGCAGGCTGACCGATCCTATCCTGTGCTCTGCTTTGACCATTTGGTATCAATACAGTCCCAACACGAATCAGGTCATCATCACATTGCTCTTCGATGACCCATGACTGGTATATCGCCTGTATTAGTAGTTCGAACCTAAAATCCCGCTCACATCATAAATATTCCAGTTCGCACATCTGTTGGACAAATTCTCACATATGACATAAATGGCTTTTCAGTAGTCAAACAATCAAGCGATGAGCAGAGCATTTCGCGTCCAACGAATATCATCATGTCACTCAAATCACTTTTGATATGGCACTGCAATGCCGCCGCCACACAGTGGTCTATTTCGCGAAAAAGGTGAACTTAATTCAAATTATGGACTTTTAAGTATGAAGTTGAAACTTGGGGGTAATATTGTCCTATATGGCCCCCATCATTTGAGGTGGTAATTGGGTTTCATAAGTTTAAGGGTAAGAGCACAGGTGCTGAAAACAGCCAAAAATTGCATCTGTCTTTTAACCTATTTTTTAAATTAAGAATATGAAGATCAAAATACCTTTGAGTAATACAGCGCTATTAAGCTATGAAAGACATTCATGATTTAGCCTCCCCCCCTTTCATCGTGTTCATACTGCAGATAGTATAGGAATTCGGTGTTTAAAACTTCTAGTCCCTTTTAAGTTTAGAGGGTCACAACAAGTTGTTACGAAATAAGTCTAGTTGTATTCATTAAAGTCCAAAGTAACTATCCAAACTTAGTTTGCCTGCGGCTAGCTGCGGCTACGCTCGTAAAATCCTTTCAAAGTTCAGCGACCTTGCATAAAATGCAACATTTTGCGCGCTTATTGCGCCAGTCCGCGTGCTCTGCAGTATTTTCTTATCATTTGCACTAGCACATAATAGCAAGCATTTGTACCAGGTTGAAGCTCGTGAGATTGAGATAAGCACAACGTTAAATTTCATAAATAAAACAATAGTTTCTAAACCATACACTTACTTGTTATATTATTGGTAAAGTTTCAAGTGGCGTATGTTTATTTGGCTGTTCATACATTTATTTACTCATTCACCTGTACTTTAGTATCATCAAATTTCCCAACTTGCTTCTGAATTCAATTCAATGAAATATGTTCATATGATAATTCATGTATGATCATAGAGTGATTCAGGTATGTATATGCTTAGTATCGAAATTATATGCAAAGCAACATTATCGAAAATACATTTTTACCTGTACAAAACAATTTCGTGCCAGGTATTAATTTCTAAAATTGTGAATATGCATGCATGGATGAATGATAATATCTGTAAATTCGATATGTGTTTTGCTATATGCTGTAGATAGGCTTTTTTTACTACTTCAAATAAGTATATAGATTTCCGCATGTTATTTTTGTTTAGTTGATTTATTATTATTACAAAATTTATTCAAAATAATTACAATTGTTTCGATTAAACTTTGTGGGTAGGACTGCAAGTCAAATTAATAATACTGTCCGAAATCATTTGTGTCAAACGAATTTGAATAATCATTTCCACAGCATTTTCGCCTGTTGTCACGAATGTGATCCGAAATTTGGCTATCACGTCGCAATATTGATAAAAATTGCGTCAGCAAGGATAAATTCTAAAAATGATATTTTCCTCAACATTGAGGCACGAGAGGAGGATTTGGACAGCGGTTTCGTGTTCAGCCAGCAAAAATACTATGGAAATGATAAGTCACACTCGTTTATTAATAAAAAAAAATTCTTTCCTCAAAGTGAAATTTTCCAAATTTTTACCCTTCTTGGAAACTTTTTGCTAAAAGTTGGAGCCGATACAACCCAAAAAATGGATTTCCCATGTTTGAAAACCCAAGAAACACTCAATTTCATACATCTAGTGGTTCCCATGAATAAAGTTCACCTTTTTCGCGAAATAGACCACTGTGCGCCAGTGCCAATGGTGGAATGCTTTTCATCCATACATATGTTTGTTGGTTTGGTTTGGTTTGGTTCGAACAAAACTGTGGTGGCGTCATCGCATGTGAAATCGAGTTCCACTTCATTGAACCTCACATATCGAACACATAGATCAGAAATAAATCCTTCGTAGGCAACATCTGAGAAAAGTCACCGGGATTGGAAGCATCAAGCCAACCAAACAACTGAGCCAGCTGGCTACGATGCTAGGAATAAAGGAAGTAAGCTGAAGTTTTTCTAGTCGGTTAGGATTAAGACGTGATTTAGGTTAGTTGGGATCACTTTTCACTCGAGGCGCTCTGTCATGTGTATTCGTTTGCGAACTGATATGAAATTCCGGTAAAAGCTCCGATGGAGTTATCGAAGATATCAAGAATAACGTGCAGCAACTTATGCACATTCTTTGTGTGAATTTACCGAATGAAAATATGGTGAATAGATGGATTTCCTTTGTTGTCCTGTCTGTGAGTCTTGTGTGTGATTTATAGGGCTTAATTCAGTAGATTATAGAGACGACTGCGTTGTGGTTGATGTTGGATTGCTCAATTTCTTAGGCGAACTGGGTTCGGAATTATTTTTATGGGAAACGAAAATAATTTCTGGGCTTAGGCAGGGATAGCGTCTAATCGTATTTGACGCTGGCAATATTACTGGGTGACTGGAAAAAAATTTCATCGGTATGTGGTTTGAACACTTTTTCGCAAATTCAATCCAAAAAGTCAGAGTTGGTTGAAAAAGGGCCAGTGTGGTTGGACACCTTTTTTCATAATTGGCAACAAATTATTGATCGAAATAAGAAATAAGTGTTATATTTATATACCACACTTATTTCTTATTTCAAAACATCCAACTGACGCTTTAACAAGTAGCGTTACAAACTTTCCTTGGCATACATTGTCAAAAGCAGTCTTTCAAGCTCTGAAATTTACATTTATCTATTCCTGTTTTATCTACACAGAAACTGCCAAACTTATTCCTTAGGACTCTCTTTAAGGCGAATTTTCGTGTCGTCATCAGATAGAGATTATTCTCTATTCAAATTAGAGAAACGGGCTACGGAAAAGCAACTCCGACGAGCATGACGATATTTTTAACCATTTAGTCGGAATTAAGCTTTTTACAGATAGCGTTCGTGCGAACATTTCAACTTATCATGTGCCAAATAGATATTGGCCGAGCCCAGGCGAGCCGAGTGTGTGGACGGTCCAGACAAGCGACTTTGACAGATGTCAGAGGCGCTCGTCCGCTTTCCGATCGGAATGGATGTTGAGCACGAGCCAAAGCGATTTCGGACGAGCTGTCAAATGCCGTCCACATGTTCGCGGTCTCGTCTGACTTCGGCTCGCCTCGTCTCGGCCAATATGTATTTCCCACATCACATTTGTTTGTGTCATGACTTCACGAAAGAACACTTACCAAACATTTGCGCGTTTTCATTCTCCCCATTGCTTATTCTCCGCCTAATAGGTTAACGAGCAGCCACAAAATTAATCATTGAAAAATATTTTAATAAAAAATCGATTTTTCCTTTCGTAGCTAGATATATTTAATTCTGTGACAAATATCGGTATTTCGAGGGTACCCTCGAAATATGAATAAACTGAATAAACTATTTCCGTTTCTTTGCTTAGTTCTAAGTTTTCGTAAGTTCTAAAAAAAATTTTTCTCCAATTTCTGCGCTTTTTCCCGTGCAAAAATAATGTACCCATAATGAAGCCACCCATCGCAACATTTCGCATGAGCAACTGACTGGAGTCTGGAATGCTAGTTGTGCTTCTTTTCACCTTTCAAGTGTCTTTAAATCATCCCTGCACGTACACAAAGCAATAACAGTGGTTCAGTTTCTTCAAAGCAATAAAAGTGTTTGTGCTTCAACCCAAAAACGAATGGAAACCCTTGCACTGTTTTTTAATGTTTACCAATAAACGCGATGGCCTTTCTACTGCAACAAGCAATAAAAGCTGCTCCAATTTATCTAGTATACCTACCTGTAACTAATGACAAATACTGTGAAGATTTGAAAAAACACAATTTCAAAACTGATCACCAAAAACGCTTCCAGTTGCTCATCAGTTGAGAATTTCAAAGGATTTCCCCCTATTGATCTTCAAATTCCGAGACACTAAAAAACAAAAAATCCGTTTTTCTCAAATCAAAGAAATTCATCAAACCTAAATTTCCCCATCATATCAGTGTGACCCAGACTCGTGACTTTCTACGATCAGACCTCATATCAAACTATTTCCAAGCAATTTGTTTGAAACTCCCTTTCCTTCAGCACATCAATTTTCTGCCTATTTTTGATACCACACATCGTCATCTTTACGACAAAGTGAATAAAAACAACAAACCAGTATTCCGAAAACAGTTTTTCGTTCATCTGGGGTACTTTGTTTAGTTTTATGGTTTCATCTTAAGACACATGGACGTCCGCTCGCAGATAGCCAGGTGTCGTTAGCTTTGTATTATCGTCCTGTTCCTCTTCCCCATCGCATCTGTTCGATTAAATTCTCCTATGTGTTGTCCTCTTGTTCCTCCACCACAACCAACATCGCACACTGTTCGTTCCTCTGAATCTAGACAACTACTGCTGCTGTTAATCCAATTTGATGAAAGCCATTTCCGATATTTCGGCTCACCAGCTCAACTATATATGACTATTCTTTACTTGTGGTGTAGCTATTATTTTTATTGTTACAACAATTTGTAGAAAGAAAAGACAAGATTCGGCCTGCGCCCGAAGAAGAAGACCCCTGGAACGCCAAAGTAATACAATAATTCGTGTTCGTAATTAGGAAATTCAATGAAATTTTGTTTCATTTCTCGATGGGCTTCCTAATCGAATTAGCCACCGTCGCCGTCGTGGTGAGCGGAGGATATAATGTGAATAAAACTTAAGTTAATGGTTAGATGTTCAATTGAGTAGCACGGTAGTGGCCACCGGTTGTGGGAAAGTAAATTTCGGGACTAGATTAACTTGCTGGTTGGAACAGTGACTTGGCTAGAATTTGAAATTAAGAAAAGAATTTGAAATTAAATCAATGATACCTTCATTGACTCATTTAATCATTTCCTTTTCAAAGTGCAAATGCGTGATATGCATACAATTGGACATTTTTTTCGAGTCGAGTGAAAAGAAATTACAGCAATTACAAAGAAGCAATTTTAAATGAAAATTTTAATTGACTAAAAAGAAGAATATTCTATTGATATTGTTTGAGCTGGAATGACTGTTGATTGAAGTATCTAACTTCAATATCTTTAGATTGATACTCGATTCGATGGGCGCTACTGACTTTATGTAAGACTAGACTATGAACACAATCATTGTGATTATTATGGCTCTATTTTCAATTCATGAAAATTAACACTGTTGTCGACAACAATCAATGTACTGATTGTTGAAAATTAGCACACTGAGTGTTTGAAGATGTAGAAGAAACTATTGAAAACCAACTTTAAGCTGATACAATTGCGTATGGTTGGAAAATGTACAATATTCTCAACGGTGACATAGTTTTTATATTGTAGTGAGAATGAGCAATGAGGTCTAGTTAGATATAATAAGTGTCACTATTGATAGTTTCACTTCAGGATTTTTTCAGGCTGAACCAATCAAACGCTGGCGTAGTTTATGTAGAAAAGAGTCCCAAACATTATACTGGTATAAGTGACACTTACCGAAACCTATGGGCACAGCTAATGAGCCTAAGAACCTCAATTTCGAAAAATCTAATGCTCATATTTCATCAGTCCCCACGATTTTCTCTCAATAGAAGGCCAAAATTAAAATAAACGCCATGATTTGATTCCTCACACATTAGGTCTGTTCGCGTACTACGATTAATTGCAATTAATTGCAATGAAGGCGTTTTTGTACTCCGTTTTACTGAAAACTGAAAATTTCCCCTCTTTCAGTAAATTTCAGTAGGGTTTGAGCTACTGAAAAATACTGAAAAATGTCAAACGGTGTGGCGCGAGTAAATATTTTCAAATGTCCGTGGCAAGCAACATATTTTTTGCGTAATGTTGCCATGAAGGTCGAATATTTTTGTGCCGATAATTTATCACCATTTAGGATGACTTCATAATCACTATTGTTCTCCGAAAAACCGACAACTGACACTTTTGGTTGTAAATTATCAGGAAATGCAATGAGAGTGTTTTCGTACTTTTCATGAATTTCACGAAAATTCAGTAAAATTCAGTGACTGAAAGTACGCGAACAGATCTATTAGGTTAAATAGAAAAAAATGTAATGTAAACATTGAAATAAATACAAATAGAATATGAGTTCTACTAATACTAAATAAATGTTTTTTGTGGAACTTTCCCACCAATTTTCACTCACTCGAAATCAAATTTCCGGCCATACGCACTTCCATCCTTAGAACTTATGTTGCCATTCCTTCATCAGGACGATTTCGTAAAAAAAAACAGAGAATGAAGTAGACTTAAACACCTCACTGTCAAAATTCAGTTGATTTCGATGAAGAATAATCAGCAACTTTTCTTCTGACCCCAAGATTTTTCGGTCCAAACGATTTTAAAGACTGAAGATCAGAAAGAGCAATGTTCGCAGAATATGGTTTGTTGGACGTTGTGTTCTAATCAAACTACTTAAGCTATTGAATTTTCATTCTCGCTACATAACTATCCTGATTGAAGAGCACGTTTTGTTAAGAAATCAAAAATAATCGCTTCTTTGAAGTGCTGAGTTTTTATACCGGAGACAGACAAACAATTGATTTTCGTTCACGAATTTCCAATGATCTTTGAGCTTCACGAATCCGCATTTCTAGACACACGATATAAAAATCTCCAGAAGCCATAGAAGTACATATATATATGCCTATATAAGCCTCTTCAATATTGCTAGGGACGTAAGATCATAAGTAATACAAACTTAAAGAAATACACCCATCAAGTTTAAAGTAAGTAAAATGATTATCAAATGGGTAACTCATGAGTAGCAAAAAGTGTATTTCAATTCGAGCTGAAACCCAATTTGCTGCTTTAACTGGCTGCAATCTCCAAGCCATCGGAAGGATGAGATTTTCTGTGACATCTAGAATAATTGCATGCCAGACTATTATTAAAGTATCATCTCCTCGTTGCAGACCATCAATTACCATTTTTTATTTCCCGCCAGACATTGGCAGTAAAGATTGTTATTTGGACATGAACGAATCCGCTTTTGAATGTCGTTCCGAATCTCCTGATCTGTCTCGAGGATTATAGGTTGCAGAAAGTCTCCTAAGCTATTGTTCGTTTGAGGCTTTAGGCCGGCGATACATGTAAAATTTTAAAAAATTCGAGTTTCTTTTTTTTGCATAAATAGTTAAATTAACATCTAAGAAATCAACGTACTGAAAGACTTCTGTATGGGCCTGGAATCGCTGATTAGTTGGTAAGTCGCTGTAATCATAGAGTTTATGTGTGTCAAAACTAAGCATTTTTCTCGAAACGACTTTTTTTTAAATTGGCGGGCAAAATAACTCAAAAAGTTCTCAACCGTTTCTTATGAAGCTTGGCACACGTTTTTTCTATATTATAAGCTCCTAGTTGAACCTGAAAAATGCACAAAAAAAATCAAAATTTAGCATTTTCCACTCAAAAACTGTCGAAAAAAAGGGTAAAAAATCGTACTTTTTTATGAGGCGTGCTAATTCATGATTTTTTATCTTTTTGTTGTGTTTTTATTGGTTCAACTAAAATAAACACACTCCAACCCATTTTTTTGATTTCAAATTGCTGTGACTGATGCTAAAAATCCCGCCGACTGATGCCTTTCGTCGCGAGGGGCTCAGGAGATTGGTTACTACGGCGGCCATTTTGAAAAAAAAAATTTGATTCAATCAGATTCTTGTTTTTTAATATGCAATGAATAAACATGATCACTTCCAAAACGATTTATTTATTCCTTCTATTTTAAATAAGATTAAAACGGTCTAAATTCAGGCGTTTACATGTATCGCCGGCCTTAAGAAAGTTGCAATATTTACCCTTGTACATCCTAGCAAACAAAGCAAAAATATACAATTTTGAAGCGTGGGTTAGCGGTATAGCGACATTTTCCACCCACTGTTTCTTGCGTTTGACATTTTTGTAGAGGACCTATTTTTCATCGCTAGCCCACATTCGGTTCCAAAGCGGTTTATTTCGGTATGACAGCAGTAATAAATAACACACATTCACTCTTTGAGGTCATTGGTCCAGCTAGTTGATTTGGCGTATAGATGTTTATGTATAGTTGAATGAACAAATCCAAGTTTCTCGGCTAGTTCCTCAACAGTTGCTATGCGATATTTACGGACTAAGGTATTATTGTGTTTTCCCTGAAACATGTTTCATGGGCTCTTGATTCTCTGCACTTTCAAAGTCAAAACAGTTTTTTCCAGCTAAAAACGATAATTAAAACTCGGAAAACTTAAAGTAGACTAAACTATCACTATTCATCAAACAATTCTCTGTCCTCGCTTGTCTTATCTTTTGAATTCTGAAATTTCTTATCTTTTGAATTAAAAAATGATGTAATGCTGATTCGGACGTCATATTTGTTTTGAAATACTTTTCCTGAAAACGACAGCAGGCTTCTAAAAAACTGAAAATCGCGTGGATTAATGTCTGGGGAATATGCTGGACGAGGCAAAATGTTCCAGTCAAATTCCTTCAATTTTTCCAGGTGACTTTTGCTGTATGCGGTCGGGCGTTGTCGTGATGAAAAATAAATTTCATCCTGTTCAGGAAAGAAAGGCGTTATTTAAAAAATTCTGCATTCAAAGTATTTCAAGATCAAAAAAAGGATCGAAGAGTATTAAAGTTTCAGACAAAACACGTATAGGCTCTTACGAAGTAGACTATAAATTGATAAATGTATGAAAAAATGAAAATTGTGTAGTGTTTAGAATATCAATGGTGTTATTGTAGTAAAACAGTAGTTATGAGTAAATACCATGAGACTTGTGATAACAATTACAAGCTTTGCAATAACAGTATGAAGCAGTGTTCGATCCTTGGCTCAAATCCTGTCATGAGTGATTATTGCTTGGTCTTCGGATTTATCTAGCTGTGATTGTATCGATACGTCAAATCAGGGGAAAAATTAGTAAAACATATCACTTTACACTGGTGCGGATTGATTATGCAATGAAGTCTTCACCTCACTCCTATGTTTTAAACGGTGTTGACAAGGTCTGAGATTTCTGATATTAGCAGCTCGCACTCTTCATTCCATAATCGACCCTGACAAGGCTCAAAGAAAAACGGAACACTTCTTATTACAGGACAATGCTTTTGAAGCTCTGTACATGGTTGTTACCAATCATCCAGGCTCATCAAACGAAAAACTTCTTATCCTTCATCTCCTTGGACATCATATTTTCCTACTGTCTATAGAATCAAGTTACTCTAAATGAGAAGAACAGCATACCATAAAAATACAATAAACGAATTATTCGTGCGCAAGCAAACGGGCTTGGCACTCACCCTGGAATTCTCTTTGATCTGAATATGTAGAGTTTTTACTGAGCTCATCTTAAATTTTTGTATTGAGCTATATATAGCAATCGACGGATTTCATGAAGCCAAATTACAATCTCAACAGATTTTGTCTCACAAGAGATATTTGCTAAATGAGAACTAGCAAATAGAAATAGTACTAAAAGTAGAAAATCAGAAAATAGAAATAGAACTCATAATGTAGAGGATGATATCGAAACTTGAAAGAACTTTGAAAGACCGAAAACTCGAAAGCTGTCAGATTTACTAAAAAGCATTTCGAACTCAAAAAGCCATTTCATTCAATTCAAAGTTCTTTGAAACCATTCAATATAAATTTAATACATCGCTAGTGTACCACTCGTTTTCCATTGACAAACCTAGATCGAAAAAAAAGTAGAAATAGAAAATAGTTGAACTTCATTTCTTCAAAGACAGCCTTTCCGGTCACCAAAAACACTCAGCATTGAAGTAAAATCGAATAAGACCTACAAAAGCTACCAAAAAGATACAAAGCCTTCCTTGAAACTTAAAAACAAAGATCGAATAATTGCCGAAACGACTGAATTCGAACAAGATAGCAACTCGAAACGAAAAGGTTTCGCTATTCTAGCAGTTTCTATCGAAATTGATTAATTGGTTTTGTTGGACGTATGAACGTATGGAGCTCGATAGCCGTTTCGAATCTAATTCCTTTTTATTTTTGTCCTATTTGAACTACAAACAATTTTCTCTGGACTGACTAACGTAGCCTCATGCCGATGCTCCTTAAGCTGCCCGATCATATGTATGTAGTTTCCTTGGAACCGCCAGTACCGAAAAACGTAACAAAATAATCAGTAGTATGCCAGGTTGTAATCCGATTATCGAGTTTACTTTCGAATCATCGTCGTGTCGGCAGCCCTCTAGCCTTTAGTCGTTGCAAAAGAAAATGTTTACGTGAGTGGACCTGACCAAGCCAAAACAAACCAAGCTAACGCAAAGTGATATAGTCTTACAAAACATAGAGGAACCTGATCCGGCTAAACCACTCCATTTACTTTTTCTTATTCAAGGGAAAATTCTAAGCGAACCGTATCTGATTCCGATTAATATGGGGGGTCGGGACGATATCGTTTTGTTTCATGGAAGAAGGTCTTTGGTGACAGGTCCGTAGAAGTTCAGCTTGTAGGTCGTCAGGTGTGGAATATCGAAATGGTAGCCACTGGTCGTTGTATCTAATGCTGAGAGCACTTGAATTAGTCGACGGTTAGCTGACTGTGCACTTACGGGTACGAATGGAGAGAAGACACAAAGTGCAACCATGAATTCAAGTACATACTTTGATGTAGATTGCAGTATGCAGTACTCGAAGTGTGGCACGCTCATCGCCCCGGGGGCTGACTCTGATGTGCAGTGTGTTAGAACCCGTGAACGGTTCAATTGATGTCGTGGCTTTTTAACCCGTCTTTTGTTGTCGATGCAAACAATAAAAACAAACCGACCAGAAAGTCTATCTGGCATGTAGATAAGGTGGCTTGGTTACCTATTCGGATGAGTGAAAAAAAATCCAAGCTAAAAATATTCATCCGATTTGAAAGTGTTCTCAGGCTTTTGGAGGAAAGTTTTGTTGTCAGACAAGTTTTCCTGTGGTGGTTGTTGGAATCCATACCATCATCAATCATCGAGTCATAAACATGTCATCATTAATTGCCTTCAGATTCTCTTCACTCTTAATCTCGCAACCAAACGACATATCACTCATTCACAAAAGATGAGCATCACATCACAGCAATGAAGCAGTGCTCAAGAGTGGTTGGTGTCCCATTAATGCGTTTTAGTGTCTTCTTCATATCGCCGCAAGAACTCGATTATCTTTCACCCTAACTGCTTCTGCGACAATTTCGACACTGATTCGTGTCTAGTTCCTATGCTGTTTATCTGAGCTTTAATATGAACACCGGTAGTTCTAGTAGCCAGAACCGTCAGCAAAGCACAGCACCGCTATCACATTTCCTGTTATTGTCACAAAGGCACTTGTACTAGTTTTTCCTAGTCTAAGCAAGTGATGATGATGGTTCTTGCAATTTGTTGAACACTTGATCGCGTTAGTCACTTGATTCTTGTATAGAGTTATGCTGACTAGTGATGGGCGTTTCTGTTGTTTTCAGAAAACGAAAACGAACTGTTTTTTTTCCAAAAATAACTGTTTTTTAAAACTTTTTGAAAACTTTTTTCACTCGACCAGCAGCAGATTGATACTGGGTGTTACAATTAGTGATTGGCATTTCTGTTGTTTTCAGAAAACGGAAGCTATTTGAAAAAAAGCAGTTTGAAAAAAACTGTTTTTTTCCAACTGTTTTTTTCAAACTGCTTTTTTTTCAAATAGCTTCCGTTTTCTGAAAACAACAGAAATGCCAATCACTAACTGTAACACCCAGTATCAATTTGCTGCTGGTCGAGTGAAAAAAGTTTTCAAAAAGGTTGAAAAAACAGTTATATTTGGAAAAAAACAGTTCGTTTTCGTTTTCTGAAAACAACAGAAATGCCCATCACTAATGCTGACACCAAAAAACGGACAAGGAAAATGATGCAACGAATAATGAGCCCGCAACTATCTATCGTCATCATCATCATCAGACATCGTGATTATCCGCACCAGTATGGCTATATTGTCTATGCTGTACTAACAAAGAACGACAAACGAACAGGTCGAATCAACCACTGGGACGATGACAACAACAACGACCAAAATTTTATACCATTAACTTCATGTTGTGAATTCATGAAAACAGTTCATCATAGGGTTCATGAGAAACTGTGAATCCAGTGAATGCAAAAATGCGTGAAAGTGTTTTCCAGCCTTAAGTGCAATAAATGGTTATTTTCTGATATAATAGAAACAGTTTTTCAAACCTTTTTTAACCAACCAGTGCGTATAAAGTGCTTTTTAACCATTTTGAATGTTTCTTGTTGTGTAAAATGATGTTGTCCGAACGTGTGTTAACTTTTCAAACAGAATTTTGTGTAATCTAGATAACTTGTTTGAAGCTAGTTGGTCAGGAGTACCTGAAAGACTGGTGTTGTGCAGCAGATTCACCGGCTGCATTGGGTCATTTGTGTCATTGTTCTAACAATAATCAGGGCAGTTTTCACATATAGAATTTGGTTCTGGTTCGCTGTATGATAAAATAGTTCATGGTTCATGATTGTACTCATACTTAAGGGATTATACGCAGTTAGAAGGCCGAAAAAGACGTTTTTTTATAAATTTTTTGTGAAAAGGTATTTGATTTTACAAAAACAAAAAGTATATATGCATTTAGTGGCAACATCTAAGTTTGTAATGGCCTTAATTATTTGTAAAAATATTGATCTGGTGCGCTCTTCCAGAGATCTCCTGAAGGTCTTCAAAAAAAAGGTGTTCAGCGGTGACCACGATTTCTCCAGTATAATTCATTTGAAATTGAAAAACCAAAAAGATTCTTTTAGTGGATAGATAAAACTAAGTATTGATCGAAGAAATAATCAAAATTTAGATTTTTTAAAATAAGGGAAGCTTCGTGAAAAAAAAATCGAATTTTTGACCAAAATTGCCATTTAAAATTGTTTAAAAAAATAGAAATAAGTATCCGAAATCTTATTCCGTCGATAAATACCTGAGAAATATATCTGGGAAATTTGTGTTAAAATTTCAAACCGTTCGGTTGAGCCGTTTTTAGAAATCTTGGTCACCGTCTTGGAAAACACAGTTTTCAGAAAAACGCTTTTAAAGTTTCGGAGCACATAGATTGTTTTTTTTACTTACATGGTGTCATCTATTCTAGGGCCATAAGATATCCCCTCTGTATCATCAGCAGCTTCTAATACTTCGATTTGGTGTTGTCTACGAGCCATTCTTCCCTCTCGCGTCCTCCCATGCGTCTCGAGACAGAGATCGTGACGCGCTCTGCATCCTCTTTCTTGAGATAGGCATGGGCATTGGGCCCAATTGATAGTCCCATTGCATTGATGTAATATAAAATTGACGTTGTACCTTCATTGAAGATTTCGGCAGCGAAGTAAGCTGATATTTCAACAATTTTTGAGCCACACCGAACGATTTTCGGAGTTATTTTCCATATCAACTGATTGGAGCTCTCCTTGTTGCTTTGCGTAAAACCACTAACACATCTTTCCAATAATTTTTTATCACTGAGGTATGTATAAATTGGAAGTATAGCTTCAGCAACATCAGGTCGTAAAGACAGATAATCATGTTTATACCTGGAATACATAGAAAGAAAAGAGCAGCTGCTACTTCCGTCTGTACTCCGCCTACTTTCTAACAGTCCGAGACGTGATTATAAATATGCGCATATCTCGGAAAATACTTGTTGGATCGATTTGAAATTTTCAGGGAATATTATAAGGTAAATATACACTCCGAAAATGCAAAATATAAAAAATCGATTCTATGAAAATTCTAACTGCGTATAACCCCTTAAACTAATAAAGATTTGGTGTGCCATTCTATTTTGAATAAAGATGTTACTTTAATTTGCCGCAGAGTGTGCATTTAAAGGACAAAAAAGGATTACAATCGATATACGCTGACCGAAAAAAAGGACTGGCAGTTAGTGTTTTCAGAAATAAGGGCTTCTAAAACCGGAAATTGAATTTATTTACATATCAACTGTTCGTATCATATTTGGCTGTTTATTATCCGAGTAGCAACATAGTTTTATTAGCAGCTTATACATTAGTAATAGAATAAACGCTTTAAGATAATAAAACTCCATTTGTTTCGAGAAAAACGTATTAGCACAATTCACTTTATTATAAAATATTTCGAAAATTTTTGAGAAATATTAAATCCAGTAATGAGTTGTCATACTTTTTGACATGAGACATGCACCAAATTCTTGCGTTACTTCTAGCTCTATTTTTCTCTCCTTATCTGCAAATTCTTCCTTGAGTGGAATCTTATTGATAGTGTGATGATTTTTAGTTCGTTTTTTTAATTTATTCCACAAATGTTCGATCGGATATAAATCAAAAGATTGAATAATTTCGAAAACCCAGTTTTTCGGCACTTTTTCAATATTATTTTTTAAATGTTTATGAAACCACTTACATATTTTACTGGAGGTAACAAATTCTCTTGATTTACTTCGATGTTGGACTTTTGGCACATTGAGATTCGGCTATGTATTAGGTACTCCAATACTTTTTTGACCACCATAGGCACCATATTCAGCACACAAACTCACCATCTCTAGGACACAAATTCTGATCTGTCTTTTGTGAATTTGAGCAATTGTTTCTTTATTTTCCGTGTTTTGGTTATTGTTCATTTATCTATTCCCATGCTCTTTTGTGGATTCATTCGTTTCATTATAATGAGTCCACCTTCCAAATGCTATTGTCTTTATGTCCATCTCTAAAAATCTTTAAAGGCTCCGCCCACACATACGCATACTTCCTAATTAAAAATAATGCGCACCTTACTATTGTCGCTGTAAGTTGCATTACTTTCGTCGGTAGCATGTCAAGGCTCTGTTAGCTTTCTTGTTGAGAAATATTTTTGACGGGCAATCTAACTTTCTAGCTTTCGAATAGCTTATGGCTTGTTTTATCAATCTTGGGTGTGTTCAATTTGCATGCTATAGCTGCTCCAAAAGCATAGCATTGAATCACTTTAGCAAGTGTCAAAATTCGCAGTAGCTAGGTGAAGCAGCTATGGATATTGGACAGCCAAGAGCTGCTATGTCGCAGCTCTTGTCTGCTCCATAGGTCGGATTTTACACAGCACAACTCAAAAACAAATCTCTTCAGTTTTTTTTAACTTTAAACTTTGTGTTTACTTGGATCAGCTAAACACTTGCCTTGCATTTTGGAAATTATATGAAATTTGCGCGTTTTCAGCATACAGCTGCAGAAAAAACAATAAAATTTTCCAAACATATTCAAAACGTTTCACTTATTCCTGGCTTTTGACACCATATCTGTGAAAAAGAGCGAAATAGAAACCTTGAAAATATCATGGTACACGATTCAGCGTACACGGCCTGTTGTGTTTCACACCCGCCTTCTAAAAACTCAAGATGAATTGCGCTGGGTAAAAGCCTACTTAAAACTCAAGTTGAGTTGAAGTGTTCGAAAGCCCGTATTTAGTTTATGATAGCACTGTTCAAGTTTATTGTTCATCTCCTTTGCCACCAAAGCGCGGAAACCGCTTTTCATTTCCATTTCTAATCCAAAGTTGCGTTTGAACAGTATGTCAGCTGTGTACGCACGTCCCTTTTGCCTTAGCTACTTTCCTGCTATCCTCCAGACTGCAAGTAGCAAATAGCTGCTACCAGCTATTACCTGTTATTCCAAAATCTTGGACAGCCCGACTGTCAAATAGCAACAAGTAGCTATTTCGTGACATTGGACAGCCAGAGCTGCCAAAATAGCAGCTAATAGCTGCTATAGCAAGAATATTGAACACACTCCTTGTTGCCCGGAGTGTCGCCACAAAGTGGTGAATGAACAAAACAGTTTCTGAGTTGACAGATTGTTAGCTCACCGTTCGCAACTTCATCGCAATTATCGCAGCGATCTATAACATTAGTAATCAATAAAATTCAAGCAAAAGTAGATTCGGTTCTCATTTATGTATATATACAAATATATACTTATATATATATATATATATATATATATATATATATATATATATATATATATATATATATATATATATATATATATACATATATATATATATATATATATATATATATATATATATATATATATATATATATATATATATATATATATATATATATATATCTATTATTTGCGACCAATATCGTTATACAATTCAAATCCCAAAATAGTTAGATGTTTGGGAATTGTATTATTTAGTTGTTTCTCGCTTAAATCAATTTGGTTTCAATTCGCATGATGGATATTAATAAAATCACTATTGATATGAGCTGATTAGCTCGTTCGAAAAACTAAACTGCTAATCTCTTAGTGATTTGTAAGGTTTCAAGCCTCTAATACTAAAAAATATGAACATAATTATTCTGAACTTTGACATTCAGTGATCATATGCCGATTGATGTAATTTCACCAGCCTACCTATGACATTCCTGTTCGACAAATAAAACCAAATCCCTTACATACATGTAAGCAAACCAGGTGACATTTTCTTTTACAATATTACTCACCACAAAGAATTTCTCTCTGAAAGATGTTGTAATGTGGACTAAAATCACAACAACATACAGTTCACACTCCAAGCTTCGAACATTCTCATTTATTTCTCAAGAACTGTGAACTCAAGAACTCAAATCCTGGCCGATTGCCAACTGGAGCAAACAACTTGTGCTCAATGACCTCGTCTTCCACATACATTAAGTACTAAACGAACTGACTGTCTTGTTTCGATCGTTCTTTAACAGTATGTCTATTACTTAACCACTTACATGCCATTTCAAGCGTCATTTCAGAAGAGAATTGCTACTGGTGAGATTTTTTTCCATTGAAAATTAAATGGAAAAAGTTTTGATTTTTAACAGGAAACTGAATTAATTCGAGTTCGAACAAAGTTGAGGTACTTGAAGTTTGTGAATGCTGAAGTATGGAAAGTTGGAAGTGATTCCATTCCATTCGAAACCAAAATGAAAAGATAATCGTAAGAGGAACGAAAATAACTATATGCGCATGTATGCAAATTTAAATTCCCCAACTTGAAAAATAAAACCCATCAAATATCTACACCTAAACCAAATCCCAGAATAATTAGTAACAAATATTTATTTATCTTTCCATCATTTCCATACCGTCGAGTTCCAATATAATCTTTCGATTCCCAGCGAAATGCAAATTTTCGCAAAAATCTACATACATCTGCCGACAAAATAGTTTTAAGCGCGTGAAAATAACGCACCAAAAACGCATTGGATTATATTTTTAAAAATGATACCAAAAACATTCCAAGACAAATCCGCCGGCAAATATAGCTGAAATGGCAAGGCGATGACATCGACCGGTGGCTGGTATAGCTAGTGGAACTATGGCGAGGACGATGATAGAAAAGCGACAGACTGCTAAAGATATTGTTGAAGACGATGCTGATGAGATAGTAATGCCGTAGATAAACATACACACCTCAAGTCAAAAGCATCAGTATCATACCACATACATATATTTTCGTGAGTTCTTTCAAATCACTTCCGAACTTCAAAGGTCATGCGAAAAGTTTTCAACAAACGGAAAAATTATTTGTATACATAAAATTGCTGATGTCATGGATTCTGTGGTGGATTTTTGGCATCGAGATCTGAAGAAGATACATACGATATTGTGCGATATTTCGAAGTCACTTATAGAACGAGCCGAACTTTCGAGTGACTCCCAGATGTTTATTCAAACAAATGCCATTAACTTTGCAAAGAACATTCAAGAACACTTCGAAAGAGATGATTATTTTTGGAAGAAGCGGTTATGTATATACATATTGCAAAAATAGGTGAAATAAAATAGAAATGTTGGATGTTAAATAAATATTAGTGTTTGGACAGATTCTTTTAAAATGAATTTGGCATAAGATCATTTAGTTCAAATTGGAATGACAGAAATAGGCTGTTTTGTCGTTCAAGTTTCAGCTAATGTTCTAATTTGACTGTTGAATTTTGTGTGTTTCTGTCTCCGTCATCAATTTGAAAATAAGGAGTATATAATTTCATTAGTTAGAATAATAACAGATTAGTTTATTTCTTTATTGATTATTGTCCAAATTTTATTTTACACTAACCATAAAAACTAAGAAAATAGATAAATGACATCAAAATAACAGTACAAAAAAGAATCGCTTTTGAGCACAGATAGCGCTCGAAGAATTCGAACAAGGATAAGGATATTGCACTGACAAGTCAAACGTAAAATTGGAGATAAAAAATATATGTTTTTACAGGCAAATGGAACCTCAAAGTAGAGTAAGGTTCTATTAGAACTGCCCCATTCTCTAAAGAAGTGGATGCTGGGTTCAACTAATATACAGCCGTTCAAAAGTTTCAAAAGGAGGCACACGTCGAGGAAGACTGCATGACACAAGGAAAAAGATTTCAAGGTAATCACAATAATGACCATGGAAATTATAGAGCAACGAGCGAACCTCATCTATCAAGTATCTATAATGGGTACACTAAATTTGACAATAGTATATTAGAACACACCAAAAAAACCAATATAAAGACGTGGAAAGATTAACAAAAGTTTTCGAAAAGTTTCAAAAGAAAGGTTAACAAAACTTTTAGAGTTTAGTTTTTGTATGCGAAATACATTTGGCGACACTTTGCAGCATTCGTAAAAGAATTCGCAGCGCACCAGTTAACCAAAACAGTTAAATCGTTTTGCAACATGAAACAGGCGCTGTCAAATAAAACGCAGTACCTTGTAATTTATGACTTATTATTAAAACAAAGTTGAAGTACAGTATTTATTTTAGCGCGGCGCGTTTCACTTCGTCTTTTGCCGTGTCTTGTCGGAAGATAACTGCGTGCTTTGATACTCAATTGGAGTGAGCGGCGGTGCTGCCACTTTAGGATTGCTGCTAGGAACTGCCACCTCAACTGCATTATCATTTTTCGCGACATCTCCGGCTCCCCGTGAATCGTTTTGGGGGAAGGATTCACAAAATTCTAAGGCGGCTAGCCTTGCTGATGGGCGGCGCACCAGACCGTTTCTCGTCATGACTTCGGCAGATCGTACTTGTCCATCTTTGGCTGCGAATGTTTTGGTAATTCGACCTTTCAACCATTGTCCTCTTGGCTGACTTGGATCGCAGATTATCACCAACTGTCCTGGATTTAACGGCGGAGTCTCCTGTCTCCATTTTGATCGACGTAGCAGCCGCGGCAGGTATTCTACCACCCACCTCTTCCACAGTCGGTCCTTTAAATTTTGTGCTAATTTCCATTGTTTCCGAAGACATACGTTTTCAAGATCATCGCAGGGAGTTTGTGTTGAATTCAAGCAACCAAGCAGAAAGTGGTTCGGCGTTAGTGGTTCTTGTTGTTCTGGGCTCGTTGGTATATCTGTTAGTGGTCGGCTATTTATAATGTTTTCTGCTTCTATTAGTGCGCTTCTAAACGTCTCCAGCCTTGGCGCCTGCTCTTTGAACACTTGACTAAGCAGACGCTTAACGCACTGAACTAGTCGTTCCCAGCAACCTCCAGCATGTGGATTTCCAGGAACATTAAAAATCCACTCAATATTTTCAGTTGATAAGTTTTGTTGTATTCGGTCGAGATCAAAAACCCGATTTTCCTTCGTGAGCTCCTTTTGTGCCCCAATAAAATTCGTGCCATTATCGCTTCGAATTCTTACTGGAGTGCCTCGTCGATTCATGAAGTTCCTCAAGCATAACATAAAAGAATCGGTGGAAAGATCATCCGCGATTTCAACATGGATAGCACGAGTGGTGAGACATGTGAACAGAGCTACCCATTTTTTCTCTCTACGACGACCTACAGCAATGTGAAACGGTCCACAATAGTCCACTCCGCAATAACTGAAAGGGCGAAGATACGGTGTAAGGCGATCCAGTGGTAATTGTCCCATTAAAGGGTTTCGAGGTTTTGCTCTTAATGTAAGGCAAATCAGACAGTTGCTCCGAACAGTTTTAAGTACGGAACGAATACTGAGTACCCAAAACTTCTGACGAATCTCATTGATGACCAAATAATCATTCATGTGGTGACGCTTTCTGTGGTAATGATCTACAATAAGACGCGTGACATGATGGTCCCGAGGCATAATGATTGGATTGCGAGCACTGACCGGCAAACAATAAGCAGCATCAATTCGTCCTCTTAGCCTCAATATGCCACCGTTATTCACAAACGGTGTCAGCTGGTATAAATTGCTCGACTTTGAAACATATTTCTTGGATATCAGAGCGGTGATCTCTTCAGTGAAACATTCGTTTTGAACTTGGCGGCATACGATCAACTCAGCATAGGATATATCACTGGCTGTCAATTCTCCAGTATTTCGGTCACTGACATTCGATTGTTGTGTATTTTTGATAAATCGAAATACCCAGGCTGTTACTCGCACCGCTCTGATATAGGACGAATACTTGCTATAGTTGATAGCTTCCTTCGTCACTTTCACCAACATACATGACACGACAATATCCTCTGCAGTGTATTCGTTTATTATCCGTTCATTTTCTTGTGGCCATCTCTCTTCTTTGTACATCAGAAATTCTGGTCCTCGTACCCATCTAGCGTAATTTTCGACACTTGCTGGTAATTTAGCTCTCGTGGCTTCGTCGGCAACATTCAGTTCAGTCGGCAACCATTTCCATTGATTAGGCGTTGAAGTCGATAATATCTCCGCCACTCTGCAGGCAACAAATTGTTTATACTTTCTGGTAGTTGATCGAATCCACTGAATGACTGTCTTAGAGTCACACCAAAATATAACGTGGTGTATTTTAACTTCCAGGCAATCCTGTATCGTTTCTGACAGACGGCAACCTAACACTGCAGCTTGCAGCTCTAGTCGTGGTATCGTCATTCCCCTTGGAGGTGCACATCTACTTTTTGCAGCAACCAGAACAATATTGATCTGTTCTGCATGCTTTACTCGCAAATATGCAACTGCTGCATATGCATTGGAACTCGCATCAGTGAAAACATGCAGCTGCACATAATCTGCCTCAAAAAGTATTGGCGAATAACATCGCGGTACGGTAAAATCCTTCACCTCCTGAAATTTTCTCCACCAACCTTTCCATTGTACGTACAGTTGAGCGGGCAGCGGCTCGTTCCAATCGATATTCAACTTCCACGTGGCTTGCAATAGTAATTTCGAACAAATCGTATAGTTTGACAAGAGTCCGAAGGGGTCAAACACGGCCATTATGATCCCAAGCAGCTCTCTTTTTGTTGGTGGGCGAATCATTTTCAAAACATCTCGTGGTATTTTGTGGAATTTAAAATGATACTGCAAGGTATCGTCCTCGGTATTCCAAAATAATCCCAATACCTTGTCTGTCACATTTCGTCTCTCCATGTTGAATACGGTATTATCGTTGCTTTCGGTTCCGTTTAATTTGGACTGAATCTCTCGACAGTTGGATACAAAGTTTCGTAGAGTGAAACCAGCTTTAGTATTTATCTCTATTGCCTCCTTAATAATGCCTTCAACATCATCTTTGTCATTAAAACTGACAACTAAATCATCGACATATGTCTTATCAGTGACGATTGCAGCTCCATGTGGCTTCGTTTGCATGTAATAACTTGCATTTCGTTTTCGGATGTATTCAGCGCAACAAGGTGAACATATTGCACCAAATATCATCGACGCCATTTCATATACTTTTATGGGCTGACTTTGATTTCCTTCCCTCCATAAAAACCTTTGAGAACTTTGATCCGCTTTTCGAATTCGTATTTGTGAGAACATCTCACGAATGTCCCCAGCGACGGCAATAGTTCCCTGACGGAATTGAAATAGGATCGTCAGGAGCGGCTTGGCGTGTTCAGGGCCCTTTAACAAGACGGTATTCAGAGAAACGTTGCACGAGACAGCAGCAGCATCGAACACAATACGGAGTTTCGCGGGCTTGTTGGGGTTCAGGACTCCGAAATGCGGGAGATACCATGTCCTGTTCCCCTGCACCTTGGCTTCTTCGACAGTGAGAGCTCTCGCATACCCTTTCTCCAAATACTTTCCGATTTCTGCCTTGTACCTCTCAGCATAAACTGGATCGTTTAACATTCGTCTTTCGACTTTCAGCAGGCGTTGCTTAGCCATTTCGTAACTCTGAGGCAGAATAATTTCATCACTACGCCACAGTAGTCCGGTTTCATAGCGATCTCCTATCTTCTTTGTAGTGTCCTCAAGAATTTTCTTAGCACGACGATTCTCGTCAGATTCAAGTACTATGTTGGTGCTACGAACTCCGAAATTGTCCGTAGAGAAATACTCATTGACAAGGTTGTTGATTTCTCGAAGTGAGCGTGACTCGCGAATATGTAACACAGTAGGAACCTCTTGCAAATCTTGGCCATTTGGTCCAAATGCGATCCAACCTAGCTTAGTTCTGACGGCAATAGGCTGATGCTGTCCTCCTTCAATAACTTCTTTATAAACGCCAAGAAATGCGTAGTCCAACCCCAATAAAATCTTCGGCTGAGCGCGTTTATATTCCATGATTGGTAGAGCATCCATATGGCTATACTTTCCTGTACGTAATGTTTGTGCAGGTAGATCCAAATTAGCAATAGTGCAAATATTTTTAAGGGTAAACGTGGGTGCTGACTTATAACTGCCCTTAATTTCTACGGTAACCTTCCGTGAGCTTTCTGTTTTCTGCGCCTTGCCGTACCATTGCAGAGTAAGAGGGCTGACACGCCCTTGAAGTCCAAGAACTTTGGACACGTCTTCATCAATCAATGAAACCGAAGAGCCTTCATCCAGCATCGCAAACACCGAAATATTTCCTGACGGCCCAGATAAAACTACCGGTACGATCTTAAACCACTGTACTGTATCATCACTAACGCGGCAGTTAAGAATAGGTGACAATTTGACGTTTGACTCTCCAAGCTGGTTGTGCAATAAGCGATGGTGCATTTTGCTGCATCCATCAATTGCACACGATCGCCTTTTACGACAGTTTGACAGACTGTGCCCTTTTTTTAAACATCCGAAACAAAGATGCAGTTTCTTGACTTGATTCCACTTGTCGTCGATTGCGAGTGCAGCGAAATCTTTGCAATCTGCAATGCTATGTGATTGATTACACTGTGCGCATGCTGTTGTCGATTTCTGCCCCACGACACTGTCACTGTGAAGTACTCTGCGAGACACTGATAAATGATTTCGTGATGATGCTGATGACGATTGATTTGGACGTGGTGTTGTGGCTGTATTTGTCAACATCATACTGACAACTTTGGCCAATTCAGCTATCCATGCGGCAAAATCTTCCACAGTTGGAAAAGATGGAATGCGAGCTGCGTACTTGGCCCATTCATACTGTTTTGACTGAGGTAATTTATTAACCAGCTGTTCTACCAGTGTCGAGTTGAGTAGATGATGTTCGCAGCCGGCAGACTTAAAAAGTGCGACCATATTTCGCACTAGGTTAGACAAATTTAATACTAATTCAAGGTGCCCTTCACTCATTGCCGGTACTTCCTGAATTTTGTTTAATTGTGCGCGTACTAGCAAGTCTGGACGACCAAAGTTAAATTCGAGCTCTTGTATAGCTTTTGGCACGTCATCTGGGTATATTAACAGAGCGGACACTGCAGATTTAGCTGCACCTTGCAGTGCCTTATTTAGACGCATTAGATTTTGTCTGTTGTTATAATGGAATTCGGCTGTTGTATCCACATAACACCTTTTGAATAAAGGCCATTCTTCCGCTTTTCCATCGAATCGGGGAAGATCATATAGTCCGGCATTGTAAGATGTATGCATTAATTGTGGCTGCATCTGCACTACATCGTCTCTTCTTCCGAACGCTGTCTGCGATGGAGGTGCATTTGCAAATGGCGGCGTTTGCGCTTGCTTCTGCATCTGCACTGTTCTTTCGAACTGTGCAGGTAATGGCAGCGGCGGCGTCAATTTTGTATGCGTCTGCATCTCAATTGCACTTTGAACGTGTGTATGTTCTTGTGACGGCGGCGACTTTGCTTGTGTCTGTATAATTGTTGTCGGCAACACATACGGCGATGTTGCAACTGGAATCGGCGAAGCTATCGTTGTATTGGCGGCGTTTATTTGTAGACGAAGCTCGTCCATATTCCGTTTGTTTTCGTTCTTTATTTCGGCAAGCGCCATATGAAATGTATTCATGGCGGACAATATGCTACCTATTTTTTGATCGATGTCATTTGACGATGGCTGTTGGCTAGGTAGACTGCCAGCGCCTTCCAAGTTCACGACGGTAACATCGAAGTCTTCTCCGTTGTCGTCTTCCTTTTCGGCGTGCTCATTCGAACATGAATTTTTCGTTTTTCGCGGCATTGTCACGATTTTCGGCAATAACGACAGGCGACACAGTATAGAAGTGAAAACAGATTGTCAAATAAAACGCAGTACCTTGTAATTTATGACTTATTATTAAAACAAAGTTGAAGTACAGTATTTATTTTAGCGCGGCGCGTTTCACTTCGTCTTTTGCCGTGTCTTGTCGGAAGATAACTGCGTGCTTTGATACTCAATTGGAGTGAGCGGCGGTGCTGCCACTTTAGGATTGCTGCTAGGAACTGCCACCTCAACTGCATTATCATTTTTCGCGACAGGCGCTATAGTTCTTAGTCATTCTAAAAAATTTGAGATCATCAGCATAAAAAAGGCAAGGGTGAGTCAACGAAAGAAGAAAGGTCGTCAATAAATAAAGCGAACAATAACGGGCCTAGAATGGATCCTTGTGGAACTCCTGAGCTTAGAAATCAGAGTGTGAAAAAACAAGAGAGAAAAACATCACAAAAGTAATCAAAATCCCAGCTAGCTTTGACAATAGAAAATCATGATTCAAAGAATCGAAAGTTTTGACAATGTTTGTGTATAGGATATCTACTTCCTTTTGCTGGTCGAGTGCGGAATCAACTGTGCTTGTAAACGACAATAAGCTTATTACCGCTGACGTACCTTTAATTAATCCAGACTGTTCATTGACCAGCAAGGTCTAGATGAAAGGATATACTCTATTGTAAACAACTTTATCGAAGAGCTTACTAAAGCAGAGCAAAAATGATATATGACGGTATTTGGTGATGCAAGAAATATCGCCAGTTTTAGGGATGGGAAATATGTTGTCGCTTTTTCACAGTCATGGAACGGTATCGGTTATACTAAAAATTAGTATCTGAGGAGCACATAAGGAAGAATAAATTGACTTAGCAAAAACGATCGAAATGTCGTCAGCACAGAAGCCAGTGCTTGAATCAATAGGTTTCATCAACAATTCGACTTCCAAAGGATTAGTATCAAAAATAATCACAAGATGCAAGAACGTGTGGGAAAATTGATAGAAAACGTAGAAGGAATGTGACTAGAGGTGAAAAAAGAAGTAAAAAACTCACAGAAATCTTGTGGATAGGAACCAGGCGTAGCATTAAGATGCATAGCATAAGGAATGTCAGAGGAAGTTATAATGGAGAATATAAAGAAGTAGGACCAGATTCCACTATCAAAAATGTCAGAGAAAGTTCTAATGGAGATAATATATAAGTAGAAACAGAGGCTTAGAATTGTGGATGTAATATAAGCTTCGACATAATCAAAGTAAGCCCGCATTACGTCATTGGCTACTTTTTAGCAGATGCACGTAGGCTTTGAAGCTTGAAAAAGTCATTAAACGAGTCAAATCTTTTGTACTTGCTACGGACTGCATCTTTTGCCTTAAAAGCAATCGTGACGAAAACGGTGAAGAAATGAGGGTTGGAATTTATTTAACAACAATAGAAAGAAAAATAACAAAAGATTAAGTTGGACAAGAACGAATAAAATTTGTAGCATCATCCACACTTATCACTCTAAAGAAATGACACCATTTAGTTCCGTTAATTTCATTTGACAAAGCCGAATAATTAAAATAAATAGTAATTTTAATATTAGACGATCCATGCAAAGTTAATTCCATAAAAAGACGAGGATGAAGAGGCTCAGGGTGAATATATGAAAGTAGACAGGTATTCAAGCAAAAGGAAGAAAGAAGATTAGCCAGGGCAAGATCGTCGGTCCTGTTGTTAGCATTGAAAGTGAGCAAACCGACAAAAAAGGAAGTAGAAAATAAAGGCATATTAAAGTCACCACATAAAAGTAAGAAAGCAGAAGCGAAATGACCATTGGAGTAGGATGAGAGTCCCGCAAAGAAACGTTCATAGACCAGTACGAAGCTACTACAAGGGATGGAGATTGAGGAAATAAGCAAAATTGAGTATGGTGCGAGAGAAATACGGACAATCATAAATTCAATGGGTAGGAAAGAAAGAAGTAACTGTAAAGAGTTCCACTTAAAGATTTATGAGCATCGATTAAAACGTCATCTCCTAAAGAAAGATCACAGACAGATCGGTCCCGATCACTGCGGAAGACATTGTGAAGAAGTAAAATTTCTTTGCTCTATATATAGACAACTAGTCACATGGTCACGAACGAAAATTCTTAGCGGGAATCCTTGCGAATTCCGTAAAGAATACTCTAGTCAGACAGAATTTCCTCTTCAGCAGATTAGTAACACCAGTACTGACGGTAATCCAGAAAGAAAATATTTGTTGGTGATCGAGATTTTCGACACTGTAACAAAAACGAATTATAACCGATGCGTAGAAACTTATTCGACTGTGGCTTTATAAAAAAAAGAGAAGAAAATACTTGAAGTAATACTCTGACACCGTCACTTTCATTCGGGGAATAATATAAACAAACTCAATGGAAGTAGAAGGATTATGCGAAATACCAGGTACAAAAGTCAATAGCTCCAGATACTCACATGAAAATCGTTGAGGAGGACATTATAAACCATCATTAGAAACTGATTTTTGGTTTGTGACATTTGTTCATCAATAAGATAGAAGAAAAATTTAATTTCAGGATCCCACACTCTAAATGAAACGTGATTCTGTCAACAAAAAAAAAAGAAACATCCTCGCAAAATGTAATTTGGGGTCAGACCCGCAAAACTAGCCCATGGAGGTATTCGAGTGAACATCTGGCGTCTCTCTAAAATTAATTCCACAAAACTAAAATGCATACAACCGTTATTTTCATAAATATTTTCAAAAGAAAACCAGAACAACAACGCTGTATATTGTCTGTATCTATTTACATTTAAATGTTTAATAAATGGAATGTGTTTTGTTCGATATATACTCTGTACTATTTTCTACGAAAACAACAATAAAAACAACTACCTAAGCTCTTGGCCTCGAAACCATCTCTAACATTATCGACCAGCATCATCTCCATTAAAGAAACTATTTTGAATAATGCAATATGGTCCCTAATCTTCAGTCCTATTTACGTATGTACTCGTATGTATCTACATACGTTGAAAACTATAACAGTACAACCGAAACGACTCCTCTATGAAATGCAGCATGATTACAAAAGCTCGAAATATCTCTTATGTGATATTTGTAGAATAGTGCTTACCTAACAACACCTCTATGACTTTATCTTAACTCGCCTCGTGGACTCCAATCTAACGACTATCTCATCTAAATAAACAAACAAAAACATCTTCCAGATACACGCCAACAGCTAGGGTACCTGAAAAAAATATAGTGAACAGAGTACCAACGACGTTACTAAGCTATACATACATAATTTCCCAAAAGGACCTGGACACAGTTTACGAAATCCTACCACTAGGCACGTTGATGATACTAACCCCAACGCCTTGTGATATGTTCTCGCTTCAACCTCTCCTGCCTAGACCACGTTAATAACGTGCTAATTTTTGCGAAGCGGCTGAACGATTTTATGCAAAATAATGGGGTCACATGGCCGCAACAAACGTTCCTTGGTTTAAATTTCGCACCATGAATGCAAACAACACGAAAATGAACGGCAGGATGCTGTTATATCTGTACACTAGCATAGCACTGAATTGGCCAGCAGAATCTTACGTAAAAGCGCGACATGTGAATCCTTTTATGATCTTGTTGTCTGACAGCACAAATATGAATAGAAAGTGTAAACTTGAATTAAGCAGGTTAAAATTTCGAATAGCATATTGTTTCGAAACAAAATAAATAATGATTTGTTATTTGTTGGTGTATTTTTTGCTTGTTAGCTGTGAGCATGACGATAATTTCGAAAAAACTACTGGAACGTTCCTTGAAATGATGTAGATAGTAGATGAATTATGATCAGATTATAGATATCATTAGGCAGGGTAGCTCAAATCTGAATTTTGTCACGTTTTGTGTCACCTTTTATCAGTATCGTCTTATTTCGAGCATATTATATTTTTTGAAGGAGTGCGACATGTGCTTGATAAAGAGAAAGAAAATATGTATATTACTGATGCCAAATATTTTAAATTGTGTATCGTATAGACACTTCTGCTTAAAAAGATTACTTTATGTTTGCCGGAAAAATCCCTCTTATGTCACCTTTAGTAAAGCATTACCCCAAATCGACGAAACGCGTCAAGAACATCACCAAAAGTATTTATTAGTTGTGGCTCCATAGTCCCTTGTATTGTGGCTAGCTTCTAACTTCAACACATGAGCCTTATGATTGTTGGGTAAATTCACATAACTGTATGAAAATTCAGACCCCATGTGGTGGGACAGTCTGTCTTGTACTGCTCCAAAAAAGATATGGATCGAGTAAGCTTCACCTCAACGTTCTGTAGCCAGAGAAAATGTTCGCCCAAAATAGCTCCGAGATATTTGACTGCATCTGAAAGTTGAAGAGTAATATCGTTCACTATTGTAAGCACTTTACTTTTCAGTTTTTTTTTCCTGTTGAACAAAATTAGTTTCATTTTACTATCACTGAAAGGCTGTGCATGAAGAACCAACTGCGGTATGTCTCATTGAAAGAGACTGAATAAAAAGGAATAGTTTTAGAGAAAACGTGCATTCCCGCGTATGTTTTGGTCAAACCTCGGACATTTTCTAAGACAAATTTTCGTATTCCTAGTGCCGCCTTTTGTAATGAATGAAATTTAGAAAACGAAGTAAATCGCCCACTGCGTAGCAGATTGTGGTCTTGTGGAAGACAAACTTATCAACACTTTAGCGCTTGAGTTCTTTGGCCTGATATGATTTCACGCCTCTACTCTGTACTGTATCTCTTCTGTGATGAGACGAGATCTACTTAGTTATTTATCTCACTGGCCACTTACAGCAAAAAGAAGGCGACCTCAATAAGAAGAGAAAACTACCCAACTGATGTTGTGCACGCTGATGGTGCTCAAACAACTAGAGGATTCTAAGAACGGAAGATGAACTTAACAGACGGCCAAAGTCAAGTTTCGAGCTCTGGGTGCTGAAGTTAGTAGCGACATTATCCGTTTCCAATTTTTGTGAGTGCTCTAACCGGTGCTCTAACCACACGACTAGACAAATTTCGAACAGGGATAGCTGTCCAAAGCTGATGTCCAAAGCTTTGGACAAAGCTGTCCAAAGCTGAAAGCCCAAAGACGAAACATTCCGTTTTAAACTTGCTGCATAGGCGTTTTTCAGTTTCAGATACAATAATTTCCATAACAACTTACTGTCTCGTACCATAGAAACAAACTTTAGCTTATCTTTAGCTACTAAAATTCTTAAATAAGACAATCCACGTCAAAACCTATCCCCAATTTCCAAACAACTCCTTTTGCATTTTAAACTGAAGAAACATTCTTTTTCACCTACTGTTCTATTAAATAACGCTATCCTTATCAATTACACCTCTTTTATTCAAATAGCACTTATTGCCTCATCCGCATCAAAGTCCTTCATTATGCTCGGACTGACTGGATATAGTCCAGTTTAAACATGCAATAGAAAAAACCGCAAACGCAAAACCATTTTAGCTATACTTTTATCGATTCACAGGTTTCAGGATATCAAAAGACACAAAAAACAAAAAAAAAATGGCCTGCTAAACATTCATTCCTTTTTCTCGCAAATGATGTTCGTTTTCCTCCCTTCCTCTCCACTCATCACTATCAATACCGGGAAAAAGTGTAAGGGACAGGGTCGAAAATACATCAAAGAGAGCGCAGGACAAAAATCAACTTTCGATTTCTTGCATCCTGTGAAAAAAAACGCTTCAAAGGATAATTTGCATGTCAAGTGGCAACTTTTTTTTTACCTCACTGCATCGTCTAACGTCTTCTTGTCTAAACAGCTTGTTGGCAGTGACGTCATTATTAGCGCTATGGTGTTTTGTTCGCGCGAAATTTTCCAAATTAAGTCGAAGCTAACTCGCCACGATGCAAGTCAAAGGTAAGCAGCGATGCTTGAAAGGACAGAAAAAGTAAATCAAAGGCAATGAACATTCCTTTTCGAGCCGTTTTTTGTTCGTTTATCCGAGGAAGTCAATGGTGATAATTAAGAGCTTCGAGGATTATACAGCAGCGCTGTGTTTTTTTGCTCGGGGATAAGGTATTATACGTTGGTTCTTTATGATTTCCAGTTGTTTAGTCAGGGGAGTTGAGCCATTCAGCCTCTTGATTAGTCCATCGAGGCTATATTTAAACGGACACAATTTCCGGTATTTGAAATAAGCTGCAGTGGTGAAATTTTGACAAGTGCACGTAATGTATGCGCTCTTAAATATTCTTCAAAGGTAGACAGGTACTTGAACGCAGTGGATGCAAATGCCTAAAAGTTGGTCATGCAAGGTTTTTAACGTTTTGACTCTCAAGCGAATTATTTCCTACTATTTTGAGTCTGCATCATATTATGCCTGCTGCACTTTTTGAATGTGTTTTTTTTTCGTTCGTGCAAGAGTTCTCGCATGCAACTACTCAGCTTAGTCAGGCCGCAAGCAATATTCATAATGCCTGTGTTTGCTCTGCTCTAGATGGAATTGCACAATGAGTTTCGGCTAAAATAGAATTACCTTTTTCGTAGTTTCACGTGCAGAATGAATGTACGCATGAATGAAAATCATTAACAAAGTTAATTGAAGTTAAAAGAAGCGTTTTGTAGCGAATTAGTGAAAATTTCTCCATCGTATTTTTTGGAGCAAAGTAATTGGAGCAGAAGCTGACGAGAGATTTAGAATATATTGAAGTTGATGCAGTATAAGTTTGTAGATGAATTGTAGGTACATAGTTGGAGGCAGTCTACTGGGTGTTATTCTCCGCATAAATACACATTTAAAAAAAAATGTTTTTGTAGAGTTTTATGAACGGAGTCAATTATTAAATAGGCATCAGAGAATTTGGCTATGGGGAAAAAAAGGATTTACAAAAATTTTAGTTAGCGAAATTCCCTGAACTACATTCAAATTAAGATATGTCTACATGTTGAAATTTCGACATATGCCTATCTAGCAGCTTATATTTACTCAAAATAGTTCTGAAAGCGTTTTAGAGTACTATTGTTCAATTCCACAAAAAAAATAAACAGTCCATACGCGAATGCGTGACGAAGTATTTTTAGCGCCCAGTGTGGGAGTAATTCATATGGAAATATATGCTGGCATTATTTCGAAAATATACCAATTCTTTTTATTTAAAGTTAAATCTAAATTAGGTCACATCATGTTTTGTCTCATGACTAATATAATCAGCAATATTAATATATTTCCCATCTGCTTGCAATATGTGAACTGTATTCTCAGCAAATTTAAATTCGCAAAACATATTTACTCGATCTTAATGCTAACATAAATCATTAATACTACCTCTTGTCCCAGAAAAAAGACGTTCCAATCTTGCTGGAACTGATCTTCTTAGCTCGAAGAAATAAATCCGACACCAACACTGTGTTGCATCAAAACATTTAAATTAAGACACAATGCACTTTTAGCGCTCATCAGATATGATTGTAATCAAACCATATTATATGCCAATATGTATTGTAGAGAAATGCAACATCTGCAGGAAATAAATTCATAGTGGTCTCAATCGTTTAGTGAACATACCCCAATACGAGCTCATGTGATGATCTTTCAAGTTTTCTTCTTCGATCGACACAGCATCCCATCGTATCGTATCCAGATCGTTATTTAGTATCATGTGCATTGCATGTTTGTTGCAGCTTGAAACAAAGTAATTGTTGTTATTACGAGCATCGTCATCATCATGTCGAGTTGAACGTAGTGTAAAAGTAAATGTAAAACACAATTCTTGTTGATTCTTAGATTGTTACTAATGGTTTTTTTGTAATCTGATGGTGGCCATGCTTTGGATTGTAATGATTATGGTTTCTTTTTAGTTCTCTTTAGATATCATATTTCTGCTTGTTATTTGAGAGTCCAAGATTAATTATCAAGCTAACATTTTGTGAAAGAAAATAGTATGCTAAACAAATATCAGAGATTTTCTAAGTTTATAAAGAAATATATCCTTTGTTATTTCTGCTACAGCTCCTCTTAGTGATACCATTGATGTAGTCACACGCTACCGATCATTCCAATAATTTTGAAACGGCAGCGTAAAACTACTTCTTATGTATGGTCAGAGAAGTCAATCCATCAAATATTAACGCTTATTACCTGTTGTTTCAGTCCGAAAAGCTTCCATAGTTTTGACCCGCTTCAGATTTGCTTTCAACATATTGATTTCTTCAACTTGTAAGGACCCGCTGTTTTACTTTCACAGACTGAGTGTGAAGAAAGAGAAGTGAAACATCTGACTTCTGCAGCCTGACTGCCTAGCTGATGTTTAGCGGAATCGTAATCTTGGCCCGCGCCTCATCTGTAAATTCAAAGGTCAGAAAAATTATGTTTCCACCTAACCACTTTTAACTCCGCCACGTCAACTTAGGCATTGTTTTTTTTAAGCCCACGCTAATTCAAACTAAATTCGCTGGTGTTCGCAATATTCATCTTAATGAGCTCGCAACCCCGTTTTTCAAATTAAAAGTTATAAAAATCTGTTGAGGACTTGGCTTTATTCACGATCGTAAAAAAATCCCACTTCTGACACCAAGTTTTGTCTATTTCTTGAAAGGCCGTTTGTGAACCTGTGATTCCTTGCGTTTGGAAATACAAAGAATTTATTTAATTGAAAGCTAATAAGTTTTTTTAAACTGATACTTGGATACCGTTCTTGTTCACAAAAATTTTCAAAACTATCATAAAACAATTTCTCTATTTATCGCTTGACACGTTTATTTAAACTGCTCTCTTTGCTTTGTTGAGGGACTATTCAAAGTCGCCTGTCGAGTTTCTAGGCTATTCTGAACAATTATCAGATATTCATTTATTTTCGAATATTCACCTCTCGGTTGCCAAGATGGTCTGGTCAAGTTTTGCTTATTTGATCAGAAAGATGTCTCTAGATTCGTCAAGCTGTTCGGGGTGAAAATATCAACGCATATTCCGGATTCTGTATAATATATAAAAAATAAAATGTTACTTCACTTTCAGATACTTCGAAGTAAAAAAGGATAATTTTTATATTATTTTCGATTTTATATGTCTGAAAGATGTGTTGTTTCGATTTTCAGAGGTGACAGCTGTGAAAAATTTTGCCCATACATTTTTTTGTCTGTCGAAAAATAAATTATCCAATTTTACAAACTACCATAAAATAATCAATGATATCAAATAACACTTACTCAGTATAATCAAATAACAGCTCAAGAATACGACTTAGTTGATATACCCTTTTCAAGGATAACACAATCCCACTTTAAATTCGCAAAATCCGAAATAATTTATTTATTTGTTATTTATTTATTTATGTATCCCTTGCTGTACAGACATAAATCCAATTACAGTGTCAAGAATGAAAAAAAAACTGAAACACAAAAAAGAAAAGAAAATAATAGAAATAATTGAGTAATTTGAAAAGTAAAATTAGAACTAAAAAAAGATTGCGGGAGAGAACTAAGCTTAAGGGCATTGTGCGTTCTGGGTAGACGCAACAAAGGCGAATGGCAATAGACTTCCGTACGTGCAAACGGAACAGAGAAAACCTCTGATGAACGACTTGGATGACTAGAATCGGGTCTGGTTATCTGGGAACAAAGATCTGACCGAAAAATGCCTTGGCAAAGTTTGAAAAGGAGGAACAATCTCCGTGATTTCAACGAGCACATATAAAAGATGAAAAAACGAGAGGAATAGGGACAATAGGGTATATTGAATTTAAAAAGATGCGAGCGAGTGAATCTACGCTGAACAGATTCAATGGCGTCAGATAAATACTGAAAGCTCAGAGACCATATTTGGCACGCGTATTCTAAAATACTGCGTACTAAGGGGACAAATAAATGAATACAGGAGGAAATGTTGTTAAACATATATGAAGAACGCAAGTCAAAGCCAACAATCCTAGAGGCCCTGGACGTCATACTCATGACATGAGCATCAAATTTTAATTTAGAATCAAACATCACGCCTAGGGCTCTAAAATGCTGGACAACTGACAGGGACATTCCAGACAAAGAATATTTATTACAAAAAATATTTATCCGCAAAGCACTACATAAACTAAAACAATCATACTTTCTAATTTAATCCTGGCGTCGCAGAACCATCTGTTCACAGCTACGTGCTAGCAACCATCTATTAAATTTAATCGAAACTAAAGCCAATAAGCCAGCGTTGACTAGAAGTATTGAGAAATGAGAATTTTCAAGAACTTATCAAAACAAAACTTTATATACACATCATTCGCGTTCCTTAGTTCCATTCCAATGCTACGGTATCCGTGAAATCCTATCCTTTTCAACGTTCGAGCAATTAGTCAATCAGCAGCTTTTCGTTTTCTTTTTTTTTTTGAAAAATAGAAAATGTCAAACTGTAACATTTCCCTTTCAGATTGAAGAAAATTTATAGCAGTTTCAGTTCCTATGTACACTTTCATGACACTTCTAGCAATGATGAAACTGGTCCTGTGAAAGTGATACTGCTTCAAATACCGTTGCTACTGCAGAAGGGTTTTTGTTTGTGATCATATCGTATCACAAATTACTAAAAAGAGAATAGTACCGCAGCGAGTGTAGAATTTATTGGTTTGGAAAAAGAATTGATTTATTGTGGCCAAACGAATAAACAGATGTGGAAGGATGTTGAATAGTTGGCTTATGCTTAGATTTCAGAGTAATTAACAGCTGAGATGGCTGATAAGATATATAGATGAACTTGATAAGTTTGACTGGATATTCTCGTGGGAATTTCGATATTACGTTTGTCTGACTTAATAAACCCCATAGGATCGGTAATCAAATATCTTATGACAATATCTAGTGAAGCTCTTCTTTGGAAAATGTCATTATTGGTGAGCCAAAAATTCTGATGAAATACTGGCAAGAAAAAATGTCTTTAAAATTTCTCTGGAGAGTTATTTCGTATTCTCCAAAAAACCTATCAGTAATTGTAACAGTCCTTCATTCATGATAAAGCGATGTATATTTGCAGTTGAAACCGACATATGAAACGAATGAAATTTAAATAAACTCCACGCAACCAAAACCACGATGCCATTCACTTCATTTGGTTTCTCAAATACAACCATCATACTTAAAGTGCACGTTGAAAAAATAAATAAGTGATAATCCCACTCTCCTCTGCAAGATAATTGAGACCGTATTCATATTTAACCATTTCTGCCTTCTAATCCCTATCCCCTTACTTCCCCTGTTCCACTTACTTTTCATGCGGTCTCTTTTAACTTAATATGCCAATAAAAACCCGAACGTGTCCTGAACTTTTGCAATAAAATTCCATCACTGGAAGCAAAAAAAGTATTAAATAACTTCACCACAGTAAGAGAGAGTTTGGTTGTAAAAGAGCACGGGCTCATTTATGACATAATGTTTTCTTCTCTACCGAATCAATCCGACGAACAGAAAAAAAATCAACCCTGTCGACCTTTAACCGGAGACGAAGACTACGACGACAATCGACCGTCAGGAGTTCGTCCTTGTTTCCTTTCTCTCGACACAAAACCACATCCTGTCCTTCGGAAAGCAACAAAAAGCCCGAGGAGTAATGCAATATAATGTACACGCGTAAATTTTTAAGGAATCCCCGTTTTCGTATTGTTCTAAAAGGGTTTAAGGATTCAATTCTTTCGTTTCAGCTAGGCTGTCGTTTTATTCTGTTTTCACTCCCTTATTCATTCGTTGGATCTAATGAAATTTATATAATCCATTATAGGGAAGAGTGAACAAATTTTTCGGTCTGTGTTTTCATACAGAAGGGGGTTGAGGTGAGTAGTTGAAGCCCTTGTTGTCATCATAGCTGATAGTGGCAACCTTTCACCGAATACATGCCGTTGGTTTTCGGGGAGTTTTTTTTCGAGAAGCTTCACTTATCTATGTTGGTAACATTACGTATGATGCCGATACTGTAAGCGAACAAGTCGATGCAGCAATGGTTATGTTAACATGCCACCATGACTGTCGTTATATGCTCATTTTTTTTGTCTACGAGGTCGAGGTCTGTGGATGACCTGGAGTTTGGTAAGAAGCGAAAAAAATGTTGGTGGAAGTTACGACTCCCCCGAGAACTATTTGAACAGAAAACTTGCATTAACAGATATGCTAGATAGATCCACAAATAGATTTTAGTCCCGCGAAGTGGTGGTCGAATATGCTCCTTGAATTTTTGTACAGGAAGCAGTGTGCATATTCACTATATCTCATTGTTGGATTTGACTATTATTATATGATTTCAATTTGCAGTAGCAGGATGTCTATGGATTTCTTATGACCCTGTGCAAAAAAATGTGGAAAAATTATTTTTGATGGCAGTAATGCATTTATGGATTTCTTTGAACTACACATAAAGCAAGTGGCTTTTTGCTCTTGAAAACGAGGGTCAACTTGTTTCAGATTGATTTCGTTAGTGCTTTCCTATCGTTGCAAATGCTGGCAGAGTTAACGAGTGCGGTGCGATCTCCAGGGATGCTGTAGTGGTGCCTGGGGCTACAATGTCAATGGATATGTGGAAATTCAATGAGGACTAAACAAGCATTTCCGGAGTTAGTAATCACGTTATGAATGGTTTCTAGTAGGAGACTCATACTCTCACTAAAGTTCGGTAGGAAGGAGGTATGAAAAAAAATTTGCAATATAATCATGTATAAATTTCGTTATAATTCGTTTTATTTGAGAAAGGACTGAAACAGGTTGAGGACTAGAATATCAAAGGTCAAAATAAACGAAAAATATACGGTTGTCACTAGTTAATATATCTTTCCCGATTCAAAAGAGTGAGCAGCTACACTTCTGCTCAAAAGTATTTGCCCACTCATATATTCTGGGATTTTTCGTACTTAGAGCTAAATTTGTACCGTAAATCGATCTTAATATTGCCTTAACTAATATTCTAAGGATGTCCATGTAAAAGTACCAATGCTTTGTAGCTGAGGGTAACAAAATTTAGGGAATTCGACGAAGCATTAATTTCAAGGGAAACTTCACTTTTTATTTTCGAGTGGAATTTTTTAAGCAGGTATCCTGATCCTTTTCCGTTGTCAATTATTATCATAAACCGGTCCTGCGCTTTATAAGAAAATGCCCCAGATCTTAAGCTTGCCTTCAATCTCTGCTCAGTGTTTCAACGATCAAACGCAGATCTCAAGAAGCAGGCATTTATGGTCGGATAGCTGTTAGAAAACCATTGTTACGTGCTGAAAATAAGATAAAGCGATTGAAATGGGCCAAGCAACACAAAAATTGGACATTTCAGTCTTGAAAAACAGTTTTGTGGAGTGACGAGTCAAAGTTCGAAGCTTTCGGCTGGTGACGAAGGGTTTTTCTTCGCAGGTCAGGAGGAGAGAGAACCTCTGACCAATGTTTAGTGCCTTCCGTGAAACATGGTGGTGGTTCTGTTATGATGTGAGGCTATTTTGGTGGAGAATGTTGAGGAAAGAACACTTTCGGAATATTCTCGAAAACGAAATGTTACCATCTGGACTGCGTATTTTAGGATTCATATTTCAGCATGACAAAGACCCGAAGCACTCTTCAAAAATTTTCAGAGAGTATTTAAACCAGTTGTCAACTGAGGGAGCTACTAAAGTTATGGTTTGACTACCACAGTCATCTGATCTCAACCCCATAGATCTCTTATAGGATGAGCTGGACTTTCAAAAATGTGTCCTGCATCTGCTGAACATCTGTGGAGTATTTAGCAAGCAGAATGGGGCAAAATCTCATCAGAGACCTTGACAAAATTACTTCGTATGATGCCACAGCCTCGTGAAGCGGTTATTACGAATAAGGGTAGACACATTGATGAGACGAAGATTTAATAATAATTTAATAATAATATGTACTCAAAATATGCTTTAAATACTATTCATAAGAACTTGTTTTTCTAACTTCCAATCGTTTAAAATAGTAAATTTATTGGGTGGGCAAATACTTTTGGGCGATAGAGTATGTACCTTTTTAAATAAAAAGTCTAAAACAGAGTCTTATGAAGACGAATCACGAGTAGAATATTGAATGTTATAAATATAAATATTAAAAATCAAAATTTAAGTTTAAGCTTCAGCTTGGGCTAGTTAATAGCTTGAAAATGTTTTCTGACGAAAATTTGCTCTGCACTAAGTGCACAGGTGAGTGGACGAAGAAATGAAATAACAAAGGTCAACTGCCGTGCTATGTCAGTCAGGCTCAAAAAATGAGGCTTGAAACATAAAAAATTGCATTAAAGCAGAAAGCAATGCAGCGGTCTACAATGCACGGTCTGTCAAGATACTTCTGGCATGACAAAGCACCACTTTGTTAGAGCATAGTGACGCAAGAGATACTGAATTGTTTCTGATACTCTCGTCTCCTGACACTTTTTACAGGTGTCACTGGTTAGGAGTCTCAGATTCAAGACGTGAGCTGCTCCAAAATAGTGGTTCGTAATGATGCTGCCCAGCCGTTTGCTATCAGTTCGGGTTAGTTCAAGTAGGCATTTGGTTGCTGCCAGATTGTATGCTGCTGATTTTGGATACCTTGAAGATCTAGTTCTAGTTCTAGTTCTAGTTATATTTCATCACATCGCAATCTGCATCACTCGGTAGCTTAGCTGGCTAACGCGTCAGTCCGAAGCAGCGATCTACTGGCCGCGGGTTCGAATCCCGCCGTGCCCATGGCTGTATTTGTTTGTCTTGTGTTATCTTAACAGTCGGCGACTGGGCATAATACCAGCGCTCCATTGATTAAGTGTCACATTAAGGCTTTAGTAGCGACTAGGCATAACACTAGCGCTTTAGAAAAATAAGAAATAAATGTGGCACTTAAAAGAATAATGGAATAGTTGATATCGGCTTCTCCCATATGTGTTTCCCTACCGACATCGCTAAGCATTCGCTTCAAAGGGCAATCCCCTGAGCTTTGGCATTATCATAGGAAAAAAAAAACAGTCCCAGAGTATTCTCGACGATCTGGCTTAGATTATGCGGGAGCCTACCCGAGACTATGATAGCAATGCTATCGGTATAGGCGACAATCGTGACGAAAATGATGAATCCAACTCCCCGTACTTTATTGGGACATTAAAAACGACTTTTACTAAATTCTTTGACCCAAAGAAACAAGATTAAATTCATTTCAATAAAATTGACTTTACCTGTCCTACTTCCTGAAATGAAACGATTATTTAATCTCGTCGCAAAAAATCTTGAAACCTGTCTGTCAGTCTAAAATTTCCGATTAAAATGTCAAAATACTAGTTTAGCAAACAATAACCAAGCTGAACAATGCTATATAGGGATGAATACAAACAACCCTTTCCAACAATCTCAATGCAGGGTAAAAATCCTATGTTTTCCCTTGAATTTCACTTGCTCTTACGGTACATCTGAACGCAGAAAAAAGAAGGGAAAAGATCAGACAGTCATTATCAGCCTATTGTCAACCTATTCACTATAAAATAATATCCATCTGACAGAAACATGCTGAATAGAGTAGTCAGTATTTTGTGGCGGCGACAAAATCGACCCTTCTTCACTCCCTGTCATCGGTGGCTCCAGTCACCTTGGCTGCGCTTAGCTTTGAGTGCTTGCTTGCTTTTTTCCTACCTTTTCATAACCCTTAAGTGTATCCGGCTGTTTTGTTGTCGAGAAATTGAAATTAATACTCGGCCCGTTTTCAATGCCATCCATACGAAAAATGCCCCGCTATTGTACGCCAGAATGTTCGATTGTGCGGTATCTGTAGCCACTAGGATCATATTGTTCATAACAACAGAAAAGAATCGGTCCTGACATTGCTCTGCTGCTATAGAGCAGGCGAACAAGCATGAAAAAGGACGAATGAGAAATTCTATGTTTTTTTCGTTTCTTGTGCGTTAAAGTGCTTCGGCGACATCTACACTACCCTACTAAGCATAAAGGTTCTATCTAAATTTTTCTCATTTTTCAGTTAACACCGGATTCGAAAACTGCATACTCTATTACATCATTCTACAAAATTGAAAAACCTATCTTTTGTTGAACTATGTTAAAATCAATATTGAAAAATGCTCTCTCCATATACCTCCAGTACAAATCAAAACACAAATCAGTTAATATTTCGAAACTGCTAAAGTGTAGATATAACCTTTATGCTTGGTAGGGCAGTACACTCATCGGTATGTGTCGGAATTTCCATAAAAAGTCGAACAATTACCCTGGTATTCTTGTGGTCCTTTTGTCATACTGGCTGTAGGCTGTGTGCAAGGAAGGGCAGCTCATCCGTCATCATAGGTCGTTGGATTTCGTTTCAATCATCCTGCATAATTGACCTTTTTACATGAACGTGAACGGCACAAAAGGATTATCCGCTTCTTTCGCTGAATTCCCGTGATGTCTCCTTTTCAGTTGAAACTTTGTGAAGCTACTAAGACGAGTATTCAAAATTCTTGCACATATAGCACATACAATATTGGAAGTTACAGCGACGGTGTACTTGTACTTTTCACCAGCAACGGACCAACAATCCACGCTGTCATAACGGCCGATCGTTCCTGTTGATGGCGCCATCCTCTCAATTCACCTCATTCAAATTCAAATGATTTTGCGAGCGCATGCCGATTCACTTACATGATTACCATCTACATAGATTGCGATTGCACTTGAGACAATTATTACATCGACGGCGTAGAATTGAAAGCGACACGGTTGGTCGTTTTGCTGTGCAGTAAATGTTTCATAGAATCAAGTGCAATTTTCAATGCAACACGCGCGTACAGATTGTCAAGACGATATTCAGTAGTCCTTCAAAATATACGTTGCCCATCGACACTTTCTACATGAGTTGAGTTCATTTCTAAACTTTGCATTAAGATTTTCTTAGCAATGGTCATAGTTGTATTTGCTTCAAGCCTTCTTAACTTAAGTTCCAGCACTTTTCAAACGAATTCCTTACCATCGGCCATTTGTAATGCATTAAAAATTATTCCAAACACCCCGAAATATGTGCATTCAAAAAGTGCATCCAATTGCTGCAAGGGAATAAATAAAATTTATGCATGGGAAACATCTAGCACCCGTTACTATTTCCTCTCTTGCATCCATCCATTCGAGGCTCCACGAACCGTTCCATTCGTTCACTGGCAGTGCGATCGACCGAAAGAGAAAATGATAATTTCCAATCGATTTATATGAAATGTATGGAAAAATATGCTGCAATACGTTTCCATTTCGTTGAACAAGAATACATATACAGTCATACAAAAAAGTATTCGTACAGCGGATTTCTTTCTATAATTTTATATTCATTTCAAAATATAAGGAATAATTATCAAAATAAAAACTTTCACCATTAGAAAATATCACATAAAATATAATACAGTCTTAATTGTAGTTTTAAAAAATTTGGAATTCGTTGGTTATAGTTGGATGATAAGCATAATACCGAGAGTCGTCTGGAAAATGGATACAAAAAACTATTCGTACACCTGGCATATGGATATTTTTATTTGGTAAACTTTTTATAAAATATCTGTATAATTACCGTAATTAGTACTTCGTCGGATTGCCTTTGGATTGTAGAATTGCATTTAAGCATCTTGGCATGGATTCAACTAAATTTCTTGTCACATCTGCTGTGATTGAACGCCAAGCCTTCACAATCTCTTCTTTTAAAGTGGTTCGGTTAGTTATTTTAGCTAACTTTATTTTTTTTTCCTTGCCCAATCAATGCAAATCATTGCGTGAAATCAGCGTTATATTTGGGAGACCACGCTCAGCCGTTCAAAGCATCATTAATAGATATTGCGTCATGAGAAGTCTTACGAATCAACCAAGATCAGGACGACCAACATTATTAACGGCCAAAAATGAACGCAGTATATGTAGAAAAGTGAGACAAAATCCGAAAATAACAGCTTCAGCAATTGCAGCAGAGGTAGAGGAAACAAATAAAATAGACGTGTCTGCAGAAACAATCAGAAATGTTGTCCGTCGTGCTGGCTACAACTCTCGAATAGCTAGAAGAAAAGATTACAAAAGCGAAAAAAATAGGAAGGATCGATTAGAATTCGCTAAAACGATGCGAAATCATTGAATAGACTTCTGGGAAAAAGTTTTATTTGCTGATGAAAGTAAATTTAACATTTTTCAATCAGATGGCTTTTGTAGAGTGTGGCGGAAGCCAAATACCGAACTCGATGTACAAAATTTGTGTCCCACTGTTAAACATGGAGGTGGGTTCATATTAGTATGGGCTTGTATGAGCGCTTTTGGAGTTGGTGAAATACACATTATCGACGGTATTGTGAACCAGGATGTGTATATAGACTTTCTCAAGCAACATCGCCGTACAAGTGCAGAAAAAATGGGAATCAAAAATGATTTTATATTTGTCCATGATAACGACCCGAAGCATTCAGCTTCTCATTCAGACTTCGGCTGCAATATAATACGCCAAAACGGCTTAAAACTCCACTTCAATCGCCTGATGTGAATGCCATCGAGAATTTGTGGGATGTGGTCGAGAAAAAATTAAGTTAGCTAAAATAACTAACCGAACCACTCTAAAAGAAGAGATTGTGAAGGTTTGGCGTTCAATCACAGCAGATGTGACAAGAAATTTAGTTGAATCCATGCCAAGACGCTTAATTGCAATTTACAATCCAAAGAAAATCTGACGAAGTACTAATTACGGTAATTATACAGATATTTTATAAAAAGTTTACCAAATAAAAATATCCATATGCCAGGTGTACGAATAGTTTTTTGTATCCATTTTTCAGACGACTCTCGGTATTATGCTTATCATCCAACTATAACCAACGAATTCCAAATTTTTTAAAACTACAATTAAAACTGTATTATATTTTATGTGATATTTTCTAATTGTGAAAGTTTTTATTTTGATAATTATACCTTATATTTTGAAATGAATATAAAATTATAGAAAGAAATCCGCTGTACGAATACTTTTTTGTATGACTGTACATAGATTTTCGGGGAAAATTTTCTTATCTGGCTCAATGAACATTATCAAATAGGTAGTATCCACCTATAATAGTTTACAATGCAATGAAAATTCTGTTTCGGCCCAGACAATTTATGTTGCAGTTCAAAAGACTCATTTATTATTGAAATTATATGAATATCCTAGTATAACTAGCCCGATATTCGACCGCTGTGCATTTCTTTGGAAACTATTATTATTTGGCAGCCAAATGAATGTAGCCTTGATAGACTTCACTCTAGAATCATGGGTCAGTAAATGCTTGGGGATTTTTTATGATAGCGAAGTGAATTGAAGATATCGAGTAATGTAAGTATGTACATATATCGAGCGAATTGTATGGAAGATGGCATCAAATGCGATTGCTGGAGGCGATGTAGTTATGGTAATTACTTGTAGTATTAATTGAACGTGCATGGGACAATGCAGACTGTAAATGATTTTATCGAAGAAATGGAAATATTGTTTCACGTAATTAAGGTTGGTGTGGTTTTATCTTGTAAGTAGAGATATTAATGGTACATTCCAAGATTTTGTACAATCGAGCAGGCTATTTAATGGTATACTAGTCGTGGGTTAATGTAAAGCCTGATTTAAATCTCAAATTAACAGAATGTTAATAATAGTTAAGTGGTAGTGTCTCTTTTAACGAAATTTTTACGAACTTATCGTACTAAACTTTGCATAATTCTATTGATTAGTTTGATATCAGATATAGTGTTCAGTGGTAGTATATCTGGGCAGGGAGCTTGTAAGCAAATTGACAGTCTTATATATACATTTTTTGAATAGGTGTCGAAAAACCTTCAAAAGGGTTCCTGCGAAGAATACAGAATTCTGTGAAATAACATTATCTGGCCACCGCGGGAATCCGAGCCGCTATCGCTCCCTTCTGAAGAAGAGCTAAGCAAAACATCATCATTTTTCTTAGCACAATGCTAACAAAACTCTCTCTTAACTTTCTCCATTCTGTCAAAGAATTTCCTGAAGAGGCCATGACCCGATAGGAACTGGCTCAGGTAGAAGTTTATTTCACCGTGGTCGCGATTAAGCAAAGGTTTCAAAGCCCGAAAAAGGGTTCGACAATAGGACAACGAACTACAGTGGCTGACAGTCAAAATGATGTGGCCAAGTATCTTATGAAAAACAATCAACATCTGTCAGCTTCTGAATGAAATAGGAATTGCAGAATTAAATTTTTATTTATAATTTAAGTGAAGAAATAACAAAAAAAATAATGCATTACGAAAATATGTAACATAAATCCAGAAAAGTGCCGATTTGGCCTCAGAGCCGAAATGATGTGAAATGGTTTTTCCTAAAAAAAATTATATCAAGCTCTTAATATCGTACAAAATTTAAAAATATTACTTCTAGTTTTTCGTGGGGTAGCCTTTCTGCTTAAGAACGTTTGAATGAGTTGAGAGGAATGCTTAGGATCATTGTCCTGATAAAATCGAAAATTATCCCTTATATTCAATTCTTCTGCTCTTTGCAGTAAGTTTCCTTTCAAGATATTCAAATAGTTGTGTTGGTCCATGATACCATCGATGAAAGCCAGATTTCCGACCCCTGCTTGCGACATACATGCCCATACCATTACATGTCCACCTCCGTGTTTCACAGTGGCCCTTAAATGTTTTGGATTGAACTCTGTATTTGGTTGCCTCCAGACGTATTTTTGCCTGTCAGATCCAAATAAATTAAATTTGCTTTCATCAGAGCAGTATACTTTCTCAGATGCTCACGAGTGTAATCAATCCTGCGCAATCTGTTTTTGCGATTGGTGTACGGTTTCTTGCGGGCAACTCTACCATTTAAATTGGCATTCCTGAGTATCCTTCTTATAGTTTGGGGAGTGTTCTTTTTGCGAAGAGTCATTTGAGCAAACTCTGCCAATTTGGGGCCACTCAATGTAGGATCCTTTTTGGACTGTCCCACGATCCAACGGCAATCCGCTTCAGAAAAAAATTTTGTTGTGAGTTTTTTTGATTTGATATCCTAAACAATTTTCGCGCACAAAACGTTCAGTAATATGCCGCACCGTTTAAGCACTCCTTTTAACAGGCTCAGCAATTTTTTCTAGATTTCCCGTCCTTGAAATTGTTTATTATTAGCTCTAGAATAGAATAGAAGTGTGACGACCCATCGCGAATTAAATTCCGTATTGTACTTTAGAAAATAATGATTTCGTTCAAAAACCAAGGTCTAATTGACACTCATCATGTCTGCAATGCGATATTCTTTCCCCACAAGCGGATTATTGGAATAAGCGGTACTTTTTCCAGGAACAAACATCATAAGGTTAAAATCAGCTCCTATCTGGATTTTTATTAATTTTCGTCTTAACGGATTATATTTGTTTGTTATTTTTGCACTTAAATTGTAAATACTCATTATATCTGCTATTCCTCACAAGCGTTTTTCTTTATTTCATTCAAAAGAAATTGATCAATTTCCTTAACTTATCTGCAATTAGCGGCACTACGCTAAACACTCACCATCGTAGTTATTTACTTTTCAAACCTTATGTCTCCTCCACACTGTGGGCCATCATGTGGCCCATTGTGTAGACGGGTGATGGCTTGCAGTAGGAGTGTTCGATATATATTGATGTTTAAGAAATATCGATATTTGAGTCCCGATATATCGAATCAACCGGATATAATGGAATCATTAGATATCGATTTATAGTATCAATATATTTTATTCGATACAAGAATATCGTATTGTGCCCATGCAACAATTTTTCGTTCTTCGTTTTGCGTTTCAGGGTAACTGTGAGGCCGATTAGCTAGCAAGGCTTCGAACCTTGTCACCGGAGGTCTCTTGCTCCTCAATAGAAATACCGATGACATCGATGAAATTGGCCATCAGGCAAAAATATCTTGAGGACGCTAGGAAGTCTTGGGCACAGGAATCATCCTGTGCGATAGCAAGGCAGTCCTGGTTATCCATGGATGTGCATCGCACCAGGCAGCTTTTAGGCTTGACTCGAAGCGCTCTGCGTTGCACTGTCGGCGTTCTAACGGGCCACTGCCTCATTGGGCGGCACGCGCAACGATTGGGCGTAGAGTTTAACGATTTCTGTCGGAGTTGTGGCTCTGAGGACGAGGAAGACTCCGTCCTCCATCTCATGTGCCCGTTCCCGGCTTTGGCAAGGAGAAGGTTGGCGGCACTTGGTGCACCCTTTCCCTCAAACCTGACGGAACTGCCCCTGGTTAATTTAAAGGCAATAGTCCGGTTTATCAAAGGAAGCAGATGGTTTCCTGATTTTAGTGAGTAAGAGAGAGTCTCTTATTTACTATGGCATCACAACAGGCCTCTCTTGTGCCTATGTGTGTCGGTCGTCAGGTCTCTGTAGATCGGCAGCCATTTCGACCTAACCTAACCTTCGCGACGCGAGCTAACTGCTGATCGAACAAGACAAGAGAACGAAAAGAAGCAAACCGTTATATAATTGATTTGTGCTATATTTCTTCTTACAATTATTTACTGTTAACGAAGTCTTACCTTTCCTTATGAATTGCGCTATTTTGCTACTGGCTACTTGGCTAATTTTTGACATTTAACGCCGACATAATGTTCAAAGTTTCGTGTGATCTCTTCATTGAAGATAGGTGGGCCTTTCTCAGTAATGGCTTCAGTGGAGACTGGTAAATTTTTCAAAAAAGTGTGCTGTGTTTTTTCTAGCAAAAAGTGGGAAAAGTAAGATGCTAAAGTATTATATTATACATATATCCTTCGATTACATGTGGTTCGACAAACGTTAGCGAATCAATCCCCTCGTCGATCGAGGCGATTTTTTTTGTCTTCAAAATTGTCTGGAAATTTAGCTCGTCTGCTAGAAGTATCATTTTAATTTCTTCGGAATGTCTGTTTTTTTCATCATACTTTCATTCTCTTGCAACTTGCTTTCTATCTAGATCAGAATTAAGATGTCAAAAGAAATCATTATCCTTAGGTTTCGGTGACAACTAACGCGGCGAAAGTACCACTGGACTCCGGTCGTAACTCCTTAGATCCTTTGTGGTTTTTTCTGAATATTTTGCAAATATATAACAAGAAGAACCCTCGATTTTATTATTGTTCAATTATTATTTCAAATTTCAAAACATAGTTAACTTCGATTAATAATCAGCTCAAACAAAAACAAACACATGGAAAACGGACAACCAACCTAGAGTTAAAAACAATATTACTCTTTTCGTGACAGAAATTTCATCAAACCCCCATACCACACTGAAAAAAATCCACATAGCGCCCAGAGCCATGTAACATAGCGCGTTATTTATGGTCCCATACGCCATGTACATAGTACTCTGAGCCATGCAATATGGCTCCCAGCGCCATAATGTCAGAATCTACATAGCGTGTGGTCCTATGTAACATGGTGCAGGATTTATGGTCCCACACGCTATGTACATAGTACCCTGAGCCATGCAGTATGGCTCCCAGCGCCATAATTACATGGCGCAGAAATTATAGCCCCACACGCCATATTACATAGTGCCACTACAATTATAACTCGCAGCCATACTGTGTGAGGAAATATATAAATGACAGCAAGCTTCTTGAGTATAAGAGAGGGAATGGGCTTTGATGTCATTTATCCCTTGGGAATTTCGTCGATAGAATTCTATTACCTAACATCAACTGCTCTACCTTCAGGTGCCCAGAGCTGAGAAGGCTCGTGGCCTTTTGTTGGATGCGAACTGGATCATCTTCTGATACACTGAAAAAACACATAGCGCCAGACGCCATAATTTATAGACTTCTGGAGCCATGTACATAGTCGATTTCGGTCGATTTGTGATAAAATATAGCGCCACACGCCATAGTACATAGGAGCAGACGCTATGCTTATAGCCCTGCACGCCATGTACTGTAGTCCTCCGCGCCATACAGTATAGTCCTCCACGCCATACAGTATAGTCCTCCACGCCATGTGCTATAGCTCTCCACGCCATGTAATATAGCTCTCCACGCCATGTAATATAGTCCGTCACGCCATGTACATGGCGTGGAGGACCATAGTACATGGCGTGTAGGTCTATGCACTTTTTGCCATTTATTATGGCGTGTGGCGCTATATTTTATCACAATCCCTAAATCGACTATGTACATGGCGCCAGAAGTCTATAAATTATGGCGTCTGGCGCCATGTGTTTTCTCAGTGCAATCATTCCAAAACTACACACACGAACTAGCAATAAATGTTGATAATGTTGATAGCAATAAATATTCATAACAGTGTAAGCGAATTTTGCTGGCAAAAGTTGTTGTATTTTATCGGAATTAGTTCTCAAAGCTCATGCATTTATTTGCATATCCATGTTTGCTTGTCCATTCTATCGATGCAAAATTTCCAATTCGAGGAAAGGTATGTATTTTGAAGTTAAGGTAAATTGTAATTTATTGGCGGACAGGAGGAAAATACAAGGCAAAAGATAGTGCTCGATGGTGCTTTTTTGTCAATCTATAAATTGTTAGATAGATTTATTTGTATTGAAAACAAACTCCATTTGACAATCAAAAAATAATATGATGCCTTTGGGAAATTAATGAATTTAATGTATTATTCAATTCTATCGATTATCGGGGAAAGCAATGAAGTATCTTTTATCTGATATTAACTGTAGAGAATTTGGCTTTGTCTCAGGTTAAATGCTAAATTGTTTGCCAAGTATCAACTGTTACACATCTCTGCAACCCATCACAAGACAACGATTTAACTTTTACTTTAAAAGTATTATGCTATTAAATTTTCTGATTTGCACTGTAAATTCATTACACAAAATTTTGTCTAGAAATACCTAATAAATCACTAAAAATATCTATCCATAAATTAACATATCAAACGATGACAATGTCAAAGCAATCTCATCACCAAACCATATGCTCTATCATCAAACTCCTCACCATCAACTCAACAGATGGCAACTAAACCCATTTGGTACTATTTAGTACGATAAATCTCTCTATCTAAACACGAAAAAAAAACTATATCTTCCTTCATCCACGTGACTTCACTAATCGTGCCTGTTTACTTCCATTATACTCTTGCCAGCCAACACCATAAGTTATACCATATGTCCTATCCTATACTATCGAATCATCTAAAACCGCGCGTCTGTACTCACTATTTTACAGTGCGGAAGAAAGGTTAGGTCGATGTCAACTGAAACTGCTATTTATAGTATCTGCGTACACACAATTTATTCTAGAATAGATACAAATCTAAAGAATATAAACAACAATTTTCCACAAATTTCAATGTCTCATGCAGCAACGACGAACGCGCAGCATTATTGGTCTTGATCCTGTAGACATTTTCTGAATCCGACCGTATCCGTGGCGTAAGTAGAGGTCGATTAGTCTTATGGAATTTCTGAATTCTCTGTTTCTAGAAGCAGTAAAGACAGGAGACCTTTAACTTCTTGTAATTGGATCTTGCGAGTTAACAATAATTGTTGGTATTAGCGCGGAGGCTAGTACTATATGTTGCTGAAGTGAACATAAAAGCGTTCTTTAAGCCTACCTCGAACACTAATGCGTCTTGACTGACTGTCGTTTGTCATGGTCTCTCGGCACGATTAAGGTTGTTGGATAAGGCGATTCCTGCTAACACGAAACTTTACTCCCGCGCAATGAATGCAGCGAACGCGAAACAAGAGTAAAAATTACTCATCTCATCAATCTAATGTATCGAAATTCAACTTAATTTCAAGAGATACTCGTTCTAAATTAAAAAGATTGTTTAGAAGTGTTCCGGCTTTGACTTTAGACTTAGGGTGGAATGACAGATAATACGAAAAGAAGCTAATAACACTAATGGATCATTTTTTTCTCGATGTATCATTTGGCCCTGTTTTTTTATTACGCGCACGGAAGGTATACCATGTTTGAGGGATGCATCATGCATCCCTGATTGAGGCTAGAAGTTACACTCTAATAAATATGAATGGGATCGTTGATGAGCCGTTACAGCTGGATTCGATACGTTTCGAAGTCTATGGTTCGTAGAATGACAAGCCAACCCCGAGAATTTATTGCCATGAAATATCAACGATGATATATCGAGTAATGATGTTTGGTGTCTGTAGTAACATTGGAAGCTCGTTGTCATTTGTTGTTCGGGTGAAGTCGAGAGAAATTTAATTGTAATTTATCGAATGAAAGATGAACAGTTGTGTTGAATGGCTCTGGCGACAAATTTGATGATATATATCATGAGTTATTGCAGGATTTCTTTTTAATCCGTGTTGGGAAAAGGGGAAAAATGTTTTTCAGTAACAATGCTGATGTTGAACAAACAGGAAATTAATTGGTAAAATAATGGAATTGTGTTTTAAAGCTGGCATGATGGAATTTAACAGCGGCTCTTAGAGCAAGTTTTATGCTGAGTTATCTATGAGTACGTTGAGTAACATGGCATGATTGGTTTCGATTATGTCTATTAGCAGACAAATTAAACTAACGCCTTTGCACCAAAATATGGGCTCAGTTATACATATGTGCAACAAGCTGAAACAAATATGTCAGTAATATATCCTGAAAAAAATCTACAATAAGTCATTGTTGAAGCTCGAATCTGTAGCAGATTCGATGCTAGAGACACCAAAACATAGTATATCGTCTCTCTTTTGTGATATATCTGAATTCTTCGTAGAAACACTGATTATTACTTCCATTATGACGAAAAAATGGCACAATGGCTTTAATTGTTCATATGTTTTTAGCGTGAAATCACATCATTTTAGTGTCCAAATAACTGGTTTCAATATTGTTTTTGAATCGAGCTCTGAGTGATTCGATGGTTTTTTGGTCATTATGGTACATCGTCCAGACTCAATTTTAAAAAACATAAAAACCGATTTTTCTGGGTGTAATTAAGATGCTAGTACTTTTGTGGATTTGAAATTCTAGAAATCATAATTCCGCTTGCTGAAAAACCCATTGAGGCAATAAAAGATCCTCGTTGCTAAACACGATTTTTCAATTTGCTTATAAATGGATTTAACTTTTCTATGTGTAAGTCAATTTATCGTGATTGATCAAATAATATTGAATATAAATATCGAGGAACTGCCAAAACGACAGTGCGGTTCGAAATTTATCCGCATTTGAGAAAATACCAGTCGAAAAATTACGCTTTACGAGACATCGGCCGAATTTTGGTAGTCGTATATACAGTAAACGAAAATAAAATAATCCTACAGCAAACCTTGTTAGGTTTAAGGGTTGAAGTTGGTAGAGAGCTTCATTCACACAAATTTACAATTAACGTGAATACTAAAGTGGAGTGATTGGTTCCACGACTTAAGGTCTATTCACATTGTCCAGCACGTAGCGTGTCAGACACAGCACGTGTCAGGCAAAATAAGTGGTGTTATTTCACATATTCAAGCACTGAACGTGTCAGACAATTTTTTCTCTTGTCGTATGTCGTAGGATCAGGTACAATCAATTCGTTCAGAACTATTGAGTAGTTAACAGTTGAATAGTGAACAGTTGAGTAGTGAACAGTGTGTACTTATAAAAATGTTTGATCATCTATCGATTAGCGATTTATCGGTGATAGCGTGCTTATTAGAAGAAGAGGAAGAGCAGAAAAGAAAAACGCTTGTTAAAAAAAACGCTTCGCTGTTCATCCGATATTGAAGCAGAGAAAAGCGGAAGGGGAATACTGGACGTTATTTAAGCAACTGGTAGATGACGAGCAAAAATTTTTCCAATATTTTAAAATGAGTCATTACCAGTTCGAACTACTGTTAAAAAAAATAAAACCAGCGATTAAAAAGAAAAATACGACCTTTAAAGAGGCACTGTCTGCAAAAGAAAAACTCGCAGTTTGTTTAAGGTAAGTCACACATATAATTTATTCAAGTAGTAGTTAAATATACACATCATAAATCTTAAACAGTTGTAAAAAAGTGTCTCGCTGGTATTCGTTCTTCTGGATGATTCGAATATATCACTCTTGTTGCGATACGTCTGTTGGTGCAAGTGAAGTAAAAGAATCCTCCGCAGAGCCAAGATTGCAATGAACAGACGTTTGCGAAGCATTATTCGATGAAGACGACGGGTTGCTTAAAATATCGATTTCCATTTTTGAGATGATCTCAAACACTTTTGCTTTTGCTAAAGCCTTTTCACGGGGCGGAAAGGATTTCACCGTTGCGGCAATGCTAGTGAAAAACTTGTCAATATCGTCCGTGTTGTTTTTGTTCTCCAATATGTACTTCATAAGTACAGCTGAGGGTGTCTCTTCTGTGCAGAGTCGCTTCCTTCTGTTCCTCATTTCTGTTGGACGCCTTGCAGGAACAGATGCGATGCTCGACGATGTAGAAATGTCGTTCGGTGATACTGGGTGACGAGTATTCTGCTCCAAGTGATCTTCTTGGCCACCACTGTCATCTTCCACTTGTAGTGTGCACAATGTTGGCCTTTCTTTGAAGTATGGCAGCAGAAAAGACATCTCGTCTTGATACTTCCATTTTTTCACTGGCGCATTTTCTTGGCCACTACGTGTTTCTTTTTGCTTTTTTATAGCTCGCCTATAGCAATCCCTCAGCAAGGTCCAATTTTTTTTGCAGTCTTTACCTGAAACAAAACATTAAATGAAATTTTTTTTCTAGATTTCTGACAACAGGAGACTCGTTTGTAACAATTGCGTTTAGCTACCGACTTGGAGTTAGTACTGTTCACAGTATTTTCATGGAGGTATGCAACGCAATCATTAAAAGAATGATTGTAGAATGCATCCCTCTGCCAACAGAAGAAAAGTGGTTAAGCATTGCTGACGATTTTTGGAGAGTATGGAATTTCCCGAATTGTATTGGAGCAATAGATGGAAAGCACGTCATTATAACTGCGCCAGCAAATAGCGGATCGCAGTTTTTTAATTACAAAAAAACCTTTTCGATTGTTTTGATGGCTGTTGTCGACGCTGACTACAATTTTATTTGCGTCGATGTGGGAGGATATGGAAAAAATAGTGACGGAGGCATTTTCTCGAACTCGAATATAGGAAAATCATTGGCCACGAACACTATGAATGTGCCGATGGAAAAACTTCTACCAAATACTCGTATGTTGCTGCCTCATACGTTAATAGGTGATGAAGCGTTTCCCTTAAAAACCTATCTTATGAGACCATATCCATCTCATCAACTAAACATTGAGCGGCGAAAGCAATTTAATGAAAGGCTGTCTCGCGCCAGAAAAGTTGTCGAAAATGCATTTGGCATTTTGTCTCAAAAATTTCGCATCTATAACAGAAGAATACAGTTAAAGCCGGAGAATGCAGACAAAGTTGTAATGACAACGTGCATATTGCACAACTTTATTAAAACCACTGGAAGTTGTAATTTAGATGACGCACAAAACATTGCGTCACGAAGTTTGTCAGACTTACCGAACCAAGGAGGGAATGCGCCGATCGGAGCTTTCGATGTTCGAGAAAAGTTTGCTCAATTTTTTAACTCATCGGTTGGATGTTTATAATTGTTTGTATTATATAATATGTATATTTTGTAAGTTTTGAATAAACCTTATTTTCGTGCAAACGGTGTATTTTTCAAAGAAAAAACAGCAAAGATATACTTCAAAAGAAAAATCTATTTTGTGAGAACACATAAAAAAATAGCGAACAATGAAATGATTTTACGGAAAAGATTTTAAAAGAACAGGTAATTCGAGCATTTTAACTCTATCTTAGTTTTTCTTTCAAAGATGTTGACTATTAAATGTAAAAAACACAAGATAAGCCTCCTGTCGTACAATTTTGTTGTCAGTTATTCCAAAAGTATTGGAAAAGAAGTTAACTATTTTCTTACCATCTACTTGCAATGCTTTGCCAATCTCGTCCCACGCTGCATCTTTTTTGTTGTTGTCACTGTATCGCTTATCAGTGCAATCGTATAAAAAAACAAATTCCCGTACACACTCAATTAATTTTTCGCTATAAATCCTATGAACTTTTTTTTGTCCGCCAAAAAAGAATATGGATGAGCTTACGCGTGACACCAAGAATTTATGCCGCAGGCTTTACAATTTACCAAACTCACTGATCATCACAATTCCTGGTTTTTGTTATGGTAAAACGTGGAATTGTTTCTATCTAAAGAAGGTAAAAACCTGACGCTAAATATCAGATAATTGTAATGAACAATACAAACGCATGTACTTTAATTGCATTTTATTGCCCTACTCCTTATAAAAAATACGAAAAGAATCTAAAGAAATTTAAAATATCATTTCTAGCTCGTTTGTAATTTTCAGTTCCTATGAAAAATAGTATTTTACAATACATATTTCCATTGTTCACCTAACTGAGTTTTACCTAGGCTAGGACAAAACGAACCAGCTACCAATGCTATTGATTGTTCCTAGTGTTTGTTATTATTACTTTACTTACAGCCTGGTCCGAATCTAATTAAATAGTAATTAAGTCTGCGTTCAGGTACAAGAAAAACCATTTGCAAATGGTTTATTTTTTACCTGAACGCCGACTTAATTACTATTTAATTAGCGTATTTACTAGCGCATCGGAACCAGTATAAACACTCCTGCTCGAAGTCTAGTAGAGGGTTGTTCTTCAAACATTAGTCAAAATGACAATATTAACAGGTTTTCTATGTTAAAGTCATGTACACTGTACTCTTATCAGTTTCAATAACTATGAGATGTCCAGTTACTATGAAAACAAATTAAAATTATGTTAAATCTACTTAACAGTTTCTCAATATGGGTAGTTAATCAGCATCATCCATTTGAGAAACAAGCCATATGTTTTAATAATATTCTACTTTTATATTAATAATATTAATTAATATTACTATTAAGGATATTGTACCAACTTATTAGTATTCTACTTTCCATGTTATTTTAATTTAAGTGAGAATTTCTAAAAATGCACACCTGCACGGTGCCTAAAAGCTTAGTCACTTCTACAATGGTGAAGTATGCTGCGTTGAAAAGTCACATACAAACAGAAGTTAAATAGGCTTCGAACTTTTCAAACCCAAGATCCGAGTCTTTTAATGCCAAAATCAATTCGATCTGCAAAAATTTCCTGATCTCATCTACTAATCCGCAAATCAATCCGACACGGATTGATCAGCCTTCATCCACTATTAAATCACATTGTATCTCTTATAGCTACTAACGAAACTGTTTCAGACACGTTCCAGCACCAGCAAATATTCTTCCCGACAATCCGTGCTGGACACGATCCGTGTCTGCGGGTGCTGTTACGAACACGTTACGCTGTATGTGAAAGTGTCCATACAAATCATGCTAAAGAATATCTGTCGTGCTTGACACGTGCTGTGTCTGACACGCTACGTGCTGGACAATGTGAATAGACCTTTACTAGGTGAATTCAAAGCTCGTCTCTCGTGCTAACCTGGATTCAAACACTGTAGCAGGTCAAAACAATAAAGATAAATATAATAATGATTTATCAGCTTTGTCTTAAACTGGTAGCAAAAATTTAAACAAAACTAGATTTTAAATTTTAAGGGCTTATTATATACTGGTAAACTGTGAAAATTTTAAACCATTCCGCATTGTTGTCATATGAGCAATAGTGTGAAAAATAAATTTGCATACAAAAGATAAATAAAATTTAGTTGGCTCCTAACTCTACAGGGCGCCCTCTGTCTAGGTTGCCTCCTTTTTCAACTTTCTTTTTGCTTACTTTTTGCACTAGGAGTATCTTTTGATTCAATTTTTGAAAATAAAAAAATTGTTTTTGATGAAAGTATTTGGTTCAAAGTGACAAAATCTCAAAAATGGCATCAAAGAAAATTTCCAACTTTGATAACGTTTCCTGCAAAATCATGTTTTTTGCACTTATGTACCCTAATCTCAGGAATGGTTTAAAAAATCTTTTATTTTCGGGTTCTTAACTAAATGGACTATAACTTTATCATTGCGTTTTATAAAATATTGAGGTTTGGTTCGTTAAAAGTTAATAAGTAGGTTCGGTCAAAATAAAAAAAAGTGGCAAAAATTATAAACAATTTATAAAAAAAACTTAGATGCTCTTGATACATCACACCTATTTACATAGTTCAATTGAATTCTGAGAATCATATTGCTCGCGTAAATATTTCACTTTGGATTTGACACACTAGACCTTACATATGCGGTTTGGATTATCGTTATAAATCCACTTTTCACCAGTCACTATTCAGAGCCAAAGTTCGTTTCGTTTTTGTGTTTGAAATAATGATTGCCAAGTGAATTTTCTTCGTTCGATGTCGTTTCTTTTATATGATGTCGTTTTTTATTGCATGTAGGCATTGCAATATTCAATGCTTCTTCAAGTTTATGTTGCATTTGCCGTGAATCTTCATCCAATATTGCTCACAATTCAGTGCCATCGATTTTTAACTCGACCTCAGTATCCTTCCCCTTCCTTGTCAAAATTAATACTCTTCAAACACCGGAACCATTCTTTAACATGGCTTCATGCTTTGACGTAGCTTCTGCAAAATGACATGGCTTCATCCAGTTAAAACCGACTGTACCTACCGTTTTTTCTATGTTGGGGTGCGAACAAATCTGCAATATGTCACAGTATTTGTCTGAAGTCACAGCCATCCTCTTCAAAAAAACAAACCTCGCGATGCCTACCGAGGGTAAAATACGCCAAACGAAAACTTTTGGGTTGCTGTAGAGTTCATTTTTCGGTTTGGAAACAATTCTCGAAATTTATTAATCGTCCGACAAACTAAGCGAACAAAAACAGAATTTACGATACCTGCAGAATCATTTATGATTGTCTCAAAAAGATATACCATGAAAAATTCATTTAATTTTATTCTCTGGCGCATGTAAAACTATTAAGGTGAATATTAGACTAAAGAGAAACTAATATAATTTATAAATATTTATTTATTATTTGTTTTTTTATTTACTATTATTTATTTATTATTATTATGATTTTTTCCAGAATGGCACCGTTACTTTTCTAAGGCAATCCGTTTATAACAGGCACAGAAAGCCCACAGTTCCAAAATATTTCATGCTCTGAGGCACCCAAATAGTTTTTTTCTACTGAAAAAAAAAATGATTTTGAAGGTAACTAATGCGAAGGCTGCTTTTTTGTTTCGTCATCATTATTTCATCAAAAAAAATCTGTGCTGTTTTTTGAACGTGTTAACCGCTTCTCCCTGCTTGGGAATAAAAAGAAGTGGCTATATGGCGGATGACCCACCAGCTCAATGCTTTGTTAAAAACTCACTTCTTTGAGCCATTGCAAGAGACCTCGCATTGCCGTGGCGAAGATTGATCCATCTTCGACGATTGGTTTTCCCCATTTCTCCTACCAGCTCTGGTAAATAAATGGTTGTATACCAGGATCAACCCTCCTAGGTTGCTCTAATGGTATGATGACAAAACGTCTTGATAGATCCATACATTGCATTGCTGGTTGGTTTCAGGCTCATATGTATAGATCCAAAATTCGTTACCAGTCGCAATCTTGCAAACGTTTTTCTCCATCTTTTTCACCATTTCTTTGCACCAATATACACGAGCCTATTTTACCAATTATACGAGAGCATGTGATATCTGTCATCGAAACCTTAGTCTACTTTAGTTCTTACGATTGGAAACGTAATGCTCACGTATATCTTTTTCGATTTGCTGCAACTGTGTTAACCGAATGTTTAACATAGGAAATGATTTTTAGTCAAGCTGCCAATTGAAATGAACTTTGTGTTTTTGTAAGTCTTTTGTTAAACATTACTAATAGTTTTAATGCCCCACAAAGTATGCTGCTTCTTTTTTCAACTTTTTCTTATATTACAAGCATTATTTTTTGATTTACGCAACAAATCAAAAACCAAAACTATAAACATTGGAATTTTTATTTATTACCACCATACTTTATCGATTTACCATCTAGACCTTCCATTAAGCCCTCCCTATATTTCGGTCTATAAAGCTTGATCATCAACGTGGCATAACAACCCGACGTCGGGCCTTTGCCGCCTGCATCGATCTCCTCCAGTTGTCTCGGTCACGTGACCGCGACCTCCAGTCTTGGAACCTCAATAGTTGCTCGGCGTCCACATATACTGAGCTCTCCCAACGAGCTCTGGGTCTTCCTTTTGGTCTCACTCCGTCGACTCGTCTTGAGTTCATGACACGTTTTGGCATGCGATCGTCATCCATGGGTTGCACATGGCCAGCCCACTGTGTCCATTGTAATTTGACGATTTTGGAGACTTCCAGATCACCGTACAGTTCGTACAACTCATTGTTGTACCGGATGCGCCATTCATCTCGGTCGCAAACAGCCCAGAAAATCCACCGTCGAACTTTCCGTTCGAAGGTGTCGATCATATTTTCGGAGGCTTGGGTCAGGGTCTACGTTTCGCAGCCATAGCACAGCACAGGTCTTATGCTAGTTTTATAAACGCGGAGCTTAGTCTTTCTGTGCACATATTTTGATTTCATAGTTATTGAAATTTCATTGCTAGTATTTCATAGCTAGTTGTATCCGTCGCTGGATTTCGTCAGTTTCGTTGGTGTCACTTGATAGGCTGCTACCCAGGTAAACGAAGTTGTCTACGAATTTGATGCAAAGGTCCCCTACGTTGGTGGTCGTGTGCGCTGGCGTCCTTGTCCTAGATTGCATCATAACTTTCGTTTTGTCCTCGTTGATTCTTAGTCCAACTTCCTTTGCTGCGGTGTTAAGTCTAAGCAGAAGTTCTTCTGCATCGGTCAGTTTTCGAGCCATGATGTTAATGTCATCCGCGTACGCTGCCAACTGTGTCGACCTGAAAAGTAGCGTGCCGCTGGTGTTCAGGTTCACTGCCCGAATAGCGAAGTCAAGTGCCAGGTTGAAGAGCGTGGGCGCTATTCCATCGCCCTGTTTCAGGCCAACCAGAGTTTCAAAAGGATCCGTAATCTGTTCTGAGTTGGTCATCGTCATCTTTATAAGTCTCACTAATTTGGCCGGTATTCCAAATTGCAGCATGGTGCTATATAGTGCGCCTCGGTCGATGCTGTCATATGCTTGTTTAAAGTCGACAAAGATTTGGTATACGTCGACGTTGTATTCCCAGCACTTTTGCAAAATTATCTTGACCGTGAAGAGCTGGTCGATTATGGAGCGACCAGATCTGAAATCGCCTTGATATTTGCCAATGATTTCTTCCGCAAACAGTTTAATCCTATACTCCAGGATTTTTGACAGAATTTTGTAGGGCGTACAGACTAGGAAGATGGCACTGTAATTCTCACACCGCAGTTTATCTCCTTTTTTATGTATGGGACAGATGATGCTTCTACACCAATCGTCTGGGATGACCTCAGTCTCCCAAATTCGCAGCAGTAGTTGATGTAGCGCATTTAATAAACCCGCCCCATCAGACTTGAGTACCTCAGCTGGTATGTCGTCAGCGCCCGGCGCTTTGTTCCTTTTCAGTGAACGCAAGGCGAAATACATAATTCAATCGTCCAAGTCCTATAGCACCATCTGAATGAAATATCCGATTGCAAACATTCCGAATCAATGGAATCGTTATCAGAACACTGTTTTCAAAACCATCTCCATGATCATAATAGTAATCTCCCAATCTTTCGATTCCTTCAGAATTCAATCCAGTTCAATAATACTGTCTTGGGATAAATATTTACACATGATCTGTTTCGATTCGCAATTAATGATTAATGCAATCTGATTTACAAAACAATCTGCGTTATTTCAATCTGCACATCCGGAAATAACGATCAACACACGATCGATTGATTGCTGAATGCACACGCGGTTGATTTCGATTTCAACGACAAGAATATGCATTTCTGCATGAAATGCATCTAAAGATGTAGCTATAGCCCGGTATACAAACCGGACCGACTTGCACTGATTTGGCTTGAAACGGATTGAAATTAAACTTCAAAGTAGGTTTTTGGTGCGACTGGATGAACGTGGATTTAATAAAATTCAGCTAGTTCTACTAAAGTGAAGTATATTGCATCGGAACGTCATATATATGAATAGAACTCAAGTGGGCTTCGAATTTTTGAATCCTCAATCCAGGTATTTTAACGGCCAAGTCGATTCGATCCAGTAAAATTTCGTGATCAGATCGCCTTATCCCAAATTAATCCGCTGCAGGTATACAGCGTAGCTTGACTAATCCTAATCCACTTCGAAACTACGTTGTATACGAGGCTTATGTTGAGTGTCGTCTTGCACTTGCCGGAAGTCATATCAACAGAATATGCAATTTCAGATTCTGTAACGATGTTGAGATATAACATCTTCGCAAGTTTTAAGTAGTATTTGATAAATTTGTTGGAAGCATGTGTTACAGAATATTAGTTATGTGGTAAAATATAACGGATTATGTGGTAAAATTGAAGTGAATTGGCTGCTTTGATGCGCCTTTACTACATAAGTGATTGTATGACGAAACGACAGGAAGTGTGGTGCTAGTTAAGCTTCTGCTAAATGAATGAAGATACTGATCGAAGCAGACAAATTAATACTGGCGTCTAATGTTAAGATCAAGTGCTTTGAAATGAATTAAGGATATCAAGAATGGCGGTGATTTTGATTGCTATGGAATATGATCGGAGGCAGATACTTGAGGCTTGTATTATTGGGGTTGGAAAAATGTTTTGTAAGTTGTGTGAAATAGTTTCAAAATGGAATTGTTTTTGCGGGATGATTGAAATTGAATTTTTTTTTTTATTTACATTGAACATTTTATTTGACAAAGTGGTTTTGAAAGTATGCACTGATTCTCATCAGACACCAGCACACAGTGCATACTTGACTGATGCGACCACTTGCAGTTAGAAATCATTAGCTTGTAGTTACGCTAGTTGTGACAAATTTTAAAATCTCCGACTTATATCCATCGATATAATTTACTTGTAAAGGTCATTTAATTGTGATCATGGTTGTTTTTTTCTATCATGATAATTATGACGTAATTTAATCTTTCGTTTGATTTATATCTAAATTTTTTATTCATATATTTTACTAACAAAATTTAGAACGAATTTTAATCTGTTTTTTTTTTTATTTCAAATGACCTGATTTGAAAACAAAAATAAGTAAATAAAAAAAAAATTATGCAGAACCTATTATCCAATCCCATATATATCCCATATTCTTTCAAAAAAAAAAAAAAAAAATTATTTCGTTATATGCAATACAATTGTGATTAGATTCGCCAGGCGAATTCGATTGACCACCAAAGTTCTCATTAAATTTTCCCTTGTAAAACTATTTCATCTTTTGAAAACAACAATGCAATTGACGAATATACATACCTGATATACTATTCTACATATACATATATGATTTACTATTCTACCTTTATACGTAGCTTAGGGTGCTTTTTCAAGCATAAACAATGTTCATGTTTGTTTCGTACTAAACAATTTCATTTCCAAATTGACTAACCGTAGTGCAGTCCATCGCCAGATAGCATCACTATAGCAATAGTAGAACGAATTGCATGGAATTGAGCATTTTAATTTTTCTATATGGACAAAACACGTAAATACAAACTTACGATTGACAATGATGTGTATGACTTTAAATTAAATACTGTCAAATGAGTTGAAAATATATTGAGTGGTTTTTGATATTATTTGATTCAAATTGGAAATGGCATTATTCATTATTTGATTTGAATAAGTAACGAAAATATTTACATTATGATTATGCAATATAAATATGATCAACTAAGTATAAAATCATGGTCATAGTTTATCAAGAATCACCGTTTGAACTCAGCAAGTGGTACGTGATTGCAATGGGCAATTTAACTTGTCTAACAAAGAATCAATGAGTGTAGTTGACAACCAACTGGAAAATTATTTCGTAAATTATTGTTTCGCGGGTCTTTATAATAAGCGCTAGCTCCAAAACTTTGACGATTCACAATTTACTTGCCGATCAACTAGTCACTAATATAAATGAAAATTAATCTAGATAGACTGATAATTATTTCTTCGCTGAAATATGACAGCAATAGGCAAAAACAAATAAATATTCCCTCATTGGAATTTGATTTCATATAAAGAACCTACTATTTCCTCAGAAGGTAGCATTCACAAACATTTTCGGAAAATCTCCTCTATTCATCTCCTAATTCGATAGACTAATTAAAATTGAGAAATAATCGTTAAATAGAACACAAATAAAATTGATTTAAAAACTATTTTTTTTATAGATCCAGCCTCCAATCATATCTAGTATAAAATAACATAGATCCTTCTGAGATGATATATGATGCCAAGTATTCTTAAAATTCTAAATCTTCTATTCAACTTTACATGCACTTCATTCGCTCAATATTTTTCTCGAATCGGATGAAAATTGTTTTGTCGGTCAACAACTGAAACTCAAAACTCTTGTTACTCATCAATCCATCTCTATTATCCAAAACTATTCAACTTCAAACAATCTGCCGCAAAACAATTGAAAAACAATAATCATCGTCATTAAACCGAAATTCCTTCTAAGGATCTAATTTCAACTTTTCCACACAAAACATTTTTGGTTCAATCTCTTTGTTTGTAATCAATATAAGATTGCACTTGAATACGATCAAGTAGAGCAAATGATGTACTTTCTATTCAACTTCTATCTGTATGCTCTGTAAATCTAATGCGGAAGCAGTAGGATGCAGTGTATTTGATGTGTCTTCAGGCCATAATCGATTCAGTAGCACATAGTGCTCGAAATGCATTGTACTGATCTGCTGATGCACTTTAGACTTTAGTCGCACTCTTCGCTCCATCTTCTTGCATCCAGGAGTGCAATTTCGACACGAAAGGAGACATAAGATGGCGGATGCAGTACGATGCGGCTAGTGAAAGAAAAGTAGACTGCTGCAACTACTTGCTGATTGTCACGTCATAATCGAATTCTAGCGTCATCATTTCTCGAGGGGACATTCTACTTTGGTCGATTGTCAAGTTCTTTTTGCATTGAGCGCTGTCGTTTGCAAACATTAGAACAGATTTTCATTATTAAAGTTTTCTTTTCCAGGTGGAAGACTGAAGTTTAATAAGAGATCTTTATGGAATATTGCTCTAGTTTGAGTAACTATTGTGGCTCAGGCTATTGGTTGCGAGTTTGTCGCTTTGGAAAATAGTTCAGATGATGTTGAAATATGTTTATTTGATTTAGGTCTGCTAACTGAGATATCTTAAAAAATCTTTGAAAAAGTAGATATCTAGTTCTCAAGCCATTTCAACGAAGTGCCAACTGAAAATATTGTGACGCAAATTGCAAAGTGGTTCATCCTATTATTTGTCCTTTTTTCTTTGTTGTTATATTCACAAAGCGAAGTCCGTTCTGCAGCAATTTTTTTATAAAACTGTTTTACAGAGTTGATAAAATTTTGACTGCCATTTGACGCATATATTACTGTGAAATTTAGTTCTTTTTATTTAAAACGTATGAGCAAAATGGAGCACTTATTAATAAGTTTGCTGGGCGGTTCGAGGAACTTTTTCCGATCCTGGCATGGCATTTGGATACTTGCCACACTATTACTAGAAATGTCTTAAGTTACATACTGTTTGATGTATCTCCGAGTTTAGCGCATGATCTAGTGATATATGCATAGCCTTAATAAGTTATGCGATTTCACACTTGCAAATAATTTCTCTACAGAAAGTATTAGATCAATAATCAATCAATATCATCTATAAAATATAGCAATTGGAAAAAAATACTGTGTGGTGAAAAAATACTTTAATGGAAAAAAAAACTGCATCAATAACAATGCATCAATAACAATGTAGAAATATTTTCGGTAGCTCTGTAGGCAATTTAGTAATCAAACAGGCAATCGACGAGCTGCTGTCACGTCCTTTGATTTCACATAGAGCACAAATAAGTACAATTAAGATCGTTTCCAAGTTTCAAGGCTTAATGAAAGATAATTTGAGAATGCCACTGCCGAATAATGTGTCGAAAAATATTGTCAGTTCAGTGATACTCAGAGAATATCCATTTGTTTTGAACATTTTGAGTTGACCAGGCTGTCCATCGTGAAAAACTTTGTTCACGATTATTTTGCCACAGTTACATTAACAAAAAAATAAAATGATAGAATTAACTCTGCAGATTTCGTCGTATGCGAGTAGTTAGTGAGTTGACTCAAACGACTCAAACTACTGAATCTATTTAATCGGTCACTTTAACAAAGTGAGCCGTTTCAATAGTTCGGTCATTTCAATGACAAAGTGGTAAACAAACAAACATCTATATTTTCTCAATTTTAGAGGACAGAATACTATCGACGTTAATGGAACTTCTTAGAACTTGCGGCTTTGATTTAGAAGATTTTTGTTCAAATTATTTTGAAAGCCACCTATTAATGGGGTTCCATTGTGGTGTTGTTTTTTAAAATCTTTTTTCTCATCATTTTTCTTAAAATCTAATCCTATGGTATTTGCCAAACTAAATGTTCCCTACTAAAGGTTCAAAAGACGTGCCAAAGAATTGCGAAGCCTGTGGGTCGGAAGATCCTTATACATTTCATTTGTGCGCCCTATTTTTGAATACGCTTGCGTTAGCTGGAATTCTATCTTTGAAACCCACAGTGACAGATACAAAAGCAATTTTTACTTTTCGCCTAAACTACCCCCTTATGAGTTTGAACTGGGCCATTTAAACTTATCGACACTTGCTTCCAGAAGAATGGTGATACCTGCATCCTTCACATTTGACGGCATTAGAGGCGCTATTAGAGTTGAATTGCTGAATAATAAAATGGTGGTAAATATCCCTGTAAGGTCTAACCATTTGCTAAAAGAATATCCACATTCGACTACATATGTACCTAATGAACCAGTAAATAGATGCTGCAGGATATTCAACAGCCTAAGCAATCTATATTCCCCCACGATTTCCAAATTATTCTCCAAATCCTCCCTTTTTTAAGCCATCCGTACCCCCTAATCCTAAGTTATACTTCAATGTGTTATTTATTAATTGTTATTTGTTTACTTTTTTTTTGTTATACTTTATTCTTTATACTCTATACTTTTTTTTATACTTTTCATTTGTTGTTGGGTATTGCATATATAATTTGGACCTTGTTTGGTGAATAAATTTTTCTTTACTCTGCCATTGTTGCCATTTCCTTAATTTAGTCTCGATTTGATATCTTTTGAAGATAAGACGTCTCGTATCTGCCTTATCTCTAAAATGTCCTTGAGTTTTAATTTTTGACACTTATAAGTTTAGGACACATTCTATTATTTTTCATATATTCCTGACAAAGCACCCATATAGCTATGTTGCAAACTGGCTATAAGACAGACTACTTAAGTCCAGAGGCCTGTAGAATAGTGCATTACTAAATACCTTGAAGAAACCACCTGATAAGCTCAAAGCATTCATTAAGTCCGAGTAAAACCTATAGAAACACCTCCTAACCATCCTCATTTATTCCGCTTCATTCAAATACCCTTATTTCATTAACCAATCATATCATCCCCTTAAATTAGAATGCACCATAAATTCGCTTACAATCTATCTAGTGACAAAAATCCATGAACAATATCATCACTATTGCATTTACCTAATTTTAACTCAAATAGAATTTGAGCTTTCAAATCATTGAATTCAAACACTAGGTAATCTTGAATCTTGTCTATCCTTGATACACGAGCGAAAAATGAAGTCTGAAAAACTATTCTAAAAATATAGCAACACGAAATACAAATCCTTCCTCAGAATAATAGTACGACGACGGTGAAATAAGCCCCGTCTGTTTCAACCTTGATAACATTGGCGACGACGACTACAACGAAGGCTGCAGTTTTCAAAGGTTTCCTTGTATTTCAATTTCGTCCGTTCATAGATTTTCATAAAAGTTTCCTTCGTTATGTTTGTACCGCTCGATGCACAGAATAGTAGTACGTATAGAAACTAGTACGAATAGATATGTAATCTGATAAGTATTCTATAGTGTAAGTTGCATCATGGCGAAATGAATAGAAAAGATTGACCTAGAAATGGATTTTTGTCCTTCAGATTTGTCCTAGAAATGAATGTAGTATAGGAAACGTGTTTTTATCTTGGAAAATGGAGGTGTTTGTGCTGCTTTTGCTGGCTTATTAAGGTTTTGATTGTATATTTGTTTGTGTTTGTGGTATATTGATTCTGGTGTTTTTTTTAAAAGAAGAGTTTACAATCATGTGTTGAAAGATGGATACGATGGTACAATATGCAGACTTTATTTGATGGATATCATTCGAAGATATCAGATAAAAGCTTTTGGTATTTCTGTTCAACTCAAAAAGTCTTTAGATCGCATAATTTGTTTCTCTCCCCTTATTTTAACTAATTTTGTTTTAATGATTGGTCTCTAGCCTCTAAAAGCGGGAAAAATATAGATCATCGATCTGTTTCTATTTATCTGATTTATTCAGAATCCTCTATGTTCTTTTATGTTAACATATTTTCAAGAGCTGTTGCTGTATATCAGCTGTACGCATTTTTTATTTGCAATAAAATATATATAACCCTTTGGCGGCAGCGAGTATTTTATTGACTTTTTAGGGACCTCTATATTTCTGTGGAAACAAAATAATAATAATAAAAATCCAGCAATTTAAGTGGAATGTAATAATATTTCTAGATTGGATATGATAGCTTTATGGGAATTTTTGCTTATGTGAGCGCTAAGTACCTAAAAGTAATCCAAGAATATGTGTGACATTTCGAATTATAATAATTCTAGACAGATCATCATGAAATTTTCAGGGCACACTTCCAGCCACATGAAATACACACGTATGATTATTAATGAATGTGTGGGCAACCCTGTAGTTACCGCAGGTACCTAAACAGAAAACCCTAATCTCAAATACAATTCGGAATTTTCTTTCCTTTTTTGGGGGAAAAATCCAAATTTTTGATAAATTTCATGCTTTGTCTACAGAGTCAAATTAAAATTTTCCAAATTTCTAATCGCCCAAAAACGGTAACACTTCGCCAAATTACTTCTATTTTTAGTACCCGCAATTTGTGTTGACTGATGATCCGATAATCAGATTCAATTGAAATTCGCAAAATGTATTGGTCTTTAGTAGAACCAAGATTGATAGAAGTAATTTGAAGCTTTGGGAAAAATTATTACAGTGGTGTAATTTTGAAGAAGCTAAGGAGAATAAAGGGGTTTTTGCCCTATAACTTCCAGAAGTGTCATCAGATTTTAATATAACGTAACAGTAAACGCACCTTAGTGTAAGTCATGTTTGGTTGAATTTCGATTGAAAAATTAGGTTAGGGCTGCTAGCTATGGTAATTATCTTTCATTTCTATACAGCATTTTTTTTTAAACAGCAAAGATTTTGAAACATTCGCGGATGGTAACCCGAACAATCTTTCTATCCCTATAACTTCTAACGCGTCCATCAAATCAAAACCAAATATACAGGGTGAGTTTACCTTGACGTCAAGCATATTGAAATGAGTAACCAATTTTGCTAATTTTGGAAATTGTTCGGATGGCAACCCCATAAATCTTTCTATCCATGTAACATTCACCGGGTGTGTTGATCTTGAAGTGATGCGGTTGTGATAGAATTTAGGTTGCAGCGCTAAAACATATTTTCATGATTGGTGTACAGGGGGTGTTACCATCAAATGTTTACACGATAAGTATGATGAAAACAAGTAAAAAGTATTTTAATCTTCTTAATTTTGAAACTCTCACGAATGGTGACCCTTAAAACCTTTGTTCCCGAGGCAGTAAAAAGACGACCACTTTAATCCTATTACTGCAACCTTTGATACAATTTGGCTGCAATAAGAAGTACATTTGGTAGAAAATTAGTCCTTCTACCTGTTCCTATGCGAAAGAGTTTTTCAAGAGATTTATTTCATTTGTACTTAATAGTTTTTGAAAACTTTACGAATATTAATGATTTGTATTTTACTGTGAATCTTATCTCTGCCTCGTGTTTCAAAAGGCTCTGGTAACTTCCTAATTCTAAATATTTGTAAGGTCATTCTGTAAACATAAGCGGATACAATAATTGACGATGACCGATGATGACGAACGACGATAATGATTATGTTAGTGGGTACAGATTACTACACTACCATAATATGGTCAATCACAGCCCTACAGGCCGAGTTGAATCAACTGGGCAAAATGTTCTTTTCATTACGCACATTAGAGGCCATTAACAAAACGAATTTACAGTACAGTGGTCAGTATACTGCCCGCTTAGCAGCACGAAAAAATCACCCCTAGTTTCGCTAAATCGTATGTGCGTTGTCTAGTAATTTTCTTAGATTTTATGCTTCCATTTATGATGAAAGCTCGTTGATGGCAAACTATAGAATTTCTGTGGTCGCCATATGTCTACTAATGTAGGAAAGACTATGATGCACAGGTCCGCTTGCATTGATTTCTGGAGCTATCCACCATATGTAATATATGTTTTCGTGGTATTTTGCATTTTCGTTATGTTTGCCTGTAATTGGGTGGAACAATTTATTCATTTGAGGTTGTTCACCTAAATCAACTTAACAAAGCTGCTATTTTTAACGTGCACACAGACGCAGACCACCACGATTTATCTAGGAGGTTTCTGGTAGAAAATTAAATTTTGACCACAGTTTGAATTTCAGTTCCACTGAAAATATCCCCTGGGACACAACCATCGAGCATCCCGACAAAGCACCCCAGACGATTGCATCCATTCGAACAAGAGAGCTTGCAGGCAATATATGCAGGCAGCGGGACTCCCCAGGTCATTAAACTCCTGCAGTCCAGAGAAGAAGCTGCTGCTTATTCAATTATGCTAGAAACCCTTCTGTTTCCATTAGAAACAGAGGTTTGGTTAAATTAAGACATTACAATGATGCTAATGACCACCAAGACGACGAAAATAATATCAATGATGATGATAATTATGCACTCCGTTCGCTGGACCACATCAAATATATATTTCGGTCCTTCAATGAATTTTCAATAAACCCTGCAAGTTCGGACAGCAATGAGCCATTAATTTCCATATAATCTGGTGAGCAATGCTGCAAGCTAGCCGAACTCAGACACATCCAGTCCACATCCGGTGGTGGTACATTCAAAAGTGTAATTAAATTACAAACATATCAGCGAACCAGAGAGATCGCATTCCATTACAATATGCAACTGGCAGAACTTTTACTGTATATGATTTCGATTGGCTGCCTCGCGCATTTAAAGGCGAATCGTGAATTTTTCGTAATTAATTTCGAAACTGAATACTACGCACGCAGTGGTCATAACATCGCCGGAAATGCAGAGTAATTTGAAAGAGCAATTGCAGACCAAAGCTATATCATCTTGTTTTTCTGTTGAATTGCATGCACTTGATCCATGTTTGATATTTTTTATGGATATATTTTTCACCCGTTTGCCTTTGTCGCATACTTTTTCCAGCATCCATTTGTGTGAGTCTGATGATAGTTTTCCAGCAAATTTTGCATAAACTTTTATATGTGATTTTTCAGCAATTAATTTTCATCATGTTTTCTCAGTACTGTATGTCACTTTAATCGTATTCAAATATTAGCAGCTGCAGTTGCACCATCACTACTTTTTTAATGTGACACTTAATTGACACTTCATAACCACATTATCATTGTGATCGTTGTTGCACGTTCACATACACTTTGCAGTGTGTCAACGCGATATATGCAGAGCTGCCGCAACATTAAATTAATTCGAACAATGACAGCATGATTTTAGTTTTATTTTTTAATTGGGTGATAACAATTGTTGTGAATAGTGAAGACAATGACAACAAGAACATTGAAAATGTGTTAAATATTCTGCTGGACTAAAAATGAAACATGATGCGGCTAATTTTATTGCAGTTAATAATTGATAACGAATGGTTGTTTGCTATGAACGTGGTTCTGATTTTTCGAATATTATATGAACTGGGATAATTAGGATGTATGACAGCATCGTGTCTGGCTAGTCGAGCTGAATTAAGTTTGAAATGATTGTAATTTATGCAAAGAATTGCATCAGAATGCTTGATTGCAACATTTTGAAGCAGCTTTTTTAAATGTTCTGGGCTGTTATGCCAAATTTGTCAAGTGGTTGTTTGTCCTTTCCTTTGTTTATTTCTCACTCTTCAATTTAAATTTTTTTTCGGTGGTTCGGTGATCTGTCCCCGGGTTCCTCAATTAGTATTTGTATATTAGTGCTATATATATATATATATATATATATATATATATATATATATATATATATATATATATATATATATATATATATATATATATATATATATATGGTACATATATATATATATATATATGGTACATATATATATATATATATATATATATATATATATATATATATATATATATATATATATATATATACACACAAACTTAAAATTATCCTTAGTTGATATATTTTCCAGATAAGCTTATACCATAAACTCTTTTAATTTGAAATCAATTAAATTCTGTGTTTCCAGAATTTGATCAATGTTTTTTTCCTTCTTTTCCAGATTTTGTACAAAGCCAAATGAGAGAGCCCCGATTAGAAGTTCTACCGGTACAGTCAATACAACGAAAACCAGTTGGTAAATCATTAATGCTCACATATCGTCCCGAAGTCGATGATACGAATTTAGTAACCGATCTACAATGGCGTGACAATGCAAATATAGTTGTTCTACCGAAACCGTAAGTACATATTTGATTTTTGCTAATGTTCGAAGAACATTAGTATTAAAATCGATTCGACCAAAAATTCATATTTCCACATATATATATATATATATATATATATATATATATATATATATATATATATATATATATAACCAAAAATTCATATTTCCACATATATATATATATATATATATATATATATATATATATATATATATATATATATATATATATATATATATATATATATATATATATATATATATATATATATATATATATATATATATATATATATATATGAAAAGAAGAAAAATGTCACTTTAAATCACTTTTTTAGAATCACTTTAAATCAAAAGTTGAAATCACTTTGAAATAAAAAGCGATTCTTATATGAATTTCACTTTATTATAAAAATTTTCTTTTCAAATCAAAATTTTTCATCATTGAATTAAAAAGGAAACGTATATGGCGCCAAATCATATTTGAACATTTTTGATTCAAAAATTTTCAAATATGATTTGGCTTCATATACGTTTGCAGGTAATTTATTGCTTACAGAGTCCTTCGAATTGGATGCTTCCCTCAGAATTCTTCGCCATTCTTGCTCTGTTGTCACTTTATTAACGCGTTCCACATAATTTTTACCATAATTATCCTTGTCCTTTAAATAGTTTCTCACTACTTTATTACTTCTGTTAATTCGCCTGGCAATTTCACTGTTATTTAAGTTTTCTCCCTTCAAAACCGAAATGGTAGTTTTTTCTTCGCCACTCAATGATTTTCCGCGTCCCATTTTGAACACCAAGACATTGATCCCTCTCGAAAAATGAATTTTAACATAGAAACAGTCCTCAAATTTCAACCGGAGATTGGTACACTCGTAATACTAACCGGAGATTGGTACACTCGACACACAGTATAGACAAATACTAAGTGGGCTATTCTACTGACGCGTCCAAGTGGGCTATTCAAGTGATAAGGAATGTATATGTATAGATATATATATATATATATATATATATATATATATATATATATATATATATATATATATGTATGTATATATATATATATATATATATATATATATATATAGTATATACATATATATATATATATATATATATATATATATATATATATATATATATATATATATATATATATATATATATATATATATATATATATATATATATATATATATATATATATATATATATATATATATATATATATATATACATAGTCACAAAATTGAAGGCACAATCTATATAAATGCCAAAATATAATTCAATGTTACTACAATTGTAGTAAATTTATCGACTTGGCATTTTATTCTGTTAGTGCGTAATCTTCTTTATAAATGTACACCAAATTAATACAAAAAAACTCTAGCGCACCTGAACCGCTAGAAAACTAATTTTCGAAGAAATTGTCTTTGAGTGACAATGTGGAAAGACGTAATACACTTTTTTGTAGAATCATATCAACCATTCCTTGTTCAAAGCAACAGAACTCAACTATAACACAAATTATGAAAATGTTCAATGCTGGCAACATTTTCCCAACGAAGCAGCAATAAGTTAACCTTCACAAGCTCATACTTAAATCAACTTATCCTTTGAATTTCGTTCTCATCGGAGGATTTCATCGAAAGCTTCAGCAGTTAAACGTTGTTTGAGGCTGCCATCCGAAAAATGTTCAAAACTCGGAAAATGTAATAATTGGTTTCTTAGTTTTATTGCAAATGTTTTGCATATGTGTATGTAATTTGAAGCATCTGTTGATGCAATAGTTACGAAAGTGGCAAATGCTGGTTACCCTGTGTCAGCACCAAAGCAAAATATATTCCAAATCTGCTTCACGTTAAGTTAAACCCAACCAGTAAATTTCGTTTCGATTGAATCACTGCGCTAGAAGTTATACGGGTGAAAAAAATTTTAGGGTTACCACCCTCAAAACTTTTCAAATTTTTAAAGCGTTAATATTTGTTGTTAATTTTCATTGCAGGATCGTTCCCATTTGCAAATCTAATGACAAAATCGCGCCGTAAAGAAATTCTAAAAAATTACAAAAATGGTCATAGCTGGCAACCCTTTCACGATTTTTGTACGAAATTCCTATGATATTTGGCTCACATCAAAATCTTTTTACTACATATATTTCATTTTGATATCATGACTGCACCGGAAGTTATAGGAAAAAAAAGCTTTATTTTGCTAAGCAAATTTGCTAAATTTAGGAGACAAAAATTACCATAGCTGGCAACCCTATTCTAATTTTTCAGCCAAATTTTCACCAACTGTTACCTTAAGTAAGATTCAAATACTGTGTGAATTTTGTTTAAATCTGATGCCTGAATCGGAAGTTATAGGCCAAAAAGCTGTTTTTTTTCTCAGTAATTTTTCAAGATGGCACCACTGCCACAGGGTTGCCCGCATTTCAAAATCATTCCTATCAGACCTGGTCCTAGTTAATACCAACATGTCCTGTAAATTTCATTATGATCAGATTATCTGGTCGTCAGTTCTCGTGAACAGAACTTTCGAGTGCTGAAAATAGAGGTAATTTAGTGATGGGTTACCGTTCTTGCGCGAATCGGAATTTCAAAAATTTCAAATTGATATGATGCACAAACGTTAAAATTTATCAATGATTTGAATTTTTTGTCAAAAATCAAAAATTTTTCAGGAGGTTCAATGATTTAAAGGATTGTGTTTCAAGAGCCTGCCGCAGCTACAGGGTTGCCCGCACTACCCTGGAAATTCATGTGTATTAAACTTTAGTCAACACCAATACGCTCAGCAAATTTCACGATGATCCAATGTTTCGATTAGATGTAATGACAAATCAAAATTTGAAAAAAAATCCTTGCCTACTTTTAGGCACGCTGCACCCACACACGGCTCAAAATTTCCAATTCTTTACCATAAGCAAGCTTAGAACATAATAAGTTTTCATTCCCAATACTTTTTTTGAACAAAAATTCACGCTGCTTGGAAATATAGGAGTACCTCAAAATTCACTAAAACGCTCGCTGCCGCCAAAAGGTTTAGGATATCTGAATTTCAGCAAGTTGTGGACCTACCTACTAAATACATCTACGCTCTCCGAAAGTTTCATTTCAATCGAATCGGCCACTCCAGAGATTATCTCCCTTAATCATTTTGATGATATATATATATATATATATATATATATATATATAAAGAAATATGAATTTTCGGCGAAACGAGTTTAATACTACTTTTCTTCGAAAATTAGTAAAAAGTCGAATCTATCACAAAGTTTGCTATTTTGATGTCAACTGTACCACTTGCGAGCTACACAAAATTGAAGGCACAAGTGCATCTAACAAGATATTTCGTAGAATTTTATGATGCAATTACTGTTCATTCTTTACAAATATTGAGTTTTAGGTGAACGTTAGTGACTAGTTGAGTTAATTGTGTTGTTTTGTTTAAAAAAAAATAAGTATTTGTACATAAATAAATAAAAAAAACTGAAATGGATAAACGGAGAAAAGCAGCCACAGTTATGGAAAGAAAAATTATTACTAAGCTTGTTTGTGAAGGTAAAACATATCGAGAAGTAGGAAAAATAGTTGGGAGATAATTTTTTTCAGTAAGAACTGTAGTCAACAAATGGAAAAATGACGGAACTTTAATTAATAAAACGGGACGCGGACGAAAAAAGTTACTGCCAGTTAAAGATGAGGAATACATTCGACGGGAAATAGAAAAATGTCCAAAGAAGCCGATTAATAATTTGAGGGCTGAGGTTTCTCATATGATCCAAAAACCAATATCCAACGAAACTATTAGAAAAACAGCGCAAAACCATGGTTTAAATGGAAGAATAGCCCGTAAAAAGCCATTTGTTTCAGAAGCAAATAGAAAAAAACGGTTAGAGTTTGCGAAAACCTTCGTAAATGAAAGTCCAGATTTCTGGAAAAACATAATACTCAGTGATGAAAGTAAGTTCAACGTATTTAGCTCTGATGGCAGACAAATAGTTTGGACTAAAGCGAATACCGAGTTAAAGAAAGAAAATTTGTGCGGAACCGTAAATCATGGAGGAGGTAATGTGATGGTTTGGGGCTGCATGTCTGCAGGAGGAGTCGGCAACATGGAATTTATTGAGACCACTATGGACAAATTTCAATACCTCGATATCCTGAACAGGAATTTAAAATCAAGTGCTATTAAATTAGGACTATCGGATGTGTTTTGGTTTCCACAAGATAATGATCCAAAGCACACCGCACATATTGTAAAGATGTGGTTGCTTTATAATACGCCAAAACAATTAAAAACTCCACTTCAGTCCCCAGACCTTAACCCAATAGAACATTTGTGGTCAGTACTTGAGCAACAAATCCGAAAATTTTCAATTGCGAATAAATCCGAGCTGAAGTCAATAATAGCAAGGAAATGGCAAAATATTAGCCCAACCATAACAAAAAAGTTAGCGGAAAGTATGCCTAGAAGACTAGCAGCAGTAATCAAAGCCAACGGATATCCAACTAACTACTAATAATAAATTATTTTATATTTTTCTAGTGATCTTGAAGCTTGTGCCTTTAATTTTGTGTCTTGAATTTTTTTGTTAATTTTTTCTTTTATTAATTATTCTTTAAAAAATTGAATTTGATAAATTTTTTTATTCATTTTTGTATTCTTAGTCTTCAATTTAATAAAAAATAAAAAAAATTGTGATAATAAAGTGACATTAGTTTATATACGACTAAGAGTTTTCATATTTATTGCTTGTGCCTTCAATTTTGTGACTATGTATATATATATATATATATATATATATATATATATATATATATATATATATATATATATATATATATATATATATATATATATATATATATATATACATATATATATATATATATATATATATATATATATATATATATATATATATATATATATATATATATATATATATATATATATATATATATATATATATGTATATCATCAAAAAATTATTAGGATATATTGGTGTATATGCAGAATAGGTCCTAAATGACAATTATTGTTAACCCTATGGCGCCGGCGGCCATTTTAGTGATATTTTTAATATACCTATTATTCCGTACACAAATCATTTTTGCAAAAATAAAGTTGACGAAATAAATTTCGAACGTGTTTTAAATGCAAATCAGATAATGTTTTGGAATTGTTTAACTCCATGTGTGCGGTAGGTGCCTAAAAAGAGAACGGGAAAATTTGAAAGTTTTTAAATTGCGATAACTTATGACAGAGTCATTCAAGTATTACGAAATTTTCAGGACATATTGGTATTATTTAGTGGTGCATTTTTTGTGTTGGCAGCCCTGTAGCTAGGGCAAGCACTCAAAGTGAAAACCTCCAAATCATCGTCTCTCTTGAAAAAGTGCCGCTTCTTCAAAAAAAAAGCCACTCATATGGAAATCTTATGCTTTGTTTATATAGCCAAAGTAAAAAATTTGATATGGTTCAACGGGCACGCCTGGTAACCCTTGCCCAATTTACCTATGTTTTTAGCATCGAAAACTTCTGTTCACGGAAACACACGATCCGATAAGCAGAATTAATTGAAATTTACAGAATGTATTGGTCTTAAATAGGACCAGGTCTGATAGAAGTGATTTTGAAATGCGGGCGATTCTGTGCCAGTGGTGCCATCTTGAAAAATCACTAAAAAAGTTAACTGCTTTTAGCCCTATAAATTCTTATTCAGTCGTTCGATTTAGACGAAATTCACACAGTAGCTTTAAACCACGTTTGGTAGAAATTTGGTCGAAAAATTCTGTTGGAGCTGTCAGCTATGAAAATTTTCGTGCCTTAAATTTTGAAAATTCGTTAAGGAAAATAAAGCTCTTTGCCCTATAGCTTACAATACAGTCATGGTATCATAACGAAATTCATATGGCAAATTAATCTTATCGTAAGCTATGTTTACACTTAGATACATGTATCAGAATTTGTATGAGATACAAGTCAAATAAACAAGTCATGCAACTGAAGCTCATACAAATGCTCATACATTGACAGTGTACTCATACAAATCATCATACATTTTGTATATCGGCATTTCGCTCTTGATTTGACAAGTTGCGATACTTCAGTGAGAGAAGCTAATTCAAGAAGGAAAGTTTATGTTCTTGTGAAGAAGTGATTTCCACATTTTATTTTCAAAATGTCTATTTGGAATAAAGAAAGAACATTAAACTTAATAGAGAAAGTGAAATCTAGTGGTATATGGGATATTAAATCCAATGATTACAAAAATTCCAATAGAAGAAATGATATTCTAGAGGACATAGCTACATCTTTAACATGTTCAAAGAAAGAAGTTGAGGATAAATGGCACAACATAAAAAGCCAATTTAGTAGGGAACAAAGTAAAATTAACACCAGTAAAAAATCAGGATGTGGAACAGATGATGTTTACATTCCTTCGTGGTACGCTTTCCAGCACTTAACATTTTTAGCCGATCAGTATAAACCTCACAAAAATAGAAGTACTGATGAAAATATAACTCAAGTGAGTAGAAAATATTCATTTTATTCATTTATAAAGTTTTTAAATATTATTTAGCTTTCCTTTATAAGTAGATATTATTTATTATATTGCCACGGTATAGACCCCTGAATACTTAAAAAATATTCCCCATATTCTTTTCTATTGTCGGTATGAATATTTGCTCTTGTTTTGGTTCTGTTTAATCGATTATTCCGTTCACCGCTTGTTGTATTTGTTCTCCATGATCCTGGTATTATATTTCCTTCAGAATCTTCTGAATCAAACGTTCCTGTCGGTGTATATCGTTTAGATGCCTTATTCCGTAAGAAGTTGTGGATATAAATTGTAGCTAAAACTACACTTGTTGCCTTTTCGGGGGTCACTTGCATTTCCGTTCTTAAAACTCAAAAAACGACACTGAGAATACCAAAAACATTTTCAATAATTCTCCGGGCTCGGCATAATCTATAATTAAAAATTCTTTGCCAGGAATTTTTCGGATAATGACCAGGCAGAGGCTTGATAATATTTTCCTCCAAAGCAAAAGCATCATCGGCTACAAATACAAAAGGTATATCTTTAGTTCTTCCAGGAAGCGGAACGGGCTGGGGTATTCGCAGTTGCTTTTTACATAATTTCTCATAAAAGGATGTATGTTTGAAGACCCCTCCATCCGAAATCCGACCTTGTATACCAACATTTGCATAAATGAATTTATAGTTCGCATCAGCAATTCCGAGCAATACAATGCTGAATGATTGCTTGTAATTAAAAAATGCTGTTCCGGAGTTTGCAGGTGCCTTGATTTCTACGTGCTTTCCATCAATCGCACCTAGACAATGTGGAAAGTTCCACTTTTCTTCGAATTCATTCGCAATCTCTGTCCACTCTTCTCCATTTGAAGGAAGCTGAAAATAATAAAACCACGTCAATTCACTAATATTTAAAATAACTTTTTTTTCTTTCAGTGTTCATTTGTAAGTGATGATCATTGTACTGCTGGCAAGGAATCTGAGATAATTGAGCTTGATGAGATAGACAACCAAGAACAAGAAATTTTTCAGCAAGATGATGTTGGAAAAAGTAAATGGCTAACTCCACAACAATCAAGCAAACGTAAGATTAAAGATAGTATGACTGACATGGAGTCAGTAGTAAAAAGTATGAAAATAGTTGGAGAGGGATTGGCTCAAAAGCAAAGAAAAGACGAATTTACTGTCTATGGGGAGTATGTGGCAAGCGAACTAAGAAAGTTCAGAGGGAAAAATTATGATTTAATCTTGGCCGAAGCTAAGCAAAAAATAAGCACAGCCCCATATGATGCCGAAGTTGAAAGAATTAAGACAGATAGGACTTCCGTTTATTCCAAATCAGTCATGTCTTCATTTTCTTTTGACGATTTATCAAGTGCATCATCTCCCATTATCATTGCGACACATTATCCAAGCACTCCTACTGAACCAAGTTCGCCTACTGAACCAAGTGGTGAGAATCACAAAGCATCAAATTCAACTACATATACTTTCTAACAATTATACTTTCTAACAAAAATAAAATTCACTTCACTACAAATTAAAATTATGCTTTTTATTTACCTTCAATTCATTAGATAATTTTGTAATAAGAGCCTCACATACATTTGGCACTATATTACAAATTGAACTTTTAGAAATTCGATGTGCATACATTAGTGACGCAAAAGAATCTCCACTTGCGAGGAACCTTAATGTGACTGCCAACTGATCTGCTGGTGATATTGAATTCCTGAATTTAGTGTCCTTTTTCACTATTATTGGTCCCACTAACTTCAATAGCTGCTCAAATTCATTTCGGTCCATTCTCACATAATTTTTAAAACAACTCCCATCTTCTAAAGTCAGTTCGTTAACTAACATATTGTACGCGCCTTGGCTTTCCCGTTTTTTCAAAAATTCACGCATCCACCACTTACGTTTTCCTTTATTTTTTTTCATTTTATTTAAAACAATTAAGGAACAACTTAAAAATAAATAATCTTCTTCAACTGAAGACATTTCACTTTACCATGGAAATGCAAATTTACCAATCAAATGTATTTCTACCTTAGTGTAAACGCACGTGAGAATAAATTGCAAATTTAGACATGTCAATTGATTTGTAGAAATTTACTCATACAAATCTTGATACTAATTTTGTACAAATCGCGAAACAAGTCCCACAACATGTATCTAAATGTAAACATGGCTGTAGGCAATATTCAGTAGAAATTTTAGTTCAATAAAATGATAGAGTTGCCAGCTATGGTTGTTTTTGTATTTTTTTGGCATATCTTTAGTAAGCGGTTTTAACACAGAATTTTCAAATCGTAGTCATCTTATAGTGAAAATAAACACCAAACATTAAGATCTAGAAAATTATAAAACTTTTGCGAATGGTCACCTTAAATTTCTTTGCATACCTATAACCTCCAATACATTGGAGGTTCATTGTGTCAATATGAAATTCGCACAGCAGGTTGACTTCAACATATTTTTGGCTTCGGTGCTAGCAAAGGGCTGCTAGCACTAGACGTTTTCGTTATTTCCGTTCCAATAAATACTTGCATTAAGTATTTTCATCGCAAACATTTGCAATGAAAATAAGTAAACATTGTTTAAATTTCCTAACCTCTGGACATTTTTCGGATGGCAACCCCAAACACCTTTCTACCGCAGTAACTTTCGATGAAGTCACCGAAATTAATATTAGCTTAGATTCTATTATTACTCAGGATGTATTAGTTTTAAGTAGGAAAAGTAAGTACTGGTAGAATTCACACTCAAAATCTGCACAAATCCTCTACTGTTCTTCGAACATTATTGTTTCTAGCGGTTCTGATGCGCTAGGGGGTTTTTTTTTCATCGGATGGTTTCGGTTCGGGTGGAGGAATGGTAAAATTTGGTCTCATTTTAATTCGAGCGGCTAAATGAGCAAGATAGGCTCGACCTTAACAATCCTTGTTTAATAAAAAAAAACTTCACAGTAAACGCGTAATTAGACAATTTTTTTACTTTTCGACGACAGAATCGGATTATATATTCATAATATAATTTCCGTTTTAGAGTTATATGATTTCTTACCACACTGCACAAATTTCCTGCTTATTTTACTTTTCAAATCCTTATTTCGATTTCAGAGCATTCACCTTAAAGCTGGTCGTTCGTTTAGCACGTGATAGCGGTCTACAGTGCTTCGAACTGTCTGATCATTTAACTCTCTGAATCTCCGATGAACAATTGGGACGTATCAAATTGAATTTGAAAAATGCCGATCTATGTGGTATTCAACTTCAGACACATCCTAACGTCGACAAGGAGCTTTTCAAAACAAAGGGCATGATTGGATTAAAGAATCCTGCCAAGCCGTTCCCATTGAACACGGACGTTGGTGTTCTGAAATGGCGCTTCGAAACTCAAGATGATTCTCCGATTCCGTTAGCAAGTAAGTTGAAGCTCAAAATCTAGTCAATCGCAGGTTAAGTAGTGTTTTTTGTCAATTTATTGCTCGCAGCAGATTGTTGGCCATCTAAAAACGGAGAAGGTGGATGCGAGAGTATGAATTAGAGCACACCAGGCTGGAATCGCAAGATGTGTGCATAGCGATTCCGGTGCCGTAAGTATTATTTTTGCCATAAGTATAATTTATTATGTAATATTTTGATTTTATTGGAAAACGACGTCTAAATGGTAAATATTTTTTTCTCTCTTCCCGTAGTGTGGGCTCTTTCCTGTTAGTGTGGGTCGGCGAATACGATGGAACATACAACTATAATTCCAGGCGGCATCTACTCCAATGGAATTTGCCAATTATTGATGTTGCAAAGCTGGCTCACTTGAATTTAGTGTAGCATCATCGATACCTGGTGATTTCTTCCCATAACTGGTAAGTAAATCACGAATCCTACAAAACTGTTTAAGCAGAAATTTGCATTTTTTGCTTGGGATGGAAATGCCTTTGGTTTTCGATAAAAAAATTAGTGATAGGCATGTAATTTCAAGAGTATAGGTTTTTAGGGTCATATGTAGGCTGCAAATTTGTCAAAATATCCGAGAAAATACCTGCCATACAACAATATTTTCTTCATACAATTTCGCCCAAACTTGTCTACTATTGTCAATTCTGCAGTGCGCTCTGCGGCGATAGTACTTGAGACTAATCTTAGTCAAGAAAAAAGTAATTTTGATAGCGGAACACTGCAACAAGACGATTTGATTCTATTCACTGAAGCACAGCAGGAGGCGAAAACTCAAAAACGAAATCGTCCAAATACTACAATTTCAAATACTCAACAATCTGAAATACATCTGTGTGTTAATCAACCTTCCCGCAAAATCTTCAACAACTGCAACTTCAACAAGCGCATATGAATGTCGCTTCACCACCAATTCATTTCTTCATATCACGGACCACGGTTCGGATATAAAAGTACTGCCGACACTGTCCATTTGTATGCCATTGCAAAATTAGGATACGTGCCTAAACTGTTGCTCTGAAAACTGCTTACGCCTGATAACTTGGACTACCACGAAATATCATCTTTTCATCTCACCGTTTCGTCAGATGTAAATGACCAACTTCAAAGGAACTTCTGGCTATTTGAGTTAAACAAATTTATAACGTACCACTACGAAAATTTTGCTCCGAAATTTCAAGGATCAGCAAAACCTTAGCCGTAATTTAAGTGTTTACTACATAAATGAACTCTGTTTAAAGACTAAGTTCAAAGAAATTGACTTATCCTGTATATTATCTCGAAATGATATAATTAGTCTCACGAAAATTTGGTTGACGGAAGACACTCCCGATAATGAAATGTTCAATATGGCTTGTGTGCCTTGGGTGACTGATTTTCTGCAAAATCTATTTGTCTAAATGTTGTTTCAAATGTCATATATATGCTGGCTCTCTTGGTTCTTTCTTCAGTTCTGTTGATGATTTCAAGAACGTTGGTGTCATATTGACTCCAAACTTGAATTCGATCTTCAAATACTGTATGGTGAAATCCAAGGCCTCTAGGCTATTCGATCTCATTCTTTGAGCTCTTTCATGCGTACATTTCCTCCTGCATATCTCTTTTGCGAGTAGTGTCCGTAAGTATTGTTCGATTCGGTGCCCTCATCATTGATACTTAATTGATGTGGTTGAATCTGTATAACGCAGATTTACCCGCTCGTTAGTGTGAGCGGATCAGCGTTGCATCCTGTAAATCCCTTCTCACGTGTCACGAAGAGTGCTTCTTTGCGAATATCTCGCTTTTAAAATAGCAAAAATGTATAATGGCTCTACGATTACTAAACCCACCCATCATTCAGATTTCCGTTCGTAATTCGAGACGTATTTTTAAATATTAGTTTAGCGTTTGTGCGAATTTATACTTATTTTTTGCTCCTCTCAGATTTTGCCAATACAATCTAATTTTCTAAAAGTTTAAAAACAAATTATGAATTATACATTTAATTTGTTCAATTTTTTCAAGACATTATTTTATTTTATTTTTTTTTTTGTATTATTATATACCACTGATGATGACAATAAATAAATAATCGTTTTTGCTTGTATACGCAATTGCACAATCTTCCACTGTAAGATATACCAATCAAGCAAAGTACCGATCTATTAACCCGAAAGTTTTTAAATTAATATTCTAAATTATGACTTCTCATTCTGGAAGAGTAATTTAAATATTAGTACCCTGCTCAGAAGGCCATATTTTTCTTTTTTTAGAAATACAAACAAGTATGTCAAGAATCTAATCCTATCCTATGAAAATTGCCGAACTATTCAAAGTGATTGTCATATCGAGAGATTTTTATTCAACCTATACCATTTATGCCGGTCTTTATCTAAGATATTCAAGTTGCTCTATTTTAGTCAAATGATACCAATATCATCACTGTATAATTTTTGAAATAATAAGTAGTAGTTTCAACCTTTTCATCCTTGATGTCTGGTCAGGTTGGATCAGTAAAAACAAAATTAGTTAGATGGCACATCTTTCCATTTAATTTCTTAGCTTTATTCTAGTTATTCTTACAATTCCAACCATAGCTTGGATTTTCGCAATTTCCTCATTAGCAAAAACTTTTAAACATGGTAATTTTTGAACGGTAAAAACTCTACCCCTCTTATACGCTAGCATGACTAGAGACAAATTTGAGCTACCCAATAAATACCGCTACTAAAGAAAATTAGAAACTTAAATTGCATAAGCTCATGAAACATTTGATAAAGTTTTCGGAGTTTCGCACTTTTGAACTATAGCTGAGAGTTGTTTTAATGTATTATGCGTATGATTGTGAATCCATCTTATTTTCTGATATGCTTTTCCAAATAGTGATACCCTATGATTTGTACATAACAGTGCTATAAGTAAAAACTTGGTAGATAAAAGGATGTTTTGACTACAAGTAATCCTTTGAACTGTTTTTAAAAAATACCAGGTACATCTAAAAACGTGTGATTTAATTTTAACATCCATCCAGTCTTAAAATTTTCCATTTTTCAAATTACTCAACCTTTTCATATTTTCTTAATTTTCCTCTTTATTTTCAGGTTTCTCTTGTCTCAAAAACAACTTATGCCGATTAACGACCCATCTATGTTCTTTCTGTTGATGATGATTCTCCTGTAAAATATTAATCGGAAACATACCTTTTTGTTGAAAAATATTAAATTGTTTAAAATCAAAACTCAACACTATGTCTAATGTTATTATTCATTAGGATTATAATTCTATTGGAAAATCCTAAATTTTAATTTTAATAAATGAAAAATGGAGATGAAATGCTAGAAATTTTTACGAAAAACTGGGGATTCGAGTGATGTTAATGAGGGGTTGAATTATTGTAAAGGAAAATGGGAGTTAAATGAGATAGAAGACATAAACAGTAAAAGAACAAACAAAATTGTCAAAATAGCAACTAAAAATTTATAATCTAGTTCTTTTATTATTTTTCTTGCAGTACATCAAATTTTAGAAGTTTTAGGTTCCCTTGAGCTTTGTTTTGCAATCGGTGCATAATATAAAATTCTCTAAATGATAATTTGATTTCAGAATTTTCATTTATTCGTAGGGCTATTAGTTTAGATTTCAAACTTCAATTCAAATTTGGTCAGAATTATATTTCTTGGGTTGATTCTATTGCGACAAACACTCAAAAAAAAAAAACTGAAAATACTTGTAAGTAGTTTGTAGACTATATTCAAGTGTAGTTGAACCAGTTGAATATGATTAATAAACAATAAAAAAAGAAGAAAACCACGAAGATTTGTAGTTTCATTCAACTCAGAAATTCTGAAATACTTTAGTACAAACGTACAAAAGTACAAACGTTGGGTAACAACTGCTTCTTTAAAACCAGATTAATCAATGATAAATGAAGACATATGCAAAAAATCAAATGATTTTACTATAATTGGCTATTAAACTTACCTGTATGGATTGTTTCTAGCTATGTACGCCAAAGATTTAAGTCAAGTTTTAAATCTTCAAAAACATTCTTCAAATATAAAATTTTTAATTTTTCAATCCCTCCAATTATTTAATTTTCAGGTGAAATCCTTTCGACGGTAATCTTTCCTCGAAGTATCATTATGCGCCAAGAAATTGAACGGTATCTAGCTTAATTAAAGTTGCATAGTTGAAGGGTTTAAAATATTTTTTTTAAACATTTAAGTTTTATATGTGGATAATATTTTAGAAAATGTTGTAATTGAAGGATGTAAGGGCCTTTTAGCCATACTTTTCAAGTGAATTTGTTTCTTAAGGGAAAACATGCAGAATTAAAGTGTCTTTTTATCACAGGCGATAGACAGGGCACCTCTGCGCTGGACACTGGCAATTCGCGCTCTTAACTTCTTAGCTTATAGGGTGTCCACCCAAATTTCTGCCCCGTACAGAAAAATAGAATTAATCTTCGCTATCAGTAACCTTTGCCTCTTTTCAGAGAGCTGACAGCTCTCAGAGCCCTGTCACATGCCTAACAGAATTGACCCAAATACGTCGGGATAGTATCCAGCGTCAATCTCAGGCACCTTACTGATTTGCTGCTCTGGGCCTATGTCAAACCCATTGTCAAACCCACTGTCACACTATGTGAAACCCACTGTGCTTCCCGGTGCAGCAGCCCATCGTAAACAATGGTCCATAGAATAGGTCTGAGTATTGACCGCTGCGTTACTACTGCAATGAAAATCGTCCTCCGACCTGATTTTTACACAAGTCTTCGGTGACTGAGAAACTTCCGCACCATGATCAACAAATAGTCGGGAATACGGGTGTCAAATCATCAGGGTGCGGGCCCTTCCGACGCCTCATCTAAAATACCACATCTATGAACTCTTGTGCCATATAGAGCGGAAAAACCCCCCATTTGGCGATGATATCAGCATTCAAACTTGGCAGATGTGCCGGGAACGCTTCATGGCTGCTACTTCCTTGGGAATGCAAACGAGCCTGCGTCTCGCCGATTTGTACCCCACACCACGTGCCTCAATTGACGTCTTTGCAAAGGATTTTACATTTTGAATGTTTGCTTCTCGTGGTAGCTTTGGTCACCATGTGAGCTAGAGATAGTTCGACTTCGCCTTGTTTCTTCTTAGCTCATTGCGCCCTGCGTTTGCGCACTGAAGCGATGCGTCTCAGTTCCGCAATCCCATCATTCCACCAATAAGTCTGTTTTGATTGAAAGAAAGGCTTGCGCTGGTGCTTCGAAACCTCACAAGCTCTCCAAATCTGCCCCACTGTATTTCCCATAGCAGCCCCTACTGCTTCATGGGTCGTTGGAGATCTAGCGGATAAAAGCACCCCCTCTGAGCTTGCATTGTGATAATCTCATTACTGCTGAGATTGGTGGCATTATAGTCAAGTGTTCTAGAAGTAGAGCAATGGTGACTCGTCGGAGTCGGCAAGGTCGGCAGTGCCGACCCAAGACTCCTGTCCAGTACATGCAGAATGAAATCGTTAGTTTCATAACATGTCCTTTTTTAACATTATTATTTCATAAAAGAAATTTTTTTTATGTTTGATTTCTTTTGCCAGCTTAGCCGCAAAGGTTTGTGTATAAGTAAATACCGTCAATGTACCAATATTTAAAATATTTTTTTTGTGTGTTGCGAATTTGTTGTTGGTTGTCAGCATATTCGAGAAATTATTGTTGAGTTTGCTATTTTATTCACATTCTCATAGCAACGTATTCTTGTTTTATTAACTGCCGGCCCATTCGAAAGTACCATGAACCGCCACTGAGGTAGAGTGCTATCGTAGCTGCCTGCTTTCGGTAATGTGGAAAGAGATGTCATTGTGATCACTTACGGTGTAATCCTTCATAGCTCACTAATCGCTTACATGAGCTGCCAGTCTCTCCGATGTCATGGTGACGTCAAGTACGGGCTCGCCAACACCAGGACTTTAATACACCAGTGAATTCCAGCATACCCACGCCAATGCCAAAGTCATCCCCAATAATGAAACTCCCTTCAGTGATACGGAGAATGCCTTTCATTTAACATATTTTGCTTCCAAATTCCTATATTATGTCATTTAAAGAGAAGCTGTAGCTCACAAAGGTGACCCAGAAATGGTCATTGCCGTAGTCGTCACTGCTGATACGTACTTTTTGTACCTCAGCAATCCAAATCGCCGTGAACCTAAAAGCATGTGATAGCCAAGTAGATGAATCCTTCTTTCGATAGGGCTCACTTATCAGTACGATATGGCTCTGATGTTTGCAGACGAGCTGCTTGAGAAGGTCAGCAGTTGCTTTTCAGCTCTGCAGATTCTTTTTGAGGACTCCCATTTCCTCCTTTGCTACCTCTTCTTGGCTTCGAGTGCATTTTATTCAGGTACCACTAACACCGATAATTTCCTTTTTCTGCAATTTTCCCCGCACACAGAAAGTAGTGATGGGCATTTCTGTTGTTTTCAGAAAACGAAAACGAACTGTTTTTTTCCAAAAATAACTGTTTTTTCAACCTTTTTGAAAACTTTTTTCAATTATTAATTTAATTTAATAATTTCGCCAAAAATAAAAACACAAAAAGAAATTTAAAGTGAAAAAAAAAAATATGTCAGAAATAGTAGGATATTTTCATAGGACTGAAGGTTTTTTTTTTCTATGATAATGCCAAAGCTCAGGGGATTGCCCTTTGAAGCGAATGCTTAGCGATGGCGGTAGGGAGACACATATGGGAGAAGCCGATATCAATTATTCCATTATTCATTTTAAGTGCCACATTTATTTCTTATTTTCTAAAGCGCTAGTGTTATGCCTAGTCGCTGCTAAAGCTTTAATGTGACACTTAATTAATGGAGCGCTGGTATTATGCCCAGTCGCCGACTGTTAAGACAACACGAGACGAACATATACAGCCATGGGCACGGCGGGATTTGAACCCGCGGGCAGTAGATCGCTGCTTCAGACTGACGCGTTAGCGAGCTAAGCTACTGAAACCCCATTTAAAATTTAAAATATCAGTGAGTGAAAAAATCGATTCGTTGTGAAAATGGCAAAAATTAAAAAAAACTTTAATGTAATATCACTATAAAAATCGTAGAAATAGATGAAAAATTACAATTGGAAAAATTAGTTGAAACTAACTATTATATTTCAGGGGAGCCAGAGAAATTACCATTAACTTTCAATTAAAATCCTGCTGATGGATGTGAGTAAATAAAAAATTCAATAATTTCTCAAAATGATTCTTATCTGTTCCATACATTATTATGACATAATTTTGGTTTCACCTCAAGGCACTCCAGAATATATATTTTACTTTATTTGCTCGACCCTTACAACGAAGGGAAAACTCTCAAGGGAATCAGATTATATTTAGCATAATCCTTCTTCTTATAGATGTCGTACGTATGACCTTCTGATAGAGTTATACCATATATTAAACAAAGACTACCAAAATTGTAGACACAGCAGTTTAGCTTCCAGGGGATAGTAATTACGGCGACTAAGATTCCAAGCGTACAATGCAACTAACAAAATGATGCTGCAAAGATGATTATATTTGCCCTTGCATTGAATACAAAGCTGCATAGATATATGAGCAATGTTTCCTTATGTTACAAGCAAGGGAATAAATACTAGCTTCAGGGAATATTCTTAATTATGTGTCAAGTGGATACATGTCGGTAAAATTTGTGGGGACTCGGATAAAATATTGGCTTAACTCTTTCACACCTTATTTGTTTATTTGTCTGAAGGGAGGAATAAATGCGCTTATTTGTTTTCTAATGAAGCAATTATATGAATTTCTTGTCGATTTAAAAAGTTTAGTAAATGAATGATAATTGGAAATTATTTATATTTCTCTATGACATCATTGAATTACTATTAACAAAAATGTTGTACCAGGAGCAAAATTGATAGAAAGATAAGCATCAGACTGCAAAATGGGCTTTTATTAATATTAGTGTTACGTGTATTTTGGTTTCCGAATCAAAAATGTATGTGAGGCTATGATTTGACAGCAGGCCTTCATGTAATTTCGATTCTTGTTTCAGTTCTTTTCCCGCCTTTTTCCTTCATTTCAACTATCATTATTTTCTCTATATTTCTCTTGATATGCCAAAGAAACAAAGCCTTGATGTACGTGTGCACTGTAGACTCATAGACATGTTGATCCTTTTCGGTAGTATCATAGTTATGTGAAAGAGATTTTCTTGGATGAATAGTGTATAAAGGATGCTGTGTATTAAAGTGATTGTTACCGCACTGAGTGGAGGTAGGTTTTGGGCCAGTAAAGGGGGAGAAGGATTTGAAATAGATTACCTTAAACTATTTCCTTAATCGAATGAGGTATTATGAGCTGTGCCTGATTATGGCTTATGGCTCGAAGTTCTTGCCTTGTGGGGATTAAGTTATTTGAAGATCTAATTTAACTGAGCTTTTCAATTGCTCAGTTTACATTTCTGTTTGAAGAACGAGAGAATTGTTAGAGGTACGTCGGTTAGTGTGTAGCGGAGCTCTCACAAAATGAGAAAGGTAGGGAATACAAAATGCTTTGGATTTGATGGATAAAAAACAAACAAACATGTTCATTATGAACTTCATGTATAGTGAAAGAGTAGCTCATTGCCTATGAGCTATTCGTGAGGTCAGGGTATGATCGTTAGGATCCAGGTCTTGGATGAAGCGATTGAATTATAGGATTTGGATGCTCAGAGGCGCGACGAATAGCGTTGTTACATAACTGGAGCAGATGAGAGGAAAGAGGCTTGACTTTAGATTTTTGATAGAGGACACTATTCCCGTAATAGTGGCCATTGGGCTTAAAGTGAAGAGAGGTGACATTTCGGAGAATACGGCGCTCAAAACGCGCCAGCTTCTCAAGTTGACTTGAGGGTGCTTGATGCCAGATAGGGGCACCGTAGGTAAGGATAGGTCTAATAAGTTGTTTGTATGCTATGCTTTTAGCTCTAGAAGATATGATGGAATTTGGCTTGAAGATGCAGCCTACGAGATGATAAGCTGTGGCAGCTTTCTTAAGACTTGCTTGAAGATGGCGACTGAGGCTCCAGCGCGGGTCAAGTTTTATGCCTAGGTATTTCACAGTCTGTGAAGGCGTTATTGTCTGGCCATTAATAATAATTTTTGAATTCTTTATGTCCCTTATTCTTTTCCTGAAATCCTTATGGGAACCTCTGAAGAATATGAGCTCACTTTTGTTGGCATTTATTTGCAAGCCCCATTTTGCATAGTATGCCACAAGCTGAATTGCGTAATTTTGTAACACCGTTGTTACCACACGCGGATTGTGTTGTGAGTACCAGAACAGGAGATCGTCTGCATAAAGATTAATGGAAACACATGTGGGAGAGTCACATGAGATTCCTGGGATGTCTGCCGTGAAAACGTTAAATAGAATTGGTCCGAGAATGGAACCTTGAGGTACACCTGAATCAATTTGGAATTCGTCAGAGGAAGCCCCATTGAAGGTGACGAAAGCCTTTCTTCCGCTTAGAAAGTTATCAACAATTTTGATTAACCAAGTTGGGAAACCGAAATTGATCATTTTAAACAGGAGTCCTTCGATCCAAACGGAGTCGAAGGCCTTCTGCAGATCAATAAGACATGCACCCAAAACCCTTTTGTTTTGCATGCTTTCCTCTACGGCGTGTTTGAGAATCATTAGCGCGTCCACTGTAGAGTGTTTAGGTTTGAAACCGAATTGTCTTTCGGGTATGATATGATTGATATCAATGGTATTATTAAGGTGTTTTAGAATAACCTTTTCAAGTAGCTTTCCCACGTTTGAGAGAAGAGAGATTGGACGCGCGTTAAGGACATCGCAAGTTCCTGAAGCTTTGGGAATAGGAAATATTTTCGCACGCTTCCAAGCAATGGGAAAATAGCCAATATTTAAACAGGAGTTAAATAGGATGGACAGGTGCTCAAAGAAGCAAGTAGGAAGCTTTTTAAGGATAAAATTGGATATTTTGTCAACTCCGGATGATTTTTTAGAGGAGAGGGTCGAAACCAGAGATAGAAGGATTTCCTTATTCACGAAAGAACCGTGGCCTTGGGGGTTAGTGGAAGGATTTGTTGTACTGAACCTAGAAAGAGTCAGCAATTGATTTTCTTGGCGAAAACTAGAGACAGAACTTTTGACGAGTGAGGCGAACGATGGGTCAGAGCTAAGTTTCTCACCGTGATAGATGAGAGAAAAGGCAGCAGCGATTGCATCGGCAGTGGCTTTGTCATCAGGGAGCATGTTGCCGTTAGAAGTGAAGTTACTTCTTAGTTTTTTCTGGCCAGTGATTTTGTTAATTTCTTGGAACATTTCCTTGCCAGGAACTATTTTTTGAAGACGTTCTTCAAATTTCTTATTGACATGGGCTTTGGTCTTGACCATGATGAGGATATTAATGCCTTTAATCAATGCAGACGTGTATCTGTATGAGTTGTTTTCCGTATTGAGGTATCTGTGGAAGATTCTGGTAAGACGTCGTCTTAAAGATTTCCGCCTATTATGAAGCTGAACGATATCTTGCGGTAAATCACGGAGGGCAAAGTTTGTGGATTTTTTTGGGGATAGCCAAGCTATCAATGACTAAGGACGTAATTTGGTTAAGTTTTTCAAGAGCCTCATCTATTTCCTGCGAGGAGAGGTTACGCGAGCAGTCAAGACCGATGTTCTGAATATGATTTGCAACTTCTATTGCGAATTGATCCCAGTTGATCTTATCGTATGGGATGAAAAGTTCGGGATCTACAGTCAAGAAATTTAGGCCACGATCGTTTTGGATGCACAATTGGATAAGCTGATGGTCGGGTTCAGCGTCGTGGACTTGGCATTCGTAAGTGCCAAAATGTGGGAGAGAACTGACCAGGCTCGGAGATACCAGAAAGAAGTCAATTATGGATGAGGATCGTCGAAAGGTAGGTTCCTGGGGGAAGATGGGTTTGATAAGGCTAGGGTTTAGCGTCAGCCATTGCTTAATGGCCATGCCATAAGGGTTGTCAATACGATCGCCCCATGATTGTGATCGGGCGTTGAAATCACCCCCGAAAATGACTAATCCGAGTGAAGATGCTGTTGTTAGTATGCGGCTGAGATCCTGGGCCAGCACAGAACCACTGTAACCATGATGGACATATGTGCCCACAAATACTATCTGATCACCACCTAGTTGGAAGCTAATGCAAATAATTTCTATAGCAGTTAGTCCTGGGATCAAAAGTCTTTGGGTTTTGATCCGCTCTTTAATTAATAGGGCGGTACCCAATTTGGAGGAACTTTGGTCCTCGGAGGTGTCCTCGCGGATGATTTTGTATTTATCCATGGCCACCCGGTGGCGGGGCTTGAGTTTAGTTTCAGATAAGAAAAGAATATCGGGTTTTTCATGATTCAGGAAATCCTGAACGAAGTTTCTCTTGTAGATGGGTGCCAAGGTTGCTATATTTAAGGCTGCAAACTTAAGTTGACGCATTGCTGGCTAAGCGAAGGGCAAGTGAGATGAACGCATCACGTTTTTCAGCTTGAGATGAAAGTCTTTTGAAGGTAGGGATAAATTCCTTGATTTGGTTAACCAAGGCGAAGAGATTGCAGCCGAACAGATTCTGGCATTCACCAAAGACTACTGAGTCTATTGATGTTTGAGAGTTGTTGGAAGAAGCCTGAGTAGTTTTTGCTGAAGGTGTGGATGTTTTCTTAGCGATGGGAGCTTTGTTACCAGCTGTGAAATGGCTGGCGTATGAAACGCCAGGCCGAGTAGTGTTTTTGATTGCCGCTGCGACTAGTTCGCTTCTGCGGTCTTTTTCTTGTTTGGCGGCTTTTCGCCACTCTTCAACTTTTTTGGCTTCAGGGCAGCCTCGATAGCTGGCTGGATGGCCTGTTGAGTTACAGTTTACACAGAAAACTGCATCGGACCCTTTTGGTACCACGCAGTCCTTACTAGCGTGAATTTGATTGCATTTGACACAACGTGTGCCAAGACCACAGTTGGAGGCAGTATGCCCAAAGCGTTGACAGTTGAAACACTGTGTAACGTTGTTCTTCTGCAGTCGGTCCCATTGAACCCGCTGGTGCAGAAGGTATTTAATATTAAGCAAAATTTTTGTGTCTACTCCTGGAGCGAGCTGGACAATAAAAATTCCTAGGCTCTTTGCCTCTTTTCGAGAGTGGGCTGTAGAGAAGCGCTTGACATGAGAGATCTGATCTCCCAGTAAATTTTTTAGTTCATTTAGCACATCATTTTCATCATATGACGTATGGATGCCTTTTAATAGGACAGTTGTCTTCTTAACACCCTGTGGGGTGTAGGTAAAGCAGGGAATTGACCTTGCTTTTAGAAGTTCGAAAAGACGCTGATGCGCCTCAATATCTTTTGGGAACAGCGTTGTTCTATTGCTGTTGTTTACTTTTATTTGAAACTCAGGGGTTTTCCCTTTTTCATTAGCAAAGGCTGCTGCTATTGAAGCTCTGAAGCTTTTCAAATCGAGCTTGTGGCAGACAATGGGTGGAATCCTACCACTTTTATTGGGTTTATTATGGCTTTGCGGGGCCGAAATTTTCTTGCTACTAGGTTTTGGGGCCATAAGACGTGGCACGGGAATAGAAATGGGGCTAACAGCGGCACTAGCCTCCTGCACAACTGCCCTTAGTTCAGGAAAACCATCGAAAACCTTTTTCGATTTGTGAGCCATTGGTGTTAATGGCGGAGAAGTAGGCTTAGCCCGTTTCCTAGGGGCTGATGAATTTGAGGGGGTGCTTACTGGCAACTCGCTAGTATTCACACCCACCTCTGCAGCTACACTGAATGTGTTAGTGCCATGAACATCGTCAGTGTCCATGGAAACACTCTCACACTCATTAGACTCCTCGCCTTCTGAGGAGTTTACTGCATGCTCCGCTAGGTCGATGAACTCATCTTCATCAACTAGAACACTAGTGCAAATTTGTAATTTGCACTGGCCAATCAGTTCCATGATGAACTGTTCTCTTACATCCGCGTTATATTTGCGGCAAAGTTTACTTAGTTTCTGTTTACACTTTTTAGCGAAATTTTCGCGTTCTTTTTGGACCTCTAGTGGATCCGGGCCGTCATCGGCCATCGCGGTCAGTTGCACCTCGTGAAAATTCGATAAAATAATCAATCAAATACTATACTTCTTTAAAAAATTTATCAGATCTGCGCGCGAATAATGCCAATCGCGCCAATATGCCTAAGTCTTATTTTATATATTGAAATATATAAAAGAAAATAATTAAGGATACCCAACTTACACACTGGATCTGTATCGCCTCCTCGACCTCGACCTCGATCTCGATCTCGAACACTTATCGACCTCGCATTCACGAAAACGGATAACAGCTCTGCTCTGCTCTCTCGGAACACGTCTGCACTGTTCGAGCGCTCGTCTCGAACTCCTCTGATTGTTACCGCGAGTTAGTAACACGGATCACAACGAAATCATCATACTAAACACTCTGAGACTATGTGGGTGTAGTATTGTTTGTGATTTGAAAGGATTTACTGAAAGGTTTTGATCCTGGAGCTATGTGTGGAGTCTTAGTTAGTCATTGTGTGCTGTTTGAGGATTAAAGTGAATGAAGATTCAGTTAGAGAAGTAGATCTAGGGGACATATTTATTTTAAGACTACGGATTAATGAGCGTTTTGTCTTTAGGTAATGCGCTGCATAGATGCTGACGGCTTTGGAGTTGAAATATTATATAATTCTTGTAAAATTCATGGTTTGAAACTTTTTTTGAAGCACTATCACAAACTACTTAAATGCAAAATCTTAGGGAAGAGTGATATACAGAAGTAAGTCATTGAATTTGTTCATTTACAAAAAATGGCAGTCAAGTTTAAATAGTTTCAAGCGAGCAACAAAGTCTTTGGTGTAAATATTGAGACTATTAATAAGAAAATTTTACTCAAACTTCAATAGCTGATAGATCCATTCTATGGTTGGTTTAAAAAGTCCTCAACATGTGGGCCACAAAATAGGGTCACAAAAATAAATATGCAGATCCACAGTTTAGATGACATCCTCCAACGCTAAAAGTATTTTTGTCGCTCTTATGTTTTAGTGGCAACCCCTTAAACTCTATGCGCCACACACATTTTCAACCATGGAGCAATTTCAGTACCGAGCGGTTAGATGTTTATTTATTTAAAAATACTGAAGCCGGCGAAAAAAACTGAATTATATCCCGTTGTAATGAAAAATTGGGTGGCTGGATTTGAACGTCGCTCTGCAAATGTTTTCGATAACCGAAATTATGACAGGTGACCGCAAAGTGCTTCAATGGATAAAAAGCATTAAAAAAATCCATAATATGGAAACAAGTGATTGTTGATTGAAAGTACGTGAGATCTCTAAGACTGTAGACATTTCCACTTACCAGTTGTATCGCATTTTTGCAGTCGGTTCGCATAAAGGCGCTTACTAGTATTGTGAGATCGTGGGAATTTTCCCATTTTGTGAGAATTTTCGACTTCTAAAACTTGAAAAAGGGAAAAAGTGCTGCTCGTAGAACAAAATAATGGGAGAAATGGTTTAAATGAAATAAAGCTCTTTCGTAAAATTACCACCAAATATATTTGAGAAAGAATTTAAACAATCCAGGCAAAATTGAGATTTCTTCGTTTATTCTTACATTTCAGTTAAAACCTGGAATGAAATGAACTAGAATCCTCCTCAAGACATCGGATTAGCGATTTTCAACAAAAACAAAACGGCTAAAAGCAAAATATTGTTACGAAATAGTGCAGAATAATCGTGTGAAGGCATTTTTCAGCTTTTTAGAACCTAGTTTAAGCTACATATTTCAATACATTTAATGCACTGTTTCAGTCAAAACAACTACTGATTCGCAAATTGTATGTTGAGCGCAGTAGTATTTTATGAAGAATTTGCTGATTTCATAGACTTACTGGAAAATGTCGAATTGAATGAAGAGCATTTAGTTCCAGATATGGATATTTATTTGGGACCAAAATGTCAAAAATACATAGCGTCTTTTGAAAAAGCTGTAAAATATATAGGAAAAGAGTTTTACGTTACAATATGTAAAGAGCTTAAAGAGAGGTCACCATTCAATGATGTTATCTTTAGAGAAATTTAATTTTTAAGCCCCCAAATAGGTCTTGATAGTTCAAAACGAATGAATTCGCCGCAGTTCATAAATTTGGCAAAAAAAACTAGGCTGTGAAGAATGTACTGTAAATGTCAAATGGTAATCAAATGGTCTATCAGTAATTTTTTCATGTGATGAAAAGCAGAGATTATTCCAGCTAACACTAGATGAGTTTTGAAAAGAAATAGAAGAAGCAAAAAAACTTGATGATGCTTTCATCTTTCCTCATTTAACTAAGATTTCAAAGTATCCTCTAGTTTTGCCACATTCAAATGGTGAGTCGGAAACAATATTCTCCATTGTAACCGACGTCAAAACTTTAAAGCGAAACAGAATAAGTGAAGATTCACTGAACGCAGTTTGTTACATTCGCTCAAATTTTCAGTCTTAAACTGTCACCTGCATTGATTTCTAGCCATTTGATAAACATTTCAATTTGCACAATGCACAAAATCTACCTAGTCAAGCCATAAATACTGGTACACAACTGAACGCAAACTGAACTGAATGCAACACTGGGCGCATCCATTTCGTATTGATTGCGATTTGACAGTTGACATTCATTGCGACAATTGACATTCATTGCGTCATTACGACGTAAAAATTTTTTGACATCAATTGTTTACAATCACAAATCGTATTGTTGTAGTTGGCCTACTAAAATGCAACATGGAAAAAGACGATATCTCTACGACGTTGCGACCGCTTGGAATCAAGAGGGGCTAATATTATATTATATTGAACTACAGGCCTACAGGGTATGTTGACTGGAGTAGAGATGTTATACATCAAAAGAAAGAATAAGGTAGGAGAACTTCATGATCTAGTTCATAGCATAAACATCATAAAATTTGCACAAATACCACGGACGAAACTAATATGGTAACAAATCTTGAGTAAAAACCATAAACTGAATTTTGATTTGTGCAAAAGACCTGATACAAGATTCAAGATTCTTTTTATTCATAATTTCAAACATAGAATTACAAGAATAATATTGCATACAACTTCAGTACTTTCAGAGTTTAGAGCTTAAACATCTTTCTACTACTATGATATAGTTATGGTTATATAATGACAACGGTTTCAGATTAGTAAACGTGGTATTAGAGGAAAAAGTTTAAAATAAAAACCTCCATGGGTACATAAGACTTCCAGCTAGAAGGACTAAGGCTAAAACTTAACCTATTTTAACCTATATTGCACTGATTTACAGTCACCAATTAAACCAAGCTGGTAATTAAGGGGAAGCCGTTATTTCGGCATTTGGTTAGAAATTTTTCTTTGAGATTTGAAACTGATACGGAAACAGTTTCAATCTGAGATATATTATGTAGTGTTCGTGTTGAGAAATGCCATGGAACTTTCAGGATAAGTTTTAGAGTTTTGTTTTGTGCTCTTTGCAATTTCGCGATGTGACATTTGGCACAATCACCCCATACAGGAGCAGCATAGAGAATTACAAGCTGGAAGATGGCTTTGAATATAAGCATTTTGTTGCCATAGCTTAGTTCAGATCGTTTGTTAATGAAAGGGTACAAAACGCGAATAAGTAAGTTGATTTTGCCAACTACTTTTGAAATGTGCAAGTTGAAGATAAGCTTCTGGTCAAAGAACGCTCCGAGATACTTGCAACACGTGGACCATTCAATGTCAGTGTTGGATAGCGACAGTTTGACTTCAGGTAAGTATTTGGAAGCTCTTTTCCAAGTAAAGTATATTGCCTGCGATTTTCCAGCATTGACTTTGATTTTCCATTTGTAAAAATATTTTGAGATGGCATTCAGGGATGTTTGCACGCCGGGAATGATTGCGTTTGGAGTCTCGTCTGAGGCAAACAATGGAGTGTCGTCTGCAAACATTGCTAGCAGACAACTTCTGGCTAGAGACGGGAAATCGGATAAATAAATATTGAATAATACGGGACCGAGTACAGATCCTTCCGGTACACCAGCAGGAATGCTATGTGGAGATGACATAGATTCAACCAGGTAAACAGTGTAAGATCTACCATTTAAGAAACTCTGTATAGCTTTAACGAGCGGGAAAGGGATATTCAACTTGATAAGTTTGTGAGTTAAACCGTCATGCCAAACAGTATCGAAAGCTTTTTCTATATCAAGCAGAACTAGAGCCGTGGAAAGTTTATTATTTAAGCTAGAGCGAATGTGATTTTTTATCCTTAGTATCTGATGCGTCGTAGAGTGCTGCTCCCTGAAACCGAATTGTTCATTAGGAATAATATTATTTGAATTTATGAATGCATCCAGTTTGGCTTTAATAATTTTTTCAAGTAATTTACCTAGCGCACTAAGAAGGCTTATTGGTCGGTAGCTTTCTGGCCTATCACTTGGTTTACCTGGCTTAGGAATGGGTATTACTATTCGCATGAAAATTCCTCAGAAATAAATTTAAACGTCATTTGAAATGAATTTCGGAAACAAACAAATTATAGTATATATGTGTGATTTATCTTTGCTCAAAAATTCAACCAGCAATCAGGTCAATATAAGATTTTAAGCACCTTGAATATAAGAAAGTCAATCTTAGCCTCAATTAGAACCTCTAGCCTCCAGAGCTCTCATATATAGGCTCTACCTTCCATTCCAGCATTTCAACAAATAGCGATAATAGTAATTGTTGGAGGGCTTTTATTTGCCAAAAATAAGCAACAAAAATTGTTTATGCAAAAAATGATTGCAGTAAATGGATACATTACAAAAAATTATTGCAGTAAAAGAATACAAGAAAAAGATTCAAGAAAGAAGCCATCAAGCTCGAAGTGTGAAATCTATTGAACATTTAAGAACTGTACTTTTACGAAAACGTTTTACCTGTTCTATCTTTCATTGTGAAATAATGAGCGAGCCACTGCGTACTAATGAGCTCGTGAATACACTTATACATATCGTCACAATCTACTCTATACATTACATGACATTATACTTAACAAGTAGGCTAAGTGAAAAAAAACTCTAGCGCACCTGAACCGCTAGAAACACTAATGTTCGAAGAACAGTAGAAGAATCGTCCAGGTTTTGAGTGCATATTCCACCACATGTGCTGCTTATTACGGCCAAACTGTTTCAAACGCCACGTTTTACTTTGGTCTCAAGAATGCATTATAACTCATATGGTGGAAGGTTTCAGAGATTACCATTGGCATGAATTTCAACGTTTATGAGAGCAAAACACGGGTTAATTATATTCGTTATTAGTTGCTTATTTCACAAAATTTTGAGAGCAGCATCTCATATAACATCAATGAAGAAAATGCTCAGTGCCTGTAGCACTGTAAGTGAAGTTGGTGTTTGGGGCTGCGATCCGAAAAATTTGCAGAACTTTGGGAATTGAAACATTGGTTATTTATTTTCATTGTAAATGTTTCCGGTATGAACACTAACTGTTAGCATTTATTGATACAAAAGTAGCACAACCGACTCGTGCTGGCAACCTTTTGCCAGTATCAAAGCCAAGAATACATCACATCTGCTTAACGTTGTTATATTACATTCGAAGTTATAGGAGTATAAAGAAATTTAGGGTTACCTGCAGCGAGTTTTTTCAAATAATCAAAAACTTAACATTTGTTGTTTATTGTCACTACAATATCATTACCATTTGAAAATTTTACGATAAAACCGCTAAGTAAAGATATTGCAACTAAACACAAAGCCAACAATAGCTGGCAACCCTATCGTGGCTTTTCAACCACATTTGGATTGAATAATGTCTATAATAAGTTCCATTAATTCTACGAAATTCGTATTGATTTCATGACTGCACTGGAAGTTATAAGGCAAAAAGTTTTATTTTCCTAAGCAAATTTTCAAAACCAAAGGACATAAAAATTGCCATAGCTGGCAGCACCAATCGAATTTTTAAACCAAATTAAACAGAGTTTAGAGTAAGATTCAGCTACTGTGTCAATTTCATGAAAATCTGGTAGCTTATTTACATTTCATAGGGCAAAAAGCAGTGTTTTTTCTTTGCAATTTTTCAAGATGGCCCCACTGGCACAGATTTGCCCACAATTCAAAATCGCTTCTATCAAACCTGGTCCTACTTGAGTCCAATGCATTCTGTAAATTTCAGTTGTATCTGATTATTGTTTCGTGAGTTCCCGTGAACAGAAGTTTTTGATGCTAAAAATAAATGTTAACTGGGAGAGAGTTACCGTTCTTGTACGACATGAAATTTCCAAAGTTTTACTTTGAACGTGTATGTAAAGCATAAGATGTGTATACAGATTGGTTTTATTGTAAGAAACGGACATTTTTTAGGATATTCTATGGTTTGAATGTTTTCACTTCCAAATTATTAATTTTTTCAAATTTAAGTCACAAAACTTATCATAAACATAACAAAACACAAAACTTATCATGGCAGCTCCAACCGAATTTTTCAACCAAATTTCTACCAAACGTGTTTTAAAGTAAGGTCCAAGTACTGTGTGAATTTCGCCAAAATCGAACGATTGAATCATAATTTATAGGGCTAAAAGCAGTTTCCTTTTTTAGTGATTTTTCAAGATGGCACCACTGGCACAGAATCGCCCGCATTTAAAAATCGTTTCTATCAGACTTGGTCCTTTTTAAGGCCAATACATTCTGCAAATTTCAATTAATTCTGCTAATTGAATCGTGAGTTTCCGTGAACAGAAGTTTTTAATGCTAAAAATATAGGTAAATTGGGCAAGGGTTACCAGGCGTGCCCGTTATACCATATCAAATTTTTTGTTTTGTATATGTAAACAAAGCACAAGATTTACATATGAGTGGCTGGTTTTTGAAGAAACGGCATTTTTTCAAGAGAGACGATGATTTGGAGGTTTTCACTTTCAGTGCCTGCCCTAGCTACAGGGTTGCCAGCACGCTCATTAAAAGCTACACAAATCTACAACTAAATAATACCAATATGCCCTGAAAGTTTCGTAATGGTTGAATAGCTCTGTCAAAATTTATTGCAATTGAAAAATTTTCAAATTTTCCCGTTTTCTTTTTAGGCACCCAGCGCACACATGGGGTTAAACAATTCCAAAACATTATCCGATTCACATGTAAAATACGTTCGAAATTTATTTCGTCAAATTTATTTTTGCGAAAATTATTTGTGTACGGAATAATAGGTGTATTAAAAATATCACTAAAATGGCCGCCGGTGCCAAAGGGTTAAAAATAATTGACATTTAGTGAGACCTGGACCTATTCTGCGTATACACAAATGTATCCTGAAAGTTTCAGCTCAATCGGATGGCGCGTTCTCGAGATTATCTCACTGAAATTTTTTGATGATATATATATATATATATATAATATATATATATATATATATATATATATATAGATATATATATATATATATATATATATATATATATATATATATATATATATATATATATATATATATATATAGATATATATATATATATATATATATATATATATATATATATATATATATATATATATATGTTATATATATATATATATATATATATATATATATATATATATATATATATATATATATATATATATATATATATATATATATATATATATATATATATATATGTATGGAAATATGAATTTTTGACCGAATCGATTTTAAGACTAATGTTCTTCGAACATTAGTAAAAATATAAAGTTAATGTATAGAATGAGAAAAATAAGTTAGTGAGTTTTCAGTCGTTCCTAAGATTACATTGTCAATATTTGAGTTATTGTGAATTAGTTCATGAATTCTATGGTAAGATTTTAGTTCTAATGAATTCTTAATCCTAGAATGGTACCGATGAGTAAATTTTACTCACATAGGGTATATATTTCGTCGCGCACCAGCCAGTTGGTCACTCCGACTGACATGAGGCTAGAAGCTATATAATCTTTTTATGTCTAATGATAAAATAAAAAATTTACATAATACTATTGTTGCCATCTTTTTAGTAAAAACATGTACCTGAAATCGTCCAAAAATTTACCGTACCATTCCAGGGTTAAACAAATTTTTGAAGACTACTAGACATAAAATGAAGTGTTATAATAAACCGATATAATTTGTTGGTTGTATTTTACACTAAAAGCTTCACCTGAATGTTGTCAATTCATTTAGATGCTAAAGTCAAAGCATCGAAATATGGTAATTTTTTAATTTACAAAATATCTAAATAGTTGGATATAACTGCAATCGAAAATTTATTACAAAATAGTATTTTTTTTGAAAAAAATCAACAAGTAGGCGAATAAGGCCAACACTTTGCGCCTACATTATGCAGTTGATTTTTCGAGAAACAATCAACTGCCGATAAAATTTGCCTTTAAAAGGTCAAAAAACAACCTATAGTCCCTCAAAGAGCGGTAAAAAAAAACAACTTATTGCTGATTATAGCTTCAGTATTATACAATTTAATAGAAAAAATAAATGCAATTTCATTATAATGGCTGAAAGAAGACCTAAAAATATGGTAAACTTCATCTGTTTTGCTGTCAAAGAAAAGCAAGAAACCAATCTTGATTTTCAGGTAATTTTTTTTCAACTTTATGTGCGTCAGTATGTCTTCGATGTGGTAGCATCCTAAAGAAAAATATACTTAAAAAAGCATTGATGATCGTAATTGCTGTTTGTGTTTCATCTCGTTATTAATTTTGTTTAGTACCCATTTCAGTTAGAGTTTGAGGATGAAAAGAGAAAATTAACTATCTAATGCTACTACAGCCTATATCGAATATTAAGTGAATATAATAAAAGTCAATGTATTTTATTGTAATATCCTTGAGCGATTAAAGCTTCGAATCCATGTTGTTGTCAGGAGCTTGGGAATTTCAAACAGGGATAAGATATGCTTGCAAGATAATGGCATGTTTGCGTAACGTGCCTAGTAATAGGTTGATTTTGAATCAGGCGAGGCAGTCAAGTATATGATTATTGTGATTTGAGTGTTTAAGGAGGTATGTTATGGTTGTTAATGAGATAATCATTATTGTAAATAATATTTTACAGGGAAATGTATAATATGATATGCTTCCAAGTATGTTAATTTGAAAATAAAAATACTTTTCACCTTAATAGATTTGACAATATACTTAATAGATTTGATAATGTTTGAAATTTGTTCGAAAGATGTCACTGATATTTTATCATATATGATAAAAATCATTTAAACTGTGACGAAACATATTTACTGTGAAAATTGAATCAGCTTCAATTTTCACACTCCACGAGATTTATTTTTAAACGCATATCTCATCTCAGTGAAATTTTTAATTAAATCACAAATTTTAATTGAATCTGGAAACTTAGCGGCAATTTTCACTCTGCTCCGTTAACTTCCGACAAAGCTCTAAGCAACCACAAATCGATTTCATGACTAATAAATTTTAGACTTGGAATTTAATTGTAGCCAAACTCCAAACGGAATAAACTTTCGTCAATTCGTGTATATAAAATCGAAAATGAGTTTGCACAAACTGCCAATCTATTAAGCGCTACAAATGGAAAACTACAAGAAGAACAATCGCATCCTTGTATCATCGCATCCTTGTATCTTGCCATCAGACAGTGAAAAAAACTATCATTAAATTTCCATTACGAAAATTAAACGTAGCCATTCAAATAAATGCAATTCGAATGTGTTGAAAAATTCAATTATTTGGGCAAAGAATATCATTTTCCCGCAAACGGATCTCAAGAACCTCGAAGGTAAACTTTATTTGTTTTCTGGCTTGGAAATAAAACCATATCGAAGTCTGAGTGACCGAAAACTTTATGTTTTCATACAAAAAGGATTCAAAAACTATGCGTCAGCGGAAAATTCCAATGATTTTACTTTTATTTTCTTGTTGATTTTTCTCGGAATCTTTTTGTAGGCAATATTACATGCGGTGTGTATGTGTACGGAGGAGCATCATAAGAAATTTCCACCCTCATGCCATCGAATCGACTGTTGTTGCCAGGATAAATTCATCTTTGGGGAGAAAATATGATGCTACGACATTGTGGCGCCAGACTATCGCACTACATTTACAAACGACTAAAATAATGAAGCTATATAGACAAGAATGACCCACTCTGTGTTGTATGTCGCGACGCGGGCGTAAAGTATACTTCTTTTAGCTTTTCCGGTTTTCTCGCAGGATATGCGTGGTGGTAGAAGGCTGGATAGAGAAGGAGAGGAAAATGAACGAAGTGATTGATATTGAAATTTATGTGATGAGAAATTTTTCAGTTGATTACAATAAATTATCGTTGTAATATTTAATGATTATGTAAATATTCCTTTTTTTGTTTTATATTTAGTTTCTGCTAATGGATTTCTCATGACATTTTTTTATTGCATCACAAAATATTTGAAGGATTTTTTTATTTGCTATTGCGCTAGGCTAATTTTTACTAATGTTCGAAGAACATTAGTATTAAAATCGATTCGGCCAAAAATTCATATTTCCATATATATATATATATATATATATATATATATATATATATATATATATATATATATATATATATATATATATATATATATATATATATATATATATATATATATATATATCATCAAAAAATTTCAGTGAGATAATCTCGAGAACGCGAGATGCGATTGAGCTAAAACTTTCAGGATACATTGGTGTATATGCAGAATAGGTCCAGATTTCACTAAATGTCAATTATCTTTAATCCTTTGGCGCCGGCGGCCATTTTAGTGATATTTTTAATATACCTATTATTCCGTACACAAATAATTTTTGCAAAAATAAAGTTGACAAAATAAATTTCGAACGTGTTCTACATGTGAATCGGATAATTTTTTGGAATTTTTTTAACCATATGTGTGCGCTGGGTGCCTAAAAAGAAAACGGAAAAATTTGAAAATTTTTAAATTGCGATAACTTTTGACAAGGCTTTTCAATTATTACGAAATTTTCCGGACATATTGGTATTATTAAGTTGTAGATTTGTGTAGCTTTTAATGAGCGTGCTGGCTACCCTGTAGCTAGGGCAGGCACTGAAAGTGAAAACCTCCAAATTATCGTCTCTCTTGAAAAAATGCCGTTTCTTCAAAAAACAGCCACTCATATGTAAATCTTGTGCTTTGATTACATAAGCAATAAAAAAAATTTGATATGGTATAACCGGCACACCTGGTAACCCTTGCCCAATTTACCTATATTTTTAGCATCAAAAACTTCTGTTCACGGAACCTCACGATCCGATGAGCAGAATTAATTGCAATTTGCAGAATGTATTGGTCTCAAATAGGACCAGGTCTGATAGAAGTGATTTTGAAATGCGGGCGATTCTGTGCCAGTGGTGCCATCTTGAAAAATCACTAAAAAAGATAACTGCTTTTAGCCCTATAAATTCTGATTGAATCGTTCGATTTAAACGAAATTCACACACTAGCTGGACCTTACTTCAAACCTTGTTTGGTAGAAATTTGGTTGAAAAATTCGGTTAGAGCTACCAGCTATGATAATTTTGGTGTCTTAAATTTGAAAAAATAAAAATTTGGAAGTGAAAACATTCAACCATCGAATATCTTAAAAAATGTACGCTTGTTACAATAAAACCAATCTGTATACAAATCTTATGCTTTATCCCCACGTTTAAAGTAAAACTTTGGAAATTTCATGTCGGACAAGAACGGTAACCCTTTCCCAGCTAACCTATATTTTTAGCATCAAAAACTTCTGTTCACGGGAACTCACGAACCAATAATCAGATACAGCTGAAATTTACAGAATGCATTGGACTTACGTATGACCAAATTTGAAAGAAGCGATTTTGACTTGTAGGCAACTCTGTGCCAGTGGTGCCATCTTGAAAAATTACACAGAAAAAAACTGCTTTTTGCCCTATGAAATGTGAATAAGTTACTAGATTTTCATTAAATTGACACAGTCGCTGAACCTTACTCTAAACCTTGTTTGGTACAAATTTGGTTGAAAAATTAGATTGGTGCTGCCAGTTTTGGTAATTTTTGTGTCTTTGGTTTTGAAAATTCGCTCAGGAAAATAAAACTTTTTGCCCTATAGCTTCCAGTGCAGTCATGAAATCAATACGAATTTCATACAATTAATGAAACCTATCATAAGCATTATTCAAGCCAATTCCCAAATGTTTCAATTCCCAAAGTTCTGCAAATTTTTCGGATCGCAGCCCCAAACATCAACTTCAGTTACAGTGCTGCAGGCTCTGAGCATTTTCTTCATTAATGTTATATGAGATGCTGCTTTCAAAATTATGTGAAATAAGCAACTGATAACGAATATAATTAACCCGTGTTTTGCTCTCATAAACGTTGAAATTCATGCCAGTGGTAAAATCTGAAACAATATTTGAAACCATATGAGTTATAATGCATACTTGAGACTAAAGTAAAACGTGGCATTTGAAACAGTTTGGCCGTAATAAGCAGCTCGTGTGGTGGAATATGCACTCAAAACCTGGACGATTCTTCTACTGTTCTTCGAACATTAGTGTTTCTAGCGGTTCAGGTGCGCTAGAGTTTTTGTTATTCAAATCGAATGGCAATGACCTTTTCAATCGATTCTTCTGCCTCCATTTCTCCCTTACTTAAAAAAACTCTGACTCTCATCTGAATTCAGAGAGCCCACGAGGAAAACGCTTGACATAGATAAATTATCCTCTGTTCAGGGATTGAAATTATTTTAAATAAATCACGAAATCTCATGCTCTCTTACCCCATTTTCGCCGTAATCACTTCATTCGTTCGATTGAGGAGAATAGAGCTTTAGGCGCTACTAAAATCAGTGTCTGGTACTTGGGTGATACCGATCTGAAACAACAAGAGAGTTTCTGAAATCTGTCGATTCAAATTTACTACCATATTAATCACCAAATGTAATTGGATTTGAAGATATATAGATCAATTGAGGTGGTATTATGAGTTAATTTGAAAATGTTTTGAAATATTTGTGTGTAGGTAAGACTATTTAATTGATCCTTTTTGTAATGTAATTTGATGATGCTTCAAACAATTTCGGCTTAAATTTGGAGATGGTATTAAATAAATAAATGCATTGATTTTCAACGTGAAATTGACAGTTAAGTTGAGCTTTGAAAGCGACAAAATCGTTGAGACGTGTGTGAAGTCTGTCCATCGAAAATAATATTTGGAGTGAATAATACAGTGATTTAGCGCGAGTTTTTGATTTTAAATTGAAAACTAATCCAAATGTTGTTGAAATTGGAAGTGATACAGTGCACCCGAAGTCAAACGGATAGGATTCGGTGAAAATTTTCCTTTAAATTTTGATTTGAATTTAACTGTTTGCAATTCTGTGTGACTGTTAGACTGTTCAATCTGAGTGGACCCTAAGTACTTTTTCGGAGTGAGCTTTGTGGAACTTGTGTGCCTGTAGTAACTTGTATTGAACGGAGTGGGTAAAGCTTCTTCCCCTCTGTGACTGGTAGACTGTTTTGCGCTGAGTGGATGCTAAGCTACGCTTTTCAGAGTGAGCTTGTAAAACGCGTGTGATTGTGATAGCTAGCATAGAGTGGAGTGGGTGTTAAGCTTGTTGTTTGAGTGTGATTGTTGAACTTAGTAAACTGGTCGAAGAGCTTTGCACTTTCCTAGTGGTGTAGAGCTTAAGACCGATGCTGCGATTGCGTCATCGAATATATGAAATTAAATTAAATTTCTCTACATTGACTTTATATCCTTGATTTACTAAAAACAAAGTTTTTTTTTTTCATTATAAAATAATGACTGAAGAGGAAAAGTGTGGGAAATGTAAAAAACAAATAGCAGAAGAACATCCAGCACTCATTTGCGAAGGTTTTTGTGGCGACAAGAATTACCACATCGGCTGCATTAACGTTACCAAAGCGGAGTTTGAACTGATAAAAGAGCTTGGCAGTAAGGTTAAGTGGTTCTGCAAGAAATGCGAAACAGCGCTGCGCAAAAGTCGTGAGGACAGAATTACGCTGCAGGTGGAAAAAAATCATGAGCTTTTAAAAACAATTAGTTGTAAAATTGAGGAAATTACGAAAACAAGTGTCAAGCCTGTCCCTATTCTCTCATATGCAGATGTCACCAGAGCAAAGCCATTTAGTGCAATTAAAATGAAAAAATTTAACAAAGGCATCATCATTAAGCCTAAAAATGAGCAAGATGCTGCTAGTACGTTGAGTGACATTAAAAAAAAAATCAACCCAGTAAAATTGAAAACACCTGTTGAATTTACAAAACAACTTAGAAGTGGGGGTATATTAATTAAATCCAATAACCAGCAAAATACTGAGGTTCTAGTAAAAAACCTAGAAGAAAACTTAGGAGCGCAATATAAAATCGAATGTACCAAGGAGAAACTGCCTCGACTGATGATAAGAGGACTCCAACAAAAATACAGCACGAAAGAGCTGAAAGAAGAAATAATTAGTCTTAACCATAACATAGACATTAATGATAAATTTGAGGTGGTACATATGAGGCAGGCAAAAAAAAACAAATAAATGGATAGCTTTTGTGGAGGTTGGTGGGAAGCTATTTGAAAGAATGGTGAACCAATACATCAATATCCATTTCGGCTCCCATTACGTTGTTGAAGACCACAACGTAATACGATGTTTTAAATGTCAAGGATTCGGCCATAAATCCCAAACATGCCAGGCAAAGGAAGTGTGTGCTAAATGTGCTGGTAATCATCTTACTCACGCATGTACAGCATCTTCTTTAAAATGCAATAATTGCATAATTAAAAATCATCTGCATGCACAACATCGCGCAGACAGTTATGAGTGCCCGGAATTTAAAAGAATGATTGAAGTTAACCAAAAACGAATCAATTATGGATATTAGATCAACAGCAAACGAAAAAAATTGTCTTTTAAACATTTTCTACGCAAACGTTAGAAGCATTCGAAATAAAATTGACGATATCAATATTTATTTATGTTCCAACAAAAACATCGATGTTGTAGTTTTTAATGAAATATGGATATATAGCAACGAACAGGAACTCTTTACGCCGAGAGGATATACAGGCTATTTCTGCACAAGACAATCGGGCCGTGGAGGAGGCACAGCAATACTTGTGAAGTCAAACATTCGCTCAAAGCTTGTCAGCATGTCTGATAAATATAACACTATAGTAGTTGAGCTTGCACTTAGTTCAGGAAAAATTAACATCGGCACCTTTTATAAAGCACCAAATGAAGAAGACCATCGCTTTCTCAATCATATCGACGAATTCTATTCGACTATCGATAAATTAATCACTGTAGCAGATACAAATATTGATATATTAACATCTTCTACCATATGCAGCGAATATCTCGATATAATTGCGACAAATAATGGAGTCGTATTTAACAAGACAAAGCCAACACGCATCACTATGACGTCCAAAACACTACTCGATCATGTGATCATAAAACATCCTAACATGAGTGAACGTATGTCTTACAATGATGACGACTGGCCCGGCTTAGACCATAAAGTAATTAACTTATCCATCAAAAATCTCGTCAAAGCTAAAATACGGCCTAAAAAAATATCGATGAGCAGAACCAATAATAAAGATTTCTTAAGGAACTTCATAGTTAGTCTCCAAGGGTCTCCAACTTCGGACTTTGATGAGCTGATTGAGAAGATAACCGAAGCTAAGGTTAAAGCAACAACAACAAAACAAGTTCGTGTACGAGTACAATCTTGGATCACTAGGAATGTAATTGATGCTGCAAATCGAAAACGAACTGCTTACAAAAAATACAAAGCAGATCCAAACTCCACGTCCCAGAAGCAGATCTATTTATCTATGAAGAAGGATTCGAATCGAGCTATCATGGAGGCCAAAAAACGTTTCTACAGAAATAAGTTTGAAGCTTCAGCCGGAAATACCTCCAGATATTGGCAACTAGTAAATGAGCTCTTGTCTAAGCAACAAAACAAATCTTCAACGTGCATAGAAGAACTGTTGATAAATGGAACATCCATTACAGACCCTGAAGAAGTAGCACAGCAGTTAAACAACTTCTTCGCTACCATTGGAACACTTGTCACCGAGCAACTACAACTTTCATCACGATCGAGTATTCATATTGAGCCTAATATGTGCACTTCAATTCACTTGCGTCCCACGGGTCCTGTTGAAATATCTGAAATAATCGACAGCCTTAAATCAAAGGTTTCTCCTGGTCTGGATAGTATAACATCGGAGGATATTAAATTTCTAAAAAATCATATTTTGGAGCTTCTAACTACAATGATAAATAAGCACCTAGCAGCTGGTACATTCCCTGATTGTCTTAAACTAGCGAAAATCACTCCAATCTTCAAAGGTGGTGATCCAGCAGATCCATCAAATTATCGCCCAATAGCTGTGACAAGTGTCCTAAGTAAAATATTTGAAAGAGCCATTCAAAAACAATTGCTTCAATTTATTAAGACTAACTCCATTTTGACGCCAATTCAATATGGCTTTCAAGAAAACAGTAGTACACTAGCAGCAACATTAGATGCAGTACATTTCATCAACAATGAATTGGATAAGGGCGACTATGTAGCGGCAATCTTCGTGGATCTGAAAAAGGCCTTTGACACCATTAACCACGACATACTGCTTCAGAGGCTCGAAATATACGGAATCCATCACAACTTCAAGCTGTTGATAAAAAATTATCTCTTCAACAGGCGTATTATTACAACTAACAATATGTATAAAAGTCAGGAATGCACTATAAACATCGGCGTTCCTCAAGGATCAATCCTTGGGCCATTACTGTTTTTACTGTACATTAACAGCGTACAGGACATTCATCTGTTGGGAAAAATAGTTTTATTTGCTGATGACACACTACTGCTGTATTCCGGTAAAAACGAATTAACTCTCCAGCAAAATATAAATGAAGACCTAGGAAAATATTGGAATTGGCTCGAACAAAGTAAATTAATAATAAACATCCAAAAGACTAAATATTTAGTATTCCAACAAAAAAACAAGCAGCAAATTAATCCGTCATTACAAATCAATGGAATACAATTGGAAAAGGCCAACTCAATTAGATACTCAGGATTAACTTTAGACGAGAAAATGTCTTGGCTACAACATATCAATAACATCAGACTTAAAGTAGCGCCTATGATAGGAATCCTAAAAAAATATGATTTTTTATCTCTCAACATCAAACTTGACATATTCAATGCATTTATTTTGTCGAACATCTCTTATGGAGCAGTTTTGTGGAAGCAAACATCGAAACAAAACATCGATTTGATAGGAAGACTAATCACTAAGGCTATCAAGACTATATACAAAATGCCAACTTTGACTCCAAGCTTACATGTGTATCGTGAAACAGGACTACTAAGCATACAACAAATAATGTGTCTTGAACAAGGAAAGCTAATATTTAAGATACTTAACAAAAAACTCAAATGGCCATATGTTATAAGAAATGTTGGAGAAATAACTCAGACAGCCACAAGATCGGCGAATAACCTTGCCATCAAAAAAGCTAGGACAGATCGTTTGAAAATGGATCCAGTGCAACAGTCTTTGGCTTATTACAATACCCTACCTGAGGATATAAGAAAATCAGCGAATTTGGTTAAATTTAAGGAAAATCTACGATCATTCCTTTTACAAGGATAATGAAGACGCCAACCAGAGTTTTTTCTAAACTTTTCTCTGGGCATAAGTCTTGACGACAAGAAACAGGCGATATAATCTGAAGACGATAGTTTATAATGCAGTGCTTTCTCTTATACCAATATTTTATTGTCTGGGAAGTACGAAGTTAACATATATTGAGGAGAATTGATGCACACGGACCGTGCATTTTGATTGAGTGATGGAGAGAGTGGAAGGAAGGAGGTAAAAAAAAAAAATAAAAAAAAAGAAAAAAAATCATGTTTAGGTGTTTTTCAAGTTTTAGGACGTTTTCTAATTCAAAAGCTGGGAGTTACTTTTTGCGCCCAGCGTGGGCTATGAGAGATTAAATTTTGTATGCCTTCCTATGTACTTGAGATATTTTTGGTGTTGATGTGGTGTTTTCACTCGTAAGTTTAGTACTGTCTTCGATTTCACGTGAAATTTGTTTCGGTGAAAATTTAGCTTGAAAATAGGCAAGAGTTGTCCTTAGTGCTTAGCGTGGAAAATTGCATGGAAGTTGATTTCGCTTTGAAAATGCAGATGACATTGACTTTTGTCTCCAATCATTTCACGCCAATTTAGTATGTGCAGTTTATTCTTTCTAGCTAAAAAGTGACTTTTGGCTGAATTGTTTTTGTGGGATGATTAACATTGAAACTCAATCGTTCTGCGGAATAAGCCTCCGAAAGTATAATCAAATTGAATTGCTTTTGTGTGGTGATTAAAGTATGCACTATGAGCTGATATCTGATAAGAATCAGTGCATACTTTCGAAACCACCTTGTTAAAAAAAAATTTCAGTTTAGAACATACTTGACGATTGTCTTTATTTATTTACTGTGAGACTATGCAACAGATGCCCTGTACCATTTGCGCCATCATGTCCTTCATCATGAATGAAGTTAATCTTGCGTGATGATCAGGAATTGTCCATTTGCTATGGTGGCTTTGGAGATTTATATTTGATTGGAGATTCAGTTATACTTTTAGAAGTAGCCGCTGGTTGAAGAGAGGCAGAGTTATCTCGCGATATTTGAGCGAAGGTTTTCTCAAAAACTTTTGTGTTGATTTTTGGGCAATTTCCATAGGTTACCGGATGCTTCATTCGATGGCTGATACCATTAAGTTTCTATTTTGGGTGTTCATGGGAGAGTTTGTGGTGAAAACAATCACTTTTCGCGCATCAGGATTGTGCGTGGCGATTATTGGAAAATGACCGCATTGTTGGCGATTGTGGCATTGTCTTTGCTCAATTTGCTCTTTTTACTAATGTTCGAAGAAGAACATTATTATTAAAATCACTTTGGCCAAAAATTCATATTTCTATATATATATATATATATATATATATATATATATATATATATATATATATATATATATATATATATATATATATATATATATATATATATATATATATATATATATATATATATATATATATATATCATCAAAAAATTTCAGTGAAAAAATCTCAGGAACGCGCCATCCGATTAAGCTGCAATTTTCAGAACACATTGGTGTATATGCAGAATAGTGCCAGGTCTCAAAAAAAGTTAATAATCTTTAACCCTTTGGCGCCGGCGGCCATTCTAGTGATTTTTTTAATATACCTATTATTCCGTACAGAAATAATTTTTGCAAAAATTTAGTTGACGACATAAATTTCGAACAAGTTTTACATGTGAATCGGATAACGTTTTGGAATTTTTTAACCCCATGTGTGCGCTGGGTGCCTAAAAAGAGAACGGGAAAATTTGAAAATTTTTAAATTGCCATAACTTTTGACAAAGCTTTTCAATCATTACGAAATTTTCAGGACATGTTTGTTTTATTTAGTTGTAGATAAGTGTATGTTTTGATGAGCGTGCTGGCAACCCTGTAGCTAGGGCAGGCACTGAAAATGAAAACATCCAAATCATCGTCTCTCTTGAAAAAATGTCGTTTCTTGAAAAAAAAGCCACTCATATGTAAATTTTGTGCTTTGTTTATATAAAAAAAAAAAATTTATATGGTATAACGGGCACGCCTGGTAACCCTTGCCCAAGTAACCTATATTTTTAGCATCAAAAACTTCTGTTCACGAAACATGAACAGAATTTATTGAAATTTGAAGAATGTATTGGCCTTAAATAAGACCAGGTCTGATGGAAGTGATTTTGAAATGCGGATGATTCTGTGCCAGTGGTGCCATCTTGAAAAATCACTAAAAAAGATAACTGCTTTTAGCCCTATAAGTTCTGATTGAATCGTTCGATTTTGACGAAATTCGCACCGTAGCTGCACCTTACTTCAAACCACGTTTGGTAGAAAATTAATTGAAAAATTCGGTTGGAGCTGCCAGCTATGATAATTTTGGTGTCTTAAATTTGAAAAAATAAAAATTTGGAAGTGAAAACATTCAAACCATCGAATATCCTAAAAAATGTCTGTTTCTACAATAAAACCAATCTGTATACAAATCTTATGCTCAATCTACACAGTCAAAGTAAAACTTTGGAAATTTCATGTCGGACAAGAACGGTAACCCTTTCTCAGTTAACCTATATTTTTAGCTTCAAAAACTTCTGTTCACGGGAACTCACGAATCAATAATCAGATAGAATTGAAATTTACAGAATGCATTGGACTTAAGTAGGGCCAGGTCTGATAAAAGCGATTTTGAATTGTAGGCAACTCTGTTCCAGTGGTGCCATCTTGAAAAATTACAAAGAAAAAAAAATGCTTTTTGCCCTATGAAATGTGAATAAGTTACCAGATTTTTTTTGTTTTACCAGATTGACACAGTAGCTGCACCCTACTCTAAACTCTGTTTGATAGAAATTTGGTTGAAAAATTCGATTGGTGCTGCCAGCTATGGTAATTTTTGTGTCTTTGGTTTTGAAAATTCGCTCAGGAAAATAAAACTTTTTGCCCTATAACTTCCAGTGCAGTCATGAAATCAATACGAATTTCATACAATTACTGGAACCTATTATAAACATTATTCAAGCCAAATTTGGTTGAAAAGCCATGATAGGGTTGCCAGCTATTGTTGGTTTTGTGTTTGTTTGCAATATCTTTATTTTGCGGTTTTATCGTAGAATTTTCAATTGGTTATGATATTGTAGTGACAATAAACAGCAAATATTAAGCTTTCGATTATTTGAAAAAACTCGCTGCAGGTAACCCTAAATTTCTTTATACTCCTATAACTTCAAATGTAATATAACAACGTGAAGCAGATGTTATATATTCTTGGCTTTGATACTGGCGAAAGGTTGCCAGCACGAGTCAGTTGTGTTACTTTTGTATCAATAAATGCTTACAGTTAGTATTCATACCGGAAACATTTACAATAAAAATAAATAACCGATGTTTCAATTCCCAAAGTTGTGCAAATTTTTCGGATCGCAGCCCCAAACTCCAACTTCAGTTACAGTGCTGCAGGCACTGAGCATTTTCTTAATTGATATTATATGAGATGCTGCTTTCAAAATTTTGTGAAATAAGCAACTTATAACGAATATAATTAACCCGTGTTTTGCTCTCATAAACATTGAAATTCATGCCAATGGTAATCTCTGAAACCTTCCACCATATGAGTTATAATGCATTCTTGAGACCAAAGTAAAACGTGGCATTTGAAACAATTTGGCCGTAATAAGCAGCGCATGTGGTGGAATATGCACTCAAAACCTGCACGATTCTTCTACTGTTCTTCGAACATTAGTGTTTCTAGCGGTTCAGGTGCGCTAGAGTTTTTTTAGATTCAACTTGGCCAATTAAATAGCAAATGACTTGAATGTTGCTGATATGTTTTTTTTTCCATCGGAAGAAGAACTCTTGGAAGTTTAGAGGGGTCTTTATTAGTTTTGAAGAAAAAAGCTTTATCGGGTTGAAACCGTGCCTTTCCAGATTTAGCTTGACCTCTTTTAAGTTAAACGGCCCACAGACGAGAGATCTCGTCGACAACTAGATCTGCAATATGCGATATCTGCAACGAAATTCTCTGTCTGTGGGCTAGTCTTAGGTTGCATTTTTAGTCTCTGCAACGGTTGCAGTAAATATCAATTTTTTTTGATATTTGGTGGGCGGAGCTACTGGTCGACGACCACGTTGCTGTGTCTGTTGTGATTTTGAGACTAGAATGGAGATCTCATTTGAATTTAGTGTAACGTAATGGTAACATTATTTGAAATCATTGGTTTAACGGACTGAATTGTGTATGAATATGCTCAACAAGAGTCAGTTAGCATAATTCATGATCCCGTTAATGTTTTATATATTTCAGGAAATATTTATGAATAATATCTTTCAACATTTGGCAGCAACGGATATGTAGTTCATTTTCAGTGCTGCTTGCCTATGATGACCGCCAATTAAAATTCAATAAAAAAGTATTTGGAGGGATACATGTGTCTGGACCAGAAAGTATAAATACCTAGATACCCGTACGTAGCTTTACGTGAAACATAATTTTAAACCCTATTAAGGCACAATTGCTGCCAGCTCATGATACATACAAATTTATATTTTCTTCGAAAATCAGTTAATACACCCCTAATACAAACAATTACTGCCTGGCTATGATGATCGCCAATTAAAAATTATTTAGAGGGATCTATGACTAGGCTACAGATGCCTGAAGCAGAAAGTACAAATACCTCATATACCCGAGCATATGTACCTGTTCGAAATTATTTTACGTAAAATATCATTTGCTTACAATGCTTACAATGTATGTCCTCCGTTTTCTTACACGGAAAATTACCTGAAAATACCCATTACAAAGCGTGTGTTGCCTCAACGAAAACAACGTTCGAATGAGATTGCAATTCAAGTTGCGATTACATTCTGTGTCTGTGGCAAATGAATTCAGATCCAGTCGACGACCAGATCTCCGTGTCTGTGGGCCGTTTAAGTTAGTGTAGTTCTCGAGTAATAACAATGAGTTGTTTCTTCTTCAGAGAATAATACATGTGGCATTGTACTTTCAGTTCACTGAAGAGTGTTTGGTGACTTTAGTATGATACCAAGAGCCAAAAAGACCCTTATAGCAAGTTAGACATTACTTCCTTTTTATACTCTTGCCAGTCCTGTCTAGTGTTCAGATTGGTGAAGGATGATTAGGAATGGCTTTAAAGCTACTTCGTGTTTGTCATTTTGACCAGAGGTCTGGGGATTTTGCTGATATACTGAGGATTTTCGGCATAACCAGAATTTGGGAGGCATTTTGTTTCCTGAGGATTTTTCGCTCACTATTGAATTATCTGTTAAAGGCTAACTGTAAGGGCTTCTACAGACATTTCTTGAGTTTTCGAAGTAACTGAGATGTCAGAAGAGTAGGCTTTCGAGCTGAAAATATTCGCAGAGCTTCACATGCTGTATTCTTTAGCATTGAGCAAGGAGGCCAGCTCTGAGGTTGAGTTCTGAAGTCTCCTTCTCTCCACATTTTGAGAGGGTGCATTATTACTTTTCGCTATTTTTACACTTAGTTTTTTTATAAAGTCCATTGTTTTAGTTTTAGGAAGCTCATTGTGTTGTTAACAGAAAAATGCCATCATTGGTGTTACTCAATGTGTTGTACAAACTTGCTTATCACCAAACCTATCCTATCCCTTGGATAACCCAAGAGGTGAGCTTACCGCATCAAAATATTTATGATGTATAAAGAAAAACAAAACAATAAAAAATAAATAAATAAACAATAAAAAATAATACAATAAAAAAGGAACACAGCCAACTAAAGCACTGTTAATACTTGGGCGGAATACTAAACTACTCTAATGAAAAATTTGTCCTAAATGGGTTTTCTTATGTACCCTCCTTCGGGCTCACTTGATGTTCTGGCACAGCGTTCAAACTAGATAGCACGGAAAGAACGGTATTGTGCAGTATTTGCCAGATGGCAGAGTATGGTAGGGAGTGAATGATTTACCGTCAGCTGGCGCCTGAAAAAAGACTAAGCTAAATAAGTCCATTTTATCATATGCAAAAGTAAAATTGACAAGTAAGAATATTCTGCATGCATGCAGCTAATAAATGAAAACATGTTGGTGTACATATGATCCCAACAAGAAACAGTAAGCGTAGCGAACATTCGCTGGGAACAAACAAACTATCTGTAGTGGATAGCATAAAAGTGCCGGAGATATTCTTTCATTATTTGCTTACCATTTTAATACTCAGAATATGGTCTTTCTGGCAAAGTACATGTATATTGACTAGAGGGAATGAGAAACGTATGTTACCGTAGCAGCACTGCTTAGCGGGAAACTTTCTATCTTTTTTCAACTTTCGAATTGGATATTGCTATCAGTGGGGAAATGTCGCATATTTTATCGCAAACGCAAAACACTTTCTTTCTGCGCTATTAGTATGTACGCTTTGACTCTGGTACAATGATAGCTCGTTATTCTCCATTCGGCACGATAGCAATTGGCTTTGTTCGAATGCTAGACTAGGACATTTTGAATATATGCATTTTTTACAATAACTAAAACAATATTTATTTCTTGCCACCGAAAATACATTTTCAGTACATTTTAAGTACCTTTGGTCAACTCTTGAACATATAAATAGCCTTACGAAAAACTTAATATTTCAAAATATCATCCTTTCAATCCTTTGTCACATCCACATCTCCACAAAAGTCCTTTAATTCTAAAAAAATACTAATAGGTCATTCGACTTTCATATCATCACAAAGCTTTTCTGTAATAGAATCACACACATAAAATAACATTCATGTCTTCTGCCAACACATTGAATCTCAGTAAAAAATCTATTCTTTCACATTCGAAAAAAAAAATTTTCTTTTTTATTGAACCTACCAGCCAAGCTACTTAGTCATCGCATTTCCATTTTTCTTACAAGTTTCCCAAATAATTGAAATGTCTGATTTTGGTCGTTCGAAATGGATAAAATCTTGAAATTTCATTCCCAACTCTGAAATCCACACTCGACAAAGAATATATGAGCGTACTTAACCTACTTTCGAACATAAGCGAATTTCACGTGTTGGCAGTCAGACACAATTCAGACATGTGAAAATCCTTTGACAAAGGTATGTTTTGTTCAATTTGCACGGGAAAGTTTTCTGGTGGTATTTTTGTCACATTTCGAGGATGTCAACAGAAACCGTAAAACCCCAATTGTGTCAGTGACGAATAGCGACGGTGTAAATGAGATGAAGACTTATTGTTAGATGCTATCAGGGTTCGATTGGAAAAATGGATGGTGCAGAGCAATAAATGTTGTTCATGTAACTAGATGCAAGAGGTGATTGCTGATTTTTAGTGAATTTGGAAAAAAATTGAATAAGAGAGACGTAAACCAAGACGATATAAGTACGAAATATTTGAGTTTTTTTCAAATATTATCGCAATTACGTTAGTGGAATATGGGGTTAATTCCTGAACTACCTAATTTAATATTATTTAATAAGCTAACCAATAGACATAAATATTTGAGTAATATCATTTTTGTATACACATTTTCATTGTTTTTTTTACAAGTACGTATATTATGGTTGACATTGTATTTTATTTAGCGAAAGTTCCATCTATTAATAGAAATCTTTAGTTAATTAAACTTCATTTTTATTGATATTATGGTAATAGTCTTCCCATTTATTTTTGGGAGCGAAAATATTAGCTAATAGCCTTTGTTGTTTTATACCAAACATTATTTTCCAAATTGAAACTTTGAAGAAACTAATCACAATGAGTTTATATCTGTATGAATAAACAAATAATAAATATTACATTATTTTTTTTATTTTTTTATTACATTATATTAAAATTATATCCATGGATATAAGTCGGAGATGTTAAAATTTGTCACAACTAGCATAAATAAAAATGTAATGAATTCCACCTGCAAGTGGTCACGCCAGTCAAGTATGCACTGTGTGCTGGTGTCTGATGAGAAGCAGTGCATACTTTCGAAACCACTTTGTCAAAATAGAATTTTCAATGTAGATTAAAATTTTTAATGTTAATAAAAAGTTGTTCAATTTTAACCATCCCGCAAAAACATTTCCAATTACAAATAATTTGGCAAAATGTTTCTTTGCTCCAAAAACTAAACACTGTCAACTAGAATCTAACCAAGAATCTAAAATCTAACCAACTACATTTTGTAAATCCAAAATCTTAAAAATAATACATTATATTATATTATCATTCTACTTGCAATTACTCATACAATTTCACAAACAAAAGATTTCAATGAGGTATTCACCAGGACATTTGTCAAAGCATGCTAATACAGTATCCACAGTAGTACCATATGATATGATACAGGAGCTTCTTTTGCTCTCTGTACGCGCAAAATGTTTACGCCGATGAAGGGGAATGGGATGTTTCCGTAGATTTGTTTCGAATTTTCCACGAAAGCTTTCGAAAACGGAATGTTTCAGTAACATGTTTACAAAGGCTATGTTGGCAGAAAATGATTATATGCACAGGAAAGTAGTTTCATGTGGGCTACTGAGCTAACATGTTGTGGATTGGGTGAGAGACATAAAGTTCAGACAGTTCTTGCGATCTTCACATATCGTCACGAAATCATTTGAAATCGAAATGATGAATTTAAATGAGTTTTCATGCGCCTTTTTTTTCTTTTTGATATTTAATAGACTGTTAATTTACGGAAATAGTAAATACAATTCTTATTTTTCGCTTCATTTGGGGGTAGATATAAATGAAAAAAGCTACATTTTTATGTAACATATTTTATCAAATTTTTTTTCTTATTAGCAATCCATTTTATATCATACCCACCATAATATGTTTGAAACCCAAGTCTTATTCCGAATTTCGTGAATTGGAGCTACAATAGTAACAACTTTAAATTATAATAAAATACAAATCATTATTATTAAACATACTTTTCGAGTGGGATATTATTAGAACTTCAAATAATCTCACTTTTCTGCAAATTTTAGTCAAAAATCAACTCAATCCATTTGAAGTCTGATATGTGATCACATGTGATAGTACATACCTACAATTAAATTAAGGATTGCACTATGTTCAAGTATTTATTGTCCACTAGGTTACTGTCAGAGACTCAAAATAATTAAGTTAATGGAAATTCCTTAGTACAATCGCCCAGAAAAGAAAGCCCTACAAAGCATATTTTTTCTCCCGCTAGCCATATCCTTAAAATGTAGGACTCAGAGCTGCAACATGTTTTTTGTCAGTGCCACCTAGTTACATATTAAGAGCTTCCTGCTAAATACCTGGATTCCTGATTTTCCGTAATTTCCTCATTCAAAAATCATACAATCAAAAATCAGCCTCAGTTTTAGGGTGTGGATCTTTATCAACAGCTACTCCCAAAAAACTCTAGCGCACCTGAACCGCTAGAAATACTAATGTTCGAAGAACAGTAGAAGAATCGTGCAGGTTTTGAGTGCATATTCCACCACATGAGCTGCTTATTACGGCTAAACTGTTTCAAACGCCACGTTCTACTTTGGTCTCAAGAATGCATTGTAACTCATATGGTGGAAGGTTTCAGATATTACCACTGGCATGGGTTTCAAAGTTTATGAAAGAAAAACACTTGTTAATTATATTCGTTATCAGTTGCTTATTTCACCAAACTTTGAAAGCAGTATCTCATATAACATCAATGAAGAAAATGCTCAGTGCCTGCAGCACTGTAACTGAAGTTGGTGTTTGGGGCTGCGATCCGAAAAATTTGTAGAACTTTGGGAATTGAAACATCGGTTATTTATTTTCATTGTAAATGTTTCCGGTATGAATACTAACTGTAAGCATTTATTGATACAAAAGTAGCACAACCGACTCGTGCTGGCAACTTTTCGCCAGTATCAAAGCCAAGAATACATCACATCTGCTTCACGTTGTTATATTACATTTGAAGTTATAGGAGTATAAAGAAATTTAGGGTTACTTGCAGCGAGTATTTTCAAATAATCGAAAGCTTAATATTTGCTGTTTATTGTCACTACAATTGAAAATTCTACGATAAAACTGCTTGATAAAGATATTGCAAACAAACACAAAACCAACAATAGCTGGCAACTAGAGATGGGCAAAATGCCTCACGACACGTGAGGCATAGCTCTTTCTTACAGTGCAGCGCCTGAAAAAAGCACAGCATAGTCTGTGAGCGAAAGCTTTCGTTTAAATAAACTTAATGAATTGCGAAGCGAACAGTGTACTGAGAGTACGGCGCAATACTGTAAAATACTCTAAAAAAGAGCGATCAGTGGTGTGTCATGAGGCATTTTGTCCATCTCTACTGGCAACCCAATCGAGGCTTTTCAACCAAATTTGGCCCGAATAATGCTTATAATAGGTTCCATTAATTGTATGAAATTCGTATTGATTTCATGACTGCACTGGAAGTTATAGGGCAAAAAGTTTTATTTTCCTGAGAGAATTTTCAAAACCAAAGACACAAAAATTATCATAGCTGGCAGCTCCAACCGAATTTTTCAACCAAATTTCACCAAACGTGCTTTAAAATAAGTTCCAGCTACTGTGTGAATTTCGTCAAAATCGAACGATTCAATCAGAACTTATAGGGCTAAAAGCAGTTATCTTTTTTAGTGATTTTTCAAGATGGCACCACTGGCACAGAATCATCCGCATTTCAAAATCACTTCCATCAGACCTGGTCTTATTTAAGGCCAATACATTCTTCAAATTTCAATAAATTCTGTTCATGTTTCGTGAACAGAAGTTTTTGATGCTAAAAATATAGGTTACTTGGGCAAGGGTTACCAGGCGTGCCCGTTATACCATATAAATTTTTTTTTTTTATATAAACAAAGCACAAAATTTACATATGAGTGGCTTTTTTTTCAAGAAACGACATTTTTTCAAGAGAGACGATGATTTGGATGTTTTCATTTTCAGTGCCTGCCCTAGCTACAGGGTTGCCAGCACGCTCATCAAAACATACACTTATCTACAACTAAATAAAACAAACATGTCCTGAAAATTTCGTAATGATTGAAAAGCTTTGTCAAAAGTTATGGCAATTTAAAAATTTTCAAATTTTCCCGTTCTCTTTTTAGGCACCCAGCGCACACATGGGGTTAAAAAATTCCAAAACGTTATCCGATTCACATGTAAAACTTGTTCGAAATTTATGTCGTCAACTAAATTTTTGCAAAAATTATTTCTGTACGGAATAATAGGTATATTAAAAAAATCACTAGAATGGCCGCCGGCGCCAAAGGGTTAAAGATTATTAACTTTTTTTGAGACCTGGCACTATTCTGCATATACACCAATGTGTTCTGAAAATTGCAGCTTAATCGGATGGCGCGTTCCTGAGATTTTTTCACTGAAATTTTTTGATGATATATATATATATATATATATATATATATATATATATATATATATATATATATATATATATATATATATATATATATATATATATATATATATATATATATATATATATATATATATATATATATATAGAAATATGAGTTTTTGGCCAAAGTGATTTTAATACTAATGTTCTTCTTCGAACATTAGTAAAAATATAAAGCTGAAAAACAGGGCATATTTCGAAAATATTGAAATTAATTGGTTTGAAGCCTGAAAGTGAGAAGTGCAGTGCATCTACCAGAAGACTTCACCTACAGTACTTGGGCTAGTTTTTTAGGAGTATGCATTGAAAATAATATAGAATGAGCTTGAATTATCATGTCCAATACAATTCAATTTATACTCCATATCCGACTTGTCTGTATAAACATTACTTAGCATTTTTGGTGGAAAGTGATTTGGTTTACTTGATTATCTCACGACTTTAAGTAGTTTCCATTCTCCAACCTGAGGCTAATTGGATGCTGTGAATAAATGCGTTCTAGTTTAACTGAACTCATTTTTAACGTTTTAATTCTTCGAAAATTATTTTTTATGCGCTTCAAATGTCGCCATCATTGTCGTAAAATTACTTTCAAAAAAATAAGACAAACAAGCTGAGAGCAAAATATTATATTTGAAAGACCAATTTATGCTTTAAAAGTTAGATATATCTCAATGTCTTTATGATATATCGAGGGTAATCTACCCTCTTTTTCAGTATCTATTGATGCAGGCCAATAGAGTGCCGATAGAAGTATATCTAAAATCTGGTGAAAAATCGAAACATTTCCTCTGTTCTTCTTAAAAAATCAGTTTTTCTAGCGGTTTATATGACCTAGAGTTTTGTTTTTCAGCTCAGAGTAAAAGTACAAATCAGAAACTTGACCAAAAACGAGCACGGAAAATTGACAAAAAGTTCAATAAACAGACTTTGGATACCAAGAAATAGTTTGAGCAGCAGACTTTAAAAAGTAAGCAGCCGTCAACAGATACAAAGTAGCAACTGCAACAACAGCTAAATAATAATCAAGCTGTGAAATTAGTTCAGCAGCGTGTCAAAACTGAGGGAGCTAACTATGGGGAAGCAGTTGCAGAGTACAATCGTTAGAACGATCAGAAGTGTGCGATTACATTCATGATGTAAATAAGAGGAGCTGCAGCGAAAGTCTTAGGTTGGGTTAGGTTAGTGAAGAGGGCTGCCGGGAACGCGGCCAGCACTAGGCCACCAGTTTGGGACTCTCATAGACAATCACACGCATTCACACTTACAGCCATGGCACTGGCGGGATTCAAACCCGCAGGCCCCGTAGCACGCCGCTTTTCGGTCTGACACCTTAGCGAGCAGAGCTACCGGGCCTCTTAGCGAAAGTTTTACTTGCAGTTCAAGTGGATGATGAATGTAGCAATTAATTAGTGTCCTGGCCATGAGATTAGGCGAATTTCATTTGAAAGAAGTTAACCGGTTGCAGCTAAGAAGCAGTAAAAAGAGCCAGGAGAAACTTTGCAGCAACTGGTAAAAGTGGTTAACACTTTGAGCGGTTAACACTTCTACCTTATTTGCAGTAAAATCCCAAACATTGATGTGTAACTGCGAAGAATACTTTCATATGAAGTGCTTAATCAAGAGGAGTTAAATCTGGCACTAAAAGATGATGATTGACCTATGAAAAAGGTTCATTGATCTATGAATCAGTGAAACGGATGACTCGTTATCATTTTAGAGCTCTTCAAGTGCGCGAAGTAGGCGACGCCAAAGGATAAATTCAACTCAAAAAGCACTGACTGTTGGAGCCCCGCGGTGATGCAACTATGAAAAAAAAGGACACTTAAGTCGTGACTTCAAAGGCTGCGTAGTAAGTAAAGAAAGCAGTGAGCCTAGAATGTTAAGCAAAGCCATTTTTTCTTGGAGCTAGTAGGAACCAAATTCAAAGTTTCAAAAACTGATAGCCCTAAGACCATCATCCATTCTAGGCTGTATTTTCATGAGAATGAGTTCAATCTGCAAGAGAAAGCTAACAATGAACTTTTATACCTCAGCATTGATGTTGGAGCTACTAAATCGATCTTCAGAATGAATTCAATGAAGACAGAGTTTTAGCAATGTAGGTTGATTCTTCTACTGGTGAATCTATATAAGTACGTGGGGCGATCATTCGGCAGATTAAACTTGGAGATTCGGTATTTTGGTATCAGTTCTTAGTAGTGGATACAAATAACGAGTGCATACTTGGAATAGATTTCTTGAGTTGTTATGGTTTTAACTTATATTTGACAGAGGACGTAGAAAAACCATTATGGAGCTGTGAAAGTAATATTTACGAGAAAGTTCAAGTTCTAGTAAAATAAAAGCATGTTTAGTTCCAAAAGCAAATTGTTTCTATCCAAAAACGTGGAAAACCAGGAGACCATAGACTGTTTCATTAAAAATATGAAAATAAGAATATGCATTTTTTTTTAATGTATGATTTTTGATTGAAGTATATGGAAAACTGAAGGAAAACTCGGTAGTTATTACATACATGTCGACGCCCAAAAATCAACTCCAAGATATCCTACTGGTGGGAAAAAACGACGCAGATATCGAAACCATATGGACAAAGGTAAAAGAAGGAATCAAAACAGTAGCAGAAAAGACCTTAGGACATAAACGCCAAAACCCTCGGAATGACTGGTTTGATGATGAATGTCAAGATGCTATTATAAAAAGAAATGAGGCTAACAAAGCGTTAATCCAACGACCAACACGGGCTAAAACCGAAAATTACAATATCCTCTGGCGACAGGCAAAAAAAAATGTGTCACCAAAAGAAACGCCAACTTACCGACGACAAGATCCCGCGCCGACGACAAACTCAGCAGATTCAAATATCCCAGAAGCAGACCAGGATATTTACATCCCTCCACCAACATTCGAAGAAGTTCAGGCAGACATACGTAACCTTCGAATAAATAAAGCTCCTGGAATATATTGAATAACTCCCGAATTACTCAGAAATGGTGGAACTCTTCTTTGCAATATTCTTCACAAATTAATACTAAACATTAGGGCAGCAGAACAGTTGCCAAATGATTGGCGAAAAAGTATTATATGCCCCATTTACAAAAAATCAGAGAAATTACGTTCCGAAAAATACAGAGGCATCGCTTTATTATGCTCCTCCTATAAAGTGTTGTCCAAAATTATTGAACGCAAAATAAAGCCCATCTATGATAACAATAAAGAGAGAAAAAAAAAATAAAGAGAGTATCAAGGTGGCTTCAGGTCCGGACGATCTACGTAAGGTGATGGACTTGCCCTGATGCTATTCCACCTTGCTCTGAATTTAGAATAGTTTAGAAAAACTTATTTCCAATCAGTTTATTGTATACGTAGTTTACTAAAATAAAAACTTTGCTACTGAATATGTACGCAGAGTGAATTCTATAAAAAATCACTTTGAACACTTATTATTACATAACGTAAAATTGTAAAAATATCCTTAAATAATTGTGAAAATGTTTAGTTCATATTGCTCACCACTGTCTTCCCATACATAACCTAAGATTCAATTGCATACCAAAGCCATCATTTAACTTATTTATTTCCCATGATATCAATTTATCTCTCGTTGATATGCGATATTCGTTATCAGAGTCAAACAAAACCAATAATGCATATCTTTCAAATTCAATTCATGAATTCAAACTACTGATCAAATTCAATTCAATCGTATTGCATTTCCTGCACAGCTCTCAAGTTGCTCAAGTTGCTCAAGTTGAGTTGTCTGGGTGATAGTTAAAGCTCTTCTTCACAGACAATACAAGTGCCCCTGAATCTTCCCACAAACTAACATATACAACGCATCCATAGAGAAAAACAAACCATAGCCTAACAAATCCTCTTCGCCGAAATACAGCAGCTATTTCTTAGCATCATCGATTTAAAAACTCCTGCGACCAAGCGAACAACTTTTTACACTTCAATTTGTCATCGTTACGAAAACCACTTGTGGATAGACTATGTACCACTACGGCTACCAAGTCCTTACTACTCGTCTTTGCTGTCTTGGTCGTCAGATGCCCTACCACTATCAACGACATACCGGCACCATCAACATACATTTTCTCTATCACTAGTCTTCTGTTCCCCTTGGCCTTACCTACATCCTTGCTAGTTGCAAGCGAAAACTTTACGGAAATTGGATGGAAGCGAGCTTATTCAATTCTGCAGTGTAGAAGAAAGCAAGCGATTCGATTCAATTGCTGACAGGATATGAACTCTTTTGTGAAATGTAACAAAAGCAATAAAAATCCTTTTATCATTTGACACAATATGTAGAAGGGTTTTCCACGCATGCACTGCAGCACAACACACCGCAGAGCAGAACATGACAATACAACAACGTGCAGTATTGAACGCAGTCAGGATACACAGGATATTTCAATAAGCAGACGATCACGGTAGAGCTTCGGTATGGAAAGTGTTTGCTAGATCTCCAGATAAGTATACTGTTGGAACACCAACGCACAAACATCACACACACGCTACATATATGAACTCGAGTAATGAGTAATCTCCTCAGCTTCCAGCATAATATGCTTACGGCAGACATATTTGCCAAAATAAGGGATTTATGCCTCAACGGTTTCTTAAAGGCAAATTGATTGTATGTTTCGTTGTGGCATACAGATGGACTGACGACAAACAAACCACTTCCTACACACTTTGTAGCAGATCTAAAGTTGCTCTGCTTCTACAACTAGCAACAATTTGAATGTCTTTTCGATGTAACTCGATTGATTCGGATACAAACTCAAATTTGTGCATGATTCTAACCGTCACTTTCATATCGAATTTGACGCAAAACTAATCACTCCTGCTATTCAGATCAGTGTGGCCAACTTTTTTCCAGTCGTTGTAGATAGAATTTAGGAAAAACATAGACATACACAGCCAAGCACATTACACATACAAGCACACTTATTAATATTAAAAAAAGGATTTTGGCGACTTAATTTGCGAAATACGCTGTTATTGATTCTAACCATAACACTTGCGTTGTCTGTCATATTTGTTATATTTAGGTTGTAGTTTTCTAAGCACGTGTTTATGGCAATAGCAATACTTTCAGTAGTTCCACTTTCTAGCTCAATCAAAGCCAAGTAAATTGTAATAAATTTGCTGAATCTCACTAAAATGTCCGTAGTGTCATTAAAATACAAGAAATAGAGTTGGCGATATCTGTCTTTAAATCCGATTTGAAGTATGGAAACATAACGCTTTTCACTATGGCGCTGCTTTTAATCGATGAACCCCACACCTGCTCCAACTTTTGGACTCAACTGCCAGTTTCTTCCACATTTCACTCAAATGGTCAACTGATCTTAATGCGCAACGGTTCACAACGAAAATACACATTGTAGCATTGATTTGTTGCCGATGTTGTTTTTCAGGTGCTGCTCCCAACGGAATAAATATAGTCTATATTTTTCGCAGTGTTGAAAAACTCTACATAATGAAAAAAAAAACATAGCTAGCACATTTCTTACGCTTGGTTTTACTACTGAGCACAATTCCTAATTTCTTCTAGGGTTTTGTGCGAACACCTTGTCTGCGTTTAATTGCTACTTTATGTCTACGCCTGCATTTTTCGGTTCTTGTCTTCAAATTTAGGCAGATAATGTGTATTCAATTTTAAACATATTTCATTGTCCTACCTATTTTAGACTATTCCAAATGAGTTAAAACTCTCGGTTTTTCTTCGCACCGAACAAAAGAAATAAAACTGTTCGCAGAAGATTATTATTGTTGTCCAGAGAGACATAGTAGTAGTAGTAGTAGTACTATTGTACTACCCAAAACATTAGCGATTACCTTAGAAATTGAGGAAAATATTTTCAAGCACTGAGTGTTTTAAATATCAATAAGTTAGTGAAAATTAATTCAATCAAAGCAAAAATTTAAATTATTTACAATCTATAAATTAGTAGCTAAAATTGTAGCCAATAGCTAAATGAAAAATTTTGTAGCTAAACAGATTCATTTTGTAGCTAAATCTAGGTATAATGTAGCTAAATTGGCATAACTGATTCAGATTTGGTCTGAGCATGTGCCGAATCTAGTTCCGAAACTAACTTATACATATTGAAGTGAGAAAATTCAGTCTCTGGACGCGTTTACATGACTTCAGAACTGAGTGAGTTTCTCGGAAAAGTTATTTATGATATGTCAGAAATGATTTGTGCCAATATGTCTTAGATCTGAAGGGTAACTTGAGTACAAGCTGGTGGGGCTAGTCATGAAAGTTTGAGTTTTGATGATGTTATATTAAAGAAGTTTTGTTGATTGAGATTTATGATTATCTAAACTAGACATATTTTCTGAGCTTTATTGGAGTTATATGAATTTTCAAGGATAAAGCCAGGAATTTAGTATGAATTTTGCTAGTCACATGCATTTTCGGTTGATTGAAATCGGTACCTAAAATAGATCGCGTTTGAATTTTCTGGTAAAATTATTTGTTTTCAATTTTTTTTCCAAATTTCGATGTTATGTCTTATCAGCCCCAGTGTTAACCTCTTTGTCTTAACCCGAGCTGCCTGAACTACTTGGGCTTGTTTTTAAAATGTTATACCTTTTGAGTATTTATGCCATCTTAGAGCTCACATTCCTTGATTGGTTCGGAGATTGTGTAAATTTTATCAAATTAAAATTTAAGTAAACAATTTAATTAAACAAAACAGTTCACTTCAAAAAATACTTCATTCTAAGTAGCTTCAGAAGAAAAGTGTATCGTAGGCTCCGATCACCATTCGAGTCAAATACAAACATCAGTTGACCTCTCTGATAGCCTCAGGACATTTTTTGGTAGAATGAACTTTTTTGAAATCATTTTGCATATAGAGTCCAAAAATTGTCCAAAACTATGTCCCGGTAGTTTAGTTTTCCAGCAAAGAAAATGATTGCACTCAGTCAAGCAGGGATATTATTATCATAATTGCTTTTGAGCTTTCATTGAACTCTATGCTTGTAAATTTTCATATTTTCAGAATCTGTAAAATTGATACTCTGCTGTATTTTACTTTTAAAATTACTAGCTTTAAACTGTAACTTTGGTTAATAAGATTAATATAAACTCTCAAACAATTGATTATTACTATTAAAATATCTTCTGAGCTGATATATTTCAGTCTCTTCAACGAGGCATTCACTAGAGCTTCGAATTAAAGGTTAGCGTATGGCAAAAAGTACAATTCATTAAAAAATTAACGTTTTTTTATTTTAAATATTAAATAATTCGTTTGAAAATATTTGTCGAATATATTTTTTGTTAAAATATGTAGTTCTTTCTGAGTCAAACGAAAATATTGTTCGGTACTTACTTTGAAAGAGCTTATTTGTTAATTATGGGAAGCAAGTATTCTTTCAATTGTAAGTACGCCATCGGAAGTTCTAGGACCAGAAACACCTTGACAGCAACTGCCCACGAAAATGTCAATGCTTAAAAAATTCAAACAGTTACCGATTGCTTCCATTAAAAGGTTTTTATCATATGAAAATTAAAATAATATAATACATAATTGCAAAACAGCGACAAACTATCCGGTTTTAACAGTCTTTTGTTAGCATCTACACCAAAAGTATACCAAATCTGCTTCTCGTTGCGATCAATTTGGTCTTCACCCATTATAGCTTTATGCATATGAAAATATTTTGAGAGCTACCACCAAAATTTAGAAACAAATTGCCTTAGTTGCTTAGTTATATCGTAAGGTGCTTGCCATATGAAAATATTTCGACAGCATCTTATGATAGAAAAATGATAAAAATACACCGAACTGGCAAACCTCTGTCAGCACCGCAACTAAAACTTCTTCGAATTTGCTTTATGCTTAATAAACTTGTTCTATGAATTTTCTTTCATTGCAATGATTGCATCGGAAGTTATATGGATGGAAAGTGCTGCAAGTCGCTAAAAACTCAAAATGAATGAGATTCAAACATATTTTGCGTATATTCATTGCAGCGAGGTTACAAGTTGAAAATGTATTACTAACATCTGTTAGTGCGAAAATAACAAAAAATATAGCCGCTAGCAACTCTATCCTAGTTTTGCAAACCAAAAATCTGTCAAACTTGGCGTTCATTAACTTCAACCTACAGTATGACTTTCGTTTAAATCTGCTGACTGCACTTTTAGCTGATTCCATTCCCGTCCATCTCCTATAGTCAGCTGATATCTTCGGATTCAAGCAGATGGTGTAGCTTGCGGTATCCTTACTATATAGCTGTGACCTAAGAATCTTGACTCGTAATGTCCTGATTCCTTATGCGTGACAGGAGTTTTTGTAGCTTTGCTTCTAAAAAAGAGGTCAGGCGCAGGAAAATGAAGTAGGACACTTAACGCAGACGAGGGTGTCGTCATATCACCATGTGGATCCAGTGTACTACGTTTTACCCAGTATCATTTTGTTGGTGCCAATCCCTTTGCTTGCCTTCTTTAATCTTTTCTTTAGATTCATCTTCCAGGTAAGCTTGATGTCTTGAATCAGACCCAAGTAATTGATGTGCGACTTGAGATTCAATCTTACTTCGCCCGAGTTTATTAGTTCTATATCAGAAATCTTGTGTTTACCAGTGAAGAGTAAAAGATTAGTTTTATTGGAGTTGATGCAAAACACTACGGTTTTTGCCCACTTATTAACCAACCCCAGAGCATATTTGTTGATTTGGCAAAAAGCGTGCGGGAACCTACTCAAGACTATGTGACTATCGGAATAGGCCACAATCATGAGTCCCTTGATTTTCAACCTATTTGAAATTATATTTGCTACCAGGTACCGTAGGAAAGGAAATAGAGTGTTTTAGATGGCCTTACTTCAAGTACAGGTAAACACTCCTTCTAGCGTACACCATTTTACCTGGCCAAATGCGGGTAAAGTACTTCATCAGACTCTTTGTTTGCCTGGAGTCCAGGATCTTCCAATTTCACGTTAGAACGTCCAAACACTACCTTTGCAGCAGTTTCAGAGCCACTTGCAGTTTCACTACGCATGGCACTACCACCTTCACTCGAGTAATATCGGAATGTGCACTAGCTCCAAAACAAGTCACTGACATACCCCAAGTTAGTTTTGAGCTTCTGTTTTGCACCAGTGATACATGAGGTTGCCGTTGCACTTTACTATCATAACACCTCTGAATCAGTCCACTCCGTCAGACGAGGGCATGGTTGGTTCACGATATTTCTCCATTCGGGAAAACATCGTATAGAGCAGTCCTGAGTCATTAGTCTCAGAATCTACAACGATCAATCAGTGCCACGACTAGGTAGCCCACAAAGCTACCCTTCAAGACCTTTACTGACTTAGAGGTAGAAGGTTATCAGCAACCCCTTGGATAATTGCAGGATAATCTCCCTCTGCAGGTCTTTGGTTTTTTGCAGCTAGCTGCTTGCTCTATACGCCTTATTATGCAACGTAAAATCCTTCAGTTCAAGCTTGTTCTTACTGGCGACGTATTTGTGGCTTTTGTGACTGTCGTCTTAGTCCAGTTTAATCAACCCTTCTCCTCCACAGAATGGGATGATTTATCAACAAGTCTGCCAACAATGCGCAGTAATCTTTTGAATTCCATTTAAAACTTTCTTTCTTCTTAACTCGCGTTGGTACCAGGGACCGGGGCATTTACCTCGCTTTTCCTAATCCGAGCCTTCGCATACTCTGACTCCCGCTAGCATTCGTTTTTCGCGGCTTGAATGACTGCCAGTGGAATTGTCTGTCTCTATTTATGTTTTCGATGAAGGTGAAGACTGTTCTAGCGTGAAGTTTCTAATGAAAAGGTCTGACACAGGTTCCACCTCCTCTTTACACCGATTAAAGCATCTTATACCATTAACAAAACATTTAATTTCCACAGTATTTCGGTTGCTAAATATCAACAACCGGGAACGTGCCCGCACAGCTCTTGCGGCTGCCAGTATTGGCAATCGGATTTCCTGCACTATATGTATTTCTGCTTTATCTTCTTCCATAATCAGATTTTGAATAAATGCATCCTCTCCTTCGGTCTGCTCCCAGCAAGGCAGCCATACATATGAGTTGGTGGGCCACTGCCTTGAGACGTCCTCCCACCAACAACAAGGCGGCATGTGCATGTAGGGCAAACAAATAAAGTATTGAGCAGCTATTCAATGGGTCGGTTCTTTTTAATTGCTGAATAAAAAATTTCAGCAAACTAATTTTTTCCTCCCTATGACTCAAAACAAATTTCTGAAAATATTTTTGCTAACATTAGTGTAATTTTGGAAGCATTTTTCAAAAAAATGTACAACAATAACAATTCAAACAAAAAGAGCCTCATTGGATTAAAGCTCTTTTCTGAAAAGTAAGTTTTGCCAATTCAAATAACACTACTAAACTCAATACGAACTCTATTCTCGATCGATAATGAATGTTATGCATATCATATTGCTGTTGAGAGGTCCGAGTTACGATAACATACGTTGATGATTTTGCGACATATGAACACACACGAATAAGTTGGGTAATCCGAGATAATTTCTGATATAATGAACGAACTAAAGTACAACATTTATCAGACTCAAACAAGTTTCGGTTATGACATTGGTTCTAATACGTAAATATTGGCGTAGTTATGCGTACAGATTGATCAGATTATCACTAGCTTCCTATACACAGCAATATAAAATTGATTTGATCGATGAAGAATAGGAAAACTAGAGGAAGGATTCAATTTCAAATTTTATGTAGAATTCGGCGCCGTAAACAAAGGCTGGATATGCCACAGCTTTTTTAACTGATTTATAGAAGATAGTCAAAAACTCATAGAGTGAGTGTACATTTTACAAAATGTCTTCCATAGTCAATGTCCTTGATAAACTCTCACAATTTTTCAAAGTTTTCCATTCAAATTGAATATTTAAATATGCTTGTGTATTATCTAACGTATCTTCACGTACTCGTTCGTTTCGAGTGGTTAGTCACATCTTTTCATTATATTGAAGGTTACCACAACTTTACCCGCGCTTAAGTCATTATACACTACTCTTGGGAAAATTTAGTCAAGCGTACGTGATTAAGAGGATTATTCATTAAATCATTCTATAAAAAGTTACTTGCCTTGATTTTCATTGCAAGGACGACAGGATATAATCTGCGACTTCAATAAATTTCATGAAAGTAGATTGCTAGCATATATGAACTTAAGATGTCCTTATACGTTCCGAGAACGAGTAGATTAGATTGAATTTAAGATGCGTAAAAGTCGCGGACTCATTATTCGGTGGTTGTGTAAGATTCATGATAAATGATCTCGTTGAGATTGTTGAGGACGAAAGTTGTCCTTGGGAATATATGAAGGATTCAGCGAGCTTATGAAAGGAAAGGTTTTAGAGGAATAGAAGGCGAGCTTTGTGAGCTCATTGAGTAAAGAAGAATTTTCGAAGATAATTGAAGAGATAAAATGAGAAAAATGAATGAAATTCACGTTTATGGAAGTTTTCATTTCAATGTTTTCTTAAATTTTTATTCGGCAGATTTATTTCTTGAGAAGAAGAAAACGAAATAGATGTTGAAAGAAGAAAACATGCTAAGTAGATACTTTTCATTGCAATGAATCTGTAAGACTGTAAAATTATTAGGGCAGCAATTCATTTTGGATGTGATTGGACTCATGTACCAATTCACGGCTAGGTCAAATGAATGTCTTGAATTGAATATTTTTTCTGGCTTATACATACTATAATTGCGGTAGCTCATAAAATATTCCTAATTGCCAAACACATAAAAAAATCAAAGCCCCCGCATAAAGTTTATTGAAACAAACAAATGGGCAAATTATATGCAGTTTTAAAATGTTGCTGTGTTTCTACTGTTGCTACTGTTTCGTATCTTAAAATTTCACTCTATTTCAATTCCCGTTTAAATCAAAAACACTATAGCAAGTACAATTCACCAATTTATTCAACTGTTGCTAATTCAATTACAGTTTTCTGATTTCAAGTTTAATCTTTCTTCTTGCGTTTAGCTACTACGTTTTCAAAAATGATAGCTATTCGAGGTTCTAACGAATTTCAAGTATCTAATTTGCAACGAATTTGAATTCGACCGATTCCAATGATAGATGATTTACTACTTTTTATTTCAAATTTCTACTCCACTCGACATTTTGAAAAATAACTGGATGTTAAAAATTTCGGTAAATTCAAGAATTGGACAAATACTGGTTATACATTTCCAATATCAACTTTTACATTTAAACAAAGCATTAAGTTTTCCAAATCAGCTGCCTGCCTCTCATCTGGTGTTGATGTTGTGAAGGTGACAACGTCAAATCGCTGTGAAACAGCTACTGGAAAAAATATCCAGACGAACTTATTAGAATATTTTATTCAGCTCTTCTCAATAAAATACTGTTTCAAAGAATTCATAGCCAAATCCCACTCAAAACGAATAAAGAAAACCCTAAGAAAGAAAAATCAAACTGAATCGTGTCTAATTTTTAATGAATTAATGGAATTTCAACATTAAACTTGAAAAACTCCTCCGTTCTGTCTCTGATTGCTGTTGATACCTTCCTAAGCTTATTAAGATTCAATTCACGCAAAACGATTTCATATAGCCAGCACCATGAACAATACTCACTTTTCCATTGAAATTTGTATCTTAGAATAATTTTCTCAGTTCACGCAAAAATGCAAATTTTCGAAATTAGTAAAACCGTAAATCAAAGTCTTCATATCGGCTCATCATCAAAGATTAGCGAACGCAATCTGTGCTCAGACAATATTCGCGGAATTCTATTGCCACGCAAGGAAAATTTTCGTATTTGTGTGAGAGAGTGTGTTGGCAGGCGGCGGAAAAAACAACTTGATTTTCATTAAATTAATTCTGAAGGGATTCGAAAGCGTTGAGAAAGATATAAGGATACAGGCCATTGAATGGAGGCATGGAAATGAGTATGAGAAGTAAAGTCGGATTCGAGACGTGATTGAAACGAGAATATTCTATACTTTGAGAGGCAATACTGTTGTTATTACCACTAACAGAACTCAACATTATTCTGGAACGGTTAGAACTGCTAGAACTATGCAGTCTCAAAGCTCCACCATTTGCAAATATGCTTCAATTTTTCTATTTATTTTTTCAATGCATTTTTTCGTGGAATTTTTATGGCAATTTTCATCAAATTTTGTGTACGATTTTTCAATCCAATTTCCTGTGGGCATTTGTATGATACTTTTCATGCAATCTTGGGTGCAATTTTCTTAGTGATTTTTGATGCGAATTCGTATGTGGTTTACCATTCGATTTCTCCTGCGATTTATCATATAACTGTTGGATTTCATGCTATTTCCCTTGCAATTTTTAGTGTTATTCTTCATATTATTTTATGCTCGTTCCTATTAACTTTTAATGAAGTTTCTGTGGTTATTTTGTATGATTTTTTCCGGGAATTTTGATGTGTTTATTGTGCGTCAATTCATCCGGTTTTAAGTAGGATTTTCCTTATGAGAGATTTTTCGTGGGTTTTTAATTAAATTGTTTATGAAATTGTCTACACCTTTTTCATGCGATTTATCACGTTACTTTTCAATTGGTTTTTAATGCCATATTTATGCATTTTTCCATGTCATTTTTCATGAGAATTTTATTCGGCTGCTGCAATTTTCCAAATTTTTGTCAAATTTTTCATGCGTTTTTTCCATTTAAATTTCTTTCGCTATTTTTGCAGCGTTTTTCCAAGATATTTCATTCGGTTTTCAAGCGATTTTCGATGTATTTTTTCAATGCAATATTCATGCAATTTCCCTTATAATACATGCCACATGGGATTTTTCGTAAGATTTCTTGTCCGATTGGTCATAATATGGTGAGAATTCTTGTGATTTCTCATGTGATTTCCCACGCGATTTTTAGTGCTTTTTGCATTAGATGTTTTGGTCATCCGGTACGATGTTTTTTGTAGATATTAGTGGCGTTTTTTATTTATGATTTTCGAGTGCAATATTTTTTTTTTGTGATTTTCGTACGATATTCCATGTGTATGCTGTCCCATTCAAGTTCGCAGGTGATTTTTTGTAGGCGTTTAATTCGATTTTGCATGTGGTTTTCTATGCGTTTTAATTCAAATTTTCCTAATACTTTTCACGCAATGTTAAATGCGACAGTTCATGTATTTTCATATCTGATATTTCATGCAACCTTTGTGACATTTCTCACGCAATATTCCTTGGAACTTTTCACGCATTTTTTCGTACAGCTAGCCAATAATTTACATATTTTATTTTAATTAATTTTTTTACTCGTCATGTGGGCTGCCAACGAATTTTTGTTCAATTTTTCATAGGACCTTTTTTTAATTTTCCATCGGTTTTTTTTTCATTTTTCTGCTTCATTTTCTAAGCAAAATATTATTTATTATTTGAGTGCAATTTTTCCATTCTTGCGCGTTTTTACGTTAAATTTTCTATGAGTACGATTTATCGTACATTTATTTTTGTAAATGAAAAATTTCATGCGGTTTCCGCGTGATTTTCCATATAATTTTCTATACAATTCCCTTTACGGTCTATATGCAATTTTTGCTAAACTTTTCGTTCGTGTGTTGTGCTATTTTGTGTAATTTTTAATGGTATTTTCGTGTTTTTCATAAATTGTGCCCCCCAAATTTTCGATAGTGCTCGACAGATATCATTTATATAATGGACTGCGTTAAAAATTATAGGGGATGTTATACGAATTAAATTGTAATTAATAAAGTTGTGTATAGTGAACCAAGATTATTCACTATTTTTCGATTATTATGCATTTGACAATTTCTGCAGTTAAGGAGTCTTATGAAATTTCACATGCTATTTAATTTAGCATCTATTTGCTATTACAACTTGTGCTAATTTGTTTTGAAAGATCCAAATAGCTCCAACATACAAAACACACTGCAAAGCCCTTTCTCCATTTCATTAATAAGCTGCTTGTTTCCTACAAAGAAGCATTAATCCTGTTTTCCACCTATCTGTCTATGCATCTATCCACCGAAATATCCACCCAATTCCACTTCACTTTATGTTCATTAGACTGATGAAAGAACTAACGATCTCCTCCCGAAGGGACCAAGTGCTTTTGCCTTTCGATACGTCTTTCAAACAGGAAATTTTCAAATGACTATGCAGCGTTAATGCTATCCAGATCGCTAGCTAGAATACGAACCAACACGATAACTAGGACACTGACGTTGACGACTTTTACTTTAGCATGCAAGAAACGAAATCGCTTCCTGACGACCAACCAATACTTGTATCCACCACGAAACAGAAAGACCATCAGAGCACTCTTTGTCGCATTTCCAAAGCACAATTCTGTTTTAGATTGTATGCTTTCGTTTGCTACAGTTGTTTGTGTGCTTTCCCAATGTAATCCATTTTGATTGCACAGCCGTCAGATGTTTACTGGACTGTCAACAAAACCCCCTCGAGAGTCCTTCGGAGATATATTTGCCAGTGTGGTCGTTGCGGTAAACGTGTATTAGATCTATTAAAGCTCACTAGCATACGATTCATCAACGTCACAATTGTCGCCGTTGTCTTTTGGTGCAACGACAACGGACGATTTTCTCTCATTATGTGTGTTCGCTTTCACTATTTGATGAAAATATATTTCGTAAATTGGATTTCCCAAATGAATTGAAATCGCTAGTATTAAGATAGTTTGCGTACTACGAATAAAATGAAATGATATTCAAACGAACGGAAAGTTTCGTGTAGTCAGGGAATAACTTTTCGATTCGAAAATAATCATGTTAGTGATTGAGAAATAATTTTGCCATCATTGGATAATAATTTTCAACCCGCGTTTATCTTCAGAATCTTTCGGTCTGTCATCGCTTTTATGTAAAAACCGTGTTCCAGCAAATAATGTAGCTTAAGCATTCTCAAAACCATTACTTTGGTATAAGACAAATCACCTCACAAACACTAACCTCACATTTCATGACCCCAGAAAATATTTTCTCCAACACTTTTTGCTCCACTAAAAAGGCACCAAACATTTTATTGCCCTGAAACCATATACACTTCCAATTGTACGACCTTTACGCATATTACATAAAATTTACGTAAGCGTGAACTCTTTGCTCTCAAATAGATGTTTCGCACTTCGTAAGCGGCGTAATAAAAATGAATATTTGAGGGTTTCCACAGTGCAAATTTGATGTTTCCCGACGAAACGAATATTAATATGTACGAAAGATGGCTTATTGCACGTAATGTGTAAGAAAACCACCGTTGTGAAAGTATAGAATAAATCCTGTAAAATTTTACAACTTGCCCGTAATTCGGTTTAGTGGAGCCATAAAAACGCACTGTTTCAGTGGTGAAAGTTTAAAAGGAGATGGTTTCAATTTATAAAAGATTTTTTTTTTTGTAAGAACAGTGGGGTTGTAAAAAAGGGGGTTGGAATATTTTGATGGAGTCGTTATTGTGGCTTTAAATTTCAGTTTGCTAGAATTCTTCTAAAAGAAGTAAAATTTACACAAATTTAGCTTATGAGTTGAAGGTATGCGACTTATATTACAGCAAGTGTGTGTGGTTATCATGATAATTTTGGGTAAAAATAGTAAAAACGATGTTATGTGGAAAATACATATTGGCCGAGCCCAGGCGAGCCGAGTGTGTGGACGGTCCAGACAAGCAACTTTGACAGGTGTCACAGACGCTCGTGCGACTTCCGATCGGAATGGGTTTTGGGCACGAGCCAAGGCGATTCGTGAAGAGCTGTCAAATGCCGTCCACATGTTGGCGACCTCGTCTGACTTCGGCTCGCCTGGCCTCGGCCAATATCTATTTGCTACATTAGATTTATTAGTCATTGAGTTTTATGGCTGCCATGACATTTTAATACCATAGCGCCAATAAAAATAAACATGCTCTTACAATTTAAAAATTTAGGTATTACTTATTTGGTTCAGGAGTTCTACCCACGTTGGACGCATTTTTAGGTATGAATGAAAACCGTCAATTTTCTATAGTTTTTCATCAATTTATGCTTTTGAATAAATTTTTATTTTAATGGAATCAAAAGATGTACTAAATTTAATTATATTTCGAGATGTTGAGCACACATATCATCTTAGTGAGCTTAGTCTAAGCGATGGATATTATTAGATAAGATAAATCAAGTGTGTTGTATATTATTTCAGGCAAAAATTAACCGTTGAAGTCCCATACTTTGATCGAAAAACTTTACTGTGAGCGCAATGCTCTAATCGGAAAATAAGCCAAAACCATTTATTCATAAAAGGGGTTTTCTTCAGGTGTCGCAATTTAAAACTCACCGCTGTCAAATGAGTTGTTGACAGCTGTCAATATCACTGTCACTTTCACTCAGTAAAGTCAAAAAATTGCCATGTGCACTGCAGCAGTGCAGCATACACCGGAGCAGTGTCTACAAATTGTGGAAATTTATTTTCGGGTTCAGTGTTCAGTTGTACAAACTCAAAGATTGCTTCATTACTTTTATAGACCGCATAATTGTCCCTATGTGATTGCAAATTTTCCCTTCACTAAGATAACAAAATCGTCAACATACTTAACTTAGCGCGAAGCCACTGCCTTTGAACACTTGCAGTACTTTTACCGCAAATCACTACGAGAGCAATAATAGAACGTTGCCTTATGTTCAGTCATTTTTTATAGGAGCCCTAAACATGTGTTTATTAAATTTTCACAACTATTTCACGTTGCTAGACCGTAAGCTGAAAAAAGTGTACTCCGAAGAAAATATTGCAGCTTTGAAAGCCAATTTTGCTGACAACCCAGATTTGTCGATTCGTAGGCGTACGCCAGAAGTTGAAATTTGTCTGGCCACTTTGTGGAAAATTTTGCACAAGGATTTTGGTCTAAAAGCTTTCAAAATGCAATTGGTGGAGAATGGGCCAGAAAACAACTAGAAGTTGACGCTCTGTTTCACGGGGAAATTTTGTTAGGCAAAAAAAAGCATAAGCGCCGCATACATAGCAAGAAGAATCTTCGTCAAGTCATAGAGACACAAAAATGTATGGTGCGTACTGCGTGATGGTGTCATCACAGGGCCATATTTCTTTAAAGATGAACATAGCGAGCGCGTTACTGTGTTATGAGCGGTACAAAGCGATGCTAAATCACTTTTTGTTCTCAAATTTGCGTTGAATGGATGTGAGAAAGATGTGATTTCGACAAGATAGCGGTACGTACTACAAAGCGATCGCAGCCACCGACTTCTTGAAAAAAAAATTCGGAAATCGCATTATCTCGAGAAATGGACTCTCAATTGGCCACTGACTTACATTTTGACTCCATTTGATTACTTTGTGTGGATATACATAAAACCGTTGGTCTACGCTGAAAAACCACCGACCATCAACGCTTCAGAAAACAAAATAACTGATGTTATTGACTATATACGGACCTAGCTACTTCAAAAAGTGTTTGAAAAGTGGTTCTCTAGAATTGGCTTCTTAGAGGGTAATTGCCCTGGTCATTCAAAAGTGAATGTACACAGACAAATTCTGCGAAAAAAATAAGGCGATCCAACTGATAGCTTTTGTTTTATTCAAATTTGAGTTCAATACCCTCAAAAAACATCCTCTATTATCAATTTTTCTTCAAATATTAAAATTTCTTCATAATTTTTATGCCACAGCTCAATGGCTTACTCTTACCTCACACATGTAACTTCATACCCTGTATGACATGTACACAAATTGTACATACCACTCTCAAAATACTTCACCAAAAATAATTTTTTTGATCATCTCTATCAATAAAATTGAATACCCAATCTCGAGATCATAAACGGCAGGAAGCCCTATCATTTGCAGTCAAATGCTAAAAAAACTTTAAGGCTACTGGTTTCGAAAATGGAAAGCCACTAAAAGTAATTCTTTGGCTCTTTGTCATCAATATTCAATGAATGTACGAAATGTACGAAAAATCGAACCCGGTACAATGCGCTCGTAGTCGAATTTGGTCAAACGTCCTAAGGCTTCGTTTTTTAATGAAAACTGCTTCCATCCTTTTGTGCAAGTGTATGAGTGGTGAAGCCAAAGAGAACGCATGTTTTTCCTAGTGCATTGTCCGAAACGATAATAGTCAAATTGAACTGTTCGTAAATGTTTGTATCGTGTGGTCTAGCATAGTATGTACACACCAGTGTTCCAGTCAGATCAACAGAAGGGGATTTTCAATGAAAAACGACATACAAGTATATTATTTTCATTTTCCTATCGAAAACTGAACATTTCAACTGGATTTTGTTCGGTCAGAAGTTGTGCTATCAATTTCATTGCTTTTTGAGTTTATTCGCAAAAAAACCACACTCTCTCACTCACTTAGCCATACCCTTATAAACATTCAGTCAGTGGTGAATATACATGCAGGATGTATGTCTATTGTTCCGAGTTCGCCTCTCTATTTTAATTACAATTGTGGCAATTGTAAGGTTTCGTTGACGTCATTCTTCTACATTCGACAAAATGAATTGTAGCCACCGTGCCGCCATCAATGTGGCAGTGAAAATCAGCGAGTGATCATGGTAACATCAAAAGCAGATGAGGAAGCACTATATGCTTTCGGTTTCACAAAAACCACCGCCACCAATGCCATCATCATCATCACCGACGCTAGGTTACTAATGCCGTTGGGATTTTTGTCATACGGATTGGACTGTAATGTATGGTTGGCGTCACCAGACAATTGTTTAAAATGGTTCGTGGTAGGAGTGCTTACAAAGGCTGCAAAATCTTTGAAACTGTGGATGAAATATCTGTATCTGGTCTATTGCTTTTAGAAAGAACTCGGTTGGTAAAAAGATGGTAAAAATAGGTAATAAGGGCTTAAACGTTGTAGTTTTCAGTTGTTATATATGGGAATGCTATTTCGGGATTAGACGTTTTGGAGACTTATACTCATAAAAACTGAACTGATTAGTGATATCTATGGAGACTGCCACCATATTCATTAAGCTTCTACCAGACTCTGCCCTATATAAGAGTCATACATTCTGTGAATTGTAATTGGATATAATTATATATTTCATTTATCTATTATCGCAATCGAATATATTGATCCTCGCGAATAAAAATTTTGAGTGATAAAAATATAGGCGATTTGATGAAGGGTTACCGTTCTTTTGCGATGAGGTATTTAAAAAACTATAATTCAAAAGCGGATTTTTTTAAGTGAAACGATGGGCTATGAGTTTTCTTTTTATGTGCTTGCTGTAGCTACAGCTACAGTAAATTTCGTAATAATCTGATGACTTTAATGAAAGCTATCACGATTCTATATTTTACAAATTGGACAAATTTTTGGGGACCGAGACATTTCAAAAACCTTAGGTGCCTAAACATTTCAAAAACCTTATTATGTATATGTTTGAAACACGTTCAGAATTTATTTTACAAACCTGGTTTTATTGAAAGCAGTTTGTTACTAGAATCATAAAGGCGCTTAAAAGTATCATTAAAAAGCCCGCCGGTTCCATATGGCTGATGATAAATAAAATTTAGTGAAATCTGGCCTGTTCCCCATAAAAATTAATGCACCCTGAACATTTCATATCAATTGCTTTTGCACGATTATAAATAATGTGAATTTAGGATCAAAGTGATTTCAATAGAAATATTTTTCGAAAGTTAGTGAAAACTAAAATTATTTTTCAAGCAGTCATAGAAAGAAAAATGGTCGGTGGGTCAACAGCACATACCGATCGGGATTGGTTTGCAAAAAAATCTTTAAATTAATTTGAAATTTGTCCTTCCTGTGAGTACTATCTATACACCATTTCAACAGAATGCTTACGTATCTTTTGAATAATCCTATTTCTACCCACAACAAATATAATTTGGATATAATGGCTAACAGCAATATATATCGAATCAATGTTCATTTCTGCTAAATTATGTATGTTTATCTAAATAATTACTTTTGATTTAATAATAAGCACGCTTTCTCATACAATCGAAATTCATGAATAAAAATCATATTATTGTGTAATTGACGAATTGAACTTTCTTTTCTTCACTCAGTAAAGATGAAATTTGGATTTATCTTTTTTAGAAGATTGGTTTTTCTTATTCGGGCTTCCCGTCTTAGTTATCAAGTTAGTTATGGCGCTGATTATCAAACACATTGCCCTGTTGCTAACGGCATTCGTTGGATCGGCCACTGCAATCAGGTTTACAGCGTGGATGCGTTGATCACCATCTTTATACACTCCATTTATCCATTTTTTGTCAAATGATCGAATGCGAAATCAGTTTAGTTTCGCGCCAATTTTTATAACCACTCTATTAACTTTTCTCTAGTTTGGCCTCACTCAACTAATTTATCTTTCCTTTTGCTACCTTCTTATTGAGCTTTTGTTTCAAGGTCCCAAAATTCTTTGTTTTCCACAGTTCACTGGTTTTTTTATAGCCCAAAATTACTTTTTATTGTAGTGTAGCCAATAAAAATCAGCACTTCTGCTAATCAACAGGTTGGAACCTACAATTTCAATAGGTTAAGAGATATAACATTTCACCAATTATAGACTCCAACCAGAACTCATTCGTTTGAAAATATTTCGACGTCTTGACAAATGTGAGCTATCAAACTCGACTTTTGTAAACAGCTACTGCTCAATTTGTGTTCACGATCGTGTGAAGATGTGCAAAACAAACGGATGTTTTCAATTGTATCACGGATTTCTTCAGAAGTGATAAAGATTCTGCTTGCTGATCCATAGGAATATAAAAATGCTCATAAAAATCAATTCAATTCATTTATTACAACTAGATATCATCTTATTATTACAGCAAGCATGAATTAATTTTTTAGTTACTGTCCACTTGTGCAGCGTGACGCGCATGCCTTTCTGGACCTTCAGCTCTTCTAACCTGCTCTTGAGTTCTGTGAGCTTGCCACTCCACAAGTGTTTGGTTTTGAAGCAAACCATCCTCAATTTCAAATGACTCAATGTTGATCTTATTTGTATTTATCTTGAGAGGATTTTCTATGAACACCAGAGTACTTGCGTTTGTTTTGAACTGCTCAAATGTTTCGGCGAATCCATCCCTCATTTTGTTTATTGCCATGTTGGAGTAATGTGTGTCAGTAGTTGAATTGGTTTCATCGTGATATTGCTTCAGATTTTCGAAATGAAGTAATTTACCACTCTCCATGTCTTCGACAAAAAGAAGTAATTTATTTTCGAAGCAAACCACTTCTTCAAGCGAGTCATGGGCTGGGTTTTCCTTTTAGTTTTACATTTAGCTCATTTAGTTTCGTTGTGATATCCACCATGAAGTTGAATTTTTGCAGCCATATGTTTTCTTTCAATTCGGGATTGACAATGCCTTTTTCATTGAAGAATCCTTTTATTTCACTCAAGCAAGAATCAAAACGTTTCAATACATTAACCCTGGAAAACCAAAGCACTTTATTTGGCAGAAGTAGGCTAGAATACTGGCTTTCTATTTCTTCAAGAAATTCCTTAAACTGGCGATGGCAGAGTTCTTTTGCCTAAATGCTGTTAATGATCTTAATTACCAAGTTCATGACTTTAACTATTTCGGCTGGAAATGTTTGAGCACAAAGCACCTCTTGATGAATTCTGCAGTGAAAAATACGTGGTTTATTTTTTTGCCGAAGAATCGTTGTTACCCTTTTATGTATGTTTGTCATACTTCTGGCTCCATCAGTTGCTATGGAAACGATTTTATTTGTCGATTTTATAGTCTTCCATGTTTTGCACAGCATTTACAATATCTTCTCCACGAGTTTGCCCTGAGAGCGGCAGCAATCCTAGCAGTTCTTGTTTTAACCTTGGATCGACATATAACTGACGAAAAGCGTATTTTGTGCCGTGTGTTTTATGCTCCAAGGCTCATATGATAAATCAGAAGCCCTGTTGAATGTCTTCCACTTGCATATGTCTTAGATTTGAAGACAACTAAGCAGTTCTGTCTTGTATTGTTTAAGCAGATACTGGCAAATCTTTAATTCTTTTCATGATTTCTCAGTTTTCTTATTTATTTCGGCTCTTATTTATTTCGGAGCTGAAATAAATTTTTTTTAAATTTTATTTAGCTATCTAAAACGGCGTCAACAAACCGTTAATTTAATAGTTAATATCATTAATTGCTGATCTGTTTAAAAAAAAAAGCCAACTTCCTTGAACGCTAAAGTGTGCATACCCTTGAGAAGATAATTTGCTTCTAAATCGTCTTCTTCTTAAAATAATGAGAAATTGTTGTTTCTCGCAAGTGATTAAACTAACCCAGACGCTGCCGAGCTCCGAGAAAGATTGTCTGAAGACTGAACACTACCGTCCGTTGAAATGCTAGCTGAGTGGTAGTAGAGACTAACGAAGGTGGCATTCAGCAGTGGAAGATATTTAGACCCCGCCACGGGGCTGACCACAGCACGACTGTAGGACTGGGCTTGGTGCCCAAACGGCTGTCAACTGTCCGTATACTTTATACTCCACCTATTCTCATTGTCCTCTGTTGGGTGTTTTTATCCCGATTGCAGTATAATATCTTTTTATTAGTTTTAAAAATTAAATTATATAATTATTAATATATGCGCATGGAGCTGGAGAGCCGCATCTTGATATCAAAAGAGCCATAAGATGCCGACCCGTGTCATAGGCTTCACTTGATAGTAATTCATGCAACAGATTTACTGCTAATTGTCAGTTATGCTTCATATCTTTAGCTATACATTCCTATCACTTTGCTCTTGTCATCTACCAATTCGTGTGATATTTGCTTATGGGGGTTTAAAATTTTGCTTTCCGCCACCCAAAACAGGCGCTTTGTAGCAACACAAATCTCGGGAATGGGTCGATAATTTTTTTAGAATTATTACAACTGACGGAAGTTTTTAGTAAAATAATGCTTTGAGAATTATTAATAAGAACTTACATTTTGTGGTCATTTTTCGCAACTTTAACACAATATAACATTTTTACTGTAATGTTTTTTTTTATAAATTGGCCCTTGATTTATTGTATAATAATTAACAATTTATTGTAGAATCTCTGTATCAAATTTCATACCGATCGAGTGATTTTTACCTGAGATCTGTGTTCCTAAAAGTGGAAAAATGTGATCTTTCAGGTGAAGCGTTGGAAGGAACCGGGACCGATGACGCGTCAATTTTTGATTTTTCGATTATGTTTTTGCAATCTACTCAGTAGATGTCGTTCGAAAACGTATTTACTATCAGTTTGTAACCTTATTATATGTGTTCTATTTTTTATGACACACCTTATGACACACTAAAGAGCCATGCCTTCACATCAAGCAACCATAATTCCTTTAATCGCCTCAAACGCTTTAGATTCTAAATTAAAACTTAAATTAAATGAAATTTTAATGAAATTTTGAAGCGGGACAAGTAACAAAATGTGCAGAAAGAGTTGTAGAATTTTGTAAGTCCATAATGTGTTTTTTTTTTTATATTTTTCATTATTTTCAAGGTCCGAACCCTTAAGGCCAAGTACTTGTGAAAATGTTTTTTTTTTCAAAGAAGCAGTCTTATCAAAAAGTATTTTTTCTCCCAAAATCTAACTTATAACATGAACAAAACTCAAAATACTAGCTCATGCAGGATATATTACATTATTTAGATCATTTGCTGAAATTGCTGCTGGATATCTTCTGACGCAACAGTTTGGGTCACATGAATCAGGGACCATGTGTTTTTAATTCTACTTGGTTTTAAAGTAAAACAGAAGCTGACATATCAGAGCACAAACAAGAATGGATCAAATTTTTAATGCTTATCACTTTTCAAAAGTTGAAAGTTTGCCGTTTTTGTCTACACTGTTCACCCGAGTAGGCTCTTTCACTCAAGGCACATTTTTCTCGAAATTTACTTTTATTTCCTATAGTGTGATAATTTATTTGATTAAATTATGGTGACCGTAGCTTGAAAATTGTTGCGTAGATGATTTTTCAAAGTTCGAAAAAAGTAGCTTTGAGAAAAACAAGTTTAAAGTTTCAGTTCACATTTTCTTTGATATTTTCATATTCTTCATCAGAACTTCAAAGTTCATACTGAAGAATAATCGAGAAGACTGTTTTTACTCTTTTCTCTGTGCCCTTCTTACTAGGCAAAATGCCAAAAACTCAATCTCGATAATTTAATCAATATTGACCATTTCAGACCTGCCCCTGACCTTAAACGTAGCTTTAATAAATTTAGGAGCAATCTTGGCAACAGGACGATCAGCAACACAGCTTAGTGTGCGTGGTTTCCCATCCAAACGTCTTGTTCTGGATTGTTCTGTTCTGGGTCAAGTTATAACGTTGAGCTTATTTGGCATATACGTCAGCAACCTTCATCGTGACCTGTTTATGGGCATATCGCAGTTGGCCACAATTTGGTGTTAACGATTAAAACGTTTGGTGTTAACTAATAAAACGTTTCCGTCCTAAAAAAAAAACCCGTACTGATGTTTATGGATTGATTGATCTAGTATTTTCGCGTTACATAAAAAATAACGTTTATAACGTAATAACGTATAATTCGTTTACATGAAAAATAACGGAGTCTTATAAATAGATCGGTCTAATTAGTAGAAGAATACATATAAAGTATGTATAAATAGCTTAAAAAATATGGATCTTAGCGTAAATACAAGCCCATGGTGGATAAACTTTTGAGAGCTATTTCGAAAGAGCTTTTAAAAAGATTGAATGATAAATTTGTCAAATAGAAAGAAGAAAGAAAGCTGTTCATTATCATAATGATACAAGTTTTATACTTACTTATCGAGCCATATAGCTTAAGGCAAGAATAAATACCAAAGGACACTGCATTAAATATGACCATAAAATAAGCGCAGTAGCTTCATACATTCATTAAATTTAACTCAAATACAAGTTAAACTTTGAAATGAGACACTCCTATAAAATCCCTTTTCCCTATGAACTAACCTTTCGCGTTTACCTTTAACTTTCTGATTTAATGGCAAACCTTCTAAATCACCTTCCTCTACCTTTTCATCAAGCTACAACAACCTAAATACATTTATTCTAATCAAGTTAAAGTCCTTTTGTGTTTCGGTGAATGAAAAATTCTCCTAGACTCTAGACTCTCGCTCTGTTTTCCTTTTCCTAAGCCTCTATCACAGGTGGTATGATAGTTTGGACGTATCACATCATCTAGAGGAAACCTCAAAATCTGAAATCTCATAAGCCGTGGACTTGGAAATGCTATTTATATGATAATTTTGGGATGAGAACTATTCTTGATTCATATCCATGTATGAATGAATCATCAACGAGCGCTGAGTTGGATATGATTGTTATTAGAGAGTGTGTAGATGATATGATTGAATATTTTTGTGAATGACTGATTCAGTTGTATGAATTGAGGTTATATTAATAATTTAAGGGTCATACTTCGATTGACGAATGGGGCTTGGAATATATGTTTGGTTTTAAAAAAAATATTTTTGAAGGAAATCGTTTTCAAGAAAGCTAGAAATTCAAAATAAGTACATGCAGAAGACGATTTTTTTTTCGAAAGATTTGTCAATGTTAATATAAATATAGAATTTTCGATGTTAATTAAAATACTAATTTTTCAAAGTAAAGTGTGATACTTTTTTTAAAACTTACAGCATTATCTCTTTATTAAAAAACGCCTTTGCAAATACAGGCATTTTGAAATTTCTAGCACGTGGAAAAAATTGCCATTAATTTTTTAAATTTTTTTTACCAAGTTATTACCCTACTTCTATCAGTCACAGCACAAATTGCAGGATATTTGCATTAGGACTTATTGATTTTGTTCAGACCTCTCCAATAGACACATCAATCAATGTCAATTATCCTTGTCAGTTGGCTAACCGTTTTCCAATTAATTTTTCGCGCAGACAATTGTGCATTTCTTGCTACGTCTGTTCTTTTCGAAATGTTTGGGCAATTTGCAAACTGTACCCTCTTTCTAATCTCCAGCATATTTTCGTCCACTTTCCCCTGGAATGACATAAACAAAGAATGATCTCTGGTCTCTCGAGAGCAACATTATACACGCATATGTAACCTGATTTTCGATTGTCTGTCTTATTTTATTTTTGATACTAATGAACAAATTGAATTCATAAATATTTCATTCACCTCACCTGTCAAGGAAAATGCCAAGGGCTGGAGAAGTAAACATTTTTTTTTGCAGGGAAGCTATGGAGAATGTTCTTGAATTTTACGGAAGAAAGAGTAAAAATATAGACACCAAGTTAAAAAGCTTGAAAGCATTAAACGTGGAGGCGGAATAAATGATGGAGGGTTTGCTAAGCATGACTTTATTCATTATATGCATTATCATTGCAATTATTTCTTTTTATGATTTTATATATACCTTTAAATGCAAATAAAACATATCTCCCTAAAACGTGTCCTTTATTATTTTCAGAATGTTTTTTTTTTGTCGTCAGAAAAATAAGCGCCCACTGACGGTCGGAACTTTGAAATGTTTATTTGCGAAGAGATTATGAATTTTCGTGCGTTATTTCAACTACTTTATTTTGAATTGATTTTAAGCAAAGAAGACATAAGGCGTGTTTTTTTTGCTGCGATACAGAATAGAATATAACTATGCCACGAAAACAACGATCTAGTATAAAACAGCAGTGCATTCACTAAGACTGCCAGAGGTTGCTCTATTTGCTGTAATAGCACACAACAGCTTCAAATAAAAAGAGAAAATAACAAATATACACTACCAGAATCCATAGAAAATAGAAAAAGGACTAGCAGAAAATTACTTCTTTTAAGTTTCTACACATTATGCGGGCTTTTTCTAATTTCCTAATTACCAAAACATTCAACATAACCATGAAAAACCCAAAGTCACCTCACAGCGAAAAATCCAACTTCTCAAGAGCTTTTCTTTTTTCTATCAGCACATTCTATAGTTCAGCACGTGAACTACAAATGAGGAATATAATTTCTGTACTAGTGAATACACTGGTTCAGGAGTGTTGTTGTTTCCCATGCATGTACTCTATTCTCTGCTGCATAGAGGAGAAAAAAACAGGCATATAGTAACTGAATATAATTAAAAATACACTTGTGATAAAAATGTACCCGATTAGGGAGGTACACTGTTCAATAGGAAAATTTTCGGTAGAACTGAAGCAAGTATCAGCTAAGTTAGCTGAAAACCAGCATCGCATATTATCGGAACTCAACAAAAGAAACTCTTAAGTCAATTTTCTCTTTTCTGATGAAATAAACAAAAAAATCAACATACATCACCCCATATGGCTCCGGACAGTGTAAGTTGTTTTCATCCACATTTTCCACACTTGAATGCATACATGGTGTCCAAATCTCTCCTTAAATCCAATTTATCTGTCAAATAATGTTCTTATCGACACCAATTATCGACTGCAGCGTGACTGCAGCTTTGCTTTGTATTTTATCCTTTTCGACCCTAAGTAAACATACCTTTTTTTCTACGACAAATGTGTTTGTTTTCTTGGGTACTTGCAGTGTTACTCGTATGGCTTTTTTCTCCTGTCTGAAGTGAAATTAATTTTGATTGCAATCTTAACGAACGTTCGAAAACGTAAGATTTCGTGACAGTTCTTCTTGAGTTATAAAAGGACGATGTGTTGCAAAAGGAAGAAATAAAAAAGATTGCATCTTTGGAAGAGTGAATTAAGAAAATTGCTGGAAAATATTGTCACTGTTGAAAAGTGAATTTTGTCGTGGTTGAATTTTTTCCCTGTTGGAGTCTGGTCGGTATAATGTTTCTGTTTCTTTTTTTAAACTACAACTTTTTGACATATGTGAGTATTGAAAATAACTGAATATTTTTTGAAAACAGCTGTGAGAAGCCGCTATCACACCTAACACGCGGACCATATGAAGGGAAATAGACTCCAGCGAATAGGAAGGACTAGAAATTAGTTTTTGAATAAAAGTAGAGGAAAACGTTCTCTTATAAACGTGCTCATGCCATACAGAGAGTTTCAGCCCTGATAAAAAAAAGACATATTTTTTGAAGAGATGAAGCAAGCCCATGACCTCAGATATGATGTTAAAGTTTACTGGGTGATTTTAACAATAAGACTGTATTTGCTTGCATGAGATTACCAGTTATAATGAATTGTGGTCCACCCAGTAAGCAGCGGCTCAAGAAATGGTCAATGAGAGTACCTAATTTGCACGGAAAGTATTCATAAAGTCACCTGAGTATTTCCAGACGGAAATACTTTCAACCAGATAGACCCTGTGCTGATAGAATGCCTCCACTTTAGTGACTTATTAACTAGGCGACCTTACCTTGGAGCCAATATCAATTTTGAGCACTATCTCGTTGTTCCAGTACTTCTACCATCAGACGACCATCAAACCCCACACGAGTTCAATCAACACAAGGAGCCTGAAAGGTACTGACGCTCGAAATACCTACTAGTCAGCGATGGAGGCCAAAATCAAACAAAGTTCACAGCCAATACAAACGACAGGTGACAGCCATGTCTCATGTGTTCGTTGGAAACATGAGTTTCTAGCAAGAAAAAAATTATTCAGGTTCGAGAAGAGAATCCTCTGATGGATATTTGACCCCTAAAATGAAAATAGAAGATCTCACTGCCTGTGCAACAGCTGAATTTATTAGCAAAATATTAACCGTGAGGTTACTGATAAGATCAGGCTCAATAGGCTCCAGTTGATTGGATATGTAGCACTCGTGCTTCTCAGAAAGTCTATGAAGCCAAGATTATTGTAAAGATACAAGAAGGCAGGCTCTATTTAAAGCAAAGCAATGGCGTCTGCCAGGACGGAAAAGATATACTACGAGTACAAACTATACGACAGCAGCACACAGTCGGGACGTCTGGGATTTGTTTCGTGTGTCAGGCCTATACAATATTTACGGTTGTGCGCTATTTATGATGATGATGATGATCAGGTGTTTATCAGGTGTCTGTAATTAGCACGAACGTATACCTAGTATTTGTAAAAAAAAAAATATGTCGAACGATCGAAGATAGATGAAGATACTCCTTGTGTCGGTTTTAGTGCACAAAATTTTGTAATGGAATTTGAACTTTCTTCTTTCATCATTAACCTCCACGGATGAATCAAACTCTTCTTTATTTTGGTTTGTTCACTCATCATACTGGTTTGATTTCCAATCCCCCTTATGTTGACATATATAAAAAACAATTGTTTTTCTCAGCTGTCAACCAGTACCACCGACACCGATGGTTGGAATCAGACTCCATTACTTTCTCTTCTTTTGCATTTCGCTTACCGACAAGTACTGCAACCAGTAGAGCAACGACTAGTTATTGCGTCAATGTACAGAACAATGTAATCGTGTGAGCAGTTATGATATTAAACTGGCGCAGTTGCATTCGGACTATATTCCTCTGCATAAATCCAGGCAGCGGCAAACAGTTGTTTTTCGGGGTTGACTCATTTATTTGGATTTGTTTGGGAGAATAAGAGATCAGAAAAACGAATACAATTTAAAAAAATGAAAACCACAATAAATATCATAAACAAAAACATTGTGTTTGATTATTCTTAAATACCTCATAGATTTTCCAACCAATCCATCTTAACTCACCGAAAGATATACCCTGCCCCCAAAAAAATTTGATCTCATCGCTTGTGTAAAAATGAAAATTCAAAACAAAAGCAAAAGCAACATTTAAACTTTTACCAAACTCATTCCGGAACGAATTCAGGAAACCAATAAATTCTAGAGAAAAAACCCACTGAATAAAATACACGCTGTACGAAATACTCCCTAATAATTTTTATTCTGAACTGTTTTCTTCTTGTTGTTGTTTTACTTTATTTCTCATTGCAAATTACGATGCAAAAAAGTGGAGGAGAAGTTTAAAAACTTTCATGACAACTTTTTCTACAGGATGTTTTCCTGTCTCGTGTTTTCTGAATACTTTTTCATAAAATAGAAACTGATTTACGATTGAAAGATGACATCGGAAACTTAACATTTTTGTTGAAATGCTACATGCTCTTGCTTTGAAAATATTCATTTGGAGTTGAATTATTGAAAATATTTATAGTTAATTCATGAAAAGATTTTTGTGCAGTTTAGAATATGTTGAGCAACATATCAAAGTTCCTCAAATAGCTTTGATTGTTTGGAGAAAAACCTGGGTCTATTACCTGGGTCTAAAACCTGGGTCTATTTTTCGAATAGTAAAAAGCTTTACAAACCACAAGTAAAATGTTTAAAATATTTGTTATATCTGTCAGGAACTGGCGTGAGCTGGGTGTTTTTGAAATTTACTTTTGCGAAATTTTCAGATTTCTCTCTCGGATACCAAAATATTTTATGGTTACCTGTTTTCCGATGAAATTTAATTGAATTCTCATTGAAATCACAGGAACAGAATTGCCTGCATACTCATCGAAATTCTCTTAGACTTGGTCCTATTAAATCCCAACACATTTTGTCAATTTCATTTTGAGGGAGGTTTGACAAATTCGAATAACGATAGATAATGAAATAGGTATTTCGGTAGCAATTTCGATAATTTTTATTACAAGATTTTTTGTGAGGTGGTGAACTTTGGCAAATTTTAACTGACAACATTATATTTATGTATAGTCTACATTCTCATTTATCCCCAATTTCAGAAAAATTTCTATTTGCCCCAATTGTTTTATTTAGAACACTCGATATTTTTAAGGATTTTCTTTCATCCAAAATCACATAGGCTGAATTTTTTTGATTAACTTTTTCGGAATATGACTCTATCGAAAGTTATCGCAACACAAATATGTTAATATTTTGTCCTTTTTTGGGTACTTGACACCCGCATAGGGTTAATCATTTCCAACAAATTATTATATTCAAACTAAAAACATAATCAGTTATTATCTAGCATGTTTATTTGTTTTCAAAGGGGTTATTTTCTGCCATATATTTTATTACCTAAAAGGACATCAAAATGTCCGATGCGACCAAAGAGTCAAAAATATCTTAATTTTGACTTCAAAGAGACTCATGTATGGAAACACCTTCTGAAAATTTTAGAATCGGATGATTCAACCCAATAGCCAAAAATTAAATATCCGGCGAAGGAAATTCTGGCCCAGATAAAAACTTCACAAATAGTTGGGCTCATATATTTGTCCTGGGCTACATATTTTACCAAAAAATTAACAACTTTGCATGAATCGTCCAAAGCAAAAATCCGAAACTCCACACTTTCTCCACATCGAGAAATCCCCAACGTCAAAAAAAATTTCAAAAACCTTCCTTTAAGAAAACTTGACTTCCCGTAACAAGCCACAAACTATCAACTTGTAATTTATTCCTTTAAGCTAATTTCCGTTGTTGTGTCTCATCCTTGCTTTGGGTAACATCTCACATCTTTCCACTCCTTACACCACACTGATACCAACTTCAAATCCTTCAGACTGTAGCCTACACTTGACAAACTTCCGTGACTCACTTCCAACAACCTTTCCCTTCGAACTTTAATTAAACCTAACTTTCTCTTATATGAGGTGATGCAGTGCTGGAGGAGGATTGCTGCTGTAAATGTGAGTTTAATGTTTACCGGAATCGACTACTAAGAGGATTCTGTGGCTGTTGCTAATTTTGGTTCATTCATCCGAAAGAAACGTGAAGCGTATATCCGATCGTTCATATAGAAAAAATCCATTTTGCTGAGGACGAGAAGTTTTCGAAGAAAAGATTGGCGTAGTGCTTGAACAGTATTAAGAATTTGTTAAAGGAAAAGCTAACAGTAAAGACTTGGAGGTGACGAGAAAGTGAAGGACTGTTCCAGCGTTCTTAGCAAACCAAGCCCTTGAAAACAAGGGTTAGTATTGAAAAGTTTTACACAGGATCTTATGATGTTTTTGTGAAACATTGCTTTTCATTATACTAGAGAGTAACTACCGAATTCAGATGCGCCCAACGTGGGCTTATCGAAATCAAGTTTTTCAAGGTAGTGAAAAGTGCTCATTGTTTTCGAAATATTCTTGTTTTCACTATATTACATGCAAATATGTTCACTTTTATGTAGGATTATTTTAACCCAAATAGCTTTTCAAAAGGATTTTCGATGAACCGATTGCAAACCACACAACATGTTCCAGAAAGTTTTGTCGCCAAACGCAGTTATGAAAAGTGTTTTTTTTTTCTTTTGTTTGTCTCGGAAAAGAAGAAAAGTCAAAGTTTTGTGGAATATGTTCAGATAGATTTGACGTATGTGGGGTGGTTGATTGTTTGCTGAGATGAATGAATAAATGTTTGACATTATAATGGAGCAGACTTTTGAAAATAGTTAAGGTTCAAGACAAGTTTCGGTGGAGGAGGTTTGTGTTTTCTTAGCAAAAGGTAAAGTTTTTGGTGAGCGATTTTGAGAATGTGTGAAATTCAGTGCATTAAAGTAGTTGAGATAAGCTTCTGTGAATATTTGGAGACTCGCATGTAATTGTTTGTAAAGTTTGAAAAATAGAATTAAATATGTATGTCAACGAGATTTAAAAAAATTGTCGACTTTTTATGGTAGGAGTAGTCACTATCACTCCCCATATATCGTTGCTTCAGCATAATAAGAAAGCATATTTCAGAGTAGAGCGCGTTAACTATTTGGGTGCAATAATAAGTGCAGACGACCGAACTAGTTCATTGTCATAAAGACAAATGGCTAGTCAGAACATGTAAAAAGAGCACACAAGTAATGCTGTCAGACTTCAGAGCTACAAATTATGTGGCCTAAAGCTTTTGTGAAGATTTTAAACATATTTGTTGTCTATATTGCATACTCTAATAAAAAACCATTGAAAAAATTTAAAAAGTTGATTCATTTAGGATTATAAATGTTAAATAAGTGCTCGAACTGCGTAATAAATGTTTCAGTTAAACTCTTTTGTATGAGGTATTTAAATTCAAGAAGTATAGCATATTTTAGTTTCATTTCTTTATAAATTTGCTTACAGAAATTTCATTCAATAATTGTAGGTACTTGTTTTAATAATAAAGCTTTATTGAAAATTTAGTAAGGTTTTGAGTGTACCAGAAACTAGTTATGCCTTTAAAACGTATCCTAGATCAGATATGTATGCATTTGTGTGTTTGTTCAGTTTGTTTGAGGAAAACGGTTATCAAACCTAATGTAACTTTTGATCAAACTAAACTGTCTAAAAAAAACTTCAAGAAGTAATCTTAATCCTGTTTATAGCACGATATTAATCAGCACATGCAATCGTTCTTATGAATAGGTTAGTTGATATATTGCAGTTTATTGGGAAATTGTCGGCCAGACTGTGTAGCTGTCGCGTTCAATAGGAAAAAGGCACTTTTTTGTGTAGTTTGCAGTCTTTTTTGTAGTAGGGTGCACATTCTTTCCAAATTGGCGCACCATAAAGCAAAGCCGGCTGCATAATCGATTTGTGAAACAGAAATTTGCTGGCAGAGGATAGTTTAAACTTTGTGCTGATGAACAGATAGTTGTATTTGAATGCTATTTGCTGTTTGGAGACGGCAGTACTGGTATGTGCTTTGAAAGTTAATTTGAAATCAAAGTAAAAGCCTAGGCATTTTATTGATTGTGATTAAGAGACAACTGCATCTAAAATATTATGATAAGGGTTGTGTTGTGAAAAGGTTGCTTGGGATTCCATTTGCTATGAAGAGATTCTAACTGTTGTCGAAGAAACTCTATTTGTTCTACTTGAGTGAGACTAAAAGTTCGAAGTTTAAGTGGCTCTGTAGTTGTATAAAAAAATTTAAATCAAATTCTGAGATAATTCATTAAAAATCTTGCATTTATATTATCTGAAGTCAATACAGACGAACCTTGATATTTTACGTTGATTTCATTTAAAACAGCATGAACTTGCCACCATTTAATTTATAGACAACAAAATAAAGGGAAAATTATGAGTATAAAAAACGCGGAAAATGTAGTGACTCCACAAAGAACATGTCAGGATGCGATAGAACAGATTAAGTGGTTTGCAGGCGTGCAAAGTTGGGTGAAGAGCAAAGGTAAGCTGATACTCCTAATCTTCCCTTATTCTATCACTGGTCATAATAATTTAATAGCCAACGTGATTTGAGCTGAAGCATATTTAGCCTCTACCGTGCAAATTATGGAAACAATCTATCTGCAGTCGCAATGCACATAGTTTCTTTTAATGGTTTTTTTCAATGCTCGCCCTTTGGCTAAATTGTTGAAAGAATCAAAAATACCAAAAACATATGCAGTGTGAAAGCAACAAGCAAACAATCATCAAGATATTTTGCTCAAACACTTGATGCAGCTTTGGTGATGTCAGATCGCAATTTCAGTATAAAATCCGTATATTAATTTCCATTTCTACAAAATAATGATGTCTCAAAAATTAAGTCCAGTTGACTACGCTATTCTCCAATCGACAAAGCCTGTGGCAGCAAATGTTTGCACAGGTCACATAAACACTTCAGTCGGGCTGCCAAATAAATAAAGTTTCCGCAACTAAGATGAACATTATACAGATATTTTTCAAAAAAGACCCCTATGTTCCCTTAAAATAACGGATTGGGATGTCTTAATTCAATTTGGCTCGATAGGACTGTAGTTACATATATAAGAATGTTTTAGAATTGTTCACTCTACTTAATGGATGAAAAGGTCTAAGACACAAAACTGGAAGTTATGTTGTTCTGACAGATTAGATCTACAGGCCATACAGCTTCGAACCAACGGAACGTTTTCCGACAAATTTCTTTTCCAGGATATTTCTCTAAATTGAGATTTCTGCTTTATATGAAGGATGTTGTGGAGTGGATTAAAGATTCAAGGACTTTTGGTATTTCGTTGTGCTAATGTAGAAATGATAAAATTTTGTCAGTTTCACCTTTTCACCTCACCAATGCTTAAGAACCGGGCTATTGAAGATGTTATCGCTATTCCTCGCAATGTGTATAAACGCGAGGCTCTCGAGACCCTTCCTAGCAGTGTGCTAGTATTCTATCAATTAAGGAGATTATCTTCCAAATTTGGTGGGTTTTAAATGGTATCCACAGGCATCTTCAATAATGAAAGTATACGTCAGTTAGTATACGCCAGAAAGTATACGCCAATACGCCAGTTATTACTAATGTTTGAAGAACATTAGTATTAAAATTGGGTTGTCCAAAAATTCATATTTCCATACATATAAACAAATTCAGTGACCATTTCTCGGGAACGCACCGTCCGATTGAGCTAAACCTATCAGGATACATTAGCGTATATACATAATGGGTCCAAGTCTCACGAAATGTCAATTATCTTTAACTCTTTGGCGCCGGCGGCTATTTAAGTGATATTTTAATATACCGATTATTCTGTCCACAAATAATTTTTGCAAAAATTAAGTTGGCGAAATGAATTTTGAACGTGTTTTGAATGTGAATCGGATAATTTTTTGGATTTTTTTTTAACCGCATGTGTGCGCTAGGTGTCTAAAAAGAGGTCGGGAAAAATTGAAATTTTTTAAATGGCGATAGGTTGTGAATCAAATCATTATGAACTTTTAAAGTTTTGGTGTTGCTTTTGATGAGCGTGTTGACAGCCTTGTAGCTAGGGCAAACGCTGGAAGTGAAAACCTTCAAATAATCGACTCTCCTCAAATATTGTCACTTTTTAGAAAAACAGCAACTCATATATAAATCTAATGCTTTGTCTACATAGCCAAAGTAAAACATTTGAAATTTTACAACGGACAAGAACGGTAGCCCTTATCCAATTCATCTATATTTTTATCATCAAAAATTTATGTTCACGGAAACTCACGACCCAATAATCGGGTACATATTTACAGAATGTATTGCCCTTAAGTAGGACCTGGTCTAGTAGAAGCAATTTTGTAATTTGGGCATTTCTGTGCCAGTGGTGCCATCTTGAAAAATCACTAAGAAAAATATCTGCTTTTGGCCCTGTAAATTCTGATGCAGTCACCAGATTTCGACGAAATTTACACAGTAGCTTAATCTTAGTCTGAACCACGTTTGGCAGAAATTTGGAAAGAAGTTCGGCTGGAACTGCCAGTTATGATAATTTTAGTGTCTTAATTTTTGAAAATTCGCTGAGGAAAATAGAGCTCTTTGCCCTATAGCTTCCGGTGCAGTCATGAAATCAAAACGAAATTCGCATGGCGAATTGAAGTTATTCTAGACAATACTCAACAAAAATCTTGTTGGAATAACAATGATAGGGTTGCCAGCTATGGTTGGTTTTTCTTTTTTCAGTATATCTTTAGTAAGCGATTTCATCATGAAATTTTCAAATCGTAGTAATCTTGTAGTGAATATAAACAACAAATATTATGATCTAGAAAATTTGAAAACTTTTAAGGGTGGTAGCCCCATATTTCTTTGCATCCCTATAACTTCGAATGCAGTCATCGGGTCAATACGAAATTCGCAAAGCAGGTTGACTTCAACGTTTGGTAAATGTAACATCTTTTTGGCTTCGGTGCTAGTAAAGGCTTGCCAGCACGGGGCGATTTTGTTATTTCCGTGCCAATAAATGCTTACTTAAGCATTTAGAAATAAGTAAAGAAAATAAGTAAACAATGATAGCGTTTGCAGCAGACGTTTAGTCCGCAGACTTTACACCAAATTCCATCTAAATTATGAAGCCCGCCTGCTGTAAAGACTCAGTACCCGACCCAAGCGATAAGTCAGTACCTAAAATAGGTACTGACCTACCTAAATTAGGTCGTGGACTATATCGCTTTAAACACACCCGACATAAGCTTTGATTTTTGCGCGACTATTAATAATATATGAACGTTGAATTTAAGCTCGCAACCCTCTTGTTTGACTCAAAATTATTTACATAATCATGCTTGAGAGACAAATATAAAGATAATTACAGTGTATGAATTAAAATTAAACTAAATGACAGCTGTCACGTATGTACAAACGAGGACTAAATTCGACCTGACCAAATTTTAGGTCAGGTCGATGTAAATACCTTAGGACTAAAATCACTTAGTCCACGCTCAGTCATCGAAATTAAAATGGCTTAGGGTATATTATTACTTAGAGTGTCCTTAAGTAGCAAGTGGTAGAATAAACACTCAAAATCTACACAAATCCTCTACTGTTCTTCGAACATTAGTGTTTCTAGCGGTTCTGATGCGCTAAGGTTTTTTTTTTTAAATTACAAATAGTGATTGAAGGATAAAAATATAGAGACTGTTGAATAGTAGAACAAAGGAGCACAAACTTAGTGGCTGCGTATCATTTTTGAATAATTCAATGACTTTAATCACCAGTTTCTTATTAATTTCACACACTATTGTAAACCAAACGTCTGAAAAAAACATCCAGCTGATCCATATAACAATGTTTCCCATTAGGTTTCTCTCTTCTATCAATTTTTTCTAAGTAATCCTTGCAATTCGTCTGCTTTCATATTTCATATCTAAATAAATCAACGATACATCATCATCTCATTCGATGACTAGCTCATTTCGAAAAAATCTTAATTCTTTTTGATAAATTGCTTCTATTATTTTGCATCACCAGCGAAGACAAAAAGAATATCTGCCGCAGACAGAAGAAACGCTTTGTATACATTTTGTCTACATCTTTCGCAAATTTTTGTTTGAACAGGGTGACATCTAAGGTAAGGTGAAGATTTAAGGCTTAGTAAGGTTTACTTGGTAAGGTGAATATTTTATTGTGATATTTTTACGAAATTCGGCAATAGCTTGCAACTAGGGTAATATTAACCACATACATCAGTATTTCGTTAATGAAGTAATATCTAAAAATATAAAAATAAAATAATAGATTTATAATAATATTGTTTTATCTCATACTTGTCATCATTCGTTTTATTATGTGTGCCACCACCCTGTACCGTTTCTTCATATGCATATACACAATATATTTAATATGTCTATCGCTGTGATGAATTGAAGCCAGTTGTGTCCATTAGATGAATTTTATAAATTGCTCTCATCGGACACAATACAAATTGAATGTAATGGGTGGGCGTGTTTGAGTGTAGTACATGTTGCAGGTGATTGAAGTTATTTTTCTTCCACCACTTAAAAACAACAAAAATGCAATAGATTTTGGATTTTGACAAGTGAAGGGGAGCAAAATCGATGTAATTTTTCAATTTGGAGGAATGCTATTTGCAGGCCTTTAAAGTTTTTTGGCACAATTTACTGAACTTATTAGTCTAAGTGCAGGAAGTGGTGAGACCTTATATATCGTACTTTTTGTGCAATTATCAGTGAGATGCACGTCACTTGAAAAGTGATTAACAGCATTTTGCATTGAAGTCAAGCCTTATTTTCGTATTGTTTTCCATTTTTCAACGCACAATTGATTCGAAATCATCCGTTATGAAGATAACTCAAAGTTCTGTGTCAAGGCATGGTAAAAACCAGGTAGTGGAGATTCTTGACATATATCAACTGGAGTTTTTTACTAGATGAGAATGGAGTTGTTAATTCTTACACGGAAGTTGTACCATTGAGTATTCAATTATCTACATAAGAAGAAATTGTATTAGGAACTCATTCATTTTGAAGATTAATTCTGCATGCTCAAGTTTTGCGGTGGCCTAAGATGGAATCAGTCGAAGTAACACAGAGTCACAAAATGTACCCATTGTGCTCCTACATCCATTTAAAGCTGTGACACTATGTAACTCGAAAAATATTTGCACTATCGCAAACATTTCCGGCTCAGTGTATTGATTCTGTCTGCATTTGAATGTTTCACAAATCTATTACCATTATTTACATCAATTCCCTCTAGTTGATTATTTCTATTTTCCTCACAATGTCGATGAAGCATCAATTTTGCAACCATCTTTTTGACTTACTTTGCCCACACATGCTGGAAAATAAGTATTATTCATAGCACGTACCCAAACTTGTTAATCAACACACCGTTAGATGGATATATGCGTACTTGCAACTGACGATGATGCCACCATACTCATATAATTTGCTTGTATCAATCCCCCATTTTTCTGCTTTCTGTCTGTCAAACAATTCCACACATTACGAAGCTGTACTGGATGTGTATAGTACTTTTTGTGAACTGGATTTATTTTTCACTGTCAGAAGTATATTTCCAAAATGAGGCACGTAGACAGGAAAATAAGTGAAGATGTGATATGAGGGATGAAAAGGCAATGAGTGAAAGAATGATGAAAAAAATGTGAATGATCGAAAGATGTTTGTGTGTGCATAGTCCGAGAACATGAAATATATTTACCTTAAGGCTGGTGCTGAGTTAATTGTGAAGCTAAATTTTGACACGTCTCCATTATCTGCCAATTCCTTCGAGCGAAAACTATGAGAACGGAGAAAAGCAGAGACACTGCCCGTTTTTGACGGAAAAAGTGTCACGAATTTCAATTTTTGATCGATTTTGTTGTTGAAAATTTCAAATTCAAACCACAAATGTCACTTCTTAGCTCGAAAGAATGAACTACACAAACTAAATTGGCGTGATAATATTATGTGGCAAATACATATTGGCCAAAACCAAGCGAGCCGAAGTCAGACGAGACCGCCAACATGAGGACGGCATTTGAAGGCCCGTCCGAAATTGCTTTGACTCGTGCTCAAAACCCAATCCAATCGGAAGTCGCACGAGCGCCGGCGAGCCCTGTCAAAGTCACTTGTCTGGACCGTCCACACACTCGGGCTCGCCAGCTTTCGTCTAGGCTCGGCTAATATGTATTTCGTACTTTAGAGACATGTGTCAATGTCATTTGCATTTCAATTCCGAAAGTAATTTTTGACAACTCTTGCTTAATTTCAAGCTAAATTTTCGCCGAAACAAGATTCACGTGAAATTTTCTATGAAAATTTCATGGTTTCTATTTTGCATGGTTTCTGTCAATTTTTTTCCTTACCAGTAACATGGAATATCAGTGGGAGGGAGATTGTGGGAGATTAATGTTTCTGTTTGAGACTTGACTTCTTGGACATGTGCTGTTAATTTGAGAGATGTTAAAAGAATACGGAATACCGAATAAAAAAATACAGTGTCATTAGAAGGCTTAGCCAGTTAAATTAATAGTGGTGGCGATTTGTGTGACATACCTGGTATTTTTCGGTATCTGGTAGACATGCAAATGCTATTGAATGTAAACTTGATGACTTTGGATTCAATGGATTCCCCAAAATGAACACTGAAATTCTAGCGCCCAGTGTGGGCATAAGAGTATCGAAAATTTTTTTTTTTATATTTTGAAATTAGGCTAAAACTTTATTGTGAAGTACAAACTTTCCCAATCTCATTATCAAATTTTTCAGTTTTTGATGGATATTCTAAATTAGTCAAGCTTTGAACTTGAGCTATAAGTTGAAAGTTTTCTCGAAATCGTATTTTAAAATGACAGTAATTTTTTTTATATTTTAATTTGATAATGACGCTGAATTTTTCTCGAAAAATCACAATGTGTTTGGTAGAAAATGCAAGAGCATTGTCTGCTTTTGGGTTAGTGCTAACTGAATAGATCCGTATGATTTGCGATTAAAAATTAATCCTTGACTGAAAATATTTTGAGGATTTCTTTGCAAGGGTAGTTCGAACACCACCAGTCCCAATCATTTATTGTCTACCACCTATTTTTCAGCAAAACACTTCTTTCGCCTTCAAGCAACTGGACAATTTTCATCATTGTTTATATTTATTCCTCTGACATCGGAAACAACTAGCTTTAAGCTGCATCAAGCAATTTCCAAACCTTTATTCTATCGACAGCATCTTTGCCCTGACTTTTGTTCATTTTACCATTATTTACAAGTCATTTACTTAAGCTATTATTATTTCACAGCAAATTTCCTTAGTCAAACATTTCACTTCCTCTGCAGATTCTTTGAAACACTAAGCTTCATTGTTCGATTCGCTGAATAATACTTTCATGTCAATTTCCATATCATTCAATTTTTCCGTTTTCATTGTCAGCCCGGTAAATATCAGGAGAAAGACAAAGCAATGTCTTCTACCTTTTAATGCAAGACAACGTAGACGTTTTACTTTTATTTAGATTTTGAATTACTGAGTTAATGACATGAAATCAATTTGTTTGTCCTGTGTACGCTATGGCTTATTAAATTGAATTGTACAGCTGAGCTGGCTTAATGACTGTAGTGCCTAGTGGAGTCGAATGACATGATGAGTTTGACAGGCACCACAGTTAGGTGGATAGATGGATAAACAGCTAACAGACTGAGAGGATATTAGGATCGTAAAGTTTGCAGAAGTATTGTAAAGTTTTGAAGAAGCAAAATTATTTAGTGGAAAGAGAAAGAGATGAGGGGTTGAATGTGGGGATGTAAGTAACGTTGGGGGGTGCTGGATGATATATAGAATACAATGTTCCCTATGACTACGGATTGTGGCAAACAAGCAAATAAAGGAAGTAATATTCAAATGAAGATGTGTTTAGAATTATAAGTGTATATGTAATTTTCATTAACCACAAATACATCATAATTTACGATTGAATAAAATGTAGAATCATAAAGTTGACTCATCATCATACAGCTATTACGATACGAACATGTACTGACCCAATTCCGCAGGTTTATTTGTCGATGTGATTGATTTGCATATTTTACTCGCGCAATCAATGACTATGGTTTCATGTTCTTACGTTCTCACGATGTAACATCAGCACTATTCACGTAAATATTAATTTGTCATGAATCGCGTGCGCATCGATAAGTAAATATTGACAATCAAGTCAATTACCTTGCATATCAGCATTGTTCGTTTAACTTGTTTTAAATCGTAAATAGGTCGATAAGCAAATATTGTGAGCAAATCGATCACCTCGTATGTCAGCAATTGCAAAGTGCAAATAAGTATGATGATGAGTACACTTTCTTTTTACTATATAAGATTGTACCAAGTGTTAATAAAGTAATTAATCTTAACGAGCACTCAAGTCGTTTCAGTTGATTAGTGAAGTTAAGGTGATTCTAGTGGTGCAAACCAGTTCGAATGATCTGGCTGTAAAGTGTTATAGTAAACATTCGAACATTTTTTGGTCCGTCGAGCCGGATATCTTGATCCGTCGATACTAGACAACAGTGGAGAAATTGTTCTTTTCCGTAATCTCTGGTCTCAAGTTTTCCACCGTGTAAATTGAAAATAAATCAATTTGGTGCAAACGAGAATCAGTATTCCGGTGCAGAAAGAATCTAAAGTAACCACTTGTCGGTATTTGTGAACATCTGCGAGATTTCAAGATGACGAAGGGAGTGGTTTTGCTGCAACAGGACAATTTTAGCAGTCTGAGCAGACTTAATCGAAACCACTCGAAAGATAGCAAGGACAGATATTCCCTTGGCTATTTTCAAGCTAGACTGCAGCGATTGGAAGAGGTATGGCAGGCGTGCCAGGAGCGACATGGAGCTGTCCTGGACGACCTCTCAGCAGACTCCGACAAAAGGAAGTCCTACTTGGAGGAGTACGAGAAAATCGAGGAGACGTATTTGGATTTGCTCACTCGCTTCAAGTCGGGCATGGTGGAGTATCAGTCCACCTCATCACCCACCGACAACAAAGGTCCATCAGCAACGAATCGGTTGCAGTTGGAACGACTGGCTATCCCAAAGTTCGATGGGAAATATAGTCAGTGGCGCACGTTCAACGACATGTTTAATTCGTTGATTCATAGCAACGAAACGCTATCTGCTGTGGAAAAGATGCAGTATCTAAAAACGCATGTCCAAGGTGAGGCTGCAAGAGTTATTCAGCATTTGGACGTGAACAACGAAAATTACGAGGCAGCACTGCACATGCTGCGAGAGAGATTCGATAATAAAAGAGCGATGGCGTGGAGTTACCTTCATAAATTTCACAAATTGCCAGTGGCAAAGGAAGATTGCGATCTCTCCATTAAGCAAATTATGGATGTCACGGCAGAATTCATCGCCAACATGAATAGTATTGGTGTCAATACTGAACACTGGGACTTGTTGATCATCTACACAACAAGCCAGAAATTGGACCAACAATCTCGACGATTATGGGAGGCGTCATTAGGAGCAAGCTCAGAGCTACCTAGATTGGAATCGTTTTTGGTATTCCTGACGAGTCGGTTCAGGACATTGGAGGCTTTGAACATCCCTCGCAAAGCTGCTAAGATTGAAGCATTAACTACTACCACAGCAACGGGTTGCAGCATATGTGGAAAGGACCACTATATCAACCAATGCGATAAATTCAGGGCGATGGACGTGCAACAACGAAGAAGCGAAGCAAAAAAACAAAATTGGTGTTATAATTGTTTGAAGAAAGGGCATGGCATCAACCAATGTCCATCAAGTAGTAGGTGCCGAACATGTTCCAAGAAACATCATTCGTTGTTACACAGCAATGGAGCCACAAACGGGACACAAAAATTAGCAGCCGATGTTAAGCCTTTCATCCCGAGTGCCCAATCATTATTGGCAGGGAATGGAGCACAGGACCAAGCGATACTATTAGCGACCGCTCGAGTCAACGTGCAAAACAGTTCGGGCAGATGTATGACACTGAGAGCTCTGATAGACTCCGGGTCGCAACGGAGTTTCATTACAGAGTCAGCAGCTCAGTTACTTGATCTGAAGAGGCGATTCGCGAAAGTTCAGATATGTGGAGTAGGAGCAGTCACAAACCTTCAGAGTAAAGGTTGTGTGGTCTTGGCTATTAGAACGAAATATGGAGATTCAACAATCAATGCATCAGCTTTAGTATTGCCGAGCATAACAAACTTGTGCCCGTCAATCACGATGCCAATCAAGCTCCCAGTAGGACTGTCAGCCGACAAGCTAGCTGACCCAAATTACGGAGCTCCGGGACGAATCGACCTACTGCTTGGTGCGGACATGTACGATGAAATCGTGCTACCAGGGTTCAAAAAAGGGTCTCCGTGTGCGATAAATACCAGATTTGGCTGGATTTTACTCGGTCCGACCACTTCTCCAAACAATCAAGAAGGCATACTGTCGCTGATCACTACTGAAGACACCACGGATAAGCTGGTCGAGAGATTTTGGGAGATTAATGAAGCACCTGCGAAACGACCAGTAACAGCTGACGAGCAAGCAGCTATGGACTGGTATCAGCAGACTACCAAGCGAGACGAATCTGGTAGATATGTAGTTCGACTCCCGTTTAAGCAAGATGCTGAGCCCGGGAAAATTTTGTGCAATTCCCAGCAAAAGGTGCATATTCGGTTCTCACAGTTGGAGAAACGATTACACAATGACGATGTTTTGAGAAGCCAATATGTGTCATTCATGGAGGAGTACCTAAGCCTAGGCCACATGGTAGAAGTACCAGCAGCAGAGAAATTTTCGAAGCAGACATACTATTTGCCTCATCACGCCGTACGCAAGGATGACAGCACAACCACGAAACTTCGAGTTGTGTTCAATGCGTCCCAAGCAGCACCAGTAGGCAAGTCACTCAATGATATCTTGCTTATTGGTCCCAGTATCCAGAATAGCATTACGCGAGTACTGATGAAATGGAGAACTCACCGATATGTGGTTGCAGCTGATATAGAGAAGATGTACCGGCAAATACTTGTGCATCCTCAGGATCAAGACTATCAGCGGATACTGTGGCGAAGTCATCCATCAGAACCAATCAAGCATTTCAAGCTTACAACCGTGACATATGGCACTGCCAGCGCTCCTTACCTAGCTATGCGCACGTTACATCAATTGGCGGAAGATGAAAGGTTATATCACCCAGAGGCATGTCGAGCTATTAAAGAGGATTTCTATGTGGATGATGTGTTAACCGGAGGAGAAACGATCGAGAAAGCGCAAAACCTACAACAGGACCTTATTAAAGTACTGCAAAAGGGAGGGTTCAAACTACGAAAATGGGCAGCAAATCACGATACTCTGCTGGAATATATTCCTATTTCTGATAGAGAGGCAATATCACCGCTAAATATCAATGAGGATGACCATGTCAAGACGCTAGGATTACGATGGCATCCAGCGAAAGATTGCTTCTTCTTTAAGGTCACTTTAGAAGACATCTCAGATGACTTGCTCACAAAACGACAACTGCTTTCTGAGATAGCAAAGTTATTCGATCCAATGGGATGGCTACAACCATGTATTGTAATAGGGAAAATAATGATCCAGCAGCTGTGGTTGCAGCAAACAAACTGGGATGAACCAGTTGCAGAAGATATTGCGGTGAAATGGCGGAACTTTCGCTTACAGTTGCCGGCTCTCCAAGAAATCTCGATCCCAAGGTGGTTACATTGGAGTAATGCAGCAGCAGTTCAAGTTCATGGATTTTGTGACGCCTCAGAAGCAGCATATGCAGCAGCCATTTACGTACGCATTGTGGAACGTAACGGCTCCACAATTGTCCGACTCGTAACATCAAAGTCTAAGGTCGCACCGTTGAAGGTTCAATCAATTCCACGAGTAGAGCTGTGCAGCGCTGTGCTTCTGTGTGATTTGATGACAACTACACTAGAGGCCCACGGTTGGAAGGATGTACGTCCTTACTATTGGACAGATTCAATGATTGTATTACAGTGGCTCCAAAGTCCAGCAGCAAAATGGAAGGTGTTTGTCGCTAATAGAGTAAGCCACATTCACTCTACATCTGACATCAAGCAATGGCGACATATAAACAGCAAAGCGAACCCAGCAGATGTCGCTTCTCGTGGAATTTTTCCAAGCCTTTTGCAGAACCATGCATTGTGGTGGAACGGTCCAGACTGGTTGAAGGAACAGCAAGATACATGGCCGAAATCGAAATTTGTATGCAACGACGCTATGGCTGGTGTAGAAATACGACCAAGAGCAACGTGCCTGACAACTGTAAAGGTGGAAGAAAAGGAGAACATAGCCCAACGATTCTCCTCATTTACGAAACTCATCAGAGTCATTGCTTACTGTAGAAGATGGAGGTCTAAAATTCGCAGTTCATTTTTGAGAACGGATGAGTTACAGCAGGCTGAGAGCACAATCATTCGTATGATCCAGCAGGAGGCTTTTGCAAATGAAATTAATTCGCTCAAAAGCAACAACAACGTGGAAAAATCGAGTTCATTGATTAGACTAACCCCGTTTCTTGATCAGGACCAGATGCTGCGGGTAGGAGGGAGAATACAGCAGAGTGCTGTAAGTTTCGCTACGAAGCACCCGATACTAATACCCCGAGGACATATGGCTAATCTAGTCATAAAACATTATCATCATATGATGCTACATGGTCCTGCCCAGCTAGTACATGCGACAGTTCGAACAAAGTACTGGATCGTTGATGGGCTCACCGCAGTGAAACAGTTTGGGAGGAAATGTACCCATTGTTTCAAATTGAACGCCAAACCAAGCCATCAGCTGATGGGTACATTGCCTCACGAACGGGTGCGACCAGGAAAACCCTTTGCTCGAACCGGTATGGATTTCGCTGGTCCAATCACAATCAAATGGAGCAATGGTAGAGGAGCGAAGACTACCAAGGCATACATAGTTGTGTTCGTATGCTTATCAACAAAGGCGGTGCATCTTGAATTAGCTAGCGACTTGACATCGAAGACTTGTATCGCAGCTATTCGAAGATTCATAGCAAGGAGAGGTCTGTGTCATACTTTGATAAGTGACAACGGCACCAATTTCGTAGGGGCTGACAAGTTGTTGCGCGAAGCTGCGAAGAAGATGATTGCAGAAACCCAAGAAAACCTTGCTGTCATCAACATCAATTGGAAGTTTATACCTCCGGGAAGTCCTCATTTCGGAGGAATTTGGGAGGCAGCAGTGAAAAGCATGAAGCGGCACTTGATCAAAACTCTCGGTTCGCACTTGCTAAGCGTGGAAGAAATGTTCACGTTGCTGGCACAAATCGAAGCCTGCATGAATTCGAGACCATTAACAGCACTGAGTACCGATCCACACGACCTTAATGCGCTGACTCCTGGGCACTTTTTGACAGGAGAACATCTTTTCGAATTACCAGATGGGCATATGGAAGACAACGTTATAAGGAAATGGCAACTAGTGCAGAGACTCAAACAACACTTTTGGCAGCGATGGAGTCTCGAATATTTAACTCAATTGCAACAGCGTGCCAAATGGTTCACTGAGAACAAAAAAATTAGAGTGGATGATTTAGTCCTAATCAAGTATGAGAATCAGGCATCGTGTCAGTGGCCTTTGGGAAGAATTTTAGCAATACATCCTGGAACCGATGGTCTGACTAGGGTAGTGACATTGAAAACGAAGGATAATATCATCAAGCGGCCGATTACGAAAATCTGTCCATTACCAAGCAATGAGGAATGTGGAGTCGAGCGACCATCAGAAGACGTTATCACCCGTCCGAGTACCCACAAAAGGAAGCAAGACGCTAGACCTTCGAAGCGAACATCAAAGATATCTAAACTAATGGTAAATTTGTTCGCTTTACTCGTTTGTGTCACGAATGCCAAAGCCAGCTATACCATCAAGCATCCTGAACCAGGAGTATACGTTGAGCACTTGGGACAAGTACGGCTGATAAAGGGACATTTTCGATTGAATGTTAATGTCTCGAATGAAGAAATTATCGCAGACCTGCAGAATACCCAACAAATATACACTAACATATCGCACATATGTAAAGAAGGACTCCGACTGCACCCAGATATACGCTGTACAGAACTTGTCGACCAGTTAGGACAAGAAGTCAACAGGACTATGGAGGCGATCAAGCCGTGGGTTCAGGTGAGAAAGCGACGTGGGATTCTAGGAAACATACTGCAAGGAATTTTCGGTGTAAATGATGAAGTTTACACAGATATCGAAAAGTTGGACGAAAATCAAAACCAAATTATCAAGACCATGGAACATCACGGCAATCTATTATTAACCACCACCCAATTGTTAAATGAGACACGAAGAGCATTGAACACTAAAATGAATCTTCTTGCCAGAAAAGTTGATCAGGTTTCCAAAACAATGGCAGAAACTACTTCCTGGTATATTGATCAAAACCGTATCAACATTCAGTTCTTAGCAGCATATCAACTAGCATTTGGTTGGTTGGGACACATCCAAACCCACTATGAAGTGTTTCATAAAATCAAGTCAGGAGTAGGGAGCATCATGGAAGCACTGTCCGCAGCAACCATAACGAATACTCTGTTACGGGCACAAGAAAAATTAGGGGGCACGCTTATTATAGTACCTAAGGAGGTAGGCAAAACTCGCATTGCCACCCTACAAAGTGGAATTACGATATTTGGCAGCTTCCACCTCGTTGAGCCAAAGAAGTTTGAACTGATGCATTTCACTGGCATACCACGCCATTTAGGAAATGGAAATTACTCGGTTCCCGACATCACACAAAATTACTTTGGAGTACGATATGACGACCAGATATACTTCACGCTAACTCCGGAACAGCTCACCCAGTGCGAGAGAATTGATACCATCGAACTTCATTGCTCAGTTAATATTTTGTTGAGCATTAGTGACCATCCGAATTGTGTCTTGGACGAAATCTACGACCGATTCAACAAGCGGCCTTGTCCTCAACACATAATACAAGTGAAGAGTATAATGTGGAAACAGCTAGTCCGGTCTAACACATGGCTGTTTCTCGCCTCCACTGCGAACCCTGCTGCACTTACGTGTAACGGGCAAAGACAAGATCTCAAAATTGAAGGCGTCGGTATTCTGGAGATGGAACCCTTGTGTAGCCTCACTAGCTCCACCGCTATTTTGCGAACGAATCCAGCAACATTCAACAGCGTTACCGTTCACTACACATATGTTAAACCGATGATCCAACAATTCAACACTACCAACACGACATTTGTATACGTGCCATCAAAGCTGATTCTTGAGCAAGATGACAGTTTTATTCAGAGCATCCAGCATCAGGAGGCCATGCTTCGAACTGATATGACGACTACCTCCTGGCATCACTTGAGACGACAAACCATAATGATCGGGTCTAGTTGTGGACTCGGGTTTCTGGTTATCAGCGCCATTATCGGTGCGCTCTTCTGCAGAATTTACCAACGGGAAACCTGCCAGTCAACACCACAAGCAACAGCAGCTCCGGAGCCCACAAGTCAGTGGTACGATCTCACCAAACGATAGCTCGCTCACGCACTTTGGAAGAACCGTTGGTTCTTGGCGGGCAGAATGTTTAGAATTATAAGTGTATATGTAATTTTCATTAACCACAAATACATCATAATTTACGATTGAATAAAATGTAGAATCATAAAGTTGACTCATCATCATACAGCTATTACGATACGAACATGTACTGACCCAATTCCGCAGGTTTATTTGTCGATGTGATTGATTTGCATATTTTACTCGCGCAATCAATGACTATGGTTTCATGTTCTTACGTTCTCACGATGTAACATCAGCACTATTCACGTAAATATTAATTTGTCATGAATCGCGTGCGCATCGATAAGTAAATATTGACAATCAAGTCAATTACCTTGCATATCAGCATTGTTCGTTTAACTTGTTTTAAATCGTAAATAGGTCGATAAGCAAATATTGTGAGCAAATCGATCACCTCGTATGTCAGCAATTGCAAAGTGCAAATAAGTATGATGATGAGTACACTTTCTTTTTACTATATAAGATTGTACCAAGTGTTAATAAAGTAATTAATCTTAACGAGCACTCAAGTCGTTTCAGTTGATTAGTGAAGTTAAGGTGATTCTAGTGGTGCAAACCAGTTCGAATGATCTGGCTGTAAAGTGTTATAGTAAACATTCGAACAAGATGTTTGAAAAGAGTAATTTAGGGGGTTGAAATGCGAATTGTTTGCTTATCATAATTTATGTGGTGGTTAGGGTTGGAATAAGACTGAATGTATATCACAAGTAAATAACTTAAACTATGCGGGGAACTATTTTATTTAAAATAACCTCATAAAAATAGGGCAACACAAGCAATTTTGCAGCATGTGGGGGATGGGGCTATGAAAAATGTTTGTTAAAAGACTTCAACGTTTTCTTTGATAATTGCCTGATAAAAATTGAGTCAATAAACTTCAAGCAATTTAGCAGACGCCGGATGAGGAAGTGAATCAGGGTAAGTCAAATGAATATGTTGATTAGAAGGATTGGTAAATGAAAAACCAAAGCGAATTTGAAAGCTTACTGAGAGTGTTTGTGATTTTGAATCAAGTTTCAAAAGAAACCGTAGAACGACAAATCCAAATTGATGGTGTGATAGTGCAAATTCAAGTGACTAGTGTAGCTTCGTTCTGCTACATTTGCGCTATATCGTCATTATCTTAGCTACTTGCGTCTGTGATCATACTTATATTTCCTTATCACTTTTTGTAGTTTCTGCAAAGAGATCACATAGTGTTGGTTCAAACCTGTAATTCATATTTAAGCTTATGCAGTGAAGGTTTTATACCCAGATAAGTATCGAAACTTTATGATCTCACTGTACATTAGTTTCGTTCATGTGTGGTGATTCTATCGTCACGCGGTTCATTAATTATTAAATTTTGGTAATGTGTCACTTTGTACGGCAATTAACTACTCGGACAAGAAGGTTCATCATCGGGGCACTACAGCCCAAATCGAGCCTTAGCCTCCTGAATGCTTCGCCTCCATTCGACTCGATTCAGTGACCACGTAATCCAGTTCGGTGCTCCCAAAAGTGACCTGCTGTCAGCATCTATTAAATCCTCCCAGCACTTGCATGGCTTACCGACTGGCCTGGCTCCGCTCACTCGCCCCTTGAGAGATCGTTTGGGGAATCCACTATCGCTCATTTGTTCGACGTGGCCCGCCCATTGTAGTTTTTGGAGTCGTATGACGGTAGAGACTTCCGGCTCGTCATATATGGTATACAGATCGTTTTTGTATCGGATTCGCCATCCATCTTCTTCCCGTATTGGACCGAGAATCCTTAGCAATACCCTTCTCTCAAACGTATTCAAAGCTTTTTCAGATGCCTGGGTCAGCGTCTACGTTTCGCTTCCGTAGCATAGCACAGGTCTAGTAATTGTTTTATAGATGCGAAGCTTCGTATTCCTGTGTACGCATCGAGATTTCAAAGTGGGAAGCACTGAATAGAATGTCTTATTGGCTAATTGAATCCGTCGTTTGATTTGGTCAAGCTCATTCCCATCCTTCAAGAGGTTTGTCCCTAGGTAAACGGAGTTGTCTATGTTTTCAAGGTTATAGTCCCTTATCGTTATGTTTTGTCTTATTGGCGTCCTTTTCCTTGATTGAGTCATAACTTTTGTTTTTTTTTCATTAATTTGAAGACCAACTTCCTTGGCGGTTTTGTCTACAGCTACAAATACTTCCTTGGCGTCGTTGAACGAACGTGACATAATGTTAATGTCATCAACGTAAGCTACTAGCTGTGTCGACTTAAATAATAGAGTTTCTCGCGTGTCAGCGGGAATTTTTCTGATGATATACTCAAGCGCTAAGTCAAAGAATACCGAAGCTTCTTTTAGCTCTTTATTCGTTGAAAACGAATTGGTCATATTATTCTGAATTAGCACTTCTGATGTGGAGAAAAACCACCTTGATATTCACCAAATATTTTCTCTGCGTGATGGGAAATCCTTAGCTCTAAAAACTTTGTGAAGAACTTGTACGACGTACAAAGCAGTAATATGCCCCTGTAGTTTTCGCATAGCAATTTATCGCCTTTCTTGTGAATGGGACATATAACGATTTTTCGCCACTCATCCGGCATCGTTTCTCGTTGCCAGATGCCTGTCACGAATCCATGGATTGCCCTTAAAACGGAAATCAGGACAAGAAGGTTACTATTCCTTTTTTTATCTGAGCGGATTCTCGCTCGTAAACTTTCCATTTCTACATAATACGTTTCCCTGCCTGGCAAATCCTTTGATACAGTTTGAAAACGTGAATCAGGTGTGTACTGGTTGTGCGAAAAATGCAAAAAACACTCCATGGTGCAACACTTCTGCGTCACCGCCTGGAACGCCGACTTAGGATTCCGTTATAGCCATCGAATGTTCACCCAGGTCTTCTACTGTTACATGGACTCGTTTGCAAGTGCAGGCATTTAGAGTGTATCATAATTTTTATATTTCTGAAAAAAATTATAATCAGCGTTCCATAATACTTTCCCTTAACTACCTCTCGCAGCTTATCACAACGCGTGATTTGAATGGTCTTGTTTTCGACCTAGTCCTCTTTAATAATCCGTCTCCTGATGTATCTGTATATATAATAGAGACTCACCACCCTCATATCACTTTATATGTCCCGCTGAAATATCTTTCGAAAAAAGGAATCCTAGCTGCTCCTCGGTACAATTTGCGTAAGGCTAATTACCAAGGAATGGCACCTTAATTTGAAAAAAAAAACTGGTTTTTGTTCTTGCGTAGGTGCTTATGTGCCAACCGAATTTTATTGCTACTTCTATGTTTATACTGTTGTCTTGATTCCCACTTTTAGCACTCGTAACCATACAGATCCTACTTGGTTCTGAAAGCTATCCAATTCAAAATCGTTGCTCGGAAAAAGTTTTGAAGACTAAATTCTCCCTCTGATCTTGCTAAATTTCGGACCTTGCGTTCCTCAGCTAAACAAATAAAGAACAAAGCATTTTGCGACTACTTTTCTAGTTTGGAGTTATCAATTTTTTTTTTGCAATACTACACTTTTTTCGCTATACATTCTTTCTCTTCCTGTGTGTAAAGTTACTATCAACAAACGTTGATTTTCTCTCTTTCATGCCTCTTTTGGTTCCCTACAAGGGTCTATCCTTGGTCAATTACTCATCTTGATTTTTATCTAAGGCCTCTGCTTTGTTATCAGTTATTCTTGCTTACTGTGTATTGACGATTGAAAGCTGTAGCTTATCTTTGAATGTTTGCAAATGTAATCAAATACAATTATATCCGACTTCGCTAGGTCGCTCGTTACGTGTCAATAGGTCCCAGGAATTCTTCACTATTCCGTACGCGCTTACAAATGTGTATTTCTCTGCTCCTGTAGTCAGAATCGCTAAGCGTCATGATAAATTTGGGCTTGGTCCCCTGCCACAATCATCCTTATCAGTAAAAAGCGATTAGAAACAATTTACACTCGACTTCAAGCATTCGAGTGATAGATGTTTGAATCGTTTTTCTTTTATGTGTTGTTATTATTCATTGCCGTAATTGGAATTTGTATGATGTTTTAATGAATTTCTTAAGTAAATAAATAAATCATCAAATCAGCCGGAACTTGAACTGCCCATTTGACTCATACACCGCTTCCATACGTTATGAAAACCATTAAAACCGTCGCAAAATAATATTTTCGTCTTGCAGTTCGTTTTCGTTCTGCTCAAACAATTTTTTTCAACCTAGGCAATAATAACAACGCCACAATTTCTGCTCTGAACCTTTTCGAAATGTCATATTTTCAACTGTATCAACTTCTGACGTCAATTTTTCGCCCAAAAGCAAATCTTTTAGCCACTTTGTCATACTCGTTTTATTCCCAAGATACTGTCTACACACTGAAATTCATTCATGACTGCCAACTTTTCTAGGAATGCTATATAAAGCTATATCAACAACGAATTGCGAAGCATAGCAACATTCTACACTCATTTTGATGCCTGTTCATTTCGAAAGTATTTTTCTTTGATGAAGCAGGTATGAGAGAAAATATGATGTGTCACAGCAAAATGGTATGAATAAGTGAATAGAAATATGCTCAAAGGGTAGTTCGAAAATGGAAAGGTATTTAATTTTTTTTTATTTTTTCTCTCTAAGGCATCAATCTACATTAACCCTGTCATCGTGAATTAATAAAGATTATATATGAGGATAAGGCTGAAATATTTAGTGTTAAGAATATACCCAACTTTACGTAAACAAATATCTTCTGACTGTCGCAAATCTTTCTTATATTCGATAAATCAGAATTATCTTGAAAAGGAAAAAATTGGTTTCAAACACTATCTTATGATTTCATACTTAGAGAGAAATCACGTTCTCTTGCTTTAAATAAAATAAAAAAATTTGAAAAAAAATCCTGCACCCTGTCTTTTACCTGCCTTTCGTACAAACCTCTAACTACCCGCTATATCTTCGAGAAGTCAACAACATCCTTCTACTCTTGAGTACTACATATACAGGTTCATTTGTATTTTAGCAAGCAGGAAAAATTTCCACACTTCATCTATTCACTTTTGCTTGCACAGCAATCGTCAAAACACAGCGATGGCGACAAGGACACTGATATAGGACGACGTCTACGTCGCCGATGACATTGAGCTTCCGACAGCAATTCTTTACGCAAATTGAGATCTAAAAATAACATTTCAAGTCATTTTTTCGCATTTCATTTGTATACTCAAGTTTGGTGAAATTGTTGGTTATATTTTTATTTTCTTTGCTGTTATCTTGGAACTTGGTGTAACGTTGGTGTGTTTGCTCTTTTCGCTTTTATTGCTTAAAAAAATTGCTTTTGTTTTGAATGGGAGAGAAAAACGAAAGCTTGTTAGCAGAAATAATAACTGTTTTGTTATGTGTCGAACACTCTTGAATGGAATTGCATAAGTATATTCAAGTGGAATTATGTTCAACTCCATCAAATATGTATGATTTTATTGTTTCAAGCAGTATTATTATGATGTGAAAGAAAAATATGTAGCGTGAGTATTTTTTTCACTAGGCACTGTCACGCACAATTTAGTATTACATTTATCCAGACGTTTAACGTTTGCTTTGAAAATAATTTTGGAGTGAACAACACCACCGTTATTTAGAGGTGTGATTAGCGTTACATTACATCGCTCTTTGCAGTAAGTACAGCCATGAGAGCAGGTGTACTGTCTTTGGAATGGATTTGTGATATACAGACGCAGATATTAAAGGCATACTCAACTAAAAACTTAGCTTTCCTTTCTGTTGAGACGCCCACTTTGAGAACTTTTTAGCTGAATTCTCCTTTTTGCTGGCAATTCATTTTGCTATGAATTGTCAACTAAATTCAACCGTCATATTATTTTAACTCCCGTCATCATCATCGAGAATCGGTCTTGATCTCCTCGAATTATCTCGGTCACGTGACTGCGTCCTCCTATCTTGCAACCCCAATTGTTGCTCGGAGTCCGCATATACTGAGCTCTACCAACGAGCTCTTGGTCTTCCTCTTATGCTCGCTCCGTCGACTCGTCTTCCATTCATGCCCCATTTTGGCATGCGACCGTCATCCATACGTTGCACATGCCCTGCCCATTGTATCCGTAGAAGTTTGACGATTTCGGAGACTTCCAGCTCATCGTACAGCTCGTACAACTCATTGTTGTACCGGATGCGCCATCTATCTCGGTTCCGAACAGCCCCGAAAACCCGCCATAGAACTTTCCATTCGAAGGTGTCGATCAAATTTTCGGAGGCTTGGGTCAGGATCCCCGTTTTGCAGCCATAGCACAGCGCAGGTCTTACAATAGTTTTATAAACACGGAGCTTAGTTTTTCTGTGCACATACTTCGATTTCATAATGGGGAGGACCGAGAAGAACGTCTTATTTGCTAGTTGTATCCGTCGCTTGATTTCATCAGTTTTGTTGGCGTCTTTCGATAGGTTGCTACCCGGGTAAACGAAGCTGTCCGCGAATTTGATGTTAAGGTCTGCTACGTTGATGGTCCTGTGCGCTGGCGTCCTTGTCCTTGATTGCATCATAACTTTCATTTTGTCCTCATTGATTTGTAAGTCAACTTCCTTTGCTGCAGTGTCATGTCTCAGCAGAAGTGCTTCTGCATCGGTCAGTTTTTGAGCCATGATGTCAATGTCATCCGCGTATGCTGCCAATTGCGTCGCCTTAAAAAGTAACGTGCCGTTGGTGTTCAGGTTAATGGCTTGAATACCGAACTCAAGAGCCAGGTTGAAGAGGGTGGGCGCGATCCTATCGCCCTGCTTCAGAAACCAGAGTTTCAGAAGTCTCTGTCAGTCTGTTGTGGATCCAGACCTGAGAGACGGAGTTGGTCATCGTCATATTTACAAGTCTCACTAATTTAGACTGAATTCACTACTAAATTTATTTCGGTCCTTATTTCTATGATACAAAAGTGAGACTGATTCAAGTTTATCGGTAAATTCAATGCAATGATAATACATAAGTACATTACTAACACAAATGAGCAAATTTATACATAGGTGAATAAATGTCTACAATACATGTATACTGAGTTTAGACTGAAATATTTTCCACAGGTCTCGCTGTCCACCTTCGCCGGCAGCTTGCCCCTTTTGCGCAGTTTCTTACGCTGCGTGCGACTGAGAGTCTCCACGGGTTTTCAGAGTTTAGAAGGACGAGCACTCTTATTTGTTGTACTAAATGCGGGCGTCTCATTTACAGTAGGCGGAGCTGCTTCTTTTAGTGCATCCCTCCTCTTTTTTTGCGAGGATTCGGGAGGAAACATCTTTTTCCCTGGTATGACCGTAGTCAGAGTTGCAGCTGACGCTGTACTCGCCTGTTCGGAGCCTGTGACTAGAGGGGATGCTATCAACCAGTTTGAAAACTTGCTGACCATGCGATTTTCTACGATGGTAGCCTGTGAGCTTCCACTGCAACCAGGGTCCTCCTGAAGAGATACATTCTGCACAGATACCTCCTGAAGAGATACATTCTGTGGAGATACTGCAGAGATACATTCCATAGATTTCATCCTCATGTTTAGCAGGCACTCTTGGTGTGACATCTTGCGATGCTCAGGTCACCTCCACCGCGACAAGGTAGTGCCTGATCGAAGGGGGAGAAATTGTGTATCGACAGTTGTATATATCTGACTGGTTAGATTGCTTTGATTTGAAGTATGTTCACAATAAGAAGTCGAGTATTAACACATAAATCTGTGTGTGTGCTTCTCTTGTAAACTCAGGCCCACGTTCAGATAGAATTCCAAAAGGTAATATTTTCGGGATTCCAGACAAATATTTTTTTTTACTAATATTGTCAGGGTAAAAATTAGCTTTCGGAAGTCTATCTCACTCATCACAAAAGCTAGACTATTTTGCTTTGCCTTTATTTACAGCCACAATGAGATTTTGACACCTGTTTTTTTCTATAGTGGATTTGGCTATTTAGTTGCGAAAAGACTTTATTTCTACTACCTTGGTATTATTATCCCTATTATTTCTCTAGCTTTTGCGTGAAAGTATAAGAATATCTAAGAATCAAGCAAACGTGAATATATTTGGCGATGCACTTAAATTAACTTCTACTTAAACTGTATGATATTCATAATAAATTTCAAACTAATAGGAAGCAATAAAGACGCTTTACTACCATGATTTAAATGCAAGTACACAACTACGTACGTAGCTGCAAAGCTAGCGTATTCACTTTCCAAGCAACTACCTGACTATCCTCTGTCGGAATAATGAGGAAAGTCGATTGTGTGTCTAACACAAATGCGCGTTTGGGAGTAATTAAGCAATTATTTAGTGCCCACGGTGCATTGCAACTGAACGTTAACTTGTATACTTGTTTTATAAAATCTGTTGTAAGTGAGCTTGACTGAAATGAATGTTTGCCTAGCTGAAAGTGAGCAACAACAGTAGCAGTTCCAGCAGGCTATCTTACTTTGCAAACATTACGAAAATGTTTTCTCGCAAAATGAAAATGACAGCAGCAAAACAGTGAACAGGAGTAGTAGGAGGAATTATGGCCAAAGCAAGGCAAATAATGTTGCAGTAAAAGCCTGTGCCCTAATCGACACACGGTTTACGTCTCAGACAAGAGAGAGTCAACGTAGTAAATGCAAAAAGAATATAAAGCATCCCTTAGGGAAATGTCTTTGTTATTTCTTGCTTTTTAACAAGATTCTTCAAGATAATGTCGAGAACACATGAATGTTAAGATGTTGCTTGAGATGAAATTTAGTTCCTGTGAAAGTTTTATTAATGAAAGTGAGTGCAGTGAATGATTGTTTGGATACAATAGCCGGTACTTTCATGTGAAAAGGAGGATGCGTAATTGAGACTGTCCGGATTTTTTTTCTTCAAAGAATTCTGAAAATTTTGGCCATCGCGTATTCAGGAAGTTCGACTAAAACATTTTACAGCAAAGGAATTCAATACATTCATTGGAATTGCTTGGAAATGTATTTCTCAGTTATGCAAACATAAATTAATTACTTCAATAGGTTTGAGGTGATTTCATGGAAAACAACCGAAAACAAAGCAATAATTGTAAATAAATAAAAACAATATTAAAAAGTTCTGCCTGTACATTATTTTATTACATAATGAACTTTTTTCTTAATAGCGTATGTTTATGTCAAGATTTGTCATTAATTTTTCATCCCTTCACATACCAGCGATATTTCCTTAGTAATGTCCACTTCAGGGATAAAATAATAAAAAACAATGATTCCTAAAATCATCCACTGTAAATGTTAATGCTATGTTAAATAGATTGAGAAAATTCTTACATTGGAAAAATGAAATGAAAAGGTCAACGAGTATTTTCTGCAGACAATCAGATAGTCTACTAGTAGCAAGAATTTTCCACTAGGTTAAAGTTTCCTTTCCCGAGAAACCAATTCAATAAAAAACGTTCAGAACTCAAAAACCTTAAGTCTCGTCTCCTTTTTGGCACACTTTTCGGTAAAACAATTACCGTGTTAATCTCAAACCAGCCCGTGACATTGACCTTTTGCGAAAAAAAAGATATTCGAAACCTAAAATCGAATTTCATTCCGTAGTTTCGAGGAAAAATCAGCAAATACCTTTCGTATAAATACACAGCATTAACACCATTCTGACCTACATATATTCCACCACTGGCCCTTCTAAACACCTACATTACCAACGTGACGTGATTTTTCCACTTCAATTCTTTGGAGTTTCCGATTGGAACATTGAAATTTGAAAATTCGAACAGGATTATCCTTTTATGCTAAATTTAACGACATTGACTGACGTTACACTAGGGTATTCTTCATTTTCATTCCTAAAAGCTACACGCAGATAGATTCCTTGTGCCCACGGTTAATACTCAGGGGCTCGGATTAAAAATCGTTTTGGAATGAATGAAAACTGCTAGTCTTGTAGCCGTTTTTGCATAGACTTGTGTGTAGTGTGATAATGGTGTAAAGCAGGGTAATGTTGGGTTACTGTTTCGATGGGAATGAGGATGGCGGGGAGTGAGAAAGGAATGGGGTGAAAGTGTCAAGGAATTTCTGCGCTTCATTAATTTAATTCGTATTTAATGGGTCATTGCTAAAGGAATTTTCGGTTGGAATGATTATGGAATTTGTTTTAGTTTCAAAAGTCGGGGAGAGCTAGGGAAATATGGGGAAAGGACGTTTTATTCAAGTTGAGATATTGCTGACAAAGTTGGAAAATGACTGAAAATTGAGGAAGAGGGAGTGATTTTGCTACTAGAATATAGTGTTTTCATTTGCACATGGAAACATTGGATATCTAATAGAGTTTAATCAGCATTTTACAAGTACCGAGTAAGAAATCTTTTTTCGGATGAATATCTCGCACACTGGGCGCTGAAAGTAATACATAATTATATGATGCATTTTACAAGGGGAAGAATATGGGCTTTTTGGTGCTGAGTGCAGTAAAGAGGGGTACATTGAACGGATTTTTTGTGAGCAAGCATCGTTGTGCGTGTATTAAAATGGGCTAACTCACATATGAAAGCACGGATAGCCATTCTTGTATCCATTTTCTTTTATGCTTGTATGCTTGCGGGTTAAGAGAACCACTAGTAATTGAGAATAGGCAAGAACAGTTTACAGCAAAGTTGGCGTTTTTGAAAATTAATTGAAATTTAAATAACATCGGATATTTCCGTTTTGATCCTACAACAATATTTGGATGCAAAACGAAAACCGATTCAGTCGAAGAAGTCGTAGAAATCGGAGTTTACGTTATCGTTGCAGAAAGGCGGAAATGGGGAGTAAAAAAGTCCTGCGCTGTGGTCACACTTTATGTGAAGAACGGCTTAGATTGAGGCAAATAGAAGCAAATTTAAAAAAAAAATCCCACCACTTTTGAGACCCCAAGCTAGATATTGGACCTAATGCTAAGCTCTTTCTAGAACAAGAAGCTAACATTCGAGATCGACAGTGGAATGAAAACCTGATATCACCATGGTTGCATGCATTGAAAACTTACAGATTTTACTGATGACATTATTTGATCCAGGAAATTATTCCTCTTGGTATAAAAATCAATTTGGTTTAAATCATTTTCATTTATGACTTCAGAGATTAAAAAATCGGAAAGAATTAATTTCACGTAAAATGTCGGTTTTACTTTATATGGAACAAAAACAAATATAATTGTCGTAATCATTCAATTCCTTATGTATACCACTTGAAAATGTGTCCGAAATTGTTAGAAAGAAAAAAATATTTAGCTATAGCCAATGTTAAAGAATGCAATCTACTAAATGTGATTGCTGATTTTCTCAAAATTTTATGCTTATTTACAGTAGAATAAAAGAAACTGTTTCAAATCATTATCTCTTTTTGAACTATGTTCAAAATGGCATTAAAATGTATGCTCATTAGTTCCATATTTGCATATATATTCTTACTTGCCTTGCTGAAACAAAAATGCTCCAAAGTTATTTTTTGAACTAAACTGCTCTGCTTTCATGCCAACTCATCATCATGGAGACGTTAGCATTAGAGAAGCAAATTTCCATTTTTATTTGCAATGACCTGTCTACGAAAATAATAATAAATGCCTCTTATTTGCTGCTGAGGTCGGAGAATTTGAGTTAAATTAAGGCGAAAAAAGATCCGTTATTGTCCCAGAACCAGAATTAAGGTAAAATAAAAAGTTATCAAGGACTATAATTTTTCCAAGTTTTTATTTGCTTTTTTGATGAATCGCAAAAAAAACCCTCTTGCTGTTTATTTCATTACATCGAAAACAGGTCCTATTATCGCAAAGGGTTAAGGGGGAAATACATGTAAAATGGAAAAGAAATTGCTAATTTTAGATTGACTTAAAATATATATATTGTTTATTCAGAAAATTTTTAATATTAAATCCTCAAAGTACATATCTTATAGTAAATGAAAATATTTTTTTAATAACTTTTCAACACAAAATGGAGGCGATGCGAGCAAATGAAGAAAACACATCAAAAACAGCCTCGTACAACTTAACGCCTTTTCCGAGAAACTTGCAACGTTCAGAGAAAAAAAAATATGCTAATGAGATCTATAATTCCTAGGTGAACCAATAAAATTTAGAAAAAAACACCAAATTTTTACATTAATATTAGATTAAAAAAAAAATCGATTTTTTCAAAAAAATCACGTTTTAAACATTGGTAAACTAATTATTTTTCCGAAATTACAAGAAAATGTAGGTTCAACGATGAGATAATACTCTTTTGTACATGTGATATAAATTTTAGCCTAATAGGTTCAATATTTTTTGAGATATCTTGTACGGAAATTGAAAAAGTACTACTTTGAGAAAAGCGCGTTTAAAGCTCTAAAGCTCCACCGACCTGGGGAACACCGCGCTGTCTATAACTGGCTATAACTCGAGAACTAACACGAATATCGCTTCAAAACTTTTTTTGGTATATTTTAAGAGTATTTCGAACACTTTGATGCAATAAAAAAAAATCGTTTTTGTTTTAGCAGTTACATGTATCTCCCCCCTTAATGGCATGGCACTTAAGAAGCGGTTTATAAAAGTATGTCGTCTTAACTTCATTTTACAACGTCTTTCATTTAAACATATAAACATATTTCGAGCCAATGGAATCTCAGAAAATTGAGAAAACGTTTATTTTCTTGAAGAATAAATTGGTTTCTCATTAGTAAATCTTTGACTTTCTAATCTTTTCTGTCTTGAATCCATTATGGTATATACTGCTTTGTACTTTTATCAGTTAATTTTCACAATTTTTCATTTTGCCTTACAACTATACTCATCTATATTACCTAATTTTTCAGTAAAATTTAGAAACCTCATTCACTCACTCAAAAATATCAAATTAATCTCCTTCATTCACTTCATTTATTCAACCGCCTCTAAATAGTTCCTTGTAATCCTCTTTCCAAATCTACAGAGTTAATCCAATTTTCAACAATGACAATAGTACATCGTCGACAGATTCCTCATTACTCCACTCTACACTCCCACTTCACATCAAACTACTATATATTAGCCAAAGTGATATTTTATACGTTATCATAACTAAGCAGCGAACGAAACAAGTGAAAACAAGGCTATATTTCTGTATTTTAATCAAGATAAATGTATGAATCATTTATTTTTGTACTCATGTTCACATGACAGTATTTACTCGTAATATAAATATCATAGAATACAGTGTTGATAGAGTTACAGAGTTTTGTTGAATTATTGTATTGTGTTGAGGGAGTGCTGAAATCTGGTTTTAAGATTTTCTAGGAAGATATTATTTTAGTTTTGGTTGATGAGAGTGTTTTCATAGATTGATTGTAGAAGTTTGTTATTGTGTCAACTGAGACTGTTGGTGAGGAAGTAATTAATTGTGGAGGTGGAGGTGGATTTGGTAGCAGTTGAAACTCAGAGGAAGTCGAAAACAAGACAAGATTATCATATTGGTAAACACTATTAAGAAATGAACCTTTCTCTGTATTTAAGGTACTGTTACAGTCTAGAAGGCCGAAATAGAGAACATTTTCAAAATTTTAATTCTCATATTATTAAATATAGTTTTAAAACTTTTTTTATCTCATTTTATTTATAATATATGCAATATTTTTTTTAATTAGATTTTTTTTTTGCTATTAACAGAGAAAAAAACCACCTCTCATGGCCGACAGTTGATTTCCGAATTCGTACATCTGAAACAGCATATCAAAAAAAAATTAAAAAGTAAGACGTTGGACAAGGCGATTCACAACCTTTTATGAAAAACCGATTAAAGTAAAATATGGCGGACATTTAAAAAAAAAGTGAAAAAATTGCTTGTTATTTTTTTGTAGTTTTTCGTCACAAAATGGTTTTTTTATTATTTTTCAAGTTGTGGTGAATTGCCCTGCAGACTATGTTAAAAAACAAAACACATCAAGGAAAATCAGATCAGCCAATCCCAAGACTAACTGACGGCTGTCTGAAAAAAACCTCATTTCGAAAAAAACGCAGTTAGTTTCTACATAATAGAAAACATCGATTTATAGAAATTTTCAAACGGTAATAGTACTTTAAAAGCTTGCAAAAAAAGATATATTTTTGTCAAATTAATTCTTTAACCTCCGTTTTTCTAAAGAAACAACCAAATGGTTCACAATGATTCTCACATGGGGGCCCTGTAGCTCTGCTCACTAAGGCGTCAGGCCGAAAAGCGGCGTGCTACGGAGCCTGCGGGTTCAAATTTTGCCAGTACCATGGCTGTAAGTATGAATGCGTGTGATTGTCTAAGAGGGTGGCAATAGGGCCCAAACTGGTTGCCTAATGCTGGCCGCGTTCCCGGCAGCCCTATTCACTAACCTAACCTAATAATGATTCTCATCCTACCCGTCGGCAATCTAAAAGTAACGAAACGTATTCAAATTCATCTAGAAATTTGATTCGAACATGATTGAAATCAGTTTTAAAATTTAAATCTTTCATCATCGATTTACCAGCAAGCAGATGTTATTGTGTTCAATCCAAGCCAACTTCAACACATACCGAAGCATATTCTTCGCATTATCCGGAAAGCTTAGTTTTCATTTCCACTAAACTACACTTTATCTAATGATACTGACATCTGGATCAAGCCGAACAGCCATGATTCGAATGGCTCCATCAGGATATGTCATTTTATTTATTCATGACTCGAAAAACGTGCCATGGTTGAAAGTGAAGAAAAAACTCTCACAATGTATATATATTTATGTATATATATATATATATATATATATATATATATATATATATATATATATATATATATATATATATATATATATATATATATATATATATATATATATATATATATATATATATATATACATATATGTAAGTATAACAAAGAACATCAGAAAAACGGGCAGAGAGAGAGAGAGAGAGAGAGATTGAACAGTGAGCATGTAGAAAGCAAGAAAACAAGGATTTCGCACAAAATGAAAGGATACTGACTGAGTTGGAGAGGCACCAGGAATGCAGGGAGAATGACTTTAGATTCATTCAGACAGTCATAATTCATTCAAAACACGCACAATGAAACAAAAAGTCAATATTCATTTGGAATTCGGCTGAGGGCTGGTTGCAATGAATGGATTGATTTGAATTAATATGGGTCGGTTAGAGGAATGTCACATGAAAATAAAGTTTAATGAAATTTTAAAATGTCAGGGATTCAATGAAAATTGAGGGCATTCCATTCGCATTAAAGTATATTCAGAGATTGAATCAAAATGTAGGGAAATGTCTTAAATTTGCAAAGTATCACAATGTTTCATGTTATTTTAAATAAAATAAATGTCTAAGCTATTAAATGGCAATTAGTTGGGAATCGAAACGCTGTAACTATTTTGTGTTTGGTTCAAAAATGAATCCAAAGAAAATATTAATCTCCCAATATTGCCCTGCCATATTAACGTCAGTGAAGCACTATTTTTGGACATGGCTCGGTCAAGTTGCCATCAATTCAAAGTTTTTGTTTGAATGAGAACCTGATATCTCCCGCGTGCCATAAATATATATATATATATATATATATATATATATATATATATATATATATATATATATATATATATATATATATATATATATATATATATATATATATATATATATATATATATATATATATATATATATATATATATATATATAAACATATATATATATGTATATATATATACATACATATATATATATATATATATATATATATATATATATATATATATATATATATATATATATATATATATATATATATATATATATATATATATATATATATATATATATATATATATATATATATATATATTTATGGCACGCATAAATATATATGCATAATATATATATGGCTCAGCCTGGTGTGGGATGTAAGATGATCTTGACCGAACAATATCCAAGATACAGGTACCGAAAATTCAGTAAAAAGTCAAAATTCAGGAAAATTTCAGTCAATAGTAAGTGGAAATGCTTGAAGGTCATTAGCTGCGGTTTATCATGGGTCAAAGAATCCAAATCAACTGACAGAATTGAAAATAACAGTGTGTTCAACACAAAATGCCGAACGACATTTGATAAAATATCTGTGTGATGGGTTTTCTGGTCCAGGCAATTGCATCAATTTGTCGAAATCGTTTCAAGCGTTCAAAAAAAGTAATGGGATCATAAAGTGTCAGCTAAACGGAAATTCTAGCTGATTCAGTTAGTAAAATTTCTTTTGTTTTTATTTGTTCAAACATGATGCGCAAGAATTGATATTTCTTTTGTCGTCAATTTACAAATTTATGGATACACGAGCTATAGAATACAAGATTTGTGTCAACCATTCAATGAAGGTTTCTAGTAATTAAATAAAGTATTTTAAATAAAAGTAGATAAAGTGAAATAAACTCAACTGTATAAAGGTCAATAGAACAAAAAAGTTTTTTATGTTACGATAAGAGGTTTGTTGGTCAGAAGAAATAAAATACATATATATATATACGAAAAGTATAAAAACCGTGTAAACTGAAAAGTAAATAATTAAATTTAAGCAAAAGTGCAACTAAAGTGAGTATAACGACAAGCTGCTTGTGTCCTATCGAACTAACTACACGTGTCATAGGAATAACTGTTTACACGGTAAGCATAAACGATTTTCGGGTGAGCAACTTTATTCGGGTTCCCTTCATCATTAGTGGAATACGTCACAATGTCTTTTTTATATTTTGTATGTTATGTTCTTGTTCTTACTAAAATTAAGTTCTTTCACGAATGAAAACTATTAAGGACACGAAAATACCAATAAATTGTTTCTATGAAAACTACGAACGAAGCGCTGTTTTTAGGTTTCTGCCAACTTTCATGAGCACAAACCCACTATGCACCAGTGGCGGCTCGTGGCATTCAAAAACGAGGAGGCAGGTGAATTTAAAATATATTTGAGGAGCTTTCGAGACTGTGCGATGAACGGAAGATGTATGAAGAATGCATTAGAAAAATTTTACTTGAAAATAAAATCCATCCTTCTTTCCTTCATGGTTGCAAAATATTGAATAATATCGTCATACCAGCTACTTTTTTGCTCCAATTCCTTGACAAATTGTTTCTCAATAATTAGCAGCGATAAGTCCGACAATCGTATTTGACCGATGGTGTTTCTAGAATAAGTTTTAATTCTTTTAAGTGCGGAAAATGACCTCTCAGTACTTACTGAAGTTGCCGGGATTGTCAAGACTAACTCTATTAATTTGACGGTTTCTGGCATAACATCATGAATGCCTATGAAATGAAGATATGTCAAAAGTCCATGCACTGTATGGCAGCTTTCCCAGATTGTTTTGTCAGCGTACAAGACAATGAGTTCGCTTTTAAGTTTTTCTTTGTTAAAAAAACGACCATATGTGGACATCAGGCAGTCAAAGGAAGGTTGTGGAAACGCATTTTGAAAAATTAAAAATTTGCTCATATCCATGAGATTCAAAAATTCGAGCTTATGAAATTCATTAAACCGGTTTCTTATCTGGGCAATTAGATTATCGACAATTTCAAAATATAAAATTCGATATTGCTGATCAACGTTTTCAACACCGCTACCAATTTTCCACTTACGACTAGAATGAGGCAACGAAGTAGATTTTTCTAATGCAAATTTGAAATGTTTTTCAAATTCGACATCCGATCTCATCTTATGAAAATGATCGATTGTCACGCTTATTTGTTTTTGACAAAAAAGAATGTCTGAGCTTTTTGCTTGCAAAACATCCCATAGGTGAGACGTGTAACGAAAAAGTGCTTGGTAAACTGTAAGCAGAAACATAAAATCAAAATCCCTAATTGTGTGAAGAAACCCAATAGCTTCACGTACAGAATCAGAATCAAAATTAGGGTCATTAATGATACTCTCGAAAACTTCCTCGAAAATATTTAAGTTCTCAGCGACAACATTGACTAAGCGCGAATTGAAGTTCCACCGTGTAGGAGCAGATAATGGAATGCGTGGAGCCTTAAACGCATTTAAAACTTCTGTCCGTTTTGTAGATTTTGAAAAAAAGGACCGAAAACCTGATAAATTACAAAAAAAAATTCTTGCCTTTGATATATTGTTAGCTCCTTTGCTTAAAGCTAAATTCAGAACATGAGCATAGCAGTGAACAAAAATTGCATGTAGAGCAACGGTTTTAACTTTAACTTGCAAGCCATTAAGCTCTGAAGCCATCACAGCTGCTCCATCGTAAGTTTGGGCTATAAGCTTTTCTTGGGAGTTAAATTCACTCATGACTTTTTCCAAAAAATTAAATATAGAAGTAGCATCACGTCCAGAGCTGACATCAAAAAAGCCGATGAAATGCTCAATTAAATTTCCACCTGCTACAAATCGTAAAACAACTGAAAGCTGTGATTTACAAGAAACATCAGTAGTTTCATCGATTTCCCAGGCGAAAAAATTACAAAAAGACACCCGCTTTTTAATTTCACTCCTAACTTTATACGCAACCGACTCTATTAGCTCGTTTTGAATCGTTTTAGATAAGCCTGTGAAAATTTTTGAATCGGAGCTCGCTTTAAGGACCAAATCATATTTGCTCCACATATCGAATATTTCTCGATAGTTTCCTTTATTCAGAGAAGCCTCGGTTTCGTTATGACCTCTGAATGGTAAGTCCTGGCGTGATAAAAGTGACATCAAGTCAATAAACCTTTTAAGAATATCACGGTTACCTTTCACGTTTTCATTATGATTTTCGATTTGCCGGCGATAACCTTCATTTATCTCAGACTCAATTCGTTGGGAGCCTAATAGTTTCAAGGTTAACTGCGAGCGGATGTGGTCCTGACATAGATCATGACGAGATAAAGCACGATTTAGGTTCTTTAAATCGTTGAAACCATTTTTCTGCCACACATCGTTACTGGAGCTCGAAGGGAACAGCACACATGAGAAACAAAAAAGTTTCGCAGCAATGGAGCTACCAGAAAGCCAACTATATTTACTGTACCACTCCACACTGAATGAGCGGTTAACTTTCCCGTCAGCTCTAATAATTTTCAGCTCTGGGGTCGGCCTACCTTCACTTTTAATTTATAATTTTTCCGGATAGTTTTTTCGGCTGAATGGGCTAACTAATAACTCATCTATTGCATTCATTTTATTAAATAAAAATTAATCAAATCTTTTATATATATATATATCAACTATAATTGATCAAAACTAAAATCGATCAGCATAAAAATACTGACAGACAATAATATTATATATATAATAAACTTAGCTTTCGTTCGAGCTGGTAAATTCTCCTGCCAGTCAAATTCACAAAAAGAAAACACTTTGAACACTAGTAAACTCACTATTAGCAAGCTAAAATGCTACTGAACATCAAACACAAATTACCAAATCAGAAATTAACACCTAAATATAAAAAACAACAACGCAAAGTTCCCTTAAAATGCAAACATATGCACATAATTTTCGGGTTCTTTCCTAAAAGTCTATGAAATTATTTTCCATTCTTGTTACATTTTGTACACATTTCATTAACCGAAACATAAAGCATTGGTAAAAAAAAATGAAAAAAAAGAAAAACTCTTCAAAGGTATATATGGACAGCTCGTAATTTGTCCATTTCTATCCTGCTTTGCTCTAAAATAATTACCTTAGATAAAGTGCAGCGAAATAACAAGGAAACGAAAGCAAAAAATAAGACAAAAAAAAACTCCGGCAACATGTACCCACATGATTTCTCGCTGCCTTCGTTTCGGAACCTAGTGTGGAGGCATGCCTCTCATTACGATGTTTCGAAACACGACATATATGAAAATATATGAGCGACGACCAAGTACAACTTATGAAGTTTCATTGATAAAACTGTTACCACTGAGGCAGATATGAATTTGCCTCATTTTCGTTTCTCTGCCTTCGTTTTCGGTGTGTCTGAAATCGATCTACAGCACGTTGGTAAGGATTGATGGCAACATTTTTCGATTGTTCACATTGAGGCAGTGCTCTAGGCATACATCTCATGTGGCGTAATTTTTTTTTTACTTTTTGCATTGAGGCGCTGCTCTAAACTTGAGTTTTGAATGTATGCATGTACACAAATAGCAGCGATAGATAAAAAAGTAGAGGAGACTCGGGAGGAAAATAATAATTTTATAAGGAATGTAAAGACAATTTATTGATCAATGTAGCCTACATTTTTTTAAATTTTATCGAGGAGGCACTGCCTCCCTTGCCTCCTCTGAGGAGCCGCCACTGCTATGCACCCAAAATCATTTCTGGTGTGACCGGAACAATATAAACTACGCGGTTAAAAAAAATATAAAGGCGGACAAACAGGCACTTATAAATAGAGATCTTTTTTGGTGGAGTTCTAGGCAAAATAAACTTTTTTTTTGGTTGAGCAGATTTAAGGCATGTTTCATCCACTTGACAGGGTGTTATATTCTCCACATCATTATGCTATGAAATATAATCGTTTCCTATGAAATCTTTAATTTACTAAGCATCAATATTCTATAACATATTTCTCTATTCACATCTTGAATGAACATTAGTAACTCTAATGTTTATTTAAAGTAGAATAGCTATAGAAAAAACGACCAAAAGTCGCGACTTCTATAACTATTCTTGTGCCTCACTTTGTGACACGTAACCATAGCTTAAGAACTATATATAGCTCGGAAAGTACGTGAATTGCGATACAATTGCGAAAAGTAGATAGCAATATCCAAGTCCAAGTTGGAAAAAGACACAAAGTACCCCGCCAAGCAACCCCGCTACGATCAAATACGTTTCTCATTCCCACTAGGCAATATAAATGTGCTTTGCCAAAGAGACTATTTTAACGAATGGCGATTTATGCAATATTGATTTTCTCAAAACATTTTCTGAGTATGAAAATGGTAAGCGAAAAGGTAGATAACGCGGAATACTACTTTCAATACCATTTGGCGAGTAAAAGGAATATCTCCGACACTTTTATGCAACCCAATACAGGGAATCTCGTTTGTTGCTAGTGAATGTTCGCTGTGCTTACTGTTTCTTGATAGGATTATACACACGCCAACACACTCTCACCTATCAGCTAACACGGATATATACATTCTCACCTGTCGTTTGCCAGTATACTTTTCTCACTTTCGCATGTGATAAAGTGATCTTATTTTGGGTTTATCTCTTTTAACGTGCCAGCTGAAAGTAAATCCTTCACTCCCTGCCAATCTCTTCCATCAATAAATCACGTACTTTCAGGCCCCTGACGTTACTAACTAAAGTCTGCTCAATCCAACATGAACCGGTGTCAACGATGACTATTTTAGGTCATGCTTGATAGTTCATCTAAAAAAGATCGAACGTGCGATATCATGAGCAGTGTATGTCTGAGAAAGTACAGTCAGCCAGAGGCTGACAGTCTCACGAGTCGATGAGAGGTCGCTGCGAAAAATAACTATTCTTCTTCCCTCCGGTGAATTGCCCGAGTCCACGAAAAGCTTAAATTTCTATTACCCTCATGCAGTGTAGTTACAGTGCTGTGGTGCCGACCTTTTGATATGGTTCGACCATTAGCCAAATTTTAACATACCCAATGAAACATGTATAAGGGTCTCCAAAGCATATCTCAAATGAACAGCAATAGCTGAAAAAGTGGGGACCGTTTGAGTTGGTTGTTTCTAACTGAGTTGTTTTGGTGGATGTTGGGGCGTTAAGAACGAATTCAGACAGTAACAGAAGCTGAAATTAAAATTTTCAGAAAATGTCAAATTGAAGATCACCAATTGAAAATGGATGTTGAAGGAGTAGTGAAATATAGCTGAAAAAATCAATTTACTTAACTTGAGTTAAGTGAGGCAAAAATTTGACGTAATAATAGATGAAGTAAATACGAGTATGTTGAGATTATAGATAAAACTAAATTCATGATCTGATAGTACTGCTTGAAATGTATGTTAAAACCATAATTTAAGTTTTTTTTACAGAAAACACTTTTCAGTAGCTTAAGAGTAAATCAATTTTTACGCTGGTTTTTAAATTTGGAGTATTTTGAACACTTGACATAACTAAATTTAAGTTTACAGACATCCTATTACTATCTCATTTCACTGACATTGATTTGCAGCACCGAGCAGAGCCAAAACGGAGCGTGTAAAAACTGCTCCAAAACGAAGTTTATAAGAACAACTAAAGTAAAGTAGCCAGCAAATCTAAAACCGAATCTGTTCATTTTCTAGTCAAAGCCACGGTTTCTTGGACCAATGATTAGAAATTCAGTAAAAAGGGTAAAAATTAAAATCAAAGTAATAAATATACATAGATAAATTATAAAATCACTAAACTCGGTTGAAAAATTAAATTTTGATCTTTCCAAACAATTCAAAAATATCTTGTGTTTCACTCTGAAGTATACCGTACGTGTTAATAAACGAAAAGTTAAAAAACCCACGTTGGAGGCACTAGAAAATGGGGTCTATTTTTTTAAAACAGTTTTATGTCAAAACCGATTTCCTTTTAAATTCAATTCAAAAGCAAAGAGTAAATATTACGTCCTTTCAGACCATTTTTCATTAAAAAAAAAACGTTCATACAAAATATTGCAGCTACTCCTTCATCATTCAAGAAAAAAAAAGCCCCAGCAAATCATTTTCCAACATATATCTAAAAATTTGAAAAAAAAAAATTTCCCGGAAAATTCCCTTGGCGGAACCCACCGAGAGTAAAATTAGTCCCGTAGAACTTTGGAACTCTTTACAAACCCCACATTCTACCGATAGTCCCTAGCTCTAGTCTATAGTCCCAATCACTCAATTGTTCAAAGCAATCAGCACTGATTGTATATGTCCCCCCTCGTTCTAATGTGCTACGTGCTCATGACCGCATCGCTATGGGGATAGGACAAAAGTATCCTTTCAAACAATATAATCCAATCTCTTGATTCATTGTCAATTAGAGACATAGTATGCACAGGAATAATCCGTTGCAATAGGATCGATGATAACAGCACACAGATTGTCCTTTTAATCAACCTTTCGATATTGCTCCCGCGAGACGAATAAATTTCAGTCTATCGATGAATAGGAAGTAAATTTAGAGCGGGTTGAACTACTTAAGAATGATTTTGGGTAAAAGATTTGTCTCATTGCGAAATTGTCATAAAATGCTATATTTTCTCTAAACAGCAGGCAAATGTGCTAAGAAGCTTTATAAATCAAAGCTTGGGAAACCCAGCTTTTGACTTATTTCAACTCTTTTCGGACGAAATTGTCAGCACTGCATTACCATTTGATGCACTAACTACATACTTATAAGACAAGGTTGTTTCCACTGATTACCAAGTTTATTGGTTTCATCACCGAAAAAATTCTCAACTTTCAGCCCAATGAAAAATACATATATTAATTTTACATTTACGTACAGTCTTTGCAAGTTCTCAACGCATCGTTTTCTTTCACCATTTTTGGGGTTGAAAAGTTATAAAAGTTTTCTTCAGCTTTAACTCTTTTCTCTAGTAAGATGGCAACGTTCACAACCAGCAACAGAAAGCAGTTGCTACTGCAGTCAATCTTCTTGAATTTCTATCACTTATTAAAAAGATGAATACACCAAAAAATTTCATTTCTTTCCTCCGTTTGCAATCCATAAACCGGATGCAAAACCAAATTTTCTCATTCTCAGTGCATTCTATTATTTTGCAACCCCTTGAAGCTTGAAATATCAGATCTGAAAATGTTCAGACTTTTTATTTACAAGAATAACACGAAATTCATGAGCTCCTGTAATGGAACCACCGTCATGGCCTCCCCACCCTTTTCTCGAAAACTCGCATCTCACAATCCTCCTAAATTCAAAATCACCAAACTATGGCTCAGAGACACCACCTATCTATACAAATACTGACTACGGTCAAAATTTCTTGAATTCCTAGCACGTACCACTTTTTCCTTCTATAATTACACGAAACGTGAGGGTAAGATTATTGAACATAAGTAAACCAGTACGCGCTCTGCATGTTTTTCGTTGTAGTAGTAGTAGACGTTGTCATTGTTGCCGGTGATGCCAGCGCTATAACTAACGCTTGTTTTATTGCGAATTTTATTTTTATTTCAAGCGAAGTGAGAGGTGGTGAGGCCATTGGTGTCGTAACGGGATTTTTTTTTGAAAAATTATCTTAATATATTCCGGTGGTTTTTGATTCGGGGATAATAATATGAATTATGAGGGAAAAAGGGTTCACTCTGTGCGTGGGTGGATTTATGATCGTGGAGCTGTTGAAAAAATGATTGGAGGTTATAAAAATAAATAATTCACTGCTCTCCAAAAAAGAGAGCGATGGAGAATTAGGCATAGTTTGGCGAAATTAAAAAAAAAACAAGTACTAGATTAAGTGCATGCAATTAGGTGAACAGGATATGGCAAGATCAAAACATCAAAAATGCAAAAACAAAGCCTACTGCAGGATTTTAAAGCGTCAAATTAACAGCCAGCATAGACTAGACGCAACTGATGAGAGCTTAAGCACAATGGAGACAAGCATACCATATATGAGCCAAAGTAACTCACGGTCGTCGCAAAGTATACGAGCAAGGATATACAAGCTCACCATTCGAAACTTTCACTCAAAAACCGTGTATAATATGCGAAAGACACTAAGACCGATGCTTAAGACGGAAGCAATATTGGATACGTCCTTCCCAGAAATGTCTTAATCTTATCACTTTGCCATTGATTTCGTGGAAATGCCTGCAATACCATCTGATATCCAGTACTTGTGCGTAGTATCTGGAGATATAAGTACATTTGACTCTGTTAACATGATGATGAAGAAGCTGTGCTGGGCGAAAGCGACCAAACAGTGTCCACCCAGACTCAGGCGAAAGTGATAGTTCCAGCCAAGGTGGCTAAATGGGGCCTTAAATTTAGTGGCGAAGGCAGCTGATCCATTGATCAGTGAATGTCTTCTTAGTGCGATTCAAAGAGCCACGCCAGTAAGATTGTCGAAGTCACAGCTCTTGAGGCTGGCAGTAGACCCATTTGACTCGAAGGCGTTGTGTTTATGAACAAAATGTGGAGCTCCTGCCCGCGGATAATGACGACCATCTACGAGATGGGACCCGAAACCATCTGAAGACGAACTGCTTCAAGAAAGAAAACACAAAAGCATCGCATCTTTCTGACAGCAGCAGTTGTGCCAAACACTGGTAACTATGGTGTGTAATTCAGGTGTCATGAGGGCGTCAGTAGTGGCATTTTTACTTCTAAGCATGTATTTCAGACACGGGTTAGAGCCAAACATGGCATACATGGAGGGTAGAATCATTGCAGAACTGTCGGGTTAGAGCAGGATTCATTGCTAGAACTGCATAAAAGAATGGTACGTATTGAGGGACTCTTCTGAATCTGATTTTTGTTCCCCATTATTTATTTATTTATTGTCTGTAGTTAGATTTTACAGAAGATATTGCAAGTAGATCTTCGTACAAGCGAACAGGAAATCAAAGATGGCCTGAGATTAAGTGGGACATTTTTGATATGGTTTAAGCAACTAGATGTATAGGGAACGAAAAAAGTCCATTCGAAAATTTGAACAAAAAATGTCCATCAAGGACGTTTCTACGGATGTTAGGGGAAAGAAAAAATCGGTGAATGTTCACCCAATTCGAAAATTTTACAATAAGAAGTATGAGATTAGTATAACAGATAGAGAGTAAATTTACTTTGAAAATATTTTATAGCTTCCGACAACCACACAAATTGAGTAGACCATATTTGGGAGCAATGTTCAAGAATGGAATGACCTAGCAAAGTAAATAAATGAAAATATGTGAAGTGACAAGAATAACATAGAAATCGCACGTTTAGACCCTATATGAGTAATGTAACATAAATATTGGTGAAATTTTATTTTGAAATCAAATAAGATGTCCTGATTTTTGTGTTGGCGAATATGAAGAAATACACTACCAGATAGAGAACAGTGAAAGGACCAAAATTAAGCTTATTTCATAAAGACAAGGCCATATATTTAAACACATAAAAAGCCAGGAAGTTTCTCATACACAACGTATTTAAGGCTGAAACACAATCATCGAGAAAGGAAATTTCTCTGAGCAAAGTTAGATTGTCAGTAAGAAGGTTATACTTGGATACAAGCTTTAAGGTGTTAGAAAAAATTGTTTGTGACAAAATTACAATCGTTATTGATCCTCTCCTAAACAAGCAACAACATTTCTTCAGAAAAGGCTGGTCTACTACCTCCAACTTAATGATAATAGTCTCAAATGGCTTTGTAATATGGAAAAAAGGCGTCAAATCAATACTATATACACTGACTTCAGTAAAGTCTTTGACCGCGTTGACCATGGCATTTTGAAACATAAACTCCAAAAATTTGGCATTTGAGGAAGCCTTCTAAACTGGTTGAATTGTTGCCTTCAAGATCGAACGCAACACGTTAAATTCCAAGGCCGTCTTTCCAAAAAAATTACCGTCTCATCTGAGGTACCTCAAGGCAGCCATCTAGGGCCGCTTCTGTTCAATGTTTTTGTTTCTGATCTCTCGGAGGTGTTATCCGATATTCCGCACCTTTTATATGCAGATGATCTGAAAATATATCACCCTATTCAGTCGGAATCAGATGCAAATTTTCTCCAGCTGAAACTTCAGTCACTGGTGCAATGTTGTGAGCAGAATAAACTTACTCTTAACGTTGAAAAATGCCATGCCATAAGTTTTTCCCGCAAGACCTCTACTCTTAATTTTGAATATCACATGAATAATCGCTCCTGAAAAATGTTGATAGTATCGTGGATCTCGGTGTCGTCCTGGATAAAAAGCTGCGTTTCAATCTTCAGTAAGACAGAGTTCTTGCTAGAGCTAGCAAGCAGCTAGGATTCATTAAAAGACGTGCGAAAGAATTTAAGAACGTATGGGTTACAAGGTCTCTGTTTTTCTTTAGTTCGCCCTCTGTTTGAATACGCTTGCATTGTCTGGAATCCTTTTTTCGATATTCATAGCAATAAACTGGAATCTGTCTAAAAGTACTTCGTGCTTTTTGCATTGAGAGATCTCTATAATCCACATGATTTCGAAAGTCTTCCAGCTTAGAGTTACAGACTTAATCTCTTAAATCTGGCGACACTTTCTTCAAGGAGAGCGGTACTATCCTCATGCTTTGTCTTTGATGTTATTAGAGGTTTGGTTAACGTAGAATATCTTAGTAATAAAATCAATAATCCTGTAAGACAAACTAGGCACACACGTCTCCTCAATGAGCCTCAACATCACACTTTCTATGGAGACAGGGAGCCGATAAATAGATGCTGCAAAATATTTAACAATGTTTCGAACTACTATTCCTCTTATATCTCTAAACCTTTATTAAAAAAAAAATTATATACTGCTTTAAATTCTTAGTCCAAATTGTTTCACTTACCATATTGAATTAACTACCAGACAATAAAGTCTGCTGACATTTAGAAATGTAATCGTAATTTAGCTTAAGGAAAATTGTTTAAGTTTAAGTTTAAATTTTTTGCTGTTTGTTACCTTGTTTGGTTAAATAAATAAATAAATATATACCAAATGTCGTTGATGAAAAGAGTCAATAGCTGAGGTCTAAGTTTGAAACCTTGCTCCACACTGAAAGAGAGATACAAACTTTACTAAGGATAAAAGATGCAAACCAGAAGAATAAAGAACTGGATTTGAATGATTTATCTTGTCAAAGACATTTTTTTTTAAACGTACTTCTAATAAGTATTGGCAAAGAAACACATAAAGATCAAGCACACATTTGTGCTATATGGAACCGAAATTTGGGGGGATGTGCTACGAACTAAGAAGTTCCGGAAGCGCATTGCCAGTGTCTAGCGCATGGGTGCCTGTAGCTACCGCACGGTCTATGAAAAGGCTGTGGTGGGTATATCGGGAGTAATCCCGATCAATCTGCTGGCGTGAGAGGGATAAGTCTTTCGCTCAGAGTTGGACAGTACTGAAACTTAGACGCACGCGCTTATGTTAACTCTGAAATTTTGCCAACAACGTTGGACGGCTTACCTAATTGGTCTTATTCAACCTTGGCTTAACCGGAGCCACGGAGAGGTCAATTTTTAACTTTGTCAATTCTTGACAGGGCACGGTTACTTCCGGTAATACCTGAACAGAATGGGTAAGGTAGTCATAGCGCACTGCCGGTACTGTGTTACTGAGCTTGATGATGCTCAGCACACATTCTTTATGTGCAGCCGCTTTGAAAGTTTGAGGCGCACCATTGAGTCCAAGATCAGCCTGGTAACGGTTGAGACGATCGTGGATGCGATGCTGCCAAACGAAGAAAACTGGTGCGCAGTCTCAACATATGTTGAGAAAGTACTGCGCATAAAGCGGGAGGCGGGTTCCTTTACCAACCCACGAGCTGTGGTAGTTTCTGAAGTCAGTGGTTACCAATAGATGAGTCAGCACGACCGGCTTAAAGCAGTGCTTAGTCGGGCCCCGGAGTGAAACTTCGTGGGCTTGTAGATGGTCCTTTTTTCAGTGAGTCAAATGTCACATAGCCCGTGGTGATAGCGCCCCCGGGGATCTGGCAAGCATACTTTTTTTGTTATTAATCTGTTATTAATCATTTGAACGTACAGATATATTATACTGTAGCTACAAGGGTTTGGTATATACTAGATCCCTAAAAAACATCATCAAGATGACGTTTATCCCTCTTCAACAGAGTAGTTATCCTGTTTCACACACTTTTTAGAAGCAGTTCAACCAGGTACAACCAGCGACGAGATGTTCAAGACAGGCTTAGACGAGTCACCAGTGAGTCCATGGTCAGAACCGATATTTTTGGTCCGTAAGAAAATTTTGTATAGATTTTAGGAAGCCGAAATTAATGTCACTATATTCCTGTATATTTCCGGTATATTTCCCCATAAGTCATTTTGTGACATAAGTCACAAAATGCTAAGTACCTGTCAACGTTGGATATCAAGTCGACTTATTAGTAGATTCAACTGGAAGAAGATTCATGGCAGCATACGATGTTCATGATACCTGGAAGTGGGCTGCTCCATTTCTTGACGATACCCGTTGGTCTTAAAAATTCAGATGCAATGTGGCATCGCTTCATCGACTCAGTACCTGGAGCCTTTCGTATTCACATTTAATCGATAATGTGCCCGCGGAGGAAGTAGATCTTGGATTCCGTAATGCAGAAGGCTGATGGCTCGATATCAAAAGTTTTGCACGGCACTCGATTTTCAGAGATCATCAAATACAGAACGGCAATGACAAAACTTTGACACAAGTGGTAGAATACTTGGAGAAGACAACTTAATACTTGGATGTTATGTGGCATTTAAGTGAAGATGGCTGAGCGATTCGAAAATTGCCTTGAGTTTAGAGAATAATACTGCGTGGTCTCCTAAAATAAATGCATTTTGAAATTATTATTAATAAAAAACTATTTTATTATTATTCCGTTTTTTTTTTTGTATTTTCAGAAAATTTTCTGCATTTTCGGTACAGGTGAGTTGCTCTCGATGAATAAAATGAGTGAAATGATTGAAAGAAGTAATGATTGCCTGAATTCGCCCCATATCCCACTAAATTTTTTTCTGAGGGTTTGTGATTTTTTTTTGAGAACACTTTAAGCGATCACAAAAGCGAATCGTAAAATTTAAATTTAGGAACTTACCCTTACTTTTAGCATCTGAATTCTGTTGATATCGACGTAAATAAACTGCTTCGAAGCTGGCAGTCATATTTCCATTTTATCATCAAAACCTGAAAATTACTCTCAACTTCTACCTAGAATCTACCAAATCCATCAAATTAGCATAGCTAATTTCTCAATCAGGAACAATCATTAAAAGTTTCACATCTCAGTGAATTTTCCGCTGTTAATAATGAGTTTACAGCCGGCATACTATAGTTTTTAATTTAATTTTGTCTGCTTGATAGCTGTCGCTTCCATCTGACTAGACCAGATTGCCGAGCCAGCAGTGCTGCTCAGTAAAATGATAGTTAAATATAATGGCATCATGATTTTAATCGCACCATTCGAGTGAATGAACTAATGAACAAGAGAAGTAGAAGACTCTAAAGACCTAGGACTTGATGATGGCAAGAGCTAATAAAATGCAACCAGCATCCAGAATGAATGGAAACGCTTGAGAACGTTTAGTGGTCCAAAGTATTTGAAATCATCATGTGCAATTGTGCACACTCGCAGAAAGGCTTGAAAAGTGTGAAGTTGATTTGTTGGTGTGGTTTTGATGGGCTTGAAAGTGAATGATGAGTATGAAATTACAGTTTGCTCGAGAGCTTTAGAAGGTGGCTCAAATTGACGGTGGTGAAGTTATGATCCTTCGGGTGACGTTGAGCTATTTTCACGTCGACACTTTGAAGAAAGTTTTCATTTTAGAGGCTATTACTTTTGTTTGAAACAATTTTTTTAGGATGTCTAAATTAACTTCAAAGATAGACTTCACATCTAAAAGAATTTTTGTCTCTCTTTTGGAGCAGTTTTTTTGTATAACAAAAAACAAAATAGAAAAAAGCAAGTACTAATTATTAGTGATTTTAAAAAAAAACAGTCTTTTTTGAGATCGTCTCTCATTTTTTACCCTTCGTATCTTAACCTACAGACCATCAATTAACCATAATTTAATTTTCCAGTATCCACAATGAAACCAACTTTATCAACCACGTACCTCAATCAAAATCCAAAACTATTTTCAACTTCGTCTCATCACATGCATTCTACCTTAGGCCTCATCACATCTAAAACTCGCATTCCGACCAGCATCTAATCAACTCGAGAGCCATTTGACTACGTGACAAATTAACCACAACTTGAGAAATCATTAATTCTCCTGCAAAGAAGTTTACGAACATTAACGAACAAACTTTTATCATTTGGTTAAGTAAGTTTTCGGAATGAATAAACATTTGAAGGGCGAAAGACTTGGCAGAGAGTGAGAGTGGATCTATTTCACACTTCACTCTACTCAATTTTTCATTTTTTGACTTTAAGGCTCTCCCCAGAGTCCAGCCATATCAAGCAGGTATACGAAATTTTATGATATATTACGAGTGGAGCACGGCTGCACACCTAATTAAAGTGCAAAACATTAATAAAGCTAAGTTGAACGTTTTGCAGATGGGGAAAACTAAGAAACATGATTTTATTACAAAAGGAGCATAGATGGGATTTAATGAAAGCTGATGGTTGTAAAGTTTTAGTTTTATTATAGTCATGTATCATATAAGAATAATTGCATGATTGATATTATCGTAAAAAACAAGTGGTGAAAGGTATTTGAAGAATTTGTGGTGGGAGATGTGGTTGGTCGCTGTAAAAGATCGATGTAGAGTGTGAGTCGGTCGGTGAGTTTTGTTATGTTTCAAATATCTTGAAAATTGCTTACTATTCATGTATCTGCTAAAGCAATGGAAAAATCGAAAATCTCTACGTGTTTAATTTTAATATCTTTAACAGAATTCACGCACAAAATGTTTGACGCTAATCGTTTAACACTGCTGTTTATATAAAATTATTGAAACTAGCATTATCATCAAGACAAAAAATCATTACACATTAGAACAGTGGCTGAGTGTATTTCATCACATTTTGCACATTATGGCTGTAAAGGGCTCTATTTCCGAAGTAAATGAGAAAAATCAAAGCGAACTTCCATATTTGCTGTTGGCATTATCTGATTGAAAAGATTTTCAAGTAACAAAAATATAAATTTGGGTAATAACGAATAATAAAATAGTTTAGAGCTAAAAACTAAGTTACGAAAATTTGTTCATACAAAACGTAATTCTTATCTTTTTCAAATGACTAAATTTTGGGAAATAAAAATTACGTTCAACATGCAAAACTAATTCACAAAGTTGTGTGTGAGCAAGATAACCACACCAAAAAAAACTTTTTACTAAAACTGCCCTGTCCCTCCCTTGTCCATACATGCTGGAATTCGAATGATATAAACTGGCATGACACACTATTACACCCGCACAATGTCGCAGCTCAACCAACCCTCCAAGGCTAGTATATAGGAGATGTAGTACACAGCAGAGAGATTAATAGACTTTTAAGAACGAGGTTCGATCAGATTTCGGTAAAACGACGGAAAAAGTACTGGGAAATGACTGCAAATCGGTATAGTGAGAACATTTGATGAACTTTACAAGACTTAGTAACGTCATTTAGTGAGCCGAAAAATCAAGATCTATTGGAGGGTAGAGTGCAACTTAACGGTGAAATTGATAACTTATAAGTTTTCATTGCAATTACGAATGATTTTATGTGAAGAAATATTGGAGGTGCACGAGTGTTTTTTTTTCTGGCAGAAAATGAAGACTTGAAAGATTGATGGATTGAAATGTTTTGATGTGATGAGGCTTGTTATTTTCCGAGTTGTATGACGATTGATTAAATGTAAGAGAACTGAAATAAATCTCATGATCAAGTGACAAATTACTATGCGATATTCAGTATCAATTTCATTTCATTTTACATTTGGAGAGTAGCCCACATTGGGCGCTACAGTTTTCAACTGGTTCGCACGAATATTCCTAGTTTTAAGTAGCCATTTCAATCATTTGTTGACTTTTTGTTGGCTTTTTATTTTGTTATAAATAAACTTATCGTGACTGTTGAAATACACATCCCAATGAAATGAGTTCTGAAGAAAATTTAGAATCAAAATTTTTTTTGAGGTTCTTAGAAGCAAAATTTTGAATCTATTTGATTTCAACTTTACTCAAGACGTGGCATAATTTCATTTCTAGGCCTCTCTGGAAACTCATTTCCGTCAATTTTCTATAGAAAATTAACTTTGAAATTTACCATCGATTTTCTTTCAGAACAAATTTACAAATTTACGCAAATATCAAAATCGTTACATTTCACTCACCAAACTCTACATTTTCCGACATTTTCCAAGTCTTAGCCAACAAAATTTCATGCAACAAAACTTTGCAAATGATGCAAATCGACTTATCGGTTAAATGAAATGTCCTGTTGTGGTTTGAAGTCCTTATTCCATTCATATGTATGAGCTTGTACATAGCTGAAGGTATCCGAATTCAGATCTTCGAGTTTCAAACTTTGTCTTGGATAAATCTGTGATGGTGTGTTGATGACGCAAATTGATGATAACCAGTTAACAAAGTTGAGTCGAATTAACGCAAGATACTGTGGTGAAATGAGTCAGACAAAGGGATGGATATTGTGTGGAAGTGTTAAAGCTTCTACGTGTGTTGATATTTGCATGTAAAGCTTCTGCTGCAGAGGGAACGGCTCGGGAAGGGAAGGATTTTCAAACTCAAGGATTGTAACAATCAATAAAATTAGATTTAAAATGTAATAAGAATTCAACAAAATTGTCTTGAAATTGGCCGAAAAAATCATTGCAACGTGCTTGAATATTTCGAAAATTAGTTCGATTTGAAAACGAGATTATCAAGTAGAAAGCAGATCAGTGACTCAATAATTTCATTAATAGAATTTACGAAGTATTTTTTGTTTCGATTTTATATTTGCGCTGGCGTTTCAAATTGTTTTTAACAATTTTTTCATTCCTTGCAATAATTATTCATTAAGATGTAAAATTATTCACTCAAATTCACTTTATTCTAAACATTTTGTGCCTTTGTCTCGCAATATATCCGTGTAATAAATCTTTTTGGTAGCTATTTATTTAATCATCAGCCGAAACAAAAAGGTTTTACTTACATTTTAAATTCAGTCATAAAATTGATCCTTACTTCCAATGGTGTATTTCATTTAAGCATGTTTTACTCCATTTCCTTCTTAATGTGTCCTTTTCTAACTTCTCACTCTCACTTCAATCCACAAATGTCAAACTCAGCTAGAGTCTAGCTTTCCATCAAATTCAGATGAAAAAGTCCATGATCCCATTCTCTTCCATTAAAACGAGGTAGGTAACCTCAAAACAGATTACATTCTATTAAGGTAAGCAAGAAAAAAATAGAAACACATAAAAAGTATGATTTCGGAGAACATCAAATTCCAAGTCGTAAAATAACATTGTGCATGTCTATAAAAATGTATTTAAGTAAAGAAAATTGAGATATTTAGGAATTTTATGGCAGAAGTAGGTGGGTAGATGAGAGGGAATTAGGATGTAGGATTCAGTTTATTTGAGGTTGCTACGTGTTGCGTTTTCCTGCTGCTAACGTAGAAATGATGATATAGAAGGTTCATAGTACCAATCAAAAATAATATAGAGAACGAATAAAAGTATAGTACGAATAAAAAACAAATATATAATTGACGAAGTTCATGATTTAAGTAAAAAATAAATAGCTTTAGAATAGTCAAACAATACGCATTCTGCTACATTGAAGTGAAAATAAGTAAAAAAATAAAGGAATTGTCAATATCATCATTTGCCAGCTTTGATTTCAAATTTGTTTAGATAAAGTACTAATTTTGAATGATATACGATAGAAAAGATTAATACAAAATTTTTTTGATGAAATTCAGTGGTTATACAAGCTGACTAAAGCGTGCTGGAAATATTTTTGAAGTAAATGAAAACAAAAAATGTAAAGCGATAAAGAAAGGGAGAAATAAAAGTAGCAGATATTTAATCGTTAAAGTTGGATTTATTTGTCTTTATCTGTAATAACCAGTGAAGTTTAGTGAAAATTGCTGGCATTCAAGTAGAAGTCTACCCTTAAAAACATTTGAAGTAAATATCAACCTACCGAAGTTTATTTTTTTCTATATTCTAGTTTCTAGCGTGTGTGGTCCATGGCTTAAATCCAGCCATGATCATTTATCTGGTTTCAAGTTACTCTGGTTCTGGAGAGGAACTTGAGGTTTATGTATTAGGGATAAAATGAGTCGTAGAAATTAACACTTCAAGCTTTTACGTATATATTTTGAAGATAGTGTTAGCCTTTTAGCCTGTGGAAGTCGAGAGCTGGCTTGGTTCGTTTGGGTCCGGTCTAACATATCAGAGATGGGCATGAGCGCCACTCGCTCACCTAAAATTAGAACCGAGAGCCGTCAAGCCAGGTTCGGCTAACTAGTTGTTATGACGGAAACCACTGGACGGAGAATGAGGTACCGGAGATCACAGCTTAATCTCTAACAAGATTTTTACGCTCCCAACAGAATTATTTCTCTGGTTCTTCCTACTTTTCAACCTTAAAATTAGCAATTGTTCCACTTTTTTTGTTCATTAGTATTGTATTATCAAAAACGCTTTCGTTTAGATAAACCATAAATGTTTTCGTTCAAATGATCACATAGGACACAATTCAAGCTCTACTATGGCATCCACTACTCAGTTGTCACATTAGTTATATGTATCTATATATGCTATATAATTCTCAATGCATTAGCACTACTCTATAACCTCTCACTACTAACTAACCTTTGACCACCATCTAGCAGATCTCAAATCAATCTATTAACACCGCCATCTTACAGTACTCCAATCGAATCATTCAACCAATACCTGGATATGCGAAAAACTCAACGTCGCCTAGTAACATCGCTGGACTGCAGTTGCTGTGTGGAAATGAAGAAGCTTAGTAGCAAAGAGGAGGATACGTGCAGCGGGTTCTTCTGGGGTTCTCAGGAAATTATCTCCAGCCTAGAGTCAACATGTTGGCTCCATTTGCTGTCGGTAAGTTATAACTTTCGGTAGTCGCTAATAGTGTTGAGTAGGACACGGTTTCAAAGAGAGTTTGTAAGAGTTGTACTGAGCCAGTACAATGTCCCACTTCAAATGAGGCAAGGCGTTTTTTTATGAACGCGGTACAAAAGAAGCGATAGTACAAAAGAGGCGATATAGTACAAAAGACGCGATATAGTACAAAAGAGGCGATAGAGCATTCCTGTTGTTCAGCATTCAAAATGTATGACGTATTGTGTATTAACAATATGAAAGAGAGGAGACGAATTTCACTGCGCATAAATTAAAAAAATTATAATCAAAAAAACAAAAATAGGAGCCTCCCCCATATTTTTTTTATGCGATAAAAGACAATTCAAAACAAATCAGTTTTCTTCTAGCATTATTTTAACAATTATTTCTTACTTCATGGGAAACGCCCCAGTTGAACTCTAGCATTTGGCTCGCCACGACTGCTTGAAGATTTGAGTTAAAAAGTCTCAACTCGTCTCTACTCGTCTCTGCTCAGTAGTACAAACTGATTAAACGTACACACATCGTATTTTGTACGGGACATTGTACTAGCTTGCACCCGCATCGTACAATGTAATGCCTCTCTCTGATATGTCATGTTGGTCGTCACTATCGGCTCTTTGTCTCTCATCTTACAAATCGCAAAGTGAAGAGTAGCATGACAAAAATTTTGAAGTGGTACATTACATGAATTTGTCGCGTCATGAAAATTTTCGTTCTTGTACGTGACAAATGTACTGGCTCTTACAAGTCCTACTCAACACTAGTCGCTAAGGCCCTTATCACCTATAGGCGGTCAGCTACGTGGAAAGTGCGCAAATTTCGATCTGGTGTCGTTGAAGCAACTTGAAACAAATATCGCGTCCTGCGCTCGTGTTGCCTCTTTTTCGTTTGTTTGTATTTTGCCTCGGCGATGTATTTTCCTTTCTTTCGTTATTTCACGCGTAACTTACTTATGTAGCTAGTTTACTGGTAAGGTTATAAGCATCCGACGAGTATACCACACAAGGCGGATGCTACAACGGTCCTGCCATCTTACTACAGAGTGGTGATTTCTGAATCGACTGAGTGGTGGTTCGTGATCCGCGCATCCCCTTTCTGAGGAATGCTTTGTTTTGTTTTACGTTTTGTATGTAAGCCCGAGACAAAAGTTCTAACCAACTTCAACGCTCAGACTCAACAAAGGTTTACTGGGATAACCGGATACTACTTTATTATCAACACATGCTAATCCTGTTAATTATCGATATCCACAAAAACAATAACCTTCTTGACTGATTTTTCTTTTATCGTAAATAACCCTAACTTCCTTGAAGGAGAATTTAATTTCATTAAATGTTTGCTTCCAAAGAACGAGGACAGGAATAATTGATTCACTCGACGTAATTTATTTAATTGTTTCGCTTGACGCTTGACGTCTATGGCCATTTTCACCGTGCGTACTTCATTTCCTTCTTTTCATCCGCTCATCCGCCGGAGAGCATAAAAGCGACAAATATTATACTCCTCTTCTTTGTTTTCAACCTACAGGAGCGCATTCTAGGTACCTTTGTCCAATACGTTTTTATGTTACTAATATTTGCATCTTCGGTTTCCTGTTTTTGTCCGGAAAAGTAGTGCAGCTAATCTGCATTATTCAAATATCTGTCTAATGCAAGGCACCTTTTGGTTATTAATGATTTCGGAATTTTTTTTTTGTCCCAATATACTATTAGACTATAGGCAGACAGTGAAATATAATGATTACTTGGTAAATTGATAAATAATAGAATGATTACTTGGTAAAATCGATTCGGCCAAAAATTCATATTTCCATATATATATATTATATATATATATATATATATATATATATATATATATATATATATATATATATATATATATATATATTTATATATAGGTATATATATATATATATATATATATATATATATATATATATATATATATATATATATATATATATATATATATATATATATATCTATATATATATATATCTATATATATATATATATATATATATATATATATATATATATATATATATATATATATATATATATATATATAAGCAAAAAATGTTATAAGCGTTCTTAACATATATATATATATATATATATATATATATATATATATATATATATATATATACATATATATAATCAAAACAATTCAGTGACTATTTCTCGGGAACGCGCCATCCGATTGAGCTCAAACTTTCAGGATACATTGGTACATATGCAGAATAGGTCCACGTCTCACTAAATGTCAATTATCTTTAACCCTTTGGCGCGGGCGGCCATTTTAGTGATATTTTTAATATACCTATTGTTCCGTACACAAATAATTTTTGCAAAAATGAAGGTAGCATAATGAATTTTGAACATGTTTTATATGTGAATCGGATAAAAAGAGAACGGGCAAATTTGAAAATTTGCAAATTTTTAAATTGCGATAACTTTTCAGAACATATTGATATTATTAAGTTAAAAATTTGTGTAGCTTTTGATGAGCGTCTTGGCAACTCTGTAGCTAGGGTAGGCGCTGAAAGTGAAAATCTTCAAAACATCGACTCTCCGGAAAAAATGTCGTTACTTGGAAAAAAAGCCACTCATATATGAATCTTATGCTTTTATAACGGGCACACTTGTCAGCCCTTTCCCAATTAACCTATATTTTTAGCATCAAAAACTTCTGTTCACGGAAACTCACGATCCAATGATCAGAATTAATTGAAATTTACAGAATGTATTGGTTTTCATTAGGACCAGGTCTGATAGAAGCCATTTTGACATGAGGGCAATTTTGTGCCAGTGGTGCCATTTTGAAAAATCACTAAGAAAAATAACTGCTTTTGGCCCTATAAATTCTGATTCAGTCATTTGATTTTGACACAGTAGCTGAACCTTACTTTAGACCACGTTTGGTAGAAATTTGGTTGAAATATTTGGTTCGAACTGCCAGCTATGGTAATTTTAGTGTCTTAAATTTGAAAAAAATTTTGAGAAAAGTAAAGCTCTTTGCCCTATAGCTTCCAGTACAGTCATTGAATCATAGCGAAATTCAAATGGCAATTAAAATTTATTGTAGGCAATATTCGGCAGAAATTTAATATCAAAATAATGGTGGGTTGCCAGCTATGTTCGTTTTTGTATTTTTTGGCATGTCTATAGTAAGCGATTTTATCATAGAATTTTGAAAATAAACACCAAATATTTAGATCTAGAAAATTTGAAAACTATTGCGAATGGTAACACTAGATTTTTTTGCATCCCTATAACTTTCAATGCAGTCATTGGGTTGACTTTAACGTAAGGCAGATGCGACAAATTTTTTGCTACGGTGCTAGCAAAGGGCTGCCAACACTAGGCCGTTTTGTTATTTTCGTTCCAATAAATGCTTGCATGAAGTATTTTCATCGCAAACATTTGCAATGGAAATGAGTAAACAATGTTTAAATTTCCTGAGATCTGCACATTTTTCGGATGACAACCCCGAAAACCTTTCTACTGCTGTAAATTTCGATGAAGTCACCGAAATTAAACTGATCTTAGATTCAATTATTACTTAGGGTTTGTTAGTTTTAAGTAGGAAAAGTAAGTAGGGGTAGAATACACACTCAAAATCTGTACAAATCCTCTGCTGTTCTTCGAACATTAGTGTTTCTAGCGGCTGTGATGCGCTAGGGTTTTTTTTAGGTTTCTATCCTTTAATTTTATTAGATTTTATTTTATTTTATTATTGTTTTATTTCATGTTTTATTTTATTTCAGATTTTAATTTAATCATAAGTTATTTTAGCTGGTCTCATTTAGGAACTATATCAGCTTTTAAGCTTCAAAGTAAGGTAATTTGCATTCTCAATGAGGATTGATAAGTGGGTTCATCTGTAAAGTATTGGATGATATTCATGGGGAAAATCACAAAGGTTGCGAGCATTTGTTCCATAATGCTTTGTAATTTACTTTAAACTTTCATTCTGGGCAAAAACCAAATGAAGTATCAGGTTTTTTTAAGTCAACGCTTATAAATGACTGGGTAATCACTAGAGTTGGGTCGTACTCGGATTTTTACATACTAGGTATTCAGAATACGAGTACAAAAAAATACCTGTTCCAAATACCTGTTCCAAAAATACTAGCTAGTATTTTTTGAAGTATGTACATATATACACACAAGTACATGCGATTTGCAGTGATGTAATGAAACGGTATGATATGCCCTCCCCCATCCACCAGAGACAAAGTTCCCAGGCTAGAATGGTGATGGTGCAGTTGAGCGTGAAAAAATACGAGCCATTAGTTCGTGCAGCTTGTCCGTAACTATCCAATGGTCGGTCACTTATTTGGCAAGTGTTTCTCCAATCTAGGAGCCATCTACAGGAAAACAAGCAAATTCAATCAATTTAATTTGATTTTCATTTTAATATATGCACAAAACACCTCCTGTATTCGTTCAAACTACCAGTGTCGAAAAATTCACTTTGATAGGACCCACTAATCCTGTTGCCATCTATATGACTTTTCATCGATCGATGCCTGATACCAAACTTTTCCTGGCTAATCTAAAACAATCGGTTTTCCACTTCGCCTCACTGAAGCATGAATTTGTCGAAAATTTTATTAAGAAATGATAAAACGTCTATTAAACATGCACCCACTAGGGGGCCAACCTTTTCGGTAAAGCTAGACATGAGTCACAACCCCGGTAGGGTTGGAGTGCAGTCACGAGGAGAGCTTCAGCACAGCCGGAGAGAGAAGCCAACTGGCTAACCAAAAAGGATCAAAACATGTTTAGTGTTACTTTCAGTTTTCCCGGCGGATTTCATTTTACCGTATCTTAGAAACTAGGCCGCTTTTCCCCATATTTGTATGGGAACAACTCAGAAAGATCCTCAAATTCATGCTAGACAAAAAAAAAATTTTTTTTGAAAAAATGGACATGTTTGCCTTATTTCCCCTACAAACAAAATTTTTCGCCCTTAAAATATCACTATTTAACTCCCCGATCACTTTCAATCATCGAAAGCGCTGTAAAGGCAGTTTTTGCCAAACTATGTTCAAAAAACCCCTTACTCCCCTACAAAACCGAAATTGTTGTATCACAGCAATAGGTCTTGGCTCGTTATGTCCCAAACCACACCAAACCAAAATTAGCCGATTTTGTCCGATTTCAGCTACTTTTGCCCTAAAAACTTTTTGAATAATTGAATAAAATACTTTCCCAATTTCTCCTATCAAAAATTTTTTCGTCCTTAAAATATCACTAATATACTTGCCGTCCACTTTCAATCATCGAAAGCGCTGTAAAGGCAGTTTTTGCCAAACTATGGCCAAAAACCCCCTTCTCCCTTACAAAACCTAAATTTTTGTATCACAGCAATAGGTCTTGGCCAGTTATGCCCCAAACCACTCTAACCCGAAATTGGCCGATTTTGCCCGATTTCAGCTACTTTTAACCTAAAACCTTTTTGAATAATTGAATAAAATACTTTCCCAATTTCTCCTATCAAAAATTTTTTCGTCCTTAAAATATCACTAATGTACTTCCCGACCACTTTCAATCATCGAAAGCGCTGTAAAGGCAGTTTTTGCCAAACTATGGCCAAAAAAACCCTTACTCCCCTACAAAACGTAAATTTTTGTAACACAGCAATAGGTCTTGGCCCGTTATGTCCCAAACAACTCTAACTCAAACTTGGCCGATTTTGTCCGATTTCAGCTACTTTTGCCCTAAAAACCTAAACCTAAAGTCCCAAAATACTCGCAAGCTCGAAAATACTCTATACAAAAATATGCGATATCGAAAATACTTGCAAGTTCCAAAATACTCGATACGAGTATATACTCGTATAGTTCCAAAATACTTGCAAGTATTTAAAAATACCTGTTCCAAAAATACCTGTTCCAAAAATACTTGCAAGTATTTTGGAACGATACGTTATTTTCGTATTCGAATATTTTGGAACGATACGTTATTTTCGTATTCGAATATTTTGGAACGATACGAGTATATACTCGTATCAAGTATTTTCGTACTTGCAAGTATTTTCGTCTCGCGTACGAGATACTCGTGAGTATGAAAGCACTTGCAAGTATGAAATACGAGTTTATATTAATATTAGGATACTATAAAGTCACTGTTTGATTGAAATGAATTAAATGGACGAAATTTATTGTGTAAATTCTTGATTACATGTATAGTCCACAAAAATACTCGTACCTAGTATTTTTGAATTTCGTACTAGGTACTGGCTGTTCCAAAAAAATACCTGTTCCATATACCTGCTCCAGTATATACGCCTCATCTCTAGTAATCACCACCACAGTTAGCACATTGAGCTTTTACTTCACTCTTCAAAAAGTAGTTGTTATTATCGCTTTTAACACATTCGCCCAAAATATGACATTTATTTGTAGCATGACTAAATAGCTGAAAACTGTGATACTTTGATTGTTCAGCTTAAAGATCAATAAAAATACAAGTTTAACTTTTAGAGACAAGAAATATATTTTTAAGAAAAAAATATCAATGAAGTAAAGGACTTGTGTCCGCAGACCCCGTTTATTTCCTCCGGGCTGAGATCACAGAGAACGGAAATTACTATGTTTATGTTTTTCCTCGGAGAGAAAATATCCATCCCTGCTGCTACTAATGACTCAAGTGGATGTATTATATGTTTCATCTTCTTATTATTATTTTTAATTGATTTACACGGAGAAGCTGTTAACTTGCATTTAAATCTTTCTTTTCATTGATACAGAGAATTGAATAGATAAATCTGCTTGGGTTTCAACTAGTTGGTTAAAGATGCCATCAAACCATTCATTGATTGCCTGACCTGATTTGCCTACCCTTCCAGTTCCATTTTTTTCCTTCCTCTGAGAACTTACCTCATCATCCGCTTTTTCTAACAATAAAATTTTAGCCTTTTATAACAATCTAAATATTGTATAAAATTGTTAAATGAATTCGTCTTGGAAAATTCATTATTTAATAAATCGGAAATAACGATTAAGCGAAAGTTAAAAAAAAGAGATAAATTTAAAAGCAATCCCTCGCCTGTTTTAAGAGTTGCCTTTGCATACAAATTTTTCTTGAGTTAACCGTACTTTATTTTTTTGTCCATATCTCAGCTCATCAATTTCTTTTATTATCTATCACTAATGGTATGCCACCACTTTTAGGTTAGGTTACGTTTAACTGGCTGGCATTGGGCCACACCTAGACCCATTGGTCCATAGCGATACCAGATAAATGGACCCGGAGAAGGAAAGTTCAATCCAAACGGCCATCAAAGGTCCCGGACGTTTTTGCGAACTCTGTTACATGTGAGATATCGACCAACCAGGGCTCATCGAAGCAGCGCTGCCTGGTTCTACCCAGTGCCGGGCCGTGGCACAGAAGGTGTTGGATTGTTTCTGAGACTCCCGGCTCTTGACACTTAATACAGGTGTCGCTGGGTAGGAGTCCCATTTTCATGGCATGAGCTGCTACAAGACAGTGGCCAGTAATGATGCTGACCAGCCGCTTGCAGTCAGTCCACATTAATTCGAGCAGGTACTAAGTCGCTACGAGATTGTACGACCCCCACATGATTTTGGTTAGCTTGCAGGTGTGAGTTGCACGCTATCTACATATCGCACCTTGCATCATATTGGAGTCGGTTGAGTATTTGATTGCTTGGATTGGAGGTAGGAATGTCAGCAGATCTTGACAGGGGAAGGCTAGCCCCGTGCTTGGGTAGCGCGTCTGCCCTCTCCCACCACTCTTGGTTTCTCGGAAATATTCATCTTTCAAATGCTTGAGCTGCGATGCATATTGTAAAATGAGCTTCGTTTTCACTGGAAGAAAACAACTGTTAAATCTTTGCCGATGTAGCAATTTAAATGAACTTTCTTTAGTTTTTTGAAGGCTATCACATTTTTTACAAATTATCAAAATACCTAAGTAAATAATTGCGAAGGCAGTCAGACCCCATTTTCATTCATAATTGTTTTGAAAAAAATAAAAACAAATTAATTCAACTGCATGAAATCCAGCCGCATATTAACATAGCTACCCTCTATAAATATTTAATTTTCCACTTAAGGTCCATTTAATTCGAATAAATTTAATTACTTTTCTGCTTTGCAAAAACTTGTCCAAATAAAATCCAATTTATAAATGCTAATATTATTTTATATAAAAATAACATCCGTAAATACTCATTTCACAGGATCTTTATTTGCATATTCACATTGAAGTCGGAATAACGTTTCAGTTATAATTGGAAGTTTTTTTTAAGTGAAATTCAGTGAATTTTCCAAAATATGTGCATTTTCAAAGGATCAACGGTAAAACGACAGTCCGAACTAAACTTTGCATGCCAGGGAAATGCCTGGACAGACATGGATTGCATTTCAAATGCATTCAGTTGAATTAACCATTTGGTTTCGTTTGTGCTGACTCTCGAAAATTCTGATTTTCATGCTGTTTGTTTGTCAGTCCGTCAGTATGTGAAGGAGGTGTAGGATTGAAATCGTATTTGAAGCTATTTTCCAGAAAAGTCGAACTTCGTGCCGAATACGAATTGGCAATAATGCTCTCTTAAACATGTCTTGGCACTTAAACAATCCTTTTACGGTGTTTGTAGAGTGCCGACATAGCTAACGGAGGTGATGAAGAGAATTTGTGACTGTTGTTGTAGAAGGATTCCGAATTCATGGCAATGACATAGAATAGCTTTTTGGGATGATAGTGTAACTGATCGGGCAGCTGAGATTACGGAATTTGTAACAGAAAGTGAGCAAATATTTGAACGAAATTGTGTTTTGTTTGATTTTGGATGATATTTGGACAAAAGGATGATTGAATGGACATTTTGATGGATTGAAAATGATGATGTGAATGTTTTTAGAACAGTTTTGTAGCAGCATGTGCCAGTTTTGGCACATTCCACTGCATGAATATGGGCTGAACATTCAAAGAGTTCAATGGTTTGTGTTCTAGAAATAGAATGTTGGAATTTGGAAAATTTATTTGTTCACACGATCGGTCATTGCAGATTATCAAAAGAATAAATTTTCTTCATAAGCTCATTTGTTCTTTAAATAATCAAAATTTTCTTTTAATTTGTCAAAAATTCGCAACACATACTATGGACAAGATTTCAATGAAACAGTTTGTCAACATATTAAATGTACAGCTGTTGATGCCCACGTTGGACGCGAATATATTGTAACCCATAAAGTTTGTTCCGATCTCATTCCTACAAGTTGTGTGCTCAACTTTCTACAAATTGCCATTTGCTGCAAAATGTTACTGGTTCGCACATAGGCTATTTATTTATTTGTTTATTTATTCATGTAAAACATACAGATTACAATCCAATCACATATTGTTAGTTAGTTTATTCTTGTTTTTCACAACATTTTAAATGTTTCACGAGATTGAGGTAAAGAACCGAGCTGTAGAGAGCTAAATGTTCTCGTTAATCTTGGAAAAGACAATTTAAAGTAAACGGACGATCTCGCAAACGGTACTTCAAAAGTTTCTGGGCTCCGAGTTTGAATTTGATATCATCACAAATAGGATCCTGTGGAAGGTTGCGACAGATTTAAAAGAGAAAGCATTGATCGTGATATATACGACGCAAAAACAGTGTATCAAGCTTGAGAAAAGAAAGACGATCATTATAATCTAAACGGGGAATACCATGCTTGTAAAGTAGCGAACGAGTGAATTTCCTTTGCACGGAATCAATGGATTTTTTATCACATTCATATTGAGGAGATCACACAACAGAGGCATGTTCCGGATAAGGGAAGAATATAAAAGTAAGGTTGTTTGCATGGATTCAAATGTTTGCGAGGATATTAAGATGAAGCCTGACAGTTTAGAAGCTCGATTGACCAGATCTGAGATAGAACATCAAATCTAAGCTTTTTGTCGAACATCAAATCTGAGCTTTTTGTCCCCGCGTTCTTAAGTAAGGTTAGGTTGTAATGAGGGTTGCAGGCTACGTGGCTACCATTAGGCTGCCAGTTTGGGCCCATTCGCTACCCTCCGCTGGTTTTTTAGAACTGTCAAGTGACCTGAAACAGCTGACTAAACGTGATAGTACTAGCCACTTCTGCTAACTTTTGAAAACCGTAAGAACTGAAAATTTTGAAGCGCTTATTATTTGTTTCACATGCCAGAACTTTAAGCGCGTATTGCCTCTAAGCTTGCGCTTCTGAAGATGAATCGATCCAGCGGCATCAGTCTCAGAACCATTTCCAATCCAGCCGTTTGGGTGATTCTTAAAGTGACCGTAATACATACGCAACGTATTATTTGCAGTCTTGTTAGGGCCTTGATGTTGGTTTTACTCTGCGCTGCTTTCAGCCACATGATTGCTCCATACTCCAAAATCGGTCTCGTTTCACATGTAAATATATAGTAGGCCATAATAGGTTTAATTCTTCAGGTATTGAAGAAAGCAGATTGGCACGCGAAATGTGCTGCGTGAGCCTTATTTATTCAGTGCTTTACATTACCCGTCCATTTGAGTTTCTTGTCAAATATAAGACTCAAATATTTCACACTATCAAGAAGTGCCAATGTTATTCCGTTGATGCTTGATGTTTCCTTGCGTAAAGTACAAGGTCCGTTTATATCGGGTTTGCCTCAAGACCGGCTTTTCTGGCCTAGAGTTGGATATGGCTCAGCGCCGGTTGCATAAGGTCCGACAAAGTTCGTCGGAACGCACCCTTTTCAAGTATTACAATGTCATTGGTGAATATCAGCACCTCAAAACAACTGGCTCTTAAAGTTGCTAGTATTTCGTTGACTGTCAGTATCTAGAAAAAGGGTTATATAATCTCCCCTTGTCGTGTTCTGGTTCCAGCTATTTTCTCTACTTTGGCTTCCAAAACGTGGTGAAAAGGTGAAGTTCTCGCAAACAAACCTCTGTCATTTATATTGATGCATCCCCATATTTTGTGGTAGGCATTTGCGCCACAGCCGTTGACAGCATCAGCTGTTATAGCCGCTTGTGCCACTCTTCTCAGTCCAGGTGTGATGAGATGCATGTCGTATGGTTGAAAGACCACCCCAGTGATCTTCTTCTCTCAGCACACAGTGGTTTTATCCCCATCACAAAGTTGCGGAATCAAGATTGGATTAACTTCTTTTTTGGCGACAATACAAGTCCTTGTCTAGTTCCCACCTATTAGCTGGAACACACCGAAACGAATAAATACACCCTGTTTTAGCCCGTACTTTATCTGCGGACTCCCTATTGATTCCCAGAACAAGCACCAATTTTGCTGCACCAGTTAAATCTGACTCCGCCGATTGGTTGCTGATTTCAACCGCGTGGAAGTGTGTAAAGCTTAAAACTTTCAGATCGGGGCTCTGTCTCTTTAACAGAAAAAACCTCTGAAGCATTCAAGTGGGGCATCTCCACCTATAACTGCTTGAGAATGGATCTCTCCTCCACCACTTTCAAACCTGGATAGTCTGCGGAAACTTTGAGGACGGTTGAACGAGCCACTGCGTCGCAAAAACGTTACTGCAATGTGGCTGTGAACAATTTCGCAGCTCTAAAAGCGAGGTGACCCTTCTTCCGTTGACTTAGCAAACTTGAGGAGCTCTTCGTTGATCCGTTTACAAATCACCTTGGCCACGTCGTCCTCCAGTCTCGATTCCAGGAGCTCTTTTTTACCAACGACGGCACGCTTACGGTGACTAGCAGCTACGTTGCTGAAAGACCACGCTACCGTCTCCCACCGGAGCCTCTTCATTGACTTGCCTTTTGGCAAGATTTGCTCCTCTGAGCGTTGGCGTTTGCTTGCAGCCATAGCAGTAGGTTTCCCTTGGGTATCCTTGGGTTTCCGTTTGGATTCTAACTTCACCGTACTCACAGCCGCTCGCTTGGCTTCTCTCCTTCTGAAGCGTTGGACATTCCGCTTCATACTTTTAGTGAGATCAGCTGCCACTACCTTTACAGGGAACTGCAGATTCTTGGAGCTACTACCTCCAGTCCCAGTTTCAGCTCTGCTAAGTGGCTTCGTCACCGCTTCCTCCGATGCAAGCCTTTCTGCTTGCTGTCTCCGTTCTTGGTCGCTGCCCTGCAAAATGCGATCACATCCATCAAACTCACGATAGCTCCCGGAGTGGGTTCTCCATCCAGCTTCAAGGCCCAAAATCTTTCGTTTGATTTGCCTCTTGTTTTTGGTGATCTCATCACCTTCGAACTCCTTTAAAACTTTGAGTAGTACTGGCGGGAAGTTGTTTATTTAATTTAATAGGATTGGGTCTCACGTTTTTGGACCACAGCAGAGGCGATCACCAACATTCACCTACCGCTACACCCGACATCCATAGGAACAACGTATTGCTCCGACCGTCTTTCATTCTTTTGGAATTGCGAAGTAGGTTTCGCCACAACCTTCCGAATCTAAGAGGTAGCTACTCTGTCGGCTGCCTTTCGCTAGCTTCAAGAGCTGGGCAAAGTAAAGTGTTAGATCCAGAACCCCACAGGTGAACTTTCCCTGCAGTCATCAGCCCAGAAACGTCCCCAGCCCTTCGTGTCAGAGAGAAACAAGGGCACTTCTCTGCTAGTTATGGACAAAACCTCCGTTTCCACAGCCCATACAACTGCTGGCTGTACAGGCGTGCGGTAGAGGAGGACTTTTTACTGAAGAGGGACCTCTCACCAATATTGCTTGGAAGGGACTAGTTTGATCATATTTGCCAATCCTGCTTTTCGAGGGAATTGTTACTAGCAACCACCGCAAGGAGGTTATATATCACACTTTTACCAGTCCGAATAGATACGGCACTTGCGTAAATGCAACTGAAATATTAATATTTCGAAACAATTACGAGATTCAAAATTTTGCCAAGTTTGTTTGACAATTATAATATTTTGATGAGAAAATTAATTTTAAAACTTTTCAAAAATTTAAAGAATACCACCAACTTTATCAAAATTGCATTTTCATAGAATAATAGTGTCTGACATTTTACAACTTATAATTGCACAGTCCTATTTGAATCGTACATGCACGCAGACTAACTCTTAAACTCTTGAGCATTTACCTGAGTCTTTTTTCCAGTAGTATGAATCTCATTCTAAAGAAATATATAAAATCCAATTATAATCTTGTAGAAATTCAATGAAATGTTCATGCAACAATTCAAATCTTCATTGGGATAGCTAAACCTGAGCAATTCTATAATAGTGTCCGAGCAGATGTTGAGTCCTGTTAGCCCACTTCTACGTCTTCTACCGTTCCATCTTATCTTTAACTCCATTTAATATATGAAATATCATGTCTTAATGGCTTATGATAGCAAGAAAAGATGTTACCAGATTAAAGCATAATAAGCTCATAACCTTTTGCAACAGCTTCAAGACATTGTTTCAGTTAGCTTGGCGAGAACACAGTTCAGCTATAAAATTTCTTAGCTATTTCTTAGGCTTGTAGAATAGAGCCAAATTCTTAGCTTTTGCAAGGAGTTGAAACATTAGAAACTAAGCTCTTGTATCTTTTTTCAACGCGTCGTAAAAGTTACAGTCTTAGTGGAATGGAGAGCAAATGTAATTAAGATTCTGACGAAACACAAAAGATTATGTTACAAGATAATTAACACCGAATGGTGCCACTGGTAATTATTTTAATATTTTCTAGGGTCGGTATGAGAAGGAGGGTTAAATGTGTCAGGCACATTGTTTTGTTTTGATGTTAAATGTAGAAAAAAAATTATTTGTTAAAGTACGGAACATCCTGAATTTATTTGTGATGAGATAAGATATGGCGGGTTTCACATAGTCAGTGTCCATACATCGCGACAGATACACACTACATTTCGTGGTTTTTTTATATATTGTGGAATTTGGTGTGAAGAAAACTCATGTAGTGTATTAATTTGTTATATATATACTTTGTTTGATAAAAATGAATAAATAAACACGAACAAAGTTTTAATGAAAAGTGGAGGGCTAGCGCGCAATCTGAAAGTTTGCTTTTCTGGAGAAGAGGAGAAAATAGAAGAAGACAAACTCTGAGATATTCTAGGAGTTACTTAAACAAATAAAACAACTAAGCGATGATGGACCAAATAATGACACAATCCCAGTATCAGTCCCAGTGATAATGACGGTCAGAGTGGTAATAAAAAAGCCAGAGAAGTAGACTCAAACATCCGGATCTCTTAATCAATCGTGATACAGCCAAAAGAGTACTATCATGGATCAACTGTTCTGCAAAACGCAAGAACAGTTTCAGAGTATGATGACGAACGTGACAGAAAAAATGACCCAAAAAATGCCAGCAATCTTCCCAGCTTCAAAAATAATAATAACAAACATTTAAGCTCATTCCCAAAAATATGCCGGATTTCACTTCGAATGCAAATTCCACAATCAGCAAAACGGGAGAGCTGATGCAATTTCTCTATAATTATAAGATTGACATAATGCTGATATTTTGTTCATTGCGCCGCAACACATTAGGCTAATCATGTCCTCCATTTTATTTGAAGTACCGTATGCTGATGTTTTCTTCCACTCTCCTGTTTTGCGACTCTTACGCATTCTTAACGAGTTTTTAACTTTGCCCTCTTCCATATTCTAAAAATATGACTCACTGTAAAATATTTTTTCTAATTACTTTTATTTCCTATTCCTGTTTACAATAGATTCGTTCTCTCCTTTTTTTCTGCTTTACTTAATGTTACTTTGTTTAATTACTACTTTAATTATTTTCAATATACTTATATTTATATTCACTCATTTACTTTTTATTACTTTATTTTTTGATCGTATCTTATCTATAACTGCGCAGTTTGCCTGTTTTATTGAATACGCGCTAAACAAATAAATAGTAAACAAATAATAAAAATTTTCTGAACAAGAAATATGTCTCTGCTTTGCCAACATATATACTATATATATTAAGAAGCGAATACTTTTAAGTCTGAATGGTTTTATTCCAGTTTCAATCAAAACTTGAAATCTTGTTCTTAGATATCTATAAACGAAGCATGGTGCACAATGGTAGCACTTTCCCAACTTCCTGACAACGCTATTAGTTTTGAGTCCTTGAATTGCCTCATATTATCAAATATGATTAATTTCATTTTGAATTCTGCGACAAACTAACTCATTTGCAAAATATTCAAAAGCTTACAAAACACGAAAATCTTTCCTGAAAATTTTCCCCCTCTTGCCCAAAAATCATGATCATCACTCTTCTGCAACTGCATGTCCTTACGCTCTCTCGACACAGCAGCTATAAATGACTGATGATTTCTCGATGACATTAAACATACCGTCATATAATATCTTTGATACACAGTACTCGCACGTCAATAAGATTGATCGATGCTTAACGAATTATTCGATTTATTGACGACAACGAGGACAGCAAGGATAACAAAAACCTTGACAACAACTTCTCCCTATCGTTAATATAGGAGCCATTTTCTACTATCATCTACATAGAAGAGTGCATGCTCGGAGATTATGCTCACTTTCTAATATCAGCATAAAACCAAATAAATATCTTCCTTCGCAGGACTCGATGTTTGCGACAAAACTGTTCGCAGAAACTGTTGGCAGTTGTAGAAGCATAAACAACATCCAACAGTCGACCATTCGACGGGGTCGCTTCTTGAAGGCAATCAACCAAAAACCATTTCGTAAAAGTGACAAATTAGTCGGAACGCCGAGCATCATTTATTCTGTTATAGAGAAGCCCACATGGAGCGGAAATTGGGGAGAAACCTGAAGTTTTATGATACGATGTTGGTAGAGAGCATTTTTTTAAAGCACAACACTTAATTTATTTTCTGGAAAATTTGAATGTTTGACTTTCACAGGAGGGAACCGATGAGGTTTTTTTACGTTTGAGTGAAGCAATTAGGAATATATGACTTTTGGAAGTATATTTGGGTATAATTTTTCAAAATTTCAAAGGTAATTTTTAAGAGGATGGTGGAAGCAATACACATAGACAATTGTATAGCAATACATAGACAATTGTATAGTGTAATAATGCCTGGCCGAGGATATGGAATTATTATCTTCTTTTGCAGAAAATAGCTATTTCGCAAATTATACGTTCGTGTAATTTTGAATGCCGCTTCGTTTTTAGAAGTGTTGTGTTGAAATAGTGTATTTTGGGGGATCTACACACATACGCAAATGCTGAAAAAAAAGTTATGGAGATAAAAGTTCAAATATAAAATTTTCTATGAATAGTTTTCAAAGCTTGCTTTTTATTTTTTTTCACGATTTCGTGGACGATATGAAAAGCGCCCGATGTGGGTACGGATATAAAATTACTTGTGCCTATAAATTTTATCAGTTTATATTTAAAAAACCAGCTATGCGACAGATGGTTAGGATTGTTGGCTTTTTTCGCCAATTATAAATCCAACCCCATCATAAATTTCACTGGAAATTTGAAAAAAAAAAAATTACATTACACCTGTATAGAAATCAGTGAGCATAAGTTGAAATATAAGTTACTCTTTAGATCAAATTATCATAGACTTCTTTTCAATTTTACATCACCTGCAATATGAAAAAATCATCGACTTTCGATTTCTACTTTACATCTCTTTAACATCTGCCTCAAAATTCACAATATATCATCACCACACCTCATTCACTAAATACATCTAAGCCAATGATGAATACCACCGCTCAGCCCGTAAAATCACACCACATCCGTCTGGAACATTTAATTTGTATTCACAAGCCGTTCACATTCCACCATCATAAATTCAACTGGCTTTCCCTTTGTATACAAGTTCTTATTCCGCTATGCCATCTAGCTTTCGGCTCCACGTCCGTCTTTAACAGCTGGTTTGCTGGTTATTTATTTGCTCTCCATATTGAATCGAATAAACGATGCTTTCTATCAAAGGAACACAAAACCCGAAAAATCTGTACGTTGGTACAGGATCGTATAATCTACTGTTGACTTGTTCTTGGATTCGCACGAATTTACTAAAATACTGGTTGAACGTCTATGCAGCAGCAGCAGAAAAAATACTTTTCATTTCTTGGAACATGCAAAATGCCGGCTGAATGGCGGTGCAAATTTATGCTCGAAACTTGGTGTTAACTAAGAAATTTGCTGGTGAGTGTGATTGTGAATTCTTTTATTTTCAGCAAAAAGGATGCAATAATTTTGCAGCATTTGCTTGCTTGATTTCATGTTTGAGGATAAGTTTTAGAAATAATTTAGTCTCGTGAGACTTGAGTAAATTATGTAAGGGCTGGGTAAAAATTTAACGATGTATTAGTGTTGAGATATTTTGAAAAAAGTTGATAGACAATTTTAAGGATGAATTGAAAGGTAAATATGTAAAACTAACACACAACTATCGAATCAGCTCGTTTGTTGTACAAAAATAATATATTATGATTATTGGTTTTCTATGACAAATTAGTTATTAAGGCAGATGTGTGTTTAGAATTTTAAATGGACTCTGATAATATGATTTGCGCAAGCTGATCTCATAAGGACTGCAAAAGTTATAGAAGTTATAAAACAGTTTCCATTACTTTTGAAATTTCTTTCGAAAACCATTTGAAAAAATGAGTTGTTTGCGTCACAAATATATTTTTCGGGCTCTTATGCATTTTGAGATTGAACATTTCGTTGGTGCTGATGACACACTTATCTGTGATAAACAAACTGAGTCAGTTGAAATAAAATTTTTCTTTTATACATTTGCTTAAAATTTCATGATAGCGTTTAAAGACTAAGCCTTGCTAGAAATGCTGAGCTTAGCTGTGAATTCATCTTCCTAATTCTTTGGGACGTCGTTTTGAAAAGCCTTACTATTTTTTGTAGTGTATTGCATACATGATAACGCCAAGATCAATAATTTTTCCTATAAAGCTAATAAATCGTCTCTCAGAAAGTGTATGTTATTGGTTTTTTTTTTTTCCGGGAAAAACTATGCCTCTTGAATCTTGAAAATGCGCTCATTAAAAGACAAACTCTTTGCCCTCTACCTTCCGGTGCAGTCATGAAACCAAAACAAAATTCAAAAAGTAGATGGACGATAAGTCAAGTTTGGTAGAGATTTGGTTGATAAATTAAAGTAGGGCTGCCAGCTTTGATAGTTTTTGAAATTTTTTAGGGCAGGCACTAATCAAAATTCTTCTTGTTGAGAGAGTCATTAGATTTAAAAGTTTAAGTCTGTATTTTTAAAGGGGATATTATAAAACTCGGAAAGATTATAGAGGTCCCTCAAAGCGAAGAGTAATAATTGATTCTACGCCGACTCATGGCATTCACTGTGAAGCTCAGAGCACGGACCCCAGATTACGCAAACATATTCTAGTAGAAGCCGCATCAGTGATGTGTGTAGAGATTTAGCGGGTCAAATGTTTTTGAACTCTTTTGCGCGACTCTTAAAGAAATCCAGTTGTTTGTTAGCTTTGGATAAGATTTTATATATTGGATAAGATTTTATATTACACCCAATTAAGTTCACCGTTATAGACGTAGTAAGAATTTGCTCTGACTTTATTCTTCCGATAAAAAATTATCACTTGAGTCTTGTCAAAATTAATATTAAGTTTATTCATATTGTTGGAAATCGAAACAGATCGGTTTTTTTGTATTTGCTTTGAGTTTACTTTCGCAAAATGAGTCTTGTGATATGTACTTTGGGTGATCTGTCCACTTGATTGATTTTGCCTATGTTGTTTCTATGTTGAATTTGTGAAGTGCTTTCTTTAGCATTTATAGTTTACCACCTGTTATAATTCTTTCGACTTAAATTTGTTGTACTGTCAGTATTAATACGGTCGGTTAAAGATAGATAAAAGGATAATTTTTAAAGTAAATTATAACATAAAATTCGTTAAATTGAGAGCGTATTGAATCGATTATGTGTCGGAAAGTTAATATTTACCCGTTTAAAATGGATTTTAAAGTGGAAAACCAAAATGGCTGTGATTGTGCCAAAGAGGATCTACTCCGGCAGTCTTTTCCATCTAGATCGATTGAGCGGAAAAAGGATCTTATTGATTTTTGACAACCAAGACCACTCGTTTCGCTCAGTCAACTGTTAGGCACTTTTATTGCAAATTATATGAGGAATTTATTTTTGTTGCGGTATTGGCTATCTAATTTAATTTGCTAAATGGTGCATAATATACTTAACTTTGAGCTATTAAAAAACTTTCACCAGTTATTAAGCCTGTAATATGTTTTCAACTTAACTTTTTTTATAATTTGAAAAAAATTAAAGAAATTAGTTTGTTTTTTGCTTTTAAATACTATACATAATTTAAACTTTTCTGAGATTGTTGATCTTAGTAAGGGGGGGTATCACTGAAATAAGCTGTTGACAATCAATCACTAACTTTTAATACACACATATATGGTCAGCATTGAAATACCTAATTGATTTTTTACACGATATTTAAAAAAAATCGCATGTATAGTTTATTACGCGCTTCATAAGTATGCTTATCTATATTATATGCTTATATATTTTGCTTGTGCTTCCCTTAGTCTCAAAACCGCGAGCCGCCACTGCTTTATTTAATATTTCAATAGTTGATATGCTTACTCCCTCAAGCTTTAACAATATCATAAAAACGCTAGTGACAAGTAAAATTCTCGAGCCTTCTTTTGGGGGAACAACGAGCTCAGTAAAATAATTCAAATAGTTTATCTCTTACTTTTGATTCATCAAATTCACAATTATAGTAGTTACCCTGGAGCAAAAACATGGAAATCCTAGGCTTAAGATTATTATTTTTTGAGAATTTTACCCGTGGCTAGCGAAACCAATTTAGGAACAAAGACTTCTATTGTAACTGTTTTGTGACAGCAATACAACTACCTTCCATAAGCAAAAAAGGAAATAATTTGATTTTAAATTTGTATATGTACGTATTTACAAATGTAACAATGTTTTTTGATGAAAACTAACTAATTGCTTAAAAATGGCTCAGTTTTACTATCAGAGCAGATGAATAGCTCAAAAAAACGTTAACGGCTTGTAACAGGATCCACATATATTATCAAAATTTTTTGGAGCTCTATAAATTTCTAGAGTTGTGGAGTGATTGAACATGTTTCCTTCACTAAACCAAACTTTTTACAAAGTTGAAATCACTTAATTTTTTCTATTTAACACATAAAATAGCTAATGAAAGGAAAAAACACGACCTAATGGCTGAAACATATTTTTGAGAAATTGCTTTGATAATGCAAATACATGCAAGAAGTATTCTCTAGAATGAATAGATTTGTTGAAACGTCGACTGATCGTTGATGTAAAGCTTCATTTTTTATGCCTTTCATACTCATACAGTGATTTTTGAAGAAAGTGAGCTAATTTTTATAATCAATAATTTTTGATCTCGTTTGGAATAGTATAGAATAATTAATTCGCAAACCTTTTTAATTGTGCTAATATAGCTTCATTGTGAATTCCAGAAAAAGATACCATTTTCAAACAGACTGACACCACTGTGGGATTTGTTCAAAATGCTGGGGATATTTACAATGAATATATCGAAGAGAAACGAACCAAGAACGATGTCTTGTAGGATACCAGATTTTATAGGAAAATGGTCAAAGAATGTTGTATTGAAGGAAAGAAGTTGCTTCTGGTTTTAAAGAAAACTATCAACGATTTTGATGATCTAAGCTGCAACACAGATTCATCTGTTTTTTTCTACACTGAAGATTGTTGACTCTAACAAAGTCAAACTACTTCAGTAATTAGATAAGCTACCGAAGACTTGCTCTATAAATAATCTTTTTTAGATTTTTTTGTACATTTATATCAAATTTATATGTTCCGAACTGATTGCCACTATTAATAGAATTTTGTAAGCCTATTTAGAATGCAACCAATTGAGCTTAACATTTAAAAACTTTAAAAAAAATACAGATTTAAAAAGAAAATGCAGAAAACATTCAGTTTACGTAATCTTATTTATATCACCATCATGTTTGTGCGAAAAATTACGTTGAAAATAAAACAAAAACTGTTGAGTTTTTTCTATTTTTCTAACATCTCCAACATAAAATTTTTCAGTGCTCAGTTTCAGAGTATTTATTTTGATTAATTTATTTATTTTTAAATTGTGTACACTCAAATGATCTCCAAATTGATTTTAAGCATTTTTCTCGGGCTTGCAATAATTTTTTATTGCTTCGTTTTTTCTTAGTAATTCTTTCAGTCATTACTTTTTGCCTAGTAATTCTTTCTGTCAACTTTTTTCCATTTCTTAACTTAAAGAGTACTTCTTTTGAAGCGGCATGTGATTTATTTCTAGTATAATACGTTTCTAATAGGATTCGATCCCACCCAAAATTCGTTGAAATATTGGCAATTGAAAGTAAACGAAAAACACCAATGAAAAAACGCAGCACGTAGAGTGGTTGGTAATAGTGTTGGGTCGTCAGTCATATTGATATGTATTTGTATGAGTTACTCATTTTCAAATTTGAGGTGGTACAATGTCATACTTCAAATGAAGTGTCATATTGCATTCCTTCAATTATCTATAAGTTTCCAGCGCCGCTGGCAGCCATACAGCCCCATACCATTACGCCGCCGCTAAGGTAGGATAGAACATTTATGCTAAGTACTGGTTACATTTTTTTATAGATGGGGGATTCTTCATTATTGATTTTAGCATACTTCCGCAGAAGATAAGATTTTCATATTTTGGAGAATGATTTAATAGAGTATGTAGTTTTTGGATTCGGCGTTAACTCAAAAATGAAAATTTTTTTTAGGTAAAACGTTTATGCTAAGGAGAGCAGTACTATTACTAATCTACTAAACAATTTCCCAAAAATGGTAGCTAATTACCACCAAATTTTGTGTTTAAGTATCGTGCAAATCAAACTCAAAACTAAACTTGCATGCATACATTTTCGCGTTGTACAGCAATCCCTGTGCCTCAAGTACCACAAGTCAATCGCTTCAACCTAATCCTCGTAAAACAGGATACTGTACTACTAAAAAAAAAGTTGAGCAAAGCACATCAATATGACAAAAAATGAGTTGGTACAAATCAAACTCAAACTAGTATCGCGTACATACATTTTCCGTGGAGTATTACAATCGCTGCGCCTCAAATGTCTCAAGTCAGTCGCTTCAAAATTAACCAAAGCACCTCAATATGACAAAAAATGAGGTGGTACAAATCAAACTAGTCTCGCGTACATACATTTTCCATTGAGTATTACAATCGATGCGCCTCAAAAGTCTCAAGTCAATCGCTTTGAAATTAACCAAAGCATCTCAATATGACAAAAAATGAGGTGGTACAAATCAAACTAGTCTCGCGTACATACATTTTCCATTGAGTATTACAATCGATGCGCCTCAAAAGTCTCAAGTCAATCGCTTTGAAATTAACCAAAGCATCTCAATATGACAAAAAATGAGGTGGTACAAATCAAACTAGTCTCGCGTACATACATTTTCCATTGAGTATTACAATCGATGCGCCTCAAAAGTCTCAAGTCAATCGCTTCGAAATTACCAAAGCACTTCAATATGACAAAAAATGAAGTGCGCCTAAAGTGAATCGCTTCACCTCAATATGACAAAAAAAATGAGGTGGTACAAATTTGAAGCTTGAGGTGATGTGACATTTTGTAGATGTGAATGGGACATTTGTCATGCATCTTGTATGAGTAACACAACACTAGTTGGTAAGAGTGATGAAAGTGACACTTAAGGGAGAATTAGGTATATAACAAAAAGTAATAATCGAAATACTCTTGTACTTTTGAATTAGGGTATCCAATACTTTATTATCAGATTTCAATGTTCTAATAAAGTCATTATTTTGCAGTTTCAATAAAAAAATGACCGTCTCGATAATTTAATCTATTTTTAAAGATTTTTGAGACTATTACTTCGAAATTTATGTATAAAATGTATTTTTTTTCGCTCAAAATTGATCGAAAAAATTTGATGATCAAATCAAATTGACGAGAAATTGGTGATTTTTGCTTTATCAAAGTTTATTGAATTATAAGTAACAAAGCTCATGCACATTTCATGTAATATAATCAACAAATGTAAACTAAATAAATTAGAAAAATAAAATATATATATATATATATATATATATATATATATATATATATATATATATATATATATATATATATATATATATATATATATATACATATATATATATATATATATATATATATTTATACCAAAAAATTTCTTCAAAATGTTAAAGATATTATAATTTGTATGTATATGTTTCAGTCGAAAAATGCTTCGAACCCGTTCTAAAATCAAAAAAAAAAAATTAATACTTTTAACTTGAACCAGAACTTACCATTGGGTGTTAATTATTAATTCCTACTGTCTCAATTATCAAACGTTGCGATCAACAAGTCAAACAGTTGTGGTATTATTCTATAAAGTTAAGGGTAAGTATTCGAATTATATTTTCGTTAAAAAATCTGTACACTGCATAAATTAGGTCAAAAAAATATTCATCTCCATACCTTATCAACACATCTATGCAAATATTTTTTAAATCTCTCTCTATATCTCCTGAAAAATAATTTAAACAATAAACGAAAGACAAGGTGCACGTTTAATTTCCCTTCGATTTTTATCGTAAGTTTACTAATGTTCCAAATAAAAAAAAGTCAAACTCACAATAGCATCCGAAAAAGAATACAGTCGAATTAACCAACGTGCCAAGAACGATCGAAATGAAAATAAGCACATTTAGATTTCACAAGCTTTAAGCCTCTATCTTGGTAATTACGTCGATTTTGTAGACAAAAACAACGATGGCGACAACGATTCAGTGCCAGCAAAGATATGCTGAAACCTAAACGATATCAAGACACCGAAATCCTTCCAAAATCCTTTCGTTCGCTTCTTATCCGGATGATCCGTGACGACGACGATGACAACAACAACAAATGTTTTCAGTGGCTCCGAATAGGTGGATGCAAGAAGCATCACTACTGTTTTCGTGCGATTTATGTAGGTAGATTTGTTTTTCTTGAGCGTTTTCTCATAACGCTTTGGGTTGTTGTTTTTCGGGCCTTGTTAGTAGTGGGTTTTTGTGCTCGTGGGCTTTTGCATGTGCTATGAATAAGTTGGCCCTGCAGATATTTACTGTGAATTAAGGATTTTTGAGTTGTATTGATTTTAGCTTTAGGTTTTTGTTTGGGATTGGAGAGTATTTGGATTTTGTTTGTGAAAAGTAGTTGGAAATAATATGATGTTGTGAAGATGAAAATGAAATAATGTTTCCTCTTTGCTTTGAAGTTATCGAGTTGTGGGCTGTTTTTTAGCTGTTTTCAGACACGTGTGATGGAAATGATCCTAAATTGTTACTAATTGTACTTCAAAACGTAGTATTTTAAAGTTTTCATCGTAAACAGGTCTATGATTTATGGCGCCCAGTGTGGGTAGAAGCAATTAGTTTTGATTGGTGACTGTTTAACGATGATTTCTTACCACATTGATCAATCAAAATATTTTTGAGTATACCAAACCTGTCGTGTGATGGTATTTTTCAATTAAACATTATCAAATAATAGTGCTACAATGTGCTTGAAACGGGCTTACATAAGCAAATCGTTTGTCGATGCAGTGAATTTCTTTAAAAAAAATTCTGACGAAAATTGTCATATATTCAGCTTTGATACGTTTTCAATGCATCATCCTTGATTCATCCTTAATAGCTTTCATCCATATTGTACACCATATAATAAATTTCAATTTGTTTTTGATTGAATTACTAAGCCTAATCATCCCACCACCACTCTACACCCTGCATAACTCTCTTTCCTACCCTCTACCCTCTTCCACCAAATATAAATCACTCTCAGCACCTTTTATAAATTTCACCGAAAATCTAATTCAAGGCAATATTAATTATCGTTGAAAATATTGACTTCTTTAATGCCTTTTGCGTAACAAAACGAGTTTGCTTAAAACAACACAACATTTTTTGCAGAAGATTAAAAACCGATTAATAACAGTTGAAAACGACTAGAAATAAATTTATAAAACGATTTCATGAAAATGTTCATGGTGTTTATATCTTTTGAGTGTATCTTCGTCTTCAACTTGTTTCATCGAATTTGATACGCTCATACCATTAACAGCGCTCTTAGCACACCATTAAATATGAAACTTTGGCCATTTAAAGTTGAACGAAAACGCTGAGAATATAAAACTGAAAATCGAGAAGATGAAAAGAAGAAGAGGATTTATTTGAATGATAGTGATACATACAAATTGGTTCAAAAACTTCTTTTCAAAAAGAGCTTTAATGTTGGAGTTATTCAGAGAATATGAAAAATATGGTAATCGGTGCAAATTTTTTTGTTGATTTTTTAGGGGCTCGAGTTTGAGAAAAGAATGGGTCGCAGAAAGGGATGACTGAATAGTTTTTGTGTTGCTATCAGTTAATTAGTTAGAATATTCGTCATATCTAAAACAATAGTAAAAGTATTCCAGTAGTGTCTAAAGGTCACAACAGCTTCTCTTCATTTTTGAACTTTTTTACCATTTGAATAATTATTATGTTATATGTCTCTCCAGACACTTGATCCAAAGTCAATCGTATACTCCGTATATACTCCGAGTGAACTTCTAATCAGATTATTTCAACCTGATGCCTAAATGTTTTTATGGTGGATGTTAGAAATCAATGAGCATTAACTAACGCCAGCTGGTCCAAAGCTGTCTCTGTCGCTTGGTTGTTTCTTTAAAGGCTGTAAATACAATTTCCTCTTTCTCCCAAGCACATAAGTAGCAGAAAAACTTCTTCTAGTACAATGCTTTGAATAGTCACATAACTACTATTGACTAATCCCTAATTGCAAATTAAATTAATTTCTAAAAAGAAACCGGAAAAGCGTCTCGTTTCTTTCATTGGTCCACGAAAAGGCCAAGTACAGTGATACGAGGTGGAGAAGGTTTGATAGGATTACGAGCGGTGCTGTGCAGCTCGGCTAAGGCAGCGAATAATATAGTTGGCAATTAATTGGATTTAACCAAGAAATAGACAATTGGCCTTTTATTTTTACTTCATTCTTCCGCCGAAGGGTAAATAGTACGATGTGAGTATGCATGTTTCGCTGGAAATGCATTGAATAGAAAATGTAAAAGCTCTATTATTGGAAATAAAGTCACGAATAAATTTACAACGAGAGAATTTTGGTTTTTGTAGATTGTACGATATAACAAAGTGGTTTGAATTGTTTTTAATTTTAACTCTTGGCTTTAACGGTAAAATATAAACATTCTAGAAAAAAATGAGAGTGGCGAAAATATAAGAACATTTTCATTTGTTCGGAGATAATGCAGGATTCTCGGTAACATTTACGCATTACTCTTAAGAATTTTGAGCAACTGGTGTTAATTGTTAACCATCTCACACCATATTTAACAGGTAACTGAATAACGAGCTTCACGAAAAACTGTGCTTCTGTATTCTGACTCAATTGTTCGATTAATACTAACGTTTACCTATCGCAGAGCAGTTTGTTTTCACTGGTCTGTGAGTCACTTGATGAAAGGATAAGTTTAGTTGCCGAAATTGTTTGGAAGCCTCCCATTAAACAAAGCGTGATTTAAACATTAACCAATTCTATCGAAGAGTTTAAGTGGTTTTTAGCGTATGATTTTATTAATTTGTCATTTTTTTGTACCCTCAGATTTTTGCATATGTTTACTTTCAAAACATGTTCTCCCCCAAAGCGAGATTTTTGCGAAGGTTGTAACTTTCCACTGTTCATTTTCGAGTTTTATCCAAAGAAAGCACTGAACTTAGTAACTGATTTTAGATTGTTCAAATTTTTAGTTTTAATCAATAGGAAGAAAAATTGAAAGATTTACTTGCTAGTCAGCACTGTCAGTTTGTTATCAAAAGTCAGTTTCTCGTCTGTGGGCGTCCGCTCCCAGTAGTTATCTCTTTAGACAGTCAACAGTCCATTTTCGTGTTTGTTTTCATTGCCTCTCCACTTTAAATTTCTCCTCTGGAAATTTCTAAGTCAGGAAAAAGTTCGCTCAGTATGGCAAAGGCTGAAGCTCTTCATGTACGATTGCAATGGAAAATCTTAGCTCCAATTGAAAACTCCATAGCAAACGAATTTTCCGTGCCTGGGGAAAATATATCCTAGCTCAAATCTTCACAAAAGAAAAAGAGTATCAAAATCATATTTACGGCATTAAGAAACTTAAACTGGTAGTACTATTCGTTTATTCCTTGGTTTCGAATACTTCAGAAATTTGCAAGAGATTGTTTTTATTAGGCTGCATGCTCTGCATCAGGCTTTTCACGGCTTGTTTTGATGATCTCTTCGTTTCAATATAGGGTCACATGTACATCTAGCTCTTTTCTGGATTTTCCTTTTTTTATTTCTTCTCTGTATAAGCAATTTTATTATCTTAAAGAGTTTGTCATGACAATGGCTTGTTTGTTCTCTTTAGCTTGTTTTATCACGCTGGCTTAGGAGATCTCCTGATTTCTCTAGATCGCTGGCTGTTTCAGATGTTTTTTGTTTAGTCGCTCTAACCAGTGCGGCTCGGGTAGCCTCTTTAGTAATGATATTTTTGCCAATACGAAAGAGTACAGGCTTATGTAGGAATACTGTTTCTTCAGGATCACAGTTGAGAGATAGTTGTGCTTTATGTTATTTTTGACAATAACGTTGGCACTTGCTCGTATACCTATCACAGTACCATTGCTGTAAAGGACGCCCGCCATTCGCATAAGCTATTTTCTAAGAATCTGCCAGTTTTAAGGACAGTCCAAATAAATAGCAAAATATTCACCCACACAGCACAAATAATTTGGTCCTCCTTTGCAAAAATATTTGTAGTTATGAAAGTCATAAATCTTCATCGCACTTCTGGCAATGATTGGGCAAATGCTCAAACTGTTGATAGTTATAGTATTAAGCCATTCTCCGGGTAGTCTCTATACTTCTACCTGAGAAACTATGTTGCGTGTGCTTCTGATGTTGCACACCTTTTTGTTCAATCTCGTGCACCACATCTTCAGTAGTTTTCATTTCCCAGTTTTTAGGCAAAAAAACCTCGATGGGACTGAAACTCCGTCATTTGAGGTAATCTTTCATTTCTTCGACATACGGCCATACTTCCACTTTAATATCAGCAAAATCAATAAATCTTGATCACAGATATGCGTGTTTTGCTTTCAGTGATGGGGAAGAAACTGTCCGCTAAGGTTCTGTGTCCAAGGGTTAATTATATTGGTCTCCGTTGTTGGTATTTGTTGATTGTTTAAGGTATTGAGGTGTCTTTCAGTTGGTTGTAGCTCATGTCAGCTCATTATTAAACCCAAGGAAAAAGTTGTTGGAAGTGGAGATAGGATGGGCACTTATTCCTTCATTGCTTATTTAGCATTTTGCTCGAGCTGGTTATTTTGAAGGAGCTTTTAGAAAAGCTGTTTTACTTACTTTATTAAATCGGTGTTGGAGCACTTCAGTTCAAGTGCTAGAAAATTTAATCTTTTATTTTCTTCAATATTTTAATAGTTTTTTTTCACTTTTTGAAGCAGGCTTTGGAAGTCTCGAAATTATTTTTCTCTCTCTGTTATTGGTAGTCTCGCTCGGTCTTATCTAGTATCTTGCCCTGAGCTTGTCAAGCAGTTTTGATGAAATAGTTAAGTTGATCTTAAAATATCAACTCGAAAGTGTCTTCAAATATAACAAAACAAATATAGCCAACCATTTGAACTTCCTATTGTTGTCATTGGATCACGTTGAGCTTCTTTTGGATTTGTGGCGGCTATTTCGACTCGTATTACCGTTCCAAAGAATCAATGATTTGATGCTGACTAGCGCTTTCAGTATTATTACCACTTTTCTGACATCTTATGACAATATCTCCATGACACTCAGTGTGGCGTTTACTGTGGCTAGCCATGCGGTCTTCCTGCCACCCATACCTATTTTTACAAATTATGGGGCATTTCACGTGAAGCGGACAACGAAAAAAAGTCGAGGTTCTGGATTTCGTTCATATTGTGCATAATGGTACTTCTAGAAGATATGAATGTGGATGCTCAAGTTTTTGTTTCTATGAGGTTGATTTGCCGAGTTATGGGCTTCTGAATAATTGACGAAATTGATAAAAGGTTTTTTTGGAAGCGGATTCTGAGATTCAAAACAAAATCTAAAAAACAATAAACATATTGATTGGTATAGAAAATTAGCTGTTCTTTCTTATTTTGAAATTAGATTTGAAAAATAATTTTTTTTCCTATGTGAAACCGGAAGTAGTCACTTCAATACGTAATTTGAATAATTTGAACCAGGATAATTTTGTTTATTTTTGTAGCGAAACAAAGATTAAAGTATATTTATTTTATCATAAAAGTTTTAGAATGGAATGGCTATTAGTTTAGGAGGAAGGTGAATTTTAATACATACAAACCGCATGGGGCGTGGTACCAAGAGCTTGCATAGGACAGCTAGTTGGCTTGAAAACAAAAATTGATTCAAAATGTGATTAGTAGCCCCATCTCTTATTTCAAAAATGTTTCATTTTCCCATTAAAACCTAATTAAAATATATGACCCGTATATAATTTATTTGACGCTAAGCCAATTCAAATTTTCCGTTATTTTTCGAGCTACTGTTCAACGCTTGCAATGACTATTACTTTCGTTGATAAATTAAAGAGTCCTAATTATGTGTATTATGTCACCGTGCGGCTATCGATGTTTCAATCCATTCGATTTGAAGTTTCATCGGAAGGCTTAAGACCTAAGAAGAATTCCAACGATATTAGCAGAAAAGAAATCATGTCGAATCTGCAGGAAAAAACTGATCGTAGAAACACCTCTAGTTATTAAAAAAAGAACTAGTTTAAGAAACGAAAGTAAAATTGTAAAAGTTGTGAAATAAATTCATTTGTCCATGCACACGTAACCTTTTTCACTAAGTAAATCAGCATTAGCAGTTTTTAATATTTTATCTTCTATATGTAAGTGATATAATAATAGTTTTAGTACAAGTATTTTGCTTTCACGCTCACTAGCTATCATAATCAAGCTTCCGGTACCACGCTCCATGCGACTTTTATGTATTGAAATTCGAAAGTATGCACTGATTCTCATCAGATACCAGCACACAATGCATACTTGACTGATGTGACCACTTGCAGTTGGAAATCATTAATTTTTTATTAACACTAGTTGTGACAAATTTTAACATCTTCGACTTATATCCATCGAAATAATTTACTTGTAAAGGTGCTTTGATAAGCTTTATAGTCGATATACGTTGTCTATGCTGATTTATAGACAAGAAGGGAGCCCTGATCACAATTAAATATACTTTAAGCTTTATTTTGTTATAAATTACGTGTTGAAGTGTCTACTTCCGGTTCCACACAGGAAAAAAAATTGTTTTCAAATCTAATTTCAAAATTAAAAAGAACAGCTAATTTTCTATACCAATAAATATGTTTATTGTTTTTTTAGATTTTATTTTGGATCTCAGAATCCGCTTCCCAAAAAAACCTTTTATCAATTTCGTCAATTATTCAGAAACCCATAACTCGGTAACTAAACCTGATAGAAACAAAAACTTGTGCATCCACATTCATATCTTCTAGAACAGGGGTGGGCAAACCTAATACTGGTATGATGGACATTAATTTTTTTAATTTATGCGCGATCGACTTTGAAAAATGGGTTAAACTAAAAACAAATAAAAATTAAATTAAGGTCTTTATTGAAATTAGTATATTAAATACATTGTATTACTACTTTGTGCAATGTACTTTATTAATAAATACTTTGGATTAATTTTTGATGTATATGAGTGACTCTCCATTTCATCAAAAAGTATTGTAGAGTTAGCACTGAAGCACAATCGAATAGATGCCGTTAAGTGGTCATTAGTCAGAGAACTCCTAAGTTGCGATTCGATTATTTTCATTTGAGAAAACGTTGCTTCACATCGATAAAAATGCAAATATCCTCATTGCCACCAATCTCAATAATGGATATTTTTTATGGTAATAAAATAAAAAAAAAAATTTCATTTGCGCGTGCTATGGTTAAAATTTCTAACTCTAGATTCGATGAATTCAATTGTAAAGTATGAGCTAGATTTGATGAAATATCCTCGTTATCGAATTCTCTAAAAGGAAATGAAATAAATTCAAAAATCGGTTGAAGGTTATTGAGATTTGCAAATCGTCTCTCGAATTCTTGTTTAAAATTTTCCAGTTCAGGACAAAACATTTCAATATTACATGCACCAGTAGGTTAGGTTAGGTTGTACCAGTTGGCACAAGGCCACACATGGACCTATTGGTACATAGTGCTACCAGATAAATGGGGCAGGAGAAAAAAAATCAGTCCAAGCGGCCATCGAAGGCCCCGGACTCTTTCGAAGAACTGAAGAATGTCTTTCAGCTTTCAGCTTGATTCACCAGTAAGTTTAATATGTTTTTTCAAAATATGGAAAATATTTAAAAATTTTGCCTATTTAATTGTGAAGCAAAAGGTTTTAATTTTACTTAAAAAACATTTACCGAACTCAACAAGTAAACAATATTTTCCTTTTCCTTGTAATTGTAAATTAAGCGAGCTGTAACGGCCCAAAAAATCCGTAAGAAATGCTAATATGTTTACCCTTACTGGATCTTCCAATTGTTCATGTTTTTCTCCCAATGTGTCCAAAAATGCAATAAGTTCAGGCAAAAGATTTAAAAATCTTCGCAAAAATCTTCCTGAGCTAAGCCATCTAAAGCTTAGTACTGTTTTCGATTCCACGTTAAATTTTCATGCAAATTTTGACGTGAAATTTATTTTGGCGAAAATTTAGCTTGAAAATAAGCAAGAGTTGTACTCACTTTTAAGCGTAAAAAATTGCTTGGAACATGCTTTCGCTTTGAAAATGCAAATAGCTTTGGCACATGTCTCCAATCATTTCACGCCAATTTAGTAGGTGCAGTTCATTTTTTCGGCTAGTACTGAGTTAATCGTGAAGCTAAATTTTGACATGTCTCCATTACCTGGTCATTCTTTCGAGCAAAAATTTTGAAAATGCAGAAAAGCGGGGACACTTATCATTTCTGACGGATAAGATGTCAAGAATTTCAATTTTTGAACGATTTTATTATTGAAAAGACATTTACACAATTCAATTTAAAAATTCAAACACCAAATGTCACTATTTAGCTCGAAAGAATGAACTACACAAACTACATTGGCGTGAAAAGATTTTAATTTTAATTTTATTTTATCTAAAATTGAGATTAACCTTTCTTGCGCTGTGTGTGACAATTTACTATCTCGGTAGCAGGGAGACGAATGCAAATGCAGGCAAGGTGTATAGAACAGAGAGATTTAAGGAAATGAAACAACCATATACGTATACGAGATTTAGTGAAGTAGTTTTACTAAAATGATATAAATTTATAAACTGCACAAATCGAGAGCATAGCTACCTCGGATTTTCCCGTTGGCTTCTCCGCCACCAAGGCTCTGCGAGCTTTTGCGTGAACTGAAACTGCGTGGACTGTCCGATTGGATCTATTAACCCAAGGCCTATTCCAAAATATATTGAATAAATCGTCTACTAAATTTTTAGCTCACATTTTAAATTAACTTAGTAAATTATTAAAAATGTCTGTGATCGATTGTCGAACTGTTTGCGATCGGCCGGTCGATCGCGATCGACCGTTTGCAAACCCCTGTTCTAGAAGTACCATTATGCACAATATGAGCGAAATCCATAACCTCGATTTTGTTCGTTGTACGCTTCATGTGAAATGCCCCTTATACGGATTGTTTTTCTTTCTTCTTTCGTTGGAATGTACGACCGGATGTTTGCAACCAATTGACGAAAATTTTCTCAATCTAGTGCAAGGTGTGATAAACCAGCAATGTTTTGTACATCAGTCCAATTTTCAATACATAGTTCTCATCCTATTTCTCGGTGCAAATTTGAATTGGCTTGAAATGTTTTTTTTTAAAGCTCATATGACATGTGATGCATTGCATGTGCAATATGTTTTGATTTCGAATTGATTAACTTGACGCTTTTTTATGGATTTGACTGCGTTTATATCCAAGTGTGTTACAAAAATACATTTGCAAAAGTTTTTCAGTACATACTGTGAAAAACGAATTAAAGTCAATTAGTTTTTTAATCACCACTTGAATTTTTTATATCTGTTATCTGTTTTTAAATGAGTTTCATTAATTCAATATTATCACGCGATTTCACTTCAAAAACACTCAAACTTCAATCACTACACTAATTAAAAACATAAAAGAGTCTTTCGAATTCCATGCCAAAAACATAATTTACAGTTTTTTTTCTGTTTCAATTTAACCAACGGTTCTCATAGCTGCCCATTTAATTCCAATCCTGTTCAAATAATTTTTAATTAAAAAAAAATAAATAAATGCAATTTAACTGACCCAGAAATTTAATGTTGATTGGAGTTTAACGCAAGTCTTGTCGTTTTCATACTCACTTTCAACTTTCACTTACTCTGTTAATCGGAGATTTTCCATCAACTGGCCGGAAATTAATTTTAAATAAAAATCATTATCATCATCATGATCATTATTTGTTTGGGACATTATTCCGGTTGTTGTTATTGCTGATAATACATCAGATACGAATACATACAAATTGGAAATAAAATTATGTTATTGATTTTAACCTGGATTTGGCTATGATAATCCTTTGAACCAGATTTGAAGTGGGTTTCCGATTTTGTTATATTTCGATTTAAATGCGATGAATTATTATTTTCATCTACTTAAATTCGTTTAGTGACTGTTGCGATTATCCAATCGCACCATTGTCAGAGTGATTAATTATGTTTGTTGAGGAGGCGAAAGTATGAGTACTTGTTTGCAGCGATGAATGGAAAGGAGGTTTGATATTTTCCTGTCATGCCTTTAAGATTTTTCCCGGTGAAGATGATGGTTGATGTATTGTTTAAATACAATGTTTGAGATTGATTAATTAATTGTGAGGAAGCAAGTAAGTGGAACAAGAAAATTATTGTTTGAATAGAATGAAGATTGAGTGTAATTTGACACAGGAGATGCCGTTGAAGAAGCTTGATGGTATACGAGCTGAAAAGTGATGCTGAGTCATCAAAAAAAAGGTTTTTTTTGGATTGTTGGTTTCTAAAGTTATATTTAAAAACGAAAATCTGGTTTTTGAAACAGAGCGCCCAGTGTGCGTGAACCACTACTAAATTTTTTTAATTTTTTTTCCGCAGAAATGGATGGATTCAAAGTAAACTCAGATGGAAAAATATATCTTACTAAACTCATACAATATTATATTTCTGCCTGAAATCACCAAACATCAATCGAAATCAAAACCCTTTAGTTTTCCACACTAAAAAAACTTAATTAACCTTAATTTCAACTAACGAGCAAACTGTTAGTTTTCATGAAACCACATTCCTTATCATTGACTCCAACCCTTCATTAACCTGACAAATGCTTATTTAAGTCGCATACAAATCGTCGTGTCAATTGAGAACAGTCGAAATCGACCGACTTATACATAATAGATCTAAGGATTTCTTTCCACATGCTGATATGTCGGCCATTTATTTTTACCATCGGTTTCTCGTCCTTTTGTCAATTATCATCGCAATTGACTTCCTTCGTAGCTAATTAGAGTCATTTATTCGTACAGCTTTTTCAGTATGCCAGTGGTGGTGACGGATGAATGAAATGACTGCGTGGCATGGTGATACAATGAATTTCTTAAGATAGAGTTTGCCTTAATTGGAGTGGTTGACTAGATAGATTAAGTCTGATAAGATGTTTTCGATAGATTTAAGGTAGATAGAAAGGAGAACTGTAGTGAGATGGGTAGTACATGAATGAATGAGTAAATAAATGAATAGGCATAATAAGGTAGTACCTGTGTCGTTAACACAATGTTTTTTGAGGGAGTGAGTAATTTGAGAAATGTTTGGGGTTCATTGTGAATGCAGGCCTTCTTCGTTATCATCACGTTTCTGTCTGTAGTCTACTGTAAGCACGGCAGGCATAAGTGTTCATTAAAGAACCATCCTATTCTATAGAATGGCTGTGACTGCTTATTAAAAGCTTATTACATAATAACCAGCATTAGTTATAATTTTGTTTTACTTATTCAAAATTTAATTTATTAAATAATGCAAACCTCAATTTTCAGTCTATTTATGAGAACTCATTACCAGATCATCAGATCAATGTGAAATTCAGAAAACAAAATAGGTGTCATAGAAATTATCTTGGGACGTGAGCAGCCCTGTGGCAATGGGTACATCTTTAAAAGCCACTTAAAGAAATAAATGGTGTAGCGATTTTGAAGATGAGAGTGGCCTTAGCACAACTTAGAACCAGACCGAAGTCCAGAACCAAGAGTGCTAAGGTCAAACAGTGGAATGGCTAATGCCATTCAAGAGGCAAAACAAAAAAAAGAATTGCCCCGAGAGCAGGGTGCCCTAGAAATGGCCGTGAAGGCCCCTCGTCCGCATTAGCGGAGCACCCTTTAACCAACCCCGACGGATGCTGGGGTGCCGCTTTGCTAGCTCGCTGCGGCTGGGGTGGGTTCTTTAAACAAAATGGGGTTAGTTTGCTCTCAAAGAAAACGGGATGCTACGTATTATTTCATCCGTCATAATACTGTAGCCGCAAACTGGTATATAAAATACCCAGGGACCAAAAAGGGGGCATAGCTCCGTAAAGGAAACCACCCATGGCTCTGCAACATGGGCTGACTAAGCAGACCCATTGCTCGTGACAACGCACGGAGCCAGAACATTGAAAATCTAAACGGGAAAATAGGGAAAAAAATGCTACCTCTCTTTACAAGGAACCCGGGTGAGGCAGACAGCCCCGGGCCCCCGATGGCAGTGGAGCCCTGACCCCGATGGTCTGGGGTCCTCCACCCTCTGATACTGGCCCCATATCAAAAATTCAAAAATCTACAAAAAAAATCACGGAAACTACTAGTTGGGCCAGTATCCCTCCCTTATCAAAATGCTGACAAATGCCTAAAAATCACAAATTAATCATTAGTAGGCCAGCCAGGCCAAGCGCGGACCCTGAAAAGGAAAGAGAACTTCTCGGGCTTTCGCCCAATAAGAAGGCCAGATGGATTAAATTAATACAAATCCATGTTTATTGAAATCGGCGACAATTTATAGTATGATCTTTTTAAGCTAAAGAAAAAAATACTGATTGCTTGAAAAATGAAAAAAAAACATACGGAGACACAATCATGTCATCATTTCTTCTAATGAAACTATTAAACAAAACAATTATTCTTTGAATCCTTAAACACTAATATGAATATATTAGAGCATCCTTCACTTAGTTTTCTTCGTTCGAACTAGGATAAAAAAATTATTCATGTAACAATCTTATTTATCATGAAAACGATTATATATTGCTAATTATTTTTTTCCTACATTTCAATTTCTTCCTTAATCTTTCACAACTAAGCTAAACACAACCTGGCTTCCAATCATGACTGGTAGTTTAGTGAAGTGTTTTATATGTTGAGTAGTTTGCACACGTTTTTATGTTCTTAATTCATTTTGCTTGCAAAATATCGATGACTTTTACACCGCAATCAAGACACAAGCGCACGGTAAAAAAAAATTTTCTTTTTTTTTTTTTTCTTCTTAACAACCTCTTCGCTAGTTTGCGTCAATTTATGTTGCCTTGTTTATTTTGTTTCCGCTTTGATTTGAAATTTTCATTACAGTGCAACTATCATTTTCTTTTTATGCAAATTTCAATACATTTTCAAGAATTGAACACACGTCACTACAGTATCGCTGAAAATGACCTGGCACATTCAACATACACAGGATAATATAGTTTAAACGAAAAATATTTAAGAAGTTTTACCAAAAAAAATAGTCATTTCCTCCGAAAAGAATGCTCTAATTACTGAAAACTGCCACAAAGTGCAGGTATATCGCAGCAAAACATTGAAAACTATTTAATTGCATATAATTCACAATTGGAAATGTAATAGCAATCATAAGGAACAATATTTATACAGTATGAGAGAAGAATTGATTAACGGTACAAGCCGCACTTACACAAAACACCATTTGTACATTTGCCTCAGAAGTCTGATAGTAAAAAAAACAAATGTCGTGTCTACTAGCTTACGTTATGTACAGATCTAAATAACATGACAAATATGACATCATACCCGTCTCTCCAAGTCTGTTCTAAAAAAATCTCTTACGACTGGCATGTAGTTACATTTCAATATTTTTCTTTTCTTCGATATTAATTTTGTTTAACAAGAATAACATTAAATTACTTTGATTTTCAACTTCGAATTGTAACTAGGGACACGATGAAAGTACTGATATTAGTACGGTATCGATACTTTCGTTTGATACCAAGTAAAATTTTACTTGAATCGAAACTGTTCGATATTTTACTCATATCAATACTTTGATGGTGGTATCGTATCGATATATGACTGAACAAATTTCTCATGGAAATCAACCCATCTTTCCAAACTGAGCTACGGACTACGCGGCAGCTATATAATGTAAAACAAATGTTTTTTTTTTAAGTTCAAGAAATCTTTCAATTATACAATATCCAAACAGTTTATATTGAAATAGTAATGTAAGGGGCATTTCACGTGAAGCGGACAACGAAGAAAAGTCGAGGTTCTGGATTTCGTTCATATTGTGCATAATTGTACTTCTAGAAGATATGAATGTGGATGCACAAGTTTTTGTTTCTATGAGGTTTAGCTGTCGAGTTATGGGCTTCTGAAAAATGGATGACATTGATGAAAGGCTTTTTTGGAAGCGATTTCTAGTATTCAAAAAAAACCTAAGATTCATAAAAAATACTGATTGTTGTAGAAAATTAGCTGTTCTTTTTGATTTGGAAATTAGATTTGAAAACGGGAATTCAAAATATGTGTGAAACCGGAAGTTACAATTTCAACTTGTTTTTTGAATAATTTGGACCAGGTTACTTTTGTTTATTTTTGTAAGTATTCTTAATTTATCATAAAAGCTTTAGAATGCGATCGCCAGTAGTTTAAGAAGTAGGTGGATTTTAATACATGCAAGTCGCATGGGGCGTGGTACCGAGAACTTGCTTACAACTTCTAGTTGGCTAAAAAAACAAAAATTGATATCGAAGTAGGATTATTAGCGCCATCTTTTAGTTGAAAAAGGTTTTATTTTCTTATAAAATCCTATTAAATATATATGATGCCCATATAATATATATGGTGCCAAACCATTTCGAATTTTCCGTTATTTTTTGAGTTATTGTTCAGCGCTTGCAGTGACGATTACTTTCGTTATTAATTTAAAGAGTCTTAATTGTGTGTATTATGTCTCCCTATGGCTGTCGATGTTTCAATCCTTTCGATTTGAAATTTCATCGGAATAGAATATTAGCAGAAAAGTGGAGATATTCATCTTATATGTACGTATGTGGAAGCCGCAGAAAAAAATGGTCGTAGAAATACATCCAGTAATAAATAAAAGAACCAGTTTAAGAAACGAGAATAAAATAGTAAAATTTGTGAAATAAATTCATTTTCCATAAGCAAATAGATATTTTCCATTAAGTAAATTAGCATTATCAATTTTTAATATTTTATCTTCTTTATGTAAGTGATATAAGTGATGTATAATAGTTTTACTACAAATGTTTTGTTTTCACACTCACTAGTTGCCCTAATCAAACTCCCGGTATCACGCTTCATACGACTTATGTGTATTGAAATTCACCTACCTCTTAAACTACTCGCCATCCCATTCTAAAACTTTTATCATAAAATTACAATACTTTTAAGCTTTGCTTTGTGATAAAAATAAACAAAACTAACCTGGTCCAAATTATTCAAAAAACGAGTTGAAATTGTTACTTCCGGTTTCACACAAATTTTTCATTCCGGTTTTCAAAATTTCAAAATTAAAAAGAACAATCAATTTTCTACACCATTCAGTATTTTTTATGTTTTTCCGATTTTTTTTTGAATCCTAGAATCCGCTTCCGAAAAAACCTTTCATCAATTTCATCCATTTTTCAAAAGCCCATGACTCGGCAACTAAACCTTATAGAAACCGAAAATTGTGTATCCACGTTCTTATCTTCTGGAAGTACCATTATGCGCAATATGAACTAAATCCAGAACCTCGACTTTTTTCGTTGTCCGCTTCACGTGAAATGCCCCGTAAAACAAATTAAATATTTGATAACGCAGTATTTAAGTTTTTTTGTATATATGTATATTATATTGACGAAGGAGAAAAGTTGCTAATGTTGTAGTATATATTTAAATGATTAGGTATGAAAAGGCAAAGACTAGGAGCAATTTTATTCTCTGTATTATTTAATTTGCATACTGTCCATATATATAAAAAGGCAAAAAAATTATGAATGTGTTTTTAATAGAAACCTTTTGCAGCGAAATAAATCAAATTCAGCAAATGTTCTTCGATTAATTTTCACATTTACATAGCTAATCATGAGACTCCCCACCACTCATTTTAAATGAAGTAGTGATATTCAGTGGAGCAAGTGAAGCATACTATTCGATTGAATATCTGATGAGTGCGGCGGCCATTCACTACTGTTGCAATATAAATAGGTGCATTATTTTTTTTGGAAAGTTACAGAAATAGTATGCTCCTAATTTCTAATTTTTACAGCAATTCTTTCATTGCCACCAGGTCAATGATCCCTTAAAAAGATATTGCACCCCATACTATAATACTCCCTTTTCTTGCGTGGGGCCCGTCTAGATTTCTGCCCGGCTGGTGTTCTTAAAGACTTTGAACCTCGCCGTCCTGGAAATGATCGCCAAATTCCAAACTGAGTCCCGCCCAATCAAATAGATCCTGCCAGACTAAGGATCATCGCTATCATCTCTATTACCAAACTCTTGTGCAAATTAGGCTTTGCTCTATCATTGATATTAATATAAAAATATATTAATATAAATTTTTGACGTGAGAATGCAACAATCCTCGTGAACAACACCTGGTCTTCTGTACACATCCTCATCACATCACTGTTTTTTATCATCGCTTATCTCCTCTTCAAAATTAACTTTTATCTGGTTTAATGTAGTTTAATAGATTTATTATTTTAATGTTTCTAAACCGACTAAAAGAATACTGTTTGCTTGCCCCTGTCTTGAGCGATCAAACCAATCGAAATCTGATGGAATACTTGCAATTAGCTCCACACGTCGGCTGAGTTGCGATTTTGAGCCTCCATTTTATTGCAAAACTGTTTTGCTTCGGCCTCTGACTTATTTCCTTTGCTAGATGATATCACTTTGAGCAGAATAATTGGGAAGGGATAACCAAGTGAAGCAAACGTACCCGCACATGTATAAGTTTCTCACCAATAATTAACCTTCCAAATTAGATCTGAATGTGTGACGTAAATTTTGTGTTCTTGATCCTGAGAGAATGCTGTTTTTAATGTCAAAACACCCTTACGAACGAATTCTTCCAGTTCATAGGAAACGCATCATAGCGGCTGTGAATAAAAGATAGAAGTTAATGAATAAAAGCCTACCTCTTGATAAATGAAATCTTCGCTCTTCTTCCGGCAGCCAAAATACAGAATAGTATTGCTAACTTCTTTGCCTTCATTCTTGGAAAAAAGCCTTTCTTGAACAAAGCCACGGAACGGCACCAGACCAGTTCCCGGCCCTATCATTATAATTGGAATCTCTGGCTTCGTTGGAAGTCTAAACTGACTCTTGCGAATGAAAATAGGCATATTAAGTATCATATGATACTTACTCATATCAGTACTGTCTCAATGAGTACGGTACTTATATCAATACTTGGTTGTGATATTACTTGAAAGTAAAAGTATCGATACTTTCTTTCGATATCGTGTCCCTAATTGTAACTGCGTAAAATGTTACGAACTGGTTCAACCACTTACCTTAATGGTAAAACTACATTAATTACTTGACAGTTCATAGGATTCAAGGATGATAAACCAGTGTAGAATAGATGATGGATTATTGTTTTTAATTTGGATTCCTATTCCGCCGAAGTATTGAAGAGCTGATGGATTAGTCTTGCTTGTTATTGATTATCACTTCAATGAAGGCTTATATAAAGATATCTTGCTGGTTGACTTGATATGATCATGCCACATGTTTTGCCGGAACTATCGTCTAACAACACGCTCATCGGATGAAAGTGCGAGTATCGGTTCACCTTTCAAGGTGTTTCGGATGAACTCATTCCCCCAGTTGACAGCACTGCTGATGATATGATTTTGGAGATTCCGATTGTGATAAAGGTGGCCCTGGAACGGTCGAAACATATGCCAAGAACACCGAACATCCATCATTTGCTTGGAATATTGATAACACAACCTCAACATCATATGAATTGCCTTTTGATTTTGAAAACCGGTGGCGGCAGCACTATTTCGTCTTTAGCGGGCCTTGGTTCTTTAGTGGCTAGCAAATGTTTCTTTTCAAACAATGTAGGGATCTTATTCCAAGAAAAATAATTTGGTTGTAATGTTGTGGATGAAGCAGTGAATAATTACGTTAATGTAAGACCGTGAAGATTAGATCTTGGATTAATTTTAACATCCCATTATCAAAAATATCCGTAACAATATTTATAAGAAAAACCAAATTTAATACTTTTTCCCCGTGTAATTTTTTTTATCACTGATTCACGCAAAGAATCGCCAGATGCTAGTCCGGCCCTGGTCTGTGGTGCTGGATGCATTCCCGTGCCATACTGCAAAAGACCGCTATTTGGCAGTTGCGGGGAAAAAAAAACTTGAATAGCAGCATTCGCTGGACAAGTATGGACCTTTCACTAACCACACTGTTTTACTGACCACAAGGTTAGCAGATGGAAATTTCCATAATTGTCATTAACGGGATCTAAGCCAATTTTAGCGATGACGACTAACACTGAACTTAGGTTCTTTTATTAGCCCAACCCGACAACGAATGATTTTGATTAAATCACGCCAGAAATACTATACAACACTGCACAGTTGATCATTCGATTATTAACACGAATCGTAATTGGCTCGTCTGTATCTTAATGGAGTCGTGTTATTTATGCAAAATGCTAGCCACACTTCACATCACCTTCACGCGGAAAAAAATGCAAAAGAAAACCATACTACACTGACGCAGTATCATAAATCTCCTTTCGGACAATAAACAATTTATAATTGGCTGCACACAAGAGATATCGCGGTAAAGATATTCCGAATTTCGCCTAGGTTCTTCTCCGATTCACATTCGGGTTCTCGTTCCATTATTGAAACACGTTATCGAATATTGGGCGGTTCGTTGGCGCGTTTGTTATCCCGGTGTATTAGCTACAATATGTGACGGAGTGCGTAAACTACCGACTCTGCGACCACGTCTTGCCTCCGTCGCGAATGAGATCCGACCCCGTCGTCACAGCGACACTCCAAAGACTGCCTCAAGCTTATCAGCTCCAGCTCGCAAGCCGCGTTTGAGTCGCAAAACAAGATCCCGTTAGAACTTGTTGCTACTCGAATTCAATAACAAAGTCGCCGGGGACATACGGGACTTATTATTGATTCAAATTGAAATATGTTCAATTTGAAAAGAAAAATATGTAGCCATTTCGAGCACATACAGTGTGCGGCGAAATTTCGTGTCCAGTAATTTCGTACAAAAATTACTGGATGCTACAATGGTTTATATCCAATAACTTTCAAAGTGGGCATCAGATTTAAATTAATTTCACACAGTAGATGGACTTTATAATAAGCCAATATTGTAAACATTTGGCTGAAAAATGTGATTAGGCTGACAGCTATGCAATTTTTGCGATTTTCGTCATATCTTTGTTAAGAGATTACATTGAATTTTCAAATGATAATGATATTGTAGTACAAATCAACAATCCATGCGTCAATTTGACAACATTTTACACTTTCCGCGGGCGGTTACTCTAAAATTCATTTTACTCTTATAATAAGCACTAAATTTGTAAATTTTTCTTCTGACCTTGGAATGTTTTCTACGCCTATGAGCTCTGATTCAGGCATCATACCAAATAAACACATGACCTTCGATTCAGGTTAGTTGTAATAAGGACCAATTTCGGTAGAAAATGCATTATATGGTCCAAAGTTTTGACATAGATTTATTGAAATTCAGCAAAACATTAGGAAACTTGATTAGCTAGGAGAATAATTTGATTTTCCCACGAAGCGCTTCCACTCCATACCAAGGTGGTATTTAAATAAAGAAATGTGTTGTTATTTACATTGCTTTAATTACGTGGTGAAACTGAATGTAGTACATGCTTTATTTGTGGAGCTACTCCAAAACATTTAAATGTCAAAAGAATTTTCAGTTAGTAAGAAGGGTCTTGGTTTTTGTTTATTTATGAATTAATTGTTTTAAATGTTAGCTTCATGTTAACTATCGTCTCGAAGTTAAAGAATAGCAATCACTAGATGAAACTGACAAAGCAAAGCGAGATTGGAATGGGTTTGGTCATGCACTGAAAAAAATCCACATAGCGCCCAGAGCCATGTAACATAGCGCATTATTTATGGTCCCATACGCCATGTACATAGTACTCTGAGCCATGCAATATGGCTCCCAGCGCCATAATCTCAGAATCTACATAGCGCGTGGTGCCATGTTACATGGCGCAGCATTTATGGTGCCACGCGCTATGCACATAGTGCCCTGAGCCATGCAGTATAGCTCCCAGCGCCATAATTACATGGCGCAGAAATTATGGCCCCACACGCCATATTACATAGTGCCATGAGCCATGTAATATGGCTCATGGCACTCCAATTATAACTCGCAGCCATACTGTGTGAGGGGATCTATAAATGTCAGCAAGTGATACTTGAGTATCGTCGATAGATCGACAACATTCTCAACCGGCTAAGGGCACATATTATTGAATGGCTCCTTCGGCGACTCTAAATGCAGCCAGCGCCTGTTTGTTGCAAGCAAGTGACTTCTCCGTGTGCTCATTCATGGTAAGTAGCACTGTTTTGACTGATTTTTCCACGCCATGTACTATAGTCCTTCACGCCATGTACTATAGTCCTTCACGCCATGTACTATAGTCTTCCACGCCATGTACTATAGTCCTCCACGCCATGTACTATAGTCCTCCACGCCATACAGTATAGTCCTCTACGCCATACAGTATAGTCCTCCACGCCAAACAGTATAGTCCTCCACGCCATGTGTTATAGCTCTCCACGCCATGCACTATAGTTCTCCACGCCATGTAATATAGTCCGCCACGCCATGTACATGGCGTGGAAGACTATATTACATGGCGTGTAGGCCTATGTACTTTTCGCCATGTATTATGGCGTGTGGCGCTATATTTTATCACAATCCCTAAATCGACTATGTACATGGTGCCAGAAGTCTATAAATTATGGCGTCTGGCGCCATGTGTTTTCTCAGTGTGGACAAACCAAAACCAGTATTTGGTAAAACAAATGACTAGAACACTGTCCGTTAATTTTTGGAAGCCCTGACATTGCTAAAAATTTTGTCACTAAATCAATATTGAAAAATTTAATTCTGCACCACAGGACACAACGAAAATTTTCCTTAAGTTTCTATTCATGGTATTATATTCTTGTGTACTTTATAGCTGTAACACATTTGGCTCTTCTGCCTTTTGATTAGCTTTCGCAGAAAGCTCAAGAAGTTCATAGTGAAGATTCCACAAGGTTCCGGGAGCATAAAACTTGAAATCAGACACAAACCATATATTGCCACGTTCAGAGATGTACTTAATATGTTTCTAATCAAATTTCATCCTAGAATTGACTATCTTAGAAATATTCCCAAAACAAGGACGGTTAAACGACGGATTGATGTCTCTGAATTATAACAGGAACCTACTGTGAATATAAGCTCGAATGAAATTAGTACTAGTCATAATGTTAGCATGCAGGATTATATTGATACTACAGAATTATGTTGATACTCATCCGAGGACGAATTTAGTGGAGATGTGAATGTTATTGTTTTTGTTAAATACTTATGTCAGATTTATGACTAGCTTTATAGGGTACTATTTATTATTAATAATTACTGAGGCTTACTGAGAATTACTGAGGATTATTAATAATTACCGAATAGGGTATGATGTCTTGTGAATTAAGCCTGATGAAAAAATACATACACAGGCTTCTAGTGTGTGTTGTCCCTGAGTCGAATCCAGGTTCAGTCAAGGGACCGTGCACCGAGCTCGGAGTTCACCTAGCAGCCCTGAATAGTAAACTGGTTTAAATCAGAGTAAAGTGAGTCGTGGAACTAATTACTCTACAGCCAAATAGTTTCATTGTAAATGTGTAAATGAAGCTTTTTATCAGCTTCAACCCCTAGACCTGATCCGAGATTATAGTGGGATTAGTTATATTTTTTTTCTATTTTTTTCTTAACCAATTATATTTTTAGTTTTACCTGAATAATTATCTTTCCTTGGACCTCAATTATTATCTACCTATATTTTTTATGAAATGTGCTAAAACCAAAATAGGTGCGAATAAAAAACCAGTAAGAAAAAGAAAAACGTAAAAACAAATTTTGTTCTGGAAGCTTGTTCTACACGAAACACTGTGTCGTACAGATGTTTTGGTATTGGGTCATTCCCCGGAAAATCGAATAAGGGCCTTTGATCGCTATCATCAGATTTCAATGAAATTTGCACTGTGAATATAAGTAACTGAGTTGTTTGCTCCAATAAATTTTTTTTGAAAAAAATAAAATATTTGCGGTAATATGGCCTCTTGAAGTTTTTGAGAAACGTCAGTTCGTGTTGCATTCAAAAAATTTTATAACATTTTCTGCTTTACGTAGAGCCTTCAAATATAGCTTGTTGGAAAGGATAAAGTATAGATATCCTATAAAAAATAGTGCGAGAAACATCCTCTCCAAAAAGGATATAAAGGATCATTACAGTGTCCTTTACCCTTGAATATTTCAAAATGCACACATTCGATTTTCTTTATTTTTTTATATATTGTAAACAGCTATATAAAATACAAATGCGCGAAATTTCAAAGTGGAGCTCGTAAAAGTACATTTGTGAGAAATCGTTAAAAGTACAAAATACTATAACCGCCAAAAAAAATTTAATTATAAAATAGATAGAAAAAGTGTGATTGATATAAAATAGCTTGATGGTGGCTCTGCATTTTTTCGCAAAATCATTGTATTCCTCAGTTATGGGTAGTTATTTTTATGATTTTTTTTAAAGGAATAGTACTTCGATATTTTCTGGAACTAACAGACCTAACACTAAAATATAAGTTGTTTGCAATAATTAAGAAAATTCATTAGTAAGCAATCAAAACAAAACTAAAGAAAGCATATTCCTTTTCATTTACTAGCGGCATGAACAATTAGGATTGTTTTGAGTTTTCTCTACATCTAGGGTTTCTCGCACATATTATACTGAACATATATTTTTAATTATTTCCTTTGTTTGTCTATTTTGGATATTTTTACAACTTCAAATTAAGGTTAATTGCAATGCTTGAAGTTTAAATTGATTCCAAAAAGTTGCGTTCAGGGTATAGATAGGAAATAGTTGAAGTTAAGGGAAGTCGTGGGTTCATATAGACAACAACTTTTGTAAAATGGACATTCTAAGAAGAAAGTTAAAAAACTTTACTAGCGTACTGTACAAAAATGTATTCAAAATAAAGTAGAAACTACCCACAGAAGAAATGAAAACAAAAAATGATGAATTATATATAGTAAAAAATATTAAAGCAGAATATTCAAAAGCGTAAGAAAAGGAAAAATGTGTTTAATTTTATCACGTTTGCTGACGAATTGATCACGGGCCAAAGTAGTATCCGAATTTGCTGACACAACCCCATATATGATTGAAAAATTTAGATGAGGCTATACTACCCCGAAAAAGTGAAGAAGTATAGATGTCGCTGGTCTCATAAAATCATTCTACTGCAGCAATGCAAATAGTAGACTGCCTAAATACTTCAATTTGGCGGAAAAATCGGGGATACATTCTGTATGTGTATGCGTTATACATCAAAACGTTAAATTAATGATTAAAGGACCGAAAATACATTTTCTAACAAAGGGTTCCGCTATAAGCTTGGCTAATTTTAAGGACTTTTTATCTCTGATGATATGCTCTCCTCCACAAACAGATTGGTGTTTTGATCGGTGCCAGCATTACCGTGGATCAGACGTTATTCCAAGTACCAACATGTGAAAAAAAAATTTGATGAAAATTGCGTCAGTGGTATTAGTTATAGTTATACAGATCGTTCTACGTTAGAAACTAGATTCTGTAGGTTTTGAATAACATTGGAAAACAGTTTTTAAATCTATTTTTAAGACATCAATTTCTTTCATACCATTTTTTGGAAGTTTTACCTTTTTTTTGGTACCATTTTCTGCTAATTTTCTTTAGCGGTGATAGTATTACACTCCTTTAAAAAATTCTTACGACTGTATTTTTACGAGCCCCACTTTGAAATTTTGCGGATTTGTAGTTTATATAACTGTTTACAATATGTAAAAAAAAAATTAAGAAAATCGAAGGTGTGCATTTTGAAATATTCAAGGATAAAGGACACTGCAATAATCATTTTTATCCTTTTTGGCTAGGATGTTTCTCGCACTATTTAGCTAGGATATCTAATACTTACCCTTTCCATCAGGTCATATTTGAAGGCTCTACGTAAAGCAGAAAATTTGATACAATGTTTTGACTGCAACACGAACCGACGTTTCTCAAAAACTTCAAGAGGACATAATTTCGGATATATACAATTTTTTCCAAAAATCTTTCATTTTCGATAATAAACTCACCAGCTCTTTTAGATAACAAAATGTTTCCAAATTCCAAGGAGGTGAGTTCAAAAATTATTTGAAAATTGGTCGATTTTCTATGGAATTACCCTATTGTTATTAATTCTGATATTTCATATTTGTTTACATCTACATCTGATTTTCGTTTTGCTGTTGATTTGATATTATTTTCTGAAAGGATATATTGGTTTTTTTATTGTGATCAAGGGAAACAACGAAAACAACCCCAATTATATAGCAAAGGTGCAATGATCGCTCTATGGCTTGTCTCGCCCTAAATTTGTATGTTTCGTCTGTGTCTAGTATTGATTTTATATGTGTGCCATAGCATAGACATCGGGTTCGTTTTAAAATCCAAGCCTAGCTGAACCAACTGCTGAGTTTGGCTCGTGAAACGTATGAAGACCCGATCTCAATTAATATGTTACATTGATAGTGGCTCGGTCAAGTCAGGTCTCGCCATAAATTATTTTGCCGCAATGGATTCAACAAATTATAATGCCGTAATAAGTTTAACAAATTACGAAAATTCACTGCAATAATAATATCCATAAAAAAACTTGTCGATTCGATAGTAAACATTAAACCGGTCAGTAGGCCCAGAAGATAAGAGCTATAAAAAACAACTAAAGGCTGAAATAGGACGAATACAGTTACAATAGTGGAGGGTAGTTTCTTGAGCGTGCCTTAAATACTGCATAATAGAATAAATAAACAAGAGTTCGAGTTTCAAAATTTGTTTTTGCATTTTGGAGTAAAAATCAAAAACTGCAAGTTCAGATAAAATCGTTCTCAAGAAAAATAATTGATCATGCGTCAATCTTACTAAAATTTAAATAAAAAAAAAACAAGAAATTTAACGTTTATAAAATTTCATTGGTTTGATTGAATTTGCTAACGATATTTTCAATCCTCTTAAATTTAGGGAAATAGCTCAAATACTAACTCATAAACAGTAAAAAAAAAAAAACAGTCACCAAAACCACCCATCTGCAGTTGCTTTAAAATATAAATTAATTGATCACATCGATTCATGATATTGGCAGTGTTTTCACAAGTAACAAAGTCAATTTTGTTTTCGGTGAATTGTTTAACAGCAAAGCAGTAACCTTCGTTGACAGAAAAGGATGACATTGTGCCCAAAGATATATCATATTGCTAACTTCAATTGAAGTTATTGGGGCCATTCATTATCAAAATTTATACTTTAGTGCACCAAGTAGAATGTTGTATATTTAATCTTTGTATTTGCAATATTTTAGAGACCGTTTGTTCATTGATAAAAAGTAAAATGGCGCCTGTATATATTGTGGGTAACTTAAAATGAAACTTCTGGACAGTTTATGATTCAATTATGAATTACTAATAAATCAATACAATCCTAATTGCATCAAAATAACTAAAAGTAGCTTGATTAAAAATTTTTTTTAAAAAAACTCTCAAGCGCTACACACCAAGGACATCTTCCGCCTTTATATATCACAACCACATCGTTAAAAACAAAAGCTGACCATCAAATCTGGCACCAATCTGCGCTAGGAATGCATTTGATAGTCAAACAAATTGAAAATACAGGTACATATAGCTATTATACTAACTGATGCATTGTGTCATAGTCGTGTAATATTCATTGACAGTTAATTTACTTTCATTCCAATATCTTCAATCTATTGCGGTAGAACTTGCAATTATACTGTCGGCATGTGCATATGCCTAAAAATCGTCAACAGGACTATGTTGGCAAATAATCATTCTTGCTGTAGTCTAGCAGATTTGCATGGATTATTAACAATCTGCGGTCACCACGGGTAACAACATGCACTAAACATAACTAACACGACATACCGATTAAATTTCGAGCGAATGTCCGACAAATCATTGCCACTAGCTACAAGCACTATCTAAATTTCATATCTACATAGTATAGTACATCGGACCGATGTAGATGATGAGGCTTTTGCCATTTTCATGAGCTGTCAACGTTCAGTTTTGAGGCAGAGCAGATGATTTAGTGGTTGTAGGCTGCATCTAGTGAAAAGTTATCCTTCCGGCACTTAAGCACGAAAATTATCGAGATGAAAGCGTATTTCGCAGTGAGATCGAAACCAGGAAATTTCTTTGATTGAGCTATTATTGGGTTTTGATGGAATGCTTTTACTCAGTATGAGTAGTTGTAGGCTGTAGGGAATGGTTTACACTATGCTAGAAGGTAGATGGAATTGTGATGCATGGAAATTGAATTACATTAGATTTGAAGGCATAAGCTTCGGATATTTTTTGATTGAGCCAAATACTTAGTGATTGAATGAAAGGAAGAAGTTTGTTTAGCTAGAAAATTTTCATACAGTATATTGAAAGCAATTCAAAAGTTCTGCCTAAAAGTTGAAATTCCTTTCGTAACATATTATTGTTTGTTCTCGAAATCTAGAGATGCTTCAAATCAATCACTTTGCAGGCATGCAAAAAATTTATTTTTGGAGATGATTGTGACAGTTATTTGCTTGTTTTCATTCTTCTTACTCATTTTTCAACCCATACATTTAAAGAAATAGATTCTAACTGACGATCTCTTATAAAATGAAAACTAAACTTCAATCGAATTTTCATATGCTAACTACCCACGTTGGGCGCTGTGATTTATTATCCTAAAAAGTGTTCGAGAAATTGTCATTTCCTAAAGATTGAAGAAAAAGTTACAAGCAAAAAAAATGAAACGAAAGCTATGATATACATGATGAGTATTTTCTCATGAAAACCTATAAATTGATATTATCTGAACAAAAAATAGCAATTTGTTTAATTATTATTAGTCTTTTCCCAAATTCCGTTCTTGTTTTGTTGGCACATCACTTAGAGTAGTTTCAAAAGTTTCAAAATTCAGAAGACAAATGCTTATAACTTCTTGTACATTCTACGAAATGGTTTGCTCAAATCAAAAAATGTAAAATTATGTTTGGTTGAAAAGATTTTGTTGAAATTTCTTAGGACTTTTAAAGCATCAAATCTATTAAAAAAGCTTAATAATGTGATTTTAAGCTATCATGTATTTTAGTCTACTCAAAGCAGAGGTCCATTCGCTTGTTTGTCCATCAGTTACTCGGACCATTAACTCCACTCGCCTCAATGAGCAAAAGCAATCTACTATCTACTTCCACCGCATCAATCTCATCACGGCTATTAATCATGCATGCCCCAAGTACTCGCCCGTACTCAATCACCAGTTCAATTGAAAGTCACGCTTAGCCCTTGAATACACAGATTACATTTCAAACTAATCTGTTTGCGATGTAATCTCATTGTAAAACGGGCACACAATAGCTTGCCAGCTCCAAATATCAATACTCTACGTCGTCAGATGACTCCACTTTCATCATCAAAAAAACCTCCGCATTATTGTGCAGATCCATTGCCATGCACTTAAATCGAAAGGAGTTTTGGTTATAATTCATCATCCATGCAGAGGATACGCACGCTGCAAGAGATGATGGGTAACGTGAAATGTTGGTACTTTCGCCTCACAAAGTAAATTCCATCTCAATAAAATTGCTCAAGTGTGAATTTATCGATTATTAAATTATAGGGAAGCCAAAGTTGGAATTGAGAAAATGTTTACTTGCCTGTCTGCAGGCCCTCTGTTTCCGTCCCTTCGGATTTCGAGCTTGAGTGGGTCGATTGTCAATGTTTGACTTGAATCGATTCGTAGACGATGCAGGATTTCTATTTATTGCAAGAATTGCAAATCATTTCGTGCATTAACGAACGAAAATACGAAATAGTTTGGGAGAAGCAATTTCTCTACATTGAATAGCTGGGTGGCTATGTGCTGAGAATTGAAATTTTACCAAACATCTTTCTTTGAGCGATTGTTGTAAGGAATTTTCAGAACCAAGAATTGGTTTTTATGATATGAATAATGTAGTGGTGTTTGCAGTCTTTGTTTGTGAGGGAAAAAAGCTCTGTAATGAAACGTTTGCAATTTCCGAATTGTCTTTATCAATGAAACAATGGCTGGTTTGCATGAAAAAAAAAAATATCTTAGTACCTATTCAATCTTTTTAAAATGCACTTTCTGTTCTAGTTTTAATTTCCGGTGTTTGAAATGTTTCACCATGAGCTCGAATAACGAAAACAGAACTTTCGTGGAGAATGTTCAATCGTTTGGTTTTCAATTAAATATGTTATTTGTGTATCGTCCTAGTTAACCTAGTGTGTAGTGTCGTCCTAGTTAACCTAGGTCGCTGACCTAGTGGAGGCTGTGTTAAAACTGTAAATCATTCTGAAAAGCTATAAAAGTTGAGCTCGTTTCGTGACTGCTCACCAATCTAGGAATCTATCGTTGCTTCCGCCCACTATTTTCATCAAAAAACCTTCGGTCTTAATTAATGAAAAAATATCCTCTAGACATTTTAACACTATTTCATTTTCACTAGTCAGAGACTGTTAAAGTTCAGACTTTGATTAACTGAATTTTAAAGTCTAATTTTAACACCATCATAGTTGAAAAGTACATAAACTACTACACCGGTCTCACAAGCCAACTTTGTTACAACCTACCATTCATTCGTAAATTCCAAACACCTTGTTGGAAATTCAGGAAGCAATGAAATGAATTGGTCTATCCCTTCCTTCTGTACGCTATTAGGCCCTTGCCTTTTAACATCTTGTTGTATGTTTCAAAAGTTTACCAACCAAAATATACCTAGTATCCCCTAATCTGCCAACCTATCTCTCTTACTCTCTCTCTCTCTTTGGACTAGTGTCTATGAAATTTATAGGCCAGACAACGACGAGCCGGCAAGTCTTCGCTGTTTATTTATATCCATGAGTCCCCGAGGATAATTCAAGCATGAAATTACAATTTTAGAACGCTCGATGTGATAAAGGTAAGGATTTCATGTCTTCGGGATCTATGGTATCCTCGTCTGAAAGGCAGAGATGTGGTAGAGGCGACGATGGTGATGACTTAGAACTGATGAGACTTTATTGCGAAAAAAGGTACGCGACGACGAAGAATGCAGAAAGTAATTTTCCGTGTCCATGATGTGTCGTTAGGCTGTTGCTCAGGTTTTCTACCTTCAGGGGCTAGCGATTTGCAACTCTCGACTAGAAGCTTCCTGTTCATGGGTGATGGATTCATATTACGTTTTCATAGTGTTTACTGCACAGTAGAAAGTGTTAGCTTGAGATAGGGAACGATTAAAGGTAATGTGAGGGTATTGCTTGGAAAACTTGGCCTTGAGCGATTGCAGAGTATTTGAAGTGTTAGAATTTTAGATGGATACTTTATTAAAAAAAATTTACAAAAATTTGACCATCAATAATTTATTTTTCTTCAAGTTGGAAAATGCAATATGTGATGGTAAATCAACTGTGGGAAGAAAAAAGCAGTCGCCAAATGTTGAACAGAAAGAATCGGTAGCAACGCAACTATAAAATATCTATAGATTTTTTTACTTTAGAATTGAACTCTTAGAATTGTTTTCCAAATTTCAATTTATTTTATATCATTTTTGGGATAAAATTTACATGGCTTACTTTATTAACTATAATTTTAAGAAATGTTGTAAAAGAATCTATCAAAACCTGGTTGAAAGAAAAAATGCTTCTGAAAACAAAATAGTATTCTGGTTTTGAGTGGTGAAAATTGACTCTATCATCAAAATTTATTTACTGCTCTTATTTATTGGTCACGTGTGCATAATTGGTATATACAAGTAAACCAAGGAATTGGTTTTTGAGTTCCGTTGCCCGATTCAAGAATATATTCTCGAGAGACGAAAAAACCCGAAATGGTATCTCGTTAATATATATTAAAAGACTTAATTAAACTATAATTAATATATTAAAAGACTAGAAGGAGCAGGTGCTAAGGTCACCTATTGCTTGAAGAAGAAAGTATGAAGGTAGAAATCAATTCACTAAACTGTCTCTGCTACGATCAATATTGAAAGAACTGGTCATCTAAGCAAAACGTTGACGTTTTAGATTTAGATATCTCAGAGCAGTGTAACTATAGATAGAGGAGCAGACTCAGCTGGTACGTTATTTTACTTTACTCGTAACCCGTTTTATATCCAATTGATAAAGTTGCCAGAAGAAACTTTTGCAACCAAATTTCGGAAGGTAATTGTTATATTCTACCACAAATCGACGTTGAGTAGTTTTACAAACACGCTGTTTAAATACATGAGTGAAAATACTTTTTATCATATTGATATTCGTCATATTGAAGTCTCTGAAGCTGATAAGTGGGTTTATGGATTTAAAGATGTTCTCTATAGTTGCTCATTTATTGACAATGTATGGTGTCCATTGGAGTTTGTTTTCGAACGAAAGACCAAAATATTTATATTGCCATGATTTTATATTATATTATTTATATTATATTTATATTATATTGCCATGATTTTGTTTCACTATCTACCGTTAGCATGCGTGGCTTTTGACTTCTTTTGCTGGTGATAAAGCGACATCGTGTTTTATTTGAACCTTTATTTTCCACTTTTGAAAATATTTTATGAAGAAGTTAATAGAGAGTGAGAGATTCAATGTTATAGTCAGTGCCGGCTTTAAAGAATAAAAGATGAATGCGTCGTCTGCAAACTGAGTAATGTTCATTTTATTGGAACGTGAAACGTCTGCGGTGTCCAGATTGTACAAAATTGGCGAGAGAGGTATGCCTTGAGGGACACCTGCTAAGATGTGGCACTTCGAGAAGAGATGGTTGTCTATATTGACTTGAAAAGCTATTCTTGTAAAAAAGAGCCAATAAATTGGGAGTCTGATTTAGGACTTTGTAGATTTATTGTTCTGACGACCAGACGTGCTTGCCAAACTTTGTCAAAAGCTTTGGCCACATTGATCATAACCAGACCTGTAGATTGAAGTCTGTCGAACCCTCTTTTTATATGTTGTACAACTCTGGAGAGTCGTAGCTCGGTAGAATTTTGAGACTTAAAGACGAATTGTTCATCAAGTAGGACGATATCGCGGTAAACTATCTCTTTAACTCGGGAAAGGAAAATGTGTTCTGCTAGTTTAGCCAGAGATGAGGGAATGCTTATAGACCTCTAGTTTTGAGGGAATTTGAAATCTTTTCCGAGTTTACGGAGGACTGTAATTGTGGCCAGTTTCCAGCAATTTTAATATTTTTATTGAGGAATATACAGTTTATAATATGTGCAATGTTCTGCAAGATGTTATCTGGAAAGTGACCGAGACAGAAATTGATGACTTAATCAGGGGCTAGGGTTTTGAGCTTGATGTTATTGAGCACCAAATTTTTAACTTCCTTTAAATTGGTAGCAGCAATTTAGTCATTGCTTACTGTCCTTTAACTTAGTATTCTCGAAACGGCTTGGCCAATGCGAACTTCGTTGTCAAGATCGTCGTTTGAAGAGAGGTTATCCTAGAATCGTAGCTCAAGAACGTTCGCAAATTAATCAGTTTTGTCGGATTTGCTGAATTTAAAGCCAGTTGATCCATGAATGAGAGGCATGGTCGGCGTAGTTTTTGTTCCGAAATGTTTGGACAACCTCCAAAATGAGTCACTACCGAGCTCGATACTCTTTAGAAAGAGCTTGCATTGTTTATTTTTGAACTGACTGATTCGGGCGCGTATAACATTGTTCCCTGTATACGTCATCTTGCTTTAATTTTCCTTACTTTCTTTCCCTGCAAACATTTCTATACTATAAGTTTCGATGCAGTTATCGGATCAAACTGGCACATTGCCTTCGACACAGGTTGGTTGTAATCAGGATCAAGGTTGGCAGAATATGCATATAGCATCACATGATTCCTCTACTTTTTCGAAAATCGTTTTTTCTAGCGGTTTTTATGCACTAGAGGTATTTTTTTTTATTCGGAGTAGAAACTGTGGAATCAGTTTGGCTGAACGCGGCTATCAATTTAGGAAGGTTGCTCGCATTAGAATATCTAGTCGTCTCGTCTGCAAAAGCTGCAATGTTAAAGCCACGATCTGTAGATATATTTACATAGACATAAAGAATGGACACGCAATCACAATGCATGAGCCCGTACGTGAGTGAAGCAATTTTACTACACATGCAATTTTACTCTCTGTAAAACAGCTTTCCCCTCAATGCCGTACGCACCACCCCTCAGCGCTGTAGACTCTCTATGTAAACATTCATTTCAATCCATCCAATCTACGGGGTGGTTGGGATAACGGGGAAACTAATACATTTCAACAAATTTCCAAATACATCAACTTTTCTGCATGAAATTTGTTATTGTTTTATACAAACACATTGAGACCAGAGGTCGAAAATTGCTTCATTTCTCTCGGCCCATTTCGTATCCATTCTTCTTATATCTATGTATATTTACAATATAAAAGTAGAGTAGAATAAGGGTGAGCTTAAATTGTTGAATTCCCTTCGTTTGAGAGCATTTTGACTTTTACTCTTAAAAAACTCTTTCGCGTGAAGAACCGCATAATGTGAATGAGAAAAAAATAAATTTGGTTCGCAGCAGTCTTGTGAATTACGCCGTTATGGCACACATTATTGAATGCCCTGTTGACGTCTAGTCTTGTCTCTCTGCCTGGTCTCTCTCTCTATCTCCTATATCTCATTCTCTCTGAGTCAGTATAAAGGCAGATATATGTTTCGTATCAGTTATTGGTTGTTGATCTGTGCCTTTAACCTGTTTGGATTTATTTTTTCAAAGTTTTTCGAATGATTATTTCATGTTTTTCAGGTACTGATAGATATTTCCCAGAGGTAGGTTTATTGATAACAGTAGCTTTTGTACGAGTTTTTTTATAGGCTTAATATAGATTCAAGAGTGTGTAAAGTGTTTTGCCATTTAAGGGAGTATTTTATCTGTGCCCAAAAACTCTCTAGCCCATAAGCTTTAGTTAAAGGTTTTGATTTTTTGATGGTTTTTTCAAAAAAAGGTGAAAATATATCCTCACTCAAGCTGCCAAAAATTTTCTGGATTGGCTAAAAGCTTTTTGAGAGGCAATTTACTTTTTCCTTCTTTTGTTTAACGAGTTTTTGGGGGTGATAGTTCTTTGCATCATCGTTAAACAAAGATTTGTTGAAGCTCTTTTGAGCTCAGCTGGTACATGCCTGGCCTGCGTAGTCCATGTTTTGTTATAGACTTTAAGATATATGCATTATTTTCTGTGGGTGAAATTATTGACGAAGATCGATTTTCCCTGCTTGATTTGTGGGCAAGTAATTCATAGCCTTGTGAAGTGTGTTGAAATCGTCACAAATTAGGATATTTTTACAATTTTAAAAATTTGTGCTTTCAAATTGATCTCTTATGAAGTTTGAACATCAGAGTTCATCTTCAAGACAATGGTTTACCTTTATTAAATATAAAATTAACTTTATTTGGTTTTCATCTAGTAGAAGCTATAATGATCTTTTTAATCTTATTTTATTTTATGGAAGTTTTAGACACATTTGCAGAAAGTTAATTATTGCATCAATATTATATTATTTTTATTATTTTATTATGATTGTTTTGCTCAATTTTTATGATTTTCGTTAGTGAGCTCTGACTGCCCTACTTAAGGATTTGCTTGAAATTTTCTTAAAGTCGTATTAAAAACTGTCATTAGTTGTATAAAGAAAAATTTGGAATTTTTTGAACTTTAAGGTACTGTTTATGTTTTTATCAAATGTTCAAAATGATTTTAGCTTTTCATTGTGAGAAGTTCTAGATACAATGAATTGATCAAGCAAATTTTTTTAAAACTTCACTAAGTTCACGACACAAGACAAATTTTCATTTTATTTTAAGTTGAAGGAAATTTTCACAAAAGTATATTTGCTGACTTTTAACCTGATTATTTGCTCTCTCATCCACAAGCTAGCTCTCTACTCAAATTTATACCTCCTCCACACGTTATGATTCATCCATTCATTTCTATTCTGGTACAGAATCTGACATTTTTCAACTACATCAAAAGCCAATACGATGCTAAAACTGTCTGATTCATATGAAATTCATGTCATAATTTCTTCCATGAAACAAAATTTTATATTCATCGCTATGACATTTTCTTTTTCGTCCGCTTTGTAGCTATATGTCACACAGTTGTCTCATGTCGTTTCAAGATGCATGCTCGATTTCAATGTTATTTGGATAAAGAATGTAGGAAACTTGTCTTGGAATGATAAGAAGCTGGATATCTCGTAAGCACGATGGTTCTTTGAATGACCTTTATGTGACCATTCGTTCAGTTCTGTATTTGGGACAGTGGCAAGGGTGTGGAATGGGGAAATTTTTTTCAAAATTTCGAATTCAAAAGACTGAATACGATGCTTCGTCCAGTAATGCTATGCATGTCATGTTTTCTGTCGAAGGTGACTTGGAAGTGAAGAACGTTTTCATGTATGATGAATTTAATTTTTTTTTGTTCATATGGTAAATATATTATGTTTTGAGAGGCAAGAAAGTTTTTTCTAATCAACGTTTAGAAAACATTTTAATTTGAAGATGATGCTCTTTTAAAATTGTAGTACAGTTCAAATTCAACATTAGCTAGTCTCATAAAACTTTTGGAACAAAAAGGCAGTTAGTCCTTGCCTTTCATCAATTTATGTTCATGTAAATAAAACCAAAAGCCTGGTAATTAAAACCAAGAGGATAAAAAAAGTAATTATATTTAACATAAAAAAAAGATATGAACATATTTATAAATTTGAAAATGTTTCAAATAGGCCCTAATTTACAGGAAAAAAGTGAAAACGGGGGAGATCTTGAGAAAAGTATCCAGCTAATGAACAGCGAATGTTTAGATATAGGTAATTATAAATAAAATAAAACTTCATAAAACGGTCTACGAAAAACTACAGAAATCCCAGAGAAAACCCGGTATCTAGTTCAAACTAACATCGTTCTTGAATCTAAGATTGAGTTATGTGAAATTACCGACATTCAAAAAACGGACTATTGACTATAATTGCTACGAATAATCAACATGTCTAAGCCAAGCAACGTATTTTCAACCAAAGCGATAAAATGATTTCAGATAAAGCGATAAGAACCAGTAGCAAAATGTTATCAACAGAACACATTTTTTTCAATTACCATTTATATTTAGATATTTGACATGATCAAAATCAATTGATGGGAGAACGAATTCAATCAACTCTTCGCAACTATGAAACGGTCGCACATTATTTCTTTGATGAAATCTGTAGCTTTGTTTAGTAAAACACTCAGAGCTTACAAAAACACTAGTTAATGTAGTCTATAGTCATTTTTTCTAAGAGTAAAAAAAATCTGGACTAAAAGAGTGAAACAAATCAGATGTATAGTTTTTATCAATATGGTAACTCTACAAAACATAACATTAAAGATGGGGTTTGAGGGTGTAAACCGAGAAAATTAAGTTCAACTTGCATCAAAAAAGTACCATCTGATAAAAGCGGAAAGCAACAGTATAAGAAAGTGTCCTAATTGCAGTGATGGACACAATCAACTAAAGAGTTTGGCTGTGACTGGGGCACTAAGACAATGGGCTGACTGGGAGATTGGGATATTAGAATAATTTTCATGTCATCAATGATGAGAAACCTTTAAAATAAAGCAGAAAGATAGTTCACGCAAAACGAACAAAAACTGCTTTTAAGTGTTCATAATCAAAGGTAAGGTAAAAAATTATCAAAATTTTGTGAGCCATAAAACTTAGAATAGACTCTTTGTTGAACTAATGTCAGTAACACAATAAAATGACAGATAACAATAATGCATTCTGGGGCCTGCGTTGGCAATAAATTTCACAATAAATACATAAATTTTACAGTAATTAATTTATCGATAATTGAACATAATTTTAAATATTAAGTTCCTCTACCATCCTTAGTTTGGGTGATGCACCTAATCAAAACTAGGTCAATTTAAGCTCGGTGCATGCTATAAGTTCTCAGCAGATTCAACCTACGTTTAAATGTATATTTAACGCTGTTATTAACATCTTTTTACCATACATTTTTTTTGAAATGTGCAAAATCCTACCATAAAAAAAAACAATGAAAAAATAACGAAAATATATGAAATATCACCCACACTGGGCGCTTCAAGATAAGTACTGAAAACTCCCCGAAAATGCTCACACAAATATCTTCAATGTTTTTTCCGGAATAAATGGAGCTTAAAGCATAACATGTAATCTTAACAATTAAGTTTATTTGATGTATTCAACCAGAATTCTCTATTATGTTAAACATTCTCTATTTGAACTTACATATTGTATAAGACAAATTCGATGGAAACTATTCAATTTTGGTAGAATCATAATGATATTTTAATGGTGAAACTGTGTAAATTCAACTAAACTCCTGCATTTTATCTGCATCTCACGAACATAATCTCACTTAATCTATTCAAATCACAAGTACTTATCTCAAAACAAATTACTAACAAAGTCGACAACAACTTTACATAGTCATTGAAAATTTCATTTTCAATTTTAGACAATTCACTAATATATCTTTTATTCACTAAACATCTTCATGAACAAAACACCACTTATCTATGTAAATATACCTGTTACAATTAGGTATTCAAGCAATGAGCATAATGTATTCGAAACAATGACAAGAATCTCCTTCTTACAGTACAACACAGCAAATTAATAACAATGAAAGCCAGCCGTTATCCTGATAAATCACTGTTATCCACAGGAATTCAGGATACAAATCTTGATATTTAGCATAGTGATATAGAAAACTAAACTTTAGGTATTAGTTTGTTTAGTAGTCTTGTCTTCAAACTATAATTTTCACAACGTTTGTGATCTAGACACACTCACACACAGTTCAGCTGTGGCAATAACTTAAGCATTCAAAACATTTGTCTCAGAAGCTGCCAGTTGTTGGAACGAAAACCTTACAGTGATATGAATAAAGATGTTTGTACATAGCTGTGTTGTGAATAGATCATTTGGTAGTTTTACATAGTTGTGTGATTTTGCAAGTGCTAGTAAAATTATTTTCAAGGGCACAAATAGTCGCAATGATTAGCATTGTCAAAAATTTGGCTAATTTTGAATGATATGCTTCTTATGTGGATGGAGATGCAAGTGGTTGCCATGAAACTGAAAGCTGTATGCATGCATGCTGTTGAAAATTGTCAAGATTTTGAGTGACAAATTCGCTGGTATTGTTGAAAAGTCAGGTGAAAATGAATGTGGTTTTTGGTTGGAAGATGTTTTGGTTTTGGACGAAATGAAAGACAATTCAATTCATCTTTAAATTCAAAAGCTTATTCACTGTTTTAGTTTTAGTTTGTTTTTGCTTTTTTACTTAATGCAAATGATGAAAAAAGCTAGCATTTATCAATTTCGAAATAAACGGACTAAACATATTATCCAGTTACCTTAAGGATGTTTTTAACTATTTCCCCTTGCAAGCTGCTTTGTAAAAAGATACGAGGGAATTCATAAGCTGATACGCTTCATACGGTAATATGCTTTAAACTTACAACCACCATAAAAGTACAACGCATTTTATTAAAATTTCATTATATTTCATGCTGCTACGAAAACGAAATTCTTGATGCAGAGACAGATAGCTATGCATTTTTACTTAATTTTTAAGAGACTTTTGTTGAAAATAAATTTTTCACTTCTTCTATATTTTTATGTTCAAGTATTTTTATCATATTTTGTGGAACGTTTCGTGTTCGTCCTGGTGTATTTTTTTTATCATTAAATTTTGTTAAGAGCTCTTTCAGCTCATTTGTCTATAGACAGCATTTCACTAAGTAGAATATGTACCTTTTAATGGAAAGGACGTCAAACTCGGGTATTTAAAATGCCAGTATGTTAAAAACTAGAGATATATTCGCAAGGACTCTAAGTACTCAATTGTCGAGAACTGTGACATACGTATTCACTTATAGCTCTGGCTGTAGCGACGAATTTTCGCCTGCAGTTTATTATCTGTGTAAATATTGAATGTGTGGAAATGTGAAAATCTGTGCGATTCAAATGAGCAATGAACGGAGAGGATGAATGAATATTTTTATGAATGGTTATTGGTTAGCATGTTGACACAAAGAGGAAGTTTATATTAAGATTATAGATAGAAATGTTGTAAAATGGCGTTGAAGTTGGAATTTGGTCAACTCATGTATGAAGGTTGATCCAAAAGTAGTGTAATCGGCTATTTCGAGTTCGCATAAAATAAAATAAAAAATGTTTACTTACCTCATATATCCACTAAGTTAGCACAAAAAAAAACATATAAATAGGCCTCGATTCCAGAGAGGTACATTAACTTGAATACGATTCGTCGAAAAAAGGACCCCAAAATGTAGAAAAACGAAATTAGAGTTGTCATTATATTAAGTACCTGTGTTTGAAAAAAATATCTACCGAAGGTATAGAAAGTGACTTGGTGGAAACACTAAGAGACTTTGCTCCTCCATACTCCCCCATTACACGCTGGACCAAGGAGTTTAAACCAGGAAGAACACCCGCTGAAGATGAAAGCCGCGAAAATGTCCATCCACTTAAATCACTGAAAACAACGTGAAAAAAGTCGAAGATGTCGTATCGGCAGATCGAAGAGTGACCATCAGGCATGTAGCTGAGGTCACAAGAATCTCGTATGGCAGTATTTAAAAACTGTTTCCAACGAATTACATATGACGAAGGTCTCTGCACGTTGAGTGCCAAGAATGTTAGCCGACGAGCAAAAGGAGAAGCGAGTCGAAATTTTGAGGGTGACTCCCAGGCAAATCAAGTCCCAGTTTATACATCAGTTTTTTGGGACACTGAAGGAATTATTATGGTGGAATATTTTTTTTATCTCAGACTTTTAATACTTAGACTAAATAAGAATATTGCGGGAGGTTATTGTGGAAAATAGACGCGGCAAACTGCGAGCCGTAGTGCTGTTTCATTAAGGCTGCAGTTGCGATGTTTGCAATTCAAGAAACAGGATTGGAGCTAGTGGAACATCCACCCTTTTCACCAGATCTAGCACCCAGTGACTTCTACGTCTTTTTTCGGCTCAAGGAACACCTTCGGGGCAAGAGACTTGAAAATGATTGCGAAGTGAGGGCCACTGTAGAGGCGTTTTGACAGAGTAGAGACAAATCATTTTTTTGTAAGGAAATCTTGGGTTTGGATAATAGATGGACTAAATGTATTATCTTGTTACAAGACTATGTTGAACAATGAATATTTTTTTTAAGTTCAATAACCTTGGCTAATATTGGTTGTCATCAGTTTTGGATCAGTCCTCGTATAATGGCAAATGACCAGATTTTTTTTGGAAAGATATTCATGGCTCGCATGAAATGTGGACTAAATTAATGATTAGTTAAATACAGTATTTTGTATGATTTATGTTAAAAATTCGTTTACCCTTTAAATGATTGATATTTTAATGCTTTGAAAGATTATTATCCAGTTTGTTACGTTGTCACATAAGGACACACCACCTCGTTATAAAAATGGCTGGTCTCGTACAAATGTCCCACCACTCACTCAAACAAATTTCTCAATGTAACACCATTCGTAAAGCTGGCGGTAGCAATTGTAGCAACCGTCTTGTATTGTTGACCTGATGAATGTCAGCAGTTTAACTTCAAGTGCAAAACTAGGATAACAACCCAAAAAAAATTTAGAAACCTACAACAGTCTCGTAAATAGTTATTTTTGTTAGTCAAGAAAACGGCTGATTGTTATTGGGAACATGATAAACTGAATCAGCTACAACCCACCACCTAACACCATCAAATAATAAAATGGGCAAACAATATTAGTTTGCCAACAATACCGAGGACATCGAAAAACACGAACAATATTCAAAACATCAACATGCAATTGTAAATGCAAAATAATTCTAAAAAAAAACTGTAGCGTAACAAAGCCGCTAGAAACACTAAAGTTATATGAACAGTAGAGGAATCGTGCAGATTTTGAGTGCATATTTTACCATACGTGCTCCAACGTGTTTCGAGGGCAATGTATTGCTTTGATCTTAACAATGCATTTAAATTAATAAGGCGGAAACGTTGAAGTCAACTTTCCCTGTGAATTTCATTTCGATCCGATGACTGCATTGAAAGTATTAGGGGTGCAAAGAAATTTAGGGTTACCAGTCACAACATTTTTTAAACTTTTTCCGAATATTCATATTTGGTGTTTATTGTCACTACAAGATCACCACCATTTGAAAGTTTTATAATAAAATAGTAAATAATAGTAACGAAAACTAATCCTCTAACTATATGTATAAATTAGTATAATGTTAAAATGATAGAAAACTGATTAAGTATTGTAACTTTAAAATATTTATGAAGTGAAAGTAATAAGATGAAACAAGAATACCAAAAGCAATCAATCAAAATAATAAATGAATGATGAATTTTTTAACTTTCTTTTGATTGAATTTTCGCTAAAATCTAAAGACAACAAATTTGAATCGACATATGTTTGTCAAGTTGCCCAAATAATAATTGTTATAATTGCTATCAGCTATATGGAAATTGCACAAAAAAATGATCCAGCATTTATTTTTTAATGAAATCTATGTAGCCAAGATTCAATTCATACGTCAAGTATGAATTGAACGAGTAGCACAATCTTAATCAATTGTTATACCGCATGATGATTTTTTTCTCATTTCAGGTCTGTTTTAGTTAGATAGAATGTAGAAATTAACCTGTAAAACACTACAGCGTCAAAGTTTATCAATATTTTGTATTGTTGAACTTGTTTTGTCGTCTAAACAGATGCCTCGAACTTATGTTGTTTTTTTGAATAAGCTTTTTAGTTTCTTAGTTTTCCTGAAGTGAATAAAAATTTTTGTTAAACTCTCGCTGCATTCAAATAAAGAGACAGGTTTTATTTCTTTTTGTACCTGAACTAAACTACTCACATATCAGTAACTTGCAATAATTACTTTTGCTTTTCATGAAATTTATAAATGTTGAAAAATCTCAAATTCATTGAAATAAGCTCTTTTAACCGCTAACAACAAAGAAAAGACACTAACTTTATAAGTTTTGTGTTTGCGTGAAGTAACAATTTTTTTTTTGTGGCTACCAATAATAAGGAAGTGATACCAAAATAATAGTAATAATGAATGTGTAAAGTTGAACCTTTTGGCCTACTTATTGGGCAGAAGTCCGGAAGGACTTCTATTTTGTAGGTTCTTCGTTGCCCTGGCAGATTCATCGTTGGTCTTTAGGCCGGAGGCAGTGAGCGGCGTGGCTTCAAAACCATCCGAGTTCATGGCCCGAAAATCATTCGAGGGTTGAGATTTTTTGCCTCTGCCCAATAAACTTCTTGGGTGCAAGCAAATTTTCCCTTTTTTTTTAATTTTCAGATTTTTTTTCAACTTCCTCTGTCACTAGCTACGTACTTTGTCACGTCTTGGCTGGGCCTAGCTTTCCAAATTATGCCTGAGATCCCTTTCTTATGTTTTTTGTGCATAATGCGGGTAGTATTATTCCATGATGGATGAATAAAATGTATCGATCTCTTATTTCCTGAAGCATATCCACCCCATTGTTTCATGTCCCACCCCGGTAGCAGAGAGCTAGTAAAGCAGCACACCGGCATCCGACGGGGTCGGATAAAATGGTTCTCCGCTAATGTAGACGAGGAACCTTCACGGTCATTTCTAGGGCACCCTGTTCTACGGCAATTAATTCAAAGAAATTCATATTCCATCCAAACCTTCTGATAGGCTTTCTGCTGGACTTCCGCTCAGTTGGGCTAATCTGTCAAGGTCGCATTGATTTTATAGTTCGCTACAAAATTTTGTTACCATTTGTCGGTTTTGTGTGGCGTTGTAGCGATTCGAAATTCAAAAAGAAATGTTTTCCTACTTTTAGTGATTCCGCGACTGTATGGGGTTAAAATATTCCATAACGTTACCATTATCACATTAAAAACATAAACAACTTTTGTTTTTTCGACTTATTTTTCAAATTTCAAAATATTTAATATATTAGCACTGAAAATATAAGCATACCGATAAAATCACTGAAACACCCGCCCTCGCCTAAGGGCTAAACATATTTTCAAATAATAGGAATCATTTGAAAATCTGTTTAATCCTTTGGAGTCAATTTTCTTCAAAAATAATAAAAGATATTTCACGGTTCAGGATATATATAACACGTGAAGTCGGAATTTAACTGACATCGCAGTTACGTCGGACCTCGCGTAACTGCGATGTCAGTTAAATTTTACTTTACTTTTACTTATGATCTAACATGGACACTACTATAACACTTATAAGATGCTAGTGCTAACTGTTTGCCTGGAATTTCAAATTCGACGTGAATATCGTGGTTATAAGTAATGTCAAGTGATTTTCGTCACCCAATGAGCCACACGTCTTACACCGCATGAGAATAAAAATAATTCCGTTTAAGATTTTGATGATTTGCTTTAATAACAATAATCCAATATCCTAATCATAGTAATAGGATTTGATAAAACCAAATTTTCTAATTTGCACTGTTTTCTGTTTTCAATTTTACTCTTATTTTCAATATTTTCTATTTACCACAAATGTTCTCTTTTTAATGCGCTCTATTTACCGCGAAAGTTCAACTTAAGCCCTACAACCTTTTTCCACAATTTTATTAATTTTTTTCGACGTAAATCGAAGTGTGAAGTTTTGAGAGTCGTGGAATTTCAAGCAATTTCATTCATTTAGTGTTCAAATGCAATCAACCGTTCATTCCAGTGAAAAAAGTTACAAGTGTACTTATGCACTGCACTTATTTCATTGCTTCTTTCACTTCACTGAAAAATTTCAAGCATCAAAAATTAATCATATCGTGAATTTTGTTTTTTGGGAGGGTGAATTAGTTTTAAACTATGCTTCAGATTGCAGCAATTTGTATTTTAGACTCACAGGTTTAACGATTGATTTGCAAAGTCTATTTTTTGAATCAATTTTTGGCAGATTTTCTGATTTGGACAAAATCTAAATTCAAAATATGTTTTTATTGAAGTGAAATATTTTTTATGAATTATGGGAGTAGCATTTTTATTTTAAAGGAAGGTTTAACCTCAAAAATTCTGTATATTTCAACCTATAGTCGATTTTTTTTTTCATATTTATCCCAATCGAGTCAAAATATTAGTCTCAAAGCTGTTTAAAGTCGAAATTATTACATCCAGTCCTGATTACTTATTTATAGATAAAGATTAAGTTCACCATTCACTAACCACCATTCTCTTTCTAAAAGTACCACCCGAAGCAATCTCTAAAAAAAACACTTAAACATTAATTAAATTGAAAGCAAACATTTCTCTGACTATTCTCATCACAACATGTCTTAGATACGATCGTTACTAACTCGATAAGCACTTCATCTCCATCTTAATACTTTGTCGTCTTTAAACTTATCTTGCGCTGATTTCATCGCTTCAGGACATCATCATCGTCCTCTTCGTTGTCGGCGACATCAACATTCTCCTTCTCTTGGTCCCGAAAATTGCATTTCTTGTTGAAATCCGAAAAACAAAAAATTTCCACAAAGATTTGTTGCAGATACTTGTAGTTGCAGTTGCAAATTTTCGGGTTGAAATTGCATGATTTGAAGTTTAAACTGCCCCCAGGCATGCTGGCGCTGAACTTGTACAACATAGACGAAGAAGAAAAAGTTTTCGGCAGGCAAGATAGTTTCATTTGGAATGATATTCAGATTGTAGTGTGTAATAGTTTGATCAAGAATTATTTGAGCTCATGGTAGATTACACGATAATGTAATTAAGAAAACCTGAACATATTACTAAATGAGATGATAGTGATTTTGGTAGACTAGTTCAGTTTTAGACTGTTGTTTGCAGTAATATGGCGTTTGAACTTGGAAGGAATTCGAACCAAATTTGAGGAAAGTTTTCAGAGTTTTGGAATAGCTTTCCAGAAGGAAAGTCTTGCGAGTAGAATTTTAGTCGAATTTGAAATTTGTGTCCTAGAACAAGCGCCAAGTTTCATAACTATTTCAAATTATCAAACTGAATGTGACCTATTTGATGGTTCCTTGCGTAAATGCAATTATTTTCGTACAAAAGCACATAACAGTTAGCTATAAATATTTATATTGTACAATAAGAGATACATTTATAATTCGACACCTCATATTTTTCATTGTTCAAAAATGCGCCCAACGTGGGTTTCATTGTCGAAATAAGATACATAAATTCTACATTTTACAAAGAGTATGCACCGCACTCGAACAATAAAAATTGTAAAGTCTGGATTCATGTTTGCTATACAAGTGAATGTAATGAGGTAAGACATAAAGTCTTATCATATTTTCACCAAATTTGTCCAACTCTCCTCCTAAAATATCTTCACGGACCTTAACGGGGAATAAAAAAAAACATCCGTTCAAACTTCTCCTCAAGCACGTTCAATCCAATGTACTTTAGATGAGTCAGCCATCTGAAATCTTCACACAAACCGTTTTCCGTTAATTCAACATCAGAATCTTAACAGAGTTTAACTTTAGCCAGCATTGCCGGGATTCATCATCATCGCCATCACTGCTCTACCGTTGATTCTTCGTTCCGTCTATACTGCTTTGTTCCTGCTGCTACCAGTAGCAAGTGAAATAATCTCAACACGATATGACTCTGATTTTAATAAAAACTTTCACATCACGTATTTTCGTGAAAGTTTACGGAAAATCATTTTCTATATTCTGTGTTACTTATAAAATACACCGAGACTACATGTGACCATGTTGAGAGTGTGCTGTTATGTTATGGCTGGGTGTATGCAAGTTGGTAGTGCGAATCGTGTTGTACGATCGAAATCGGGTATGTTACGTTACGTGACCAATATTTTGGCACAAGTCTCTTTTGATGTTTTGTGCTAAGGCACGTAGTACAATATACTTAATGTTGATTTTAGCCATGACACGCAGGAAGGATGTGTGCGCATATGATGGTGAAAGAGCGAGAGAGAGAAAGCGAATTGCTACTGAAAATGACAACATGGACATGGGAATCGTGAAAGGTTGGCCAGATGTTGCGAAAGATGTTTGTTTGGTGATTTGTCATTCCATAAGAACAAGTTTTGATGAAACTATGGTAATCAGTACCAAGGAAAAAAAGTTTTGAATTTTTTTTTTATTGAAAAAAATATTCTGGGTCGAAAAATTTCGAAAAACAAATAAATATACTCCTCAAAAGTTCGTCAAAAATCCTCAAAAATTAGGTCTAGGTAAAAATAGCTGTGAAAAATTTTGAGGTTATCTATATTTGAACAATCAACATCATTAAACTGGTTTTGAAGCTGCCCCTTGAAAGTTGAAAAGCACGCTGTAAGACAATGTTCTTGGAGGAGGATGATGATGAAGACAATGCAACCAAAATGGCGGACTACCAACAGGAGCGAATGAGGAAGTATATAATTAACTTCGTCAAAAAAGTGATAAAAAAGCTGTCGGCGATTTGCGGGAAATATTGTCAGGATGTGAAGGAGAGCTTTATTGGAGAAATCGTAATGAAAATGATGCCGAATCAAAATAATGAACACGATGAATAGGTGAAAAATAGATCGGACCCATTTGATAGTCGGAAAAGTTTTTATTTCTTCCAGGTAAACAGGTAGCATCATATTTTCATTTCCGACCTTAGGTTTACTACACAAAATCACCGAAAACAATCACTTTTAATGGTGGAACCTCGCCTTCAGGCCAGAAAAGAAAAAAACCAAAAGTTTTTTCCACTGGGTATTTTAAGTTAAACTTGAAAAGTTTTAAAACTAGTTTGCAAAAGTTTTCTTGAAAGCATTGAAGTCAAGTCCACCTACTTGTAAAAACCATCTTTCATCACAGAGAACATGGAAAACAATGGTCTTTTCTTCTAGCACCTTAAAATAGCTTGTGTTCTAGTTTGGAAAAATAACTTCCCTACTCAAGGGAATTCATCCATTTTACAATGCAATCAATCTTAGTTGCTTGGATTCAATTTCAATATATAGCAACCTAAACGAAAATATCATTGCCTTCTTTGGCTTCAATACAAAACAAAACTACTCACCTTCAAACATCATTGATCACCTCTATCATATGTAGACTTCAGCTTTCAACTGTCGCCATATGATGGTTTTTGGTGGGGATTTCAACGCCGAGCATCCAATCTGGGGAAATTTTCTAATCTCTTATTTGGAACTGCCCTTCAAATATGACTGCAGAATAAACGTCTAGAGCAAAATTTTATCGCTCCACCAGTACCAACTTTAAGGAGGTCTGGTAATATAATCATATTTTTCTTGCTTCCTATCAATTTCTCAATGCATTGCATCGATTGGGCATGGTATGTTGCGCTGTATTCGAGCTGACCACAAATTGGTGCAAATGATTCTCTAGTGAATAAAGAGTCTTTACTTTGCAACCCCTACAACTCAGCTTTCTACCCCTTATTTTTTGAGCAAGAAGTCTCAGCTAATCTATAAGCTGGACTGATTGAACGAACATAAATCTCTCTTTATTTGAAATGAACCAGGCCATCAAGAACATATATAATATTCTACGCTTTTTCATTGACGGTATCTTTGTCCCTCAAATAACCAGAAACGTTTCCTACCAAAACCTCCTGGATGAATTCTTGAAAAAACTTAATATTTTTAATGATGATTATCGACGTGTGGAATCAATCATGGTGGCAACCAGTTTCCCCGCTAGATGGTAGGCTTTTTGTGGAAAGTTTGACCAGCTCAGCTTGATAAGAAGAAAGAAAATCATTCCCACCAGTCGATTTGGCATCAAAAGAAGCCATGCCAAAATTTGTTAAAATTCAGTTTGATTCAATGGCTTGATCCTCAAACTTATTAGTTGTGACCTCCCAAGGTATATTAATAAATTATTTTTCAGCTTTCTCTACGATAAATGGGCTTTTGTTACGAACAATGAGCAAACATCTAGGCTTCCTTTCCTTGAATACGATGTCCCTTCGGGTTCCATCTTCGGAGCTATTCTTTTTAATATGTTTTCTTCAGATATATAAAGTCGAAAGGAATAGCGTGCAATGATATCAAAATGATTTGTCATCGTCAACCTAGATTTGACAACCAGGCTACATACATTTTGTATTTCAAACGATCCACAATTAAGCTCATTGATCTGAGAAAAACCACTGCCTTATTTAACACGGTAGTTCAATTTCATAACTACCAAAAAAACCAACGCGCTTACTCAGTGTAGTAAATGCCAATTGTATGGCCACGGGCAAGCAAATTGTTTCAGACAAACTAAGTGCAAAAACTGTGCAGGCGATAACGAAACGATCAACTGTAAAACCTCTTCAATTAAGTAATTAAATTGCAATGGAAATCATGCCACATCAGATATTAATTGTCCGAAACATTCTGAATACGTCAAGGTTATGACAGACAGGTATAGGGAAACAGGTATTAAGACAGACAGGTATAGGGAAAAAACAGGAAATCCACTCAAATCTCCACATTCATATACTACGCAAAACGTTCCCGAATTACCAAGGAAAACCTCATTAAAATAAACAGCAACAGCTGCTGTGTCCACAAGTTATGCCTGAATACCCCAGAGACCCAATGAAATAAACTTAACAACTTAACTTTACACCAAATGAAATATTATATCTAACTGAAATATTATATCTATCAGTAAGCTTAAACAATGTAGATCTAAAGAAGATCAATTACCTTTATTTTAGAGTTGAAATTATGTACCTGGAACACAGGTAGGCTGGAAAATGAGATATTTGTAGACATACCTCTAATAACTGAGACATGGCTCAAACCACATGGGAACTATTATTGCCCCTACTACCGTGTGTATGATACAATAGATTAGATAATACCGGAGGAGGGGTTGCTATAATTATAAAAATAGCATCAAGCACGAATTAAGTAAACAAAATGTATAGAAAAGATTTCCATTGATGTAAAATTACACAACAATTGAAAATAATTGCGGCTTACTCTCAAGAGGGGAACACAAATAAATACAAAAATGTAAATTTTAAAAATGATCTAGTTAAACTCACTTCCAGTAGATATCCATACATAATTGCATAATTGTGATGCCAAAGACATAATGTATGGGGAAGCTCTTTGCATTCTCTATTTGCAGTTGAAAAATTTTCATTAATGTACACAACGTCTCCAACCCTCTATAGAATCAATAATAAACAGCTGTCATCCACCATCGATTTGATACTAACCACTAAATCTCTTCTAATAACCTACTGTCTACAATGTGCTAAGTGGGAATCATTTACCTGTCATATTTTCTACCCTTAGTACTTCAGTCCAGAAGAATGAAAACTCTTTCTTAAATTATAGTTGGGCAAATTTAAAGCTTTTTCAGCAATTCATGAGCTCTAAAATCAATTTAAAGAATGTTTCACTTAATCAACTTTCCTCATCAGAGTGTATTAATGCTCATTTAAATTACCTCGTTGACAGTAACAAACAACGACGCACAGTGGCTTATTTGTGGAAAAAGCTGAACTTTATTCATGAGAACCACTAGATGTATGAAATTGAGTGTTTCTTTGGCTATCAAACATGGGAAATCCATTTTTGGGGTTGTTTTGGCTCCAACTTTTAACAAAAAGTTTCCAAAGGGGATCAAAATTTAAAACATTTCACTTTCAGGAAAAATTTTTTTTCTTGTCAATAAATTCTATTTATTTTCTTCCTCCTATTTATTTCCTTCTATATGTAATATTATATCGCACGATTTTTCTATGTCATAGGATTTTATGAGTTTTGTGAAGTCTTTAAGTCTTTTACACACGGACCTTTCTGTCTCAAATTGACCAAAATGGTTTTGACAAAAACTCAAACTTTCTTCTAACTTTATTGTATTTCTTTTGTTTTCTAAATGATATTAATCGAAAAATCGAACTGACAAATAAGTGTAAATAGACTTAAATACTATTTCTTGGAATTAGATGTTTTCCCAAACAGTTCCCAACTGTTGCCGAAGTGACAGTGATGATAAAACAGTGACAGTGATTATGAAACGCACTATCCAATTTTTTTCATTTTTGAGTTAACACTGGATTCGAAAGTTGCATACTCGATTACATTATTTTATCAAATATGAAAAACCTATCTTTTGTGGGAGTATTTTAACATCAATAGTGAAAGTAGTGAAAAAGGCCTATCTACAGCATATAGCAAAACACATATCATCGAATTTACTAATATTATCATTGACCCATGCATGCATATTTACAATTTTAGCAATTGATACCTTGTAGGAAATTGTTTTGTACCGGTAAAAATATGTTTTTGATAATGTTGCTTTGCATATAATTTCAATGCTAAGTAAATACATACCTGAATTATTTTATGATCATACATGGATTATCATATGAACATATTTCATTGAATTAAATTTAGAAGCAAGTTGGGAAATTTGATGATTCTAAAGTACATGTGAATGGGTAAATAAATGTATGAACAGCCAAATAAACATACAGCAATTGAAACTTTACCAATAACATAACAAGTGAGTTTAGAAACTAAAATTTTAAATCATCAATGTCTTTCACAGCTTAAGAACGCTATATAACTCAAAGGTATTTTGATCTTCATATTTTTTTATTTAAAAATAAGGTTAAAAGACAGATGCAATTTTTGGCTGTTTTCAGCTCCTGTGCTCTTACCCTTAAATTTATGAAACCCGATTACCACCTCAAATGATGGAGGTCATATAGGACAATATTACCACCAAGTTTCAAAAGTCCATAATTTGAATAAAATTCACCTTTTTCGATAAATGTACCACTGTGCGACGTATCAGTTCCAAGAATTTTCCGTAAAACACCTCTTGAACCATTCCCTCCACAAATAGTTGTCTTATTTGTGGAGGGAATGTAGGAATGACGCTAGGAAGCAATGGAAAAGAAATCGAGTAGATGCAAATAAGAACACCTAAAGAGTCGTATGCAATGAAGTAAAAGCCAAAATAATCGAATTAAAAAACATTAACTGGAATTTTGAGTTACTATCGCTGCGGAGATCTTCGAAGCCTTTCTGAAACCTTAGCAAAACACTAGAGAAATGATTTCATTTCATTCCCCCCTCTGAAAGAAAATAGCTCCTTAGTTATGCATCCTGAAGATAAAGCAGAGACAGTAGTTAGAATATTTACATCATATCATCAGCTTACAACGAATGGTAATAATGAAATTAATCAAAGTGTTCAAAAAAATTGCTAAAGTTATACCATAACTCAAGCCAAAGAAAAGTCCAGACATAGCAGAAAGTTATCGGCCTATCAGCTTTCATAACGGATTATCGAAAATGTTTGAAAAACTCATCAATGGTATACTAAGTAAGTTTACTGTAGATTATCATATCATACCCGATTTCCAATGTGGCTTTCAACCAGGGCACCTAAAATTCACCAGCTTAAAAGAATATTTACTGACGTTAGACGTGGCTTCAAAAGCAGGAATTCAACAGGCGCAATATTTTTAGACATACAAAAAGCACTCGACACTGTCTGGCATGATGCTTTAATACATAAAATGCTCAAATTGAATTATCTAATTGAATTACTAAATATTATTGAAAACTTTCTGAAAAAACAGGAAACTTTTAGTTTTCATAAATTTTGAAACTTCATCTCAATATATTTTACCAGCAGGAGTGCCACAATGATCAGTATTAAGTCTAACGCTGTATAATATATACACTAGTGACGTCACTAATATTCCAATGTGCAAGCTTGCACTATTCGTTGATCCTCAACTCATAAATTATCTAGAACAGGAGCTGGGAAAACTTGAAGAATATTACTCTTCTTGGGAAATTAAGATCAACATCAGTAAAACTCAAGCAACATTTTTACAAGATGTCTTTCCCCAAAATACTTACCTGACAGGCCTATACAATTACACGACGAATATATTTATTGGAGTAACAACGTGAAGTATTAAGGTTTTATCTAAGATACAAAGCTTACCTTGAAAGCACATATAATGGATCGCCAAAACAAAAACTCAGCTTTAATAAGAAAACAAACTAAAACAAACTACTAGTATACAAAATTATTTTCAATGGTATTATATGCAGCTCCGATTTCAATGGCAGCGGCAAAAACTAATTTACGAAAGCTTACAACTTCACAAAACAAAGTCTTAAAACTTATGTTTAACTTCCCTCCTTGGCACCCAGTACGGCACTTATACTTGGTATCCAAGGTAGATTACATTTATGATAAATGCATTAAACAGCTTCTTGTGTTTATTAATTCGTGGTTCATGCTGGACAATCCACTCATCAACACCTTGTATGCGTGATTAAGTATATATCTTTAAAATTATAAGTTTAGCAATCTAAGATATAGTCAGCTTTGTTTTAAGTATGATCTTAACCAGATCAATGAGGTTTTTTTCCTTAGCTTTTCCTCTGCATAGTTAATAAATAGATAAACAGATTAATACAATTTGTCAAGGAAGTATTCACACAAATTGATAACCTTTATGAGTAAATGATATCGTTGGATATAAGTCGAGGATGGTAAAATTTGTAAAAAAAACTAACTTCTGCCTTTGCAAGTGGTCACATCAGTCAAGTATGTACTATGAGCTGATGTCTGATGAAAATCAGTGCATACTTTCAAAACCACTTAGTCAAAATTTTTCAATTTTATTCATCCCACAAAAACAATTTCCATTTTAAAGTATTGGTCCACTCATTTTAGCATAAAAAAGGGGTCAACCTCAGAATAAGAGATAATAAACTGAATTTTCGTACATACCTTCACTTTGGGGTCTTCAAAGTTGCCTCCAAAGTCTCATGAAATCTCGTGCCTTCGTCGAGAGTTATTCAAGGTCAAAGGTAGGAAAAATCAGTTTTTTGCGATTATCTTGGTTTTTATTGCTCCAATGATGTTAACATCAAAATTGTAGGTTATAAAATTTCCGACAAATTTTATTTGGAGCATTTTTTTATGCGCTCAAACGTATTTGTGATAGAGGGCGGCGAGCGCCCAGCACTCAGCCATACGTACTGTAATGCAAGGTCAACGGTAAATATCTGTGAATACTATTTTGAATTTTGAATTATTTTTATTATTTATCAGTTCATACATTGTATTTAATAACATTTTACATATTTTTAATATTTTCGTTTAATTATACTTACCATCTATGTGTAATTAAAAACTCATTATCTGAGGATAATATTGATCATCTTCGATATACTCAGTTCATTAAATCTACAAAACTGAATAAACCTGTCCAGTTATCTAATCTTCCACCGACAAGGGCAGCGGCCCATCAGCATGTAAACCGTGTCTATTAGAAAGTTCAAAAATTTTCTACTAGTCTGCCTCAATGCTGTTTCGTTGCAAAGTGACTGTGAGCAAGAGAGTACTTTTGACCCTGAAATTCAAGAAGGTCTGGAAACACCAATTCAAGGCAACAAAGATAATGGCAATGATACAAAAATTCCCGAACGTCCAGAAGATGACGATGAAGAAGAAGAAAAGTAATACTTTTGTTCTTTAAATTATTAAACATTTATAGATTTTAACTGCAGAAATGTACAGCTGCTGAATAAAGATAAACTTAAAATATATAAACTCGTTTTGCTTCTACTCAAAATTTACTTTGAATAAATTAATATTACTTTAAGATATAATCATATAATAAGCAAAGTATATAATCTAATATCTAAAAACATACACACTTTAAAGATTAAATACTAATTTATTTTTCTACTTAAAATCTACTTTCAATAAATTTACATTTACAATAAGTATTTCATTTAATGAGTTTTTAATTCCACAAAATAGGTAAATATTATTAAATCAATATATTGAAAATATGTAAAATGTTATTAAATACAATGCATCAACTGATAAATAATTCAAAATAGTATTCACAGGTATTCAAGGTTAATCTTGCATCACAATACGTATGGCTGAGTGTTCACCGCCCTCTATCGCAAAAACGGTTGAGCGCATGAAAAAATGCTTCAAGTAAAATATGTCGCAAATTTTATGCTCTACAATTTTAATCAAGATGTTAACACCATTGGAGCAATAGAAACCAAGCTAATCGCAAAAAACTGTTTTTTCTCATCTTTGACCTTGAATAACTTACGACGCAGACAGTAGATTTTATGAGACTTTTGAGGCAACTTTGAGGACCCCAAAATGAAGGTATATACTAAAATTCTGCTTATTATCTCCCATTCCGAGGTTGATTGCTAATTTGACTGGGCTATATTATAATTCTGAATTGTAAAGGTACATAATATTTAAGCCTGATATCTCCAAAATTATAATCATGTATGTCAGCTAGGTAAATAAATTCTCAATTTCAAATTTCAGCCTGCACTTATGTACAATATGTAGGCTTATATTTTATTTCAAATAGCTTGTAGGCTAGACGAAAGTATTTAGTGTCGTTCACTATTTGTAAACTGAAAACCTGTAAAAACTGTTTCATACCTCCAAAAGCACTACTTCGAAAAATATTTTTACAAACTCCAGGAATTTTTTCACACTAACTTTTTCGATATTGCTCTAACCCAATTACCGGCTTTTCTGTGTGACGGAATCTCCGGCCGAAATCCACCCCAAATCCTGGCCCGAAATCTATTTCCAACCCGAAACGGACTTCTCGATTTCATTAATTTGAATTCACACGTTTCACATTCACCAGCTAGCTTTCCATTCATTCCTCACAGATTGAAAGATAGCAGCAGAAATATCACGTCGCTGTCGGATTTATTTCTGTGACGAAATCCATAAATTCATTTCGCGCAATCTGACTCTATGCAAATTGAAATCGTATCCGGTGTACAGATTTCCCTGGCCAAATTCAAACTTTGACTGCCGATTCGAGGTAAGGACGTGATTTTCGAACTTTTACTACTAGCACTAAAATAGTTACCTGACTGACTTTGTGAATGGGTTTACTGCCGTACAATAACTATGGAAATTGAATAAAATCGAATTTGAGTTTATATGCAGATTTGTGTGCCTGTGTGTGTGAAAATAATCGTTTGACTGGTTGGTTGTTTTTTTTTTGCAAAAATCATTTAGGTTTAAATTCAATTTTGTCCTGGTTCGATGCCAGGTGATGTAAACTACGTTGGTCAGAGTATTTGAATGAATATAACCATCAAATTGGGACGTTTTAGTGGATTAAATTCTAGAAAAAATGGAATTAATTGGATTTCGAATTATAAATTCGATTGGTTTTTCATTGTCATTTTAAAATGGTGGTATTTATGGTGGTACGAATGATGGAACTCATTAGATTCTAAAAAAGTCCCTATATGAACTCTTAGAACCTAAACTCTCGAAAATGCTAAACTCTATATTTATTTAAAGGGGTAGTACCGGTTTGAATGCTAACAAACAGCCTAATTTTCAATATTTTTTTTCACCTGCTTTATTCTGTATAAATTTTCAAATTTGCATGGGTCAAATACACATTTTGAAGATTACAAAAAAACTATTTTTAATGTTTTTTCATTTTTCAACTACGCATCAAAACTAAATTCTTCTAGTCTTCTTAGAAATATAGAGTGGACGTCGTAAAAGTTCACGTCGAAATTGTGTTTCTACGACATGTACTAACCAACGATATTTGAAATTTGGTATTTGAAAACAATAGGTGCGTTTTTTTACTCCGATACAGAACAGAATATAAGTATGCCACAAAAACAACGATCTAGCACAAAACAGCAGTGCATTCGCTCAGACTGACATAGGTTGCTATATTCACTGTGGTAGCACAAAACAGGTGAAAATAACGAGAATAAACTACCACAATCGATAGAAAATACAAAAACAACTAACAGAAAATTACCTCTTTTAGCTTTCTATACACTATGAGGGCTTTTTCAAATTTCATAATTACCAAAACATTCAACATAACCTTGAAAAAAGTAAAGCCACCTCACAGCAAAAAAGACAACTTCTCGACAACAGCACGTGAACTACAGATGAGGAATAGCATTTCTGTACTGGTGAATTCACTGGTACAGGAGTGCTGTTGTTTCCAATGCGTATACTCTGTTCTCTGCTGGATAGAGGAGCAAAACGACGCGCCTAATATGAGTATGAAAAGTGCTCCCAATGAAAAGGGAGTACTTTACAAGTGAAGGTAGTACAGTAGTACGGTAACTAAAAACGGAGTACAAATACTCCGATTGGAGAACAATGACAGCACTACTTTGGAGCGTGAACTTTCAATGAATTACTTCTGTGGAGAGAGAGAAGCACTGCGTTTGAACACTTCAATTCTGTATCTGTTTTGGTCAACAACAATTTCACCACCCATGGCAAAAGCATTTATGTTGGCATAGTAGTATATTTATGTTAAGATGTTTAAACATTTTTGCGAAACATTTTCACAGGCGTTCTTAACATAAAAAGTTAACAGCCTAAAGGGGTCCGGAACTTGAAAATCATGAATAAAGGCAAATAAACAGTTTATGGGCTTAAACAATTTTGCAATTCTTTCTGCACATTTTGCCACTTGTCCCGATTCAAAATTTCAATAAGTAGTATTTAATTATTAACTTATAATCTAAAGCATTTGATGCGATTAGAGGAACTATTTCGTTGTTTTGGTAAGTTATGTCATAAAAAATAGTGCACATATGATAAAATTACAAACTGATTGTAAACACGTTTATGAACGACATCTAGCGAGTAGATTGCAAAACTATAATCGAAAAATCGAAAATTAACTCGTCATCGGTCCCGGTTTTTTCAAACACTTCTCCCAAAAAAAACAAGCTTTTCACCTTTAGGAGCACAGATCTCAGGTAAAAATCACCCGATTGCAGGCACTAGTTTGCTAAAAGTTTCCGTCAGGACGAAAACAATAGCTTCAAAAATTATTTGTACAAATAAAAAAAAAATTATTGAGCCATTCTCGAGTTCTGTGTTCATAAAAACGCCTGCTTTGGGTGGCGGAAGGCCAAATGTCGAACCCCATTAATATATAATGTTAAACTGCAAAGATAATATTATTAATTCCTAACAAAAATATTGAGCTGTTAAAACTATGTATTAACGACAATGATGTAATTGTTAATATATTCAGATATTAATATATTTATTTCGGTCATTTCTCAGCGTGTATTAACACTTAGTGCGACAAATAACAAAAACATTTAGTTTTCAGTGAACCTAACACTAAAGCCCATGAAACTTAGAAGAATGGGTTAAAACCAGACACCAATTGTCTTGGAAGTTAGGATTACTACAAGTTAGTTGCTGGTTAGCCCAATAAATAACAAAAATTGACATTTCAAATTTCAAGCCTAGCTTTGAACAAGCTTAATGTTCTAGTATTTTGGTTGGAAACAAATTGCTTTGTATCCAAATTTCAGCCGTAAAACAATAAAAAAATAGCAACAAAGAAACTAAATTAAACCGAAAAACCTAGAAACTAGTTATTTATTTAATTAAGGCAAACAAAATACTTGAAAATTTGATTAATTATAATTATTTTTGGATTTTGGGCTGAATTTAACCTCTAAGCTTTTCCTCTACTCTAAATTTGATATGCAGACGGTAAACACTATGCATGTGAACAAAATTGAACCAACTTCAATTAGAGCATGTTGTTTCGGAAAAAATAACTCATTTGAGCCTTACCGTGCAAATTAAATATTTTTCTGTCATCATAATAATAATGCACCTGATAACAATATGAAGAATACAACATGGTCAAACGACTTAACCTTGCATTGCAATGCTCATCCTGAATTCAATATTCCTTTTGATCCTAAATAAACTTCCACTCTCAGCCAAATCAATGCATGTCCGATTAACCATTAGACCATTTAAAATTCCAATTCATTCAAACTCAATGCACTCAATCCCACACTGTGCGCTCGATTGATGTTTATCGTTTCAAGTGAACAAGCATCAGATATTTGCATAGCAACGTTAACTTTACTTAGAAAAAAAAACACTTTTCAAATAAAATCATACCTATAAAAACTTGGAAATACACTTTGCTTTGATACAACACTTATCCGGATAAAAGCGTAAGAATATCAAGCATGTAACATTTACTGTGTAGTACAATGATCAAATGCTTGTATTTTTTTCCGACTTATGTTGTTGTTACTGTTGTCCGATTTAGTTTGTAAAGAATGAGATTCAGCATGAAAATTTCTTTGAGAATTCAAAATAAAACAAGAAATCAATGCAAGCAGATATAAAGGCCAACGATAGCAAGTACTTACTATCTATAAGAAGTGGGGAGTAGTGTGATTTTGCCTTAGTGTTTATTTGTAGTTCAGATACGTTAAATTTAAAAAAAAAACGCATGCTTGAAAGCATTAAAACTGAATCGAGTTTTCATCAAGTTGTAAAAAAATGTACTTACACTTGGGGGCTGAGCGATTCGACTTTGTTTTAAATTAGCAAGAGAACCAATTTCAGTTTGCATGGTAACTGAATACTTTCCATGACATCGTTGCAGAAGGGTTTCATGATCATTTTAAAGCTTGTATACTTCAGAAAAATGCTGAAATATTTTTGATCTAATCAGTAAAAATATTTTAAAGTTCAAATATAAGTAATTAGGATCATGTGTTTAATAATAGGTGCGCTATAAAGGGACAATGACAGAATCGTAAAATTATGTTATTTGCTATTATTGCTCATATTTTGAACATTTCTAATTAATTGAAAAACCATAACTTATTGCAGCATTGTCTGATATATCTACTATGAGTTTATTGCTTGCATACAAATTACTACTAGCAATTATCATCCAACCAAATCTTCTTTACACATTCACAATTTCACTACTTAATTCGTAATTTCAAATTAACATAATCAATATCTAATTAAAATACAAGTCAATAGCCGACATTTCAAATTAATGCAGCAGTCGAATAATATCGTGCAATAGAAATCGCACAATTAAATGGATTCAAAATGATTGAAATGATCATCCCTAGTATCCATAAAATATACATTCGCACGCTATGGGTGCTTTTCAAACAAAAACCACCAAATTGAATTCATTCAACTACTGTTAGTTTACTTTACTACTGGATACTGTTGAATATTTGTTTTGATTTACAATAGCTAGTTGAAAATTACATACATTGAAAATTGTAGTGAAAATTATCAGACGACAATTGTTCTCCGTTGACAATAATGTTTGACAAGTTCATTATTTGCTCGGACATGAGCGCGAAAAGGGAAAATAGTATAAAATAGCCAAGGGTACATACGGCATGTGGTGTATACACATACTGTGAGCTAGACTGAAATGCCTTCATTTCAATCGAAATTATTGTTATTAAAATCAAACAGCTCATACGAAGAATTGTTGAGTTGAATTGAAATGAAGCACTGTAAATGGGCTTTGATGTTCTGATGATTCTTGTTGTTCTTGTTTACTAAAAAATGAAAAGCTTGATGTAGCAATGCGAACTATGGATATTTATTTATTCTAATCATAGTGCAGATTCTTGAATATTAGTTCTAGTAATCCCGTGGTATATTATATATATTTTTTTACTTTTCGAAGAAACAAGTTTCTAACAGAGCATGTATTTGTGTTAAAATACAGCATATTTTAACGCAAAGCTAAAAAAAATATAGCAGGAATAGCATATTAATTTCCTGAAAATATTCCTAAGTTCGGGGCATTATTGTTCATTAGCAACAATGGTGTAACAGTTACAATGGTGGTTTGAAATAATGATAAAAAACACCATTTATTGTATGCCATACTGTTAACGAATGTTTCCATGCAACATAAAATAAGCATGAACAAGATAAAATCATACACAGGCATAACAAATAGTAAAAGATTTGAAAACAAGTATTTAGACGTACACTTTTAATAAATCAAAACACTATATAGACTATGTATTTTTTCATTGTCACACCAACTGATCTTTAAAGTAATCACTACCGACTGAATTTAAATTAAAACATTGAAATGATTCATGCACATAAAAAAGGCATGAAAAACAATTAGCTGATTTTATTGTATTCGTAATTGATTGTATTATCGATGTGCGGCTTAATCGATGTGCGGCTTGAGTATTGATCGATGTGCGGCTTAATCAAAATATTGAACATTCATAAAACAAACAAAAGATGAGTGACTGATTTAAATAAAATATTTCGATGTTTAAGAGATGATCATTGCTTGAATTTTGGTCGCAATCGTTAGCATCTTTGCTGTGTGTATTGTATTCAAAAAGTAGCCACGGTTGTAGCCAAGTGTCTGCCATCTAGCTTTCCTGCGCCAATGAAAATTATTACAAATATTAATATATTTCTAAACTCGACAATTTTAATATGGCTAGCATTGAATGATGTGATAATTTCAAATTCCAGGCGTAAGTGAAATGTTTGAATTTGACATTGAAGGATAAAAATCATTTGATCTCCGCGATAGAAAATAGATCATTATGTTTTTACTCATTCAATAGCTTCATAAGCATTGCACTCAAACCCTGATAATTGCATTATTTGTTTATTTTTTTCTTTTCTGTAGCAATTTTTACTAACTATAGGAAAAAATCCAGGAAAAGGTGTACATTTCAAAAATTTTCTTGATCATTTATTGATTAATATATCGTGCTAATATTTTCAGTATTTTAATTTTTTCTCGTTCATATCTATGTTATCCTAAGACTAACAGACGAGACAGGCTAATTATCATTTGCACATTAATGATAGTTACTAATTACGTGTGTCGTGGAGAAGTCCCACTAAATGCTAATTAATATCATCATTAATGAAATTTTTCAAATGAGAACGGTTACCGAGACTACGATTTTTTCACCAACCAATATTAGAAGCCAAGATTTCATAAAAATTCTACTAAAACAATAATTTTTAGATTAAAAGTCATTCATGTGCGAGTTATTATACTAGTTACGCAGCAAGTGGTTTGTGAGGCCTACAGGACGGCATAATTAAACAGCTGAATGAATTTCTAGCAAATTTGACTTCAATTATTATTTTGTGTCAGCACTGTTTAAAATTCAGACTAAACAGCCGCTTAAAATTTCCTAAGGCAGATTGAATAAAAACGTTAAAATCTTCATACTCTTCAAGGTATCGATGCAACAACCTGAAAATTGCACATGGCAAATACAATGCCATTTATTTAATAGCTATTTTCAGAAACTGATCCCCAGATAAAAAATTGAATAATTATAAATTTTAAAAATTGAAAAAATCCAGAAAGATGTAACAAAAAAAAACCCAATTGACATAATAATATTTTTTTCAAACAACTTTATTAAACTGCTTTGTTCGAATAAAAAGCTTCAGTTTGTTTTCAAATCTTATATGCTGGGACAAGTAGTGTACAACCAGCTGAGCACGTGTACTTTTTGGACGCAAATTACATTTTGACTTAAAGCCAGAGAACAAAAGGCTAGTTAGTGTTCTAGAATTACAATGTTCGTACACGCTAAAAAGTCATTGCTCTACCCTTAATATATTTTGCAACTAATATATTCATATTAAAAATATTTCTTAACATTATTATATTGACCTAGGAATAACATTATATTGCCAGCGCCAAACATTCGTATAATTTTATATATTGACATGCGTGTCGTGAATTTGTCTGTTACGATGTTATATTAGTAGGCCAATTTTTAATAATAAAATGGCAATGAGTTATATTAATGTCTTGCAATACTATATTGGTATACCATTAATTAATATGAACATACCAATATATTATATTCATAGTGCTTCGCAGACAACTGGTTTGTTGGTATAAGGGACAGACAGCACAAAGTTTTACGTGCCACCAACACGCGCTGTTCCGGCCAACACTGCTTAACTTCGATGACCGGACGAGAACCGGTTATTCCAGTGTAGTATTCCCGTATTTAATATTAACATCCTAACATACAATACTAGTATTGTGCTTTGTTGTTGGGGTTGTTTGGTCTAGAGTTTCTTTGGCATAACACAATTTCACCACCCTTGGTTAATACATTTATATTGGCATAGTAATATACACATATTTATTTTCAGATGTTAAAACATTTTGTCGAAATGTGTTTACAGGTGTTCTTAACATAAAAAGTTAACAGCCTTAATACATAAGTTTAAACTGCAATATAATATTGTAACTTCCTAACATAAAATATTGAGCTGTTAAAATTATATATTAGTGACAGTGCTGCTACTATAACAATATTAAGAAGTTAATATATTTATTTCGGTCATTTCTCAGCGTGTGTAAAGCACCGGCCCCAAAACAGTTCCTTGAAGTACACCAGCATCAGCATGCACACCATGCTTAGCGGTAGAATAACTTTTGTATCTCACCTGGAATGTGCGGTCGGCTATATAAGCTTTTCGGAACCATCGATTTAATTCTGAAGATCAATTCTTCAAGCTAGATTTTATAGAATGCTTGAGTTAAGTCTAAAAAACGGTTGAGTAGTACTTCTTGTCTTTGAATGCTATTTTAATGTCTGAAATGATTCGATCGACCTGTCTTAGAAGCCCGATTTGATATTCAGATTTTTTTACATCTTTTAGTATTGGTGATAGCTTCAAAACATTAATAAAGATTTAAGGTAAAGAGTCAGACCTAAATCGTCAATTTTACACTTAAATTGTGGGAGTGTTAGCGGTAGAAGACCAGACTGTAGTACGCAGCGTTTTCTGAGATTGCAAAATATTGGTAATAAATATCTAAATATCAAAATTTGGAGACGCTACAAACTAAAGAACAACATAAGGGGTGACAAGTTTTGAGAAGAATCGAAAATCACACCAAGTTCTTTCAAACTATCGACAATTATGAAACGGAGACCAGAAAGAGAGTAGCAGGAAACTATCCATAAAATTTATGAATCACTAAAGTATAAGCAGTCTTCGATCGGAACAGAAAACAGCCAGAGGAGACTCTTAGCTTGCAAATAATGGACAAAGAAACACATAGTGACAAGAAACTTGGCTTACATTACAAGCTTGCGATACCATGAGGACCCTTACCGATTTGGATTCGAGTTTTAAATGATTGAGTTGGATAGATGAAAAAGATGATGAAGTAGCAAGTGAGGAAATATAAGAGGAGACTAGAGATTGGTGTGGATAGAATTAGGGAGAATTGTTATCAAAAAGCTAACAAATTCATTGAAGATTCAAAGCAACTGTACCATTGAGATACATTGAATCAGAGGAGCGATGGCATTTTATTAGGGAACGGATATATGACCACAAGGATTTATGACGAATGAAACAAATAGAAAATTCAATTTTGGCAAAAAAATCACACGATAATTTTGGTCCCTGGTCGTAGCCTTGACAATTCTCCAGCTCGCGATAGGATGGAAAGAAAGGTGTGATTCATGTCAAGAGAACCTAAGGTTTTGGAGCTACTTGCAAATTAATATTGTGGGAGAGGATGTTTGGAAAAAAAATGCAATATATGCTATTGGTATTGGAAGTAGAGTTAAACTGATAAAGGGTACATTCAGATAATAAGAAGCAGCTACTTATGAAATAAAGGGCAAAAGACAGTGATGTCCTAAAGAATGCTGTGGAAATTAAAGTCAGAAAAAGATATGGACCGTAGATGGAAATAGGAGAATGTATGACATATATACTGGCTTGCGATGCCTTTATAAACAATCGTGTATGGCAGATTGTCCGAGCCTTTATTTCCCGTCAGCTCTAGCAAGTCAGAACCCGGAGCCTAATGGAAGAAGTTCCTGCAGCACTAGATAAAATTGATGATTTTAGATCTGTTACAAAAAGTAGCTTATCGAGTAACCATTAATCGTAAAGGAATGACCTTGATCCGAAATAACAACGATCAAAGTCTCAGGTTTTGATGTCCAGTACCTCGTTATCTGAACGGCCGTCGACAATTCTCCGTTGTCCTCAAGCGCTTTCGTGACCAAGCTGTCGTAAGCGCCATATCGATATGTATTCCCTCAACAAAGAACGAAATATTCATTTGAATTTTTAAGTAGTGTCTTGATCCAAGAATCCACCTCGCCCTCCTCCTGCGATAAACCTCAGTTGTAAATTTTCGTCGATTAAGCCGATTAAGATGTAGTTATATATATCGCGATCATCAAATTAGCAGTGAGAAGAGAGCTGAGTTTGCCGAAGGAAAATAACGAGTGTTTTCTGAATTCAATGGTGATAATTTTTGGTTTTGACAAAGACAAGGATACTGGGAAGTAAATCTGAAAGGGCTAGAAAAGAAGAATTGATATTTCGGGGTAAATTGACATTGGCATAGTCGAATAATTTTTTAAGTACTCAGGGTCATATGTATATATATCACTGTGGCAAAAAAGATAGAATTTATCCACATAATTTTGATACCTTTTTCCTTGTTTTGAAATAAAGCGTCAATTGATCAAATCCAGTTATCCAATGAATAGGATTGATTTTAACATCGTTTTAGTTTATTCTTTCTGTCTTTTTGTTTGTTTTAAACGAATACTTATTTCTTTATACTTATATAACGTTTTCTGCTTTTTAAATTTGGTGTGGGGGCTGTAAACTAGCATTAAGTTTTTTTCTATATCATATTCAAATATTTGTTGTCATTATTTATTATATTATTTTAATTTACTATTTTGGGTATATTCATTTATAAATAAACCTTTTTTATCATTGGTTAGCTGATAACGTGGACCAAATTTGTCATCAGGAGATTAAAAAGAAGATTCTTTTAGAAAACACGAATTCATTTGATTGCAAAAAGTAATTCTATATTTTCATCTTGTGAAAGGCATCTCAAGTTAAATTTTGGTGATATTTGTTTACTGAAAATCAATTCATCATTATCAAATCATCAGGATCAATCGAATCAACCCATTTGAATCATTGAATATGGTTTCCGATACTTTTAGAAGAGTTGCTGTTGCCTAGTTTTTGGTTATTTGTGCCCATCTTTTAAGACAAAAGGAATAAAATTCCTGTTACTGAGACCACGTTGGCCATACTGAAAGATGTTCGACCTAGATACAAGCAGCTATGACAAGATAAGCGTGTGGTATGGCAGCTTACTTAAACTAATTAACTTGACTTAACCTACTTACTACTTAAACCTGAAAAACTCAATACACTACGCAGGCTGTTTGTCTTAAGTTTTTATGCTGCTGAGTTAGCTTTATAATCAAACATCCATAAATAAACCTATTAGTGTGCTGTAACATCTTTCATACATCGAACAGGCCATATTAATTTTCCTCAAACAAAATAAATCACCGTCTGTTACATTCTTAACATTTTTTTCTTGCTTTTTTATGAAAATATGATACTATTTTTCCAGCTTTAGCATTCTCAATTCAACTTAAGGGTCCTCATGCGTGTCACTAAAATGAATATATCTAAACATCCAAAAAAAAACAACAACAGCAAACCACTGAATGACACTCAGGTGCCTTCTCGAAATACAATACATATCTTTCCTCTGTCTCAAGTTCAATCCTCCTCGCCAGATTTTTCGTCTCTTCCAGTACTTTCGTCCATTTCCAAGTCTTACTGAGAATGGATCAGTATCATCTTTTTTTTTCTTCTCCGAATACTTACAACGAAGATGAGATACACATGATATACTTTTATTTTTACAAATCACTTCAAATTAAATGGAACGTTGTAAGCTTTTAGGGGCAATCGTTGCTGTCAAAAGTGATTTGTAGCTAATGGATGGGTACGACATGGAACCCGGCTAAATGGATTTACCCGGGAAAAGTGGTTTTCAATCATCGTCGCTCGTAACGGAGCGAAAGTAAGTAACTGTAACTATTCGGATAGTAAACTATTCGAATAGTCACGGTAAACCGATGCGAATCGGTTGGTGGGGGTAAGCGAAGCAATAGAAGAACAATAATATTTTGTCCGAAAACAAATTTGTCCCGTAGGCTTTTTGAGGGTGCAACAGTTAATGGATAGAAATTCCCGTAGAGTGAAAGTGGCATCCGCATATACAACAACGATGCCCCCCAAAATCGAAAGAGGATGCGCTTCGAAGAACAATAGGAACTTTAATTGAAGCCAATTTTTGTCTGCGTCTCCCATTCGTTTGTTCGTGATTTTGACTCTTGCCATCGCTTTTATTCTGTGCTCTTGTTTACAGCTCAGCTGAACTCACTCTGTGTTTTTCCTGCACAAAAATCACACGCTATGCAGTTCACAGCGAATAATGGGAAAAAATGCCGCATGGACTATAATATATTGCGCTAAGGCCGAGCCGATGATAAAAGTTCGTCTGCATGCCCGCTGAGCATCGTGGAACTAATCGAGTTTTCGGCAACATGACTCATATCCTTGGACCGGATGGGCTTCCCTATCGCATTATAACATTTTTTCTCTCTCTTTGTTGGCTGTTGTCTTGTCTTGGTAGGAAGACAATTTTCTTCAAACAAAGCAGTGGTGTTGGATGGAGAGAAGCGATGAGCCACGATGAGTCACTGGAAAAATAACGCGGTTATGAAAAGGATGGGGGTGGCACAGGACAAACAGCATCTTTAAGTTTGTGTTAGTTCAAAGAACTGCAACACGCTATCCTGCCGTTGCTCTTGGTGTTCAAGACACCAACAAGTCCTTGTGGAGCGCGTTGTGTCGTGTCTGATGCAGTGTCTGAGTCTGAGGTTGGACGATTGCGACGAAGGGGATGCTAACCGGAAAACAAATCTTTGCAAAAGCATCTTTGTGTTTTTGTTTTGAAAGGCGATAGTGGATATTGTCTCTTCGGAGAAAGTTTGTTTACTTTTCTTTTCGTGGTATATTGTGCTTATCCCCATCACTGGCTTAGATTTGACGCCCGACGTTATTGTTTCATTCGTCCTGGGGATGTAGATGAAGCAGGAGAGAATGAGAAAGACAGCTGTTTTAGAGTGGTAAAATGTGAAAATGGGGAAGAAGATGAGTGAAGTGGCTCGGGGTGATTAGAGATTTACGTAAACGTTTGGACTTTTGATTTATTGCCATGATAACAATAGATAGATATCAGACTTGAATTTTGCACAAGACGAAATAAGAAAAGGAAATGGGGTCGATTTTCACCAGGAACGGACTTTTTAATTGGTTTGCCCTTGATTTCATTTTAAATGGTTCTTTTTTGGTGCACAAAGGAATATATTAACACACGACCTTTTTCTTCGTCTATATAAGATAACGTTGAAATGAAAGGATTTTGTGTGCTGAAAAGTGGAAGCGCTTGGTGTAGTTTAAGTACACCATCTGAATGGAGTGCAAATTAATCTGATCTGAATAATTAGTCAATAAACTTGGAACTAAGCTAGCTAGGCTGTGAAATTCCATTTGAAATGCGGTGTGATGAGATGCAAAGATAATGTAATAGTAAGTCAAAATTCAACTGGTCAAGTTTTTTGTTTTTAGATAATTCAAAGCTTGTTTCTAGAAAACTTCTCCTGCAAAAAAGTATGTTTTCTCTGTACATGTTAGATCAAACTACTTGCGACTTTTTTGGCTTATCAGCGCAAAAAATTTCGTGGATAGTACCACGTCAGACTAAAACCCATTGATATCTACAGCTTAAAACTTTTGTATATTGTATATTCTATAAAAGCAAACTTTTTAGTTAATGCGCAATGGCCCACTTTAAATCACAATAAAGATATGAAGAAACAAAAGAAATGATAGTGACTTCACAATAAGAGAATGACAGTTGTCGGTTTTTTTATTTTGATCTGTAGCATAAGGCGTAGGTGTCTAGCTTGTTGCTGTCTGCTTTTCCTTATTCTTTGCAAAATGTCCTACTCTGTACCAAAATGGTGCTCTTCCTTCCCACAGTTCCAGCGAGTAAGCAGGGTTGATGCTGTTGCTATTGCCTTCTTACATTTTGTAGATCTGTCTTTTTGACTTTCGGTCAAGTGAGGTTCTCATTTAGCCGAGATGGATATCAGGCTTGATTTGGGCCTGCAGCACCAGCTCGAAATTCTGTACCCGGCCGATTACTTGGTGGGCGTGGTGAACGAGATGGATACGCGATGGCAAGTGTACTAGTAGTAAATCTCTTTGGGTTCTCCCAATTTATTAAACGGACATCCATCTTACCGTTCTCGAAGTGATCAAATAAATTAGCTGCCAGGTCTCCCTACTCGGTTTCTCTCCTGAAGTGGCAGCACCTCCAGTAACAGTCAGCAGCTGGTACAGTGAACAATAGGTTTAACTGCTGTCATAACAAGGCGAAATTTACAGCCACGAAATTGAATTTACTCTGCTCGAGGCATGCAAGAACAATATCTTTTTTAAAAGGAGATAAACGCTGGCGCACCTGCGTTCAACGACGGAGGCCTCTACGCTACTGGGCGATGCGGAAGAGCCAACCGCCTCATTCTAGGATACATATTCTTTTGGAGGCTTCGCAGTTTTTGGTGGAAAACTTCTCACATATCTAATGCCAAATCAGATACAGACGAAACCTTTGATAAAATTATAGCATTTTCGCAATATGTTTCATTGACTTACCCTGAAGCGGGTAGAGCTAGCAAAGCAGCTCGCCAACGTCCGTCGGGGTAGGATAAAACGATGCTCCACTAATGTGGACTAAGAGCCTACGCTATCAGCTACTGGGTACGGCCATTTCTAGGCCATACTGCTGCAGGAGAGATTCTCTTTTTGTTTTGTCTCCTTGATGGTTTGCCATCCAACCTGTTGGCAAATTTTCGGCGGCATTTAATTCCGTTGAAATATCTTCGAACAAAAGAAGCGTTTAAATTTGCTCAAAAGAAACATACACCTTAAGTTATGAAAAAAAACGCTTTCGGAATAGAAAAACAAACCTAAAATAGAAGCATAAAGCCACAAATTATATTCATCAAACATAATTTAACAGCAATTGTGCAGCGCATAATGACGCCCATCAATTTTTTCCAAAAATTTCCTGTAACCTGGATGTCTAAAGTCTAAAAATGTAATCCCTGGAAATCAGTGAAATTAAAACACCATGATATACCCTTATTTGAACAATAATCTACATTATATTCCCATACAATCAAATTAAATTGTAATTAAATCGTTACTTCCCCTAAATAGACTCTTCAAAATATATCACTCTTTCTGATAAGAACCTCTTTATAGTTTTTTTAATACTTGGTTATTAAAACTAATTTTCCCACATAACTAAATATTTGATATCATGATCAAAATACTTTGATATACCCGTCAAGTACCCTCACTGCCTATCACTTTTATCCCAACAATTATCTGTGTCCAACTCAAGATAAATTTAAAACCCTCTTACAAAATCGAACATTACATCGACGCACATTCATCTATCGGTCTGAATAGTACTCTGAGAGCTCTATTCACTTAAGCTGATTATGTTGGCTGATATTTTGTCAGGATAATGACGTACTCAGCCTTTCTATTCTTCTCTATTCATGTCACTTTTTATTTTCTCTCGACGACAAAAAAAAAACACCCTGAGAATAGTGGACCATACCCGCTGTGCGTGTTATACCGTTCGATGTGACGAATTTCCCGAGAAAAAAGCACGGTGCAATGTCCTGACACCAATCAATAATTGAGCGAGGTGATGTGAAGGCGGTCTCGTAGCAAAAATTGCTGTGAGAATAAAATTTAGGGCCTGGATTGTGATGTCGGAATAATTCGCCGACATGGATAATAATGAATCCGATTAGTGCAAGTGAATAACCTTAGCCACAATCGGATTGGGATTCGGTTGAGTTAATGCGAATTCACAGGTAGAAAGAAAGAGTGACGTTGGCATGTCGTTCATGAAAATCGATGTCAATTGGAAAGTCGAGCATAAAAAAAGCAGACAGGTCAAAAAATTTCAAATCGAAATAAAAATGGAGACTAGAAAATTGTGAATGAAGGTGAAATATTGTCACGTATGAATGGCTAATGGATTAGGGTTTCCTGCCTAAATTAAAGCAAAAAATAAATGTTTTCTGAATTGAAAGATACTGTCAACAATAATTTTTGCGTTAAGTAGAATCGCTTTAATAGGAGAGCTCGGGATGCTAAATTTGCAGTTACTAAAGCGTCATGGGGACCTATTGGATTGTGAAGATTAGATTCTGAAATGAAAAAAGTGTATGTCAAGTATGTCAAGCATGTCAACATTTTCAAAAACGTAAAAAAAAACAGTCACATGGAAATACTCGAGCGCGTCAGACATTCATAGAGTATACGCGCTTTGTCTTTTTGATAACCGATCGATATTAATCTGACGATTAACTAGTGGGAGGTGGCCGTAAAAAGGGGTAAGCAAACAAATTCAAAAAAAATTATTCGAGCGTGTCAGATATTCAGAGAGAATGTTAAGTGAACTCAAAAAAGTGTCCTATTTAAATGACTGACGATTTGGACGTGACCAAAAGTCATGACTGATTTTTGAAAATGTAAAAAAATGTGACCTTGAAATACTCGAGCGCGGCAGATTTTTATGCAAAGGGTTCAACTTGATGTCATAGTTGTCCTAAATGATAGTCTGACAATTATATGGAGGGATATTGTTAATCTGACATTCTTGTTTTTATTACTGGATGAAATGAAAACAATATTCATACATATATATATATTTATATATATATGTATATACATATATATATATATATATATATATATATATATATATATATATATATTCAAACATGATATCAATATAGAAGTATCTACTAGTTGAGCCGTTTATTTTGAAAGTGGCATAAGTCACTTTGTTTTTAAATCTTGATAATTAAGGGTTTGCGTTTTAACATGTTTAAAAATATAGATGCCAACTATCGAGAAGATTTACTTGTATTTGTGACCTCAGGATACTTATATTTGCTCTCAGAGTAAATAATTTAGTATAGTCATTGAAAAATCACAATTTTTCATTACGGAAAGTGACTAATGCCACTTTCAAAATAAATAGTATAGAAAAATTACTGACTTGTATTAATTTTGTTCGATGTATTTTACTAAAGTGGTGTTTGGAAAAGACAGTGATTGAAAATTATTGATGAATAAATCAAATAAATAATAATAATAAATTATATTATGTATTTCATATAAAGGTTTATTCGACAAAATAAATTATTTTCATATTCATAAAATACAAAAATAATTAGTACATTTTAAAACATAAGTAAAAGTTATTCATAACTATAACGTATTTCATATGAAATTGCATCAGTTCAATTTAACCGTCGTCATTAATATGGCTGATTTAGTCCTCGGGAATCATATTTTGTTTCAGATTTTTAAAATAACTGTGGTATATTGGGGGTACAAAATGAAGCAAATCCATCATGTCTTTAGATTTTGCTAAAGTAACAGGACGAGGACCAGCGTATAAAGGTGTCATTTCTACTTGTGAATATGGTCTTCCTCTTTTTGATGACAAATCCAAAGTTAGAAATTTATCTTTTTCATCTAAAGTTAGTTTATAAAACATTTTATAGGGAATATCATGGTAAAATCTTAATTATATCCACTCGTTAACATGTTGTTGTTTATCATTTTTACACTTTTCAAGATAGAGATTATACATTTTCCTAATACAATATGTAGATCTGGACTTAAATATTTTCTGTGGGAATTATGACACTTTGTGTAATGGCTAGGAAAGGCAATGAAACTTTGAGTATGCTCTTTGATAGCTTTTTCAAGAGATTCTTCCGTTTTTTTCCTGAAATTTTCAGATTTCCTACGCGATTCTTCTCCAGGGACATCTTTTGTAAGAGCTCGAGCTAGTTGGCCTGCTGAGATATTGAAAGTATCCAGAAATAATTTTTTACAAACCAACTCACTTGCATTTTCACATGTCAAATAATATTTCAATTGGCATTGTCTTAGTTTTGATTTGTAATTCCTACATCTTCTCTTTTTGGGTATTCCACACTTAATTTTAGTATTTAGAAACAAATTTTGCTTCCCGAAGTTTGCTAACTTCCAAAATTTTTCAAAGGTAAGTTGTCGATCAAACGAACTTATTTTATCGCCACAATTTTTCAAACAACAAGACTTAACTGCAATTTTTTTGGGAAAAATAATTTTGGTGTTTGCTGTTACATACTTTTCACCGCTATTTCTTTTATGCTTATTAAGGTTTTGAGTATAATTTTTCTCGTTTCTGCATCCTCTTTTTTGTGCACGATGACATTTGTTGTGTTGGTTTCTTTTTCTAATGACTCCATAGAAGTTGTTTCTATATCTGATGAAATTACTCTCATATGCCTTTTTCTGGCGTTAACGCTTTTTCGCACTACAGGAAATATTTCTATAAAATAATAATGTGCATTGGAGTTTTATAACTAAAACAAGTATGTTTTACCTGATTCACTGTCTGATAACATCATATAAAAATAATTTTAATAATGCTAATGATGTGTACTATATTAAATATCACTATAATATAACTACAAAACTGCACTATCCTTTCTCTCTTATGAAAATGTGTCAACTGATCAAAACTTTTTCTTTCTCTTCTCCACTAAGCCCCGCAATTCATTTCTTGAGTACAGTGACTTACGCCACTTTCAAAATGAACATGCTTGTTATACCGTTAATTAGCGAAACTTCTCTCGAACAAAATTTCAATAGTTCTGAACAAATTGATTTCAATTTTTTTTTTTTTTTTTTTTGAAGAGATACCCTTAAATTGTAATTGATGTTATCATTAACTTGATTTTTTTGAAAAAGTGACTTATGCCACTTTCAAAATAAACGGCTCAATTATAGGTATCATTTTCACCATTGTGAAAAAATAAATTATCTGGTTTATTCCATATATTCGGGACAGGACACCGATTCTATGTGAGTTTGAGTGTTTAGCTTTAGCTGGAGCTTTGGCAAATGATTGGTATAAGTTTAAGCGACATTTAAGCTCACACTTGTCACTTGTACAAACAATTATAGCTATGCTAGACACTTGAGTACTATTATCTAGCTACGGTTCGTGGTGGCATGACGATAAGGTTCCAGTGTCAAGCGCTTGTCATTGCATAAGAGAGCTTTATGCAATTAATTCGATTTAGTTTCCGGTATATATATATACATATATATATATATATATATATATATATATATATATATATATATATATATATATATATATATATATATATATATATATATATACATATATATATCCTAGCGCTGTTGACATTAGCAATTTTTTTTATTCCGTACAAATGGCAGATGAAAGATTCCATGATGAGAGATAATTCTTCAATGTCAAAAGCTTCAGATCCCAAGCTTGCAAATGCTTTTTGAAAAGTTTCAGATTCCATTAAAATCTGTAAAGGCCTTATTTTGCCTCGGCTGTGAAAAACTGGGCTGTAATCACATCCCATTAGCGCATACAGAGCTATTAGAGCTTTTGAAACAATTTGGCCCAATTTAGCAGAAAGAGCGGAAATGTCGATATATTGGCGTGCATTACCTATTCCAAGATCAATCCAGATTTGTACCGACAGAGAAAGATAGAGAAAGATTGAGAAGGAAGAGAGGCGCGGAGTGAGAAATACACAGTTCTCAGCATGGTTCTCAGCATCTACACGCTTCATCATTTATTGATGGTTTTAGCTACACATAGTCACAAAATTGAAGGCACAATCTATATAAATGCCATAATATGATTCAATGTTACTACAATTGTAGTAAATTTATCGACTTGGCATTTTATTCTGTTAGTTTGTAATCTTCTTTATAAATGTACACCAAATTAATACAAAAAAAGTCGAATCTATCACAAAACTGCTATTTTGATGTCAACTGTACCACTTGCGAGCTACACAAAATTGAAGGCACAAGTGCATCTAACAAGATATTCCGTAGAATTTTATGATGCAATTACTGTTCATTCTTTACAAATATTGAGTTTTAGGTGAACGTTAGTGACTAGTTGAGTTAAGTGTGTTGTTTTTCAAAAAAAAAATAAGTTTTTGTACATAAATAAATAAAAAAAGCTGCAATTGATAAACGGAGAAAAGCAGCCACAGTTATGGAAAGAAAAATTATTACTAAGCTTGTTTGTGAAGGTAAAACATATCGAGAAGTAGGAAAAATAGTTGGGAGATAATTTTTTTCAGTAAGAACTGTAGTCAACAAATGGAAAAATGACGGAACTTTAATTAATAAAACGGGACGCGGACGAAAAAAGTTACTGTCAGTTAAAGATGAGGAATACATTCGACGGGAAATAGAAAAATGTCCAAAGAAGCCGATTAATAATTTGAGGGCTGAGGTTTCTCATATGATCCAAAAACCAATATCCAACGAAACTATTAGAAGAACAGCGCGAAACCATGGTTTAAATGGAAGAATAGCCCCTAAAAAGCCATTTGTTTCAGAAGCAAATAGAAAAAAACGGTCAGAGTTTGCGAAAACCTTCGTAAATGAGGGTCCAGATTTCTGGAATAGCATAATATTCAGTGATGAAAGTAAGTTCAACCTATTTGGCTCTGATGGCAGACAAATAGTTTGGAGTAAAGCGAATACCGAGCTAAAGAAAGAAAATTTGTGCGGAACCGTAAATCATGGAGGAGGTTATGTGATGGTTTGGGGCTGCATGTCTGCAGGAGGAGTCGGCAACATGGAATTTATTGAGACCACTATGGACAAATTTCAATACCTCGATATCCTGAACAGGAATTTAAAATCAAGTGCTATTAAATTAGGACTATCGGATGTGTTTTGGTTTCACCGCACATATTGTAAAGATGTTGTTGCTTTATAATACGCCAAAACAATTAAAAACTCCACTTCAGTCCCCAGACCTTAACCCATAGAACATTTGTGGTCAGTACTTGAGCAACAAATCCGAAAATTTTCAATTGCGAATAAATCCGAGCTGAAGTCAATAATAGCAAGGAAATGGCAAAATATTAGCCCAACCATAACAAAAAAGTTAGCGGAAAGTATGCCTAGAAGACTGGCAGCAGTAATCAAAGCCAACGGATATCCAACTAACTACTAATAATAAATTATTTTATATTTTTCTAGTGATCTTGAAGCTTGTGCCTTTAATTTTGTGTCTTGAATTTTTTTGTTGATTTTTTCTTTTGTTAATTATTCTATAAAAAATTGAATTTGATAAATTTTTTTATTCATTTTTGTATTCTTAGTCTTCAATTTAATAAAAAATAAAAAAAACTGTAATAACGAAGTGACATTAGTTTATATACGACTAAGAGTTTTCATATTTATTGCTTGTGCCTTCAATTTTGTGACTATGTGTACATCGCCCCATAAAAACCGTCAGATTATATGTTTTTCGTAATCCTGATAGGATTTCCTTCAAAATAAAAAAAATTCAATCGCGCTGGAGTGTTTCGAGGAGAGGTCTTTTTTTTACAACTTTGTGACTCGCCTATTTCCTTATGTCACCTCAACGCAATCCGCTTTATTAAGGGCTCATATAAAATAGGGTACATTACAGGATGCAAGGCTTCTTCCCATATGATTTTCTGACGGGCTCGAGTAACGCGCAAAATCCCCGCTTGGGCTCCCCTACTATTCAAACAGGCTCATTAAAATTGAGCTTAATGTCCGTTTTGATTCCTTTGTTTTCAATTTCATTAGGTTTTATTCTTTAAACTCAGCCAGCAGGTGTAACGTCAAGGTGTAACGCCTTCAATTGCGACGGACTTCTTCACTTCTCGAACTGTAATCCATTGAGATAAAATCCAATGTGCGGTACTTGTGGGAGCAAACACCCTGCAAGCTATGAGAGCTGCTCGCGCGACCCGAAGAATTCGAGAAGATTGTTTGTACAAGTGATTGTTTGTACAATCATCTGCCAAAGCTCCAGCTAAAGCTAAACACTCAAACTCACATGGAATCGGTGTCCAGTCCCGAATAAAGGAAAAAAAAACCAGATAATTTCTTTTGACTTTTCTTAGTAAAAAAGTGTCAGCATTGAATGATATTACATTATATCATCAGATGGCCAAAAAGAAATACATTTTGTTGGCGTTTGGTGGTTTCGTTAAAAACAAACGTACCGTTTTGTGTTTAAAGCAGGTAAATGAATGTAAAATGATTGTTGTTTGCCCGCTTACAATAATAATTATTTCAAACATAACGAGAAATATTTTTTCTTCTTTTTGTTGTTCATTATCTGTCTCCATTTCAAGCACCGTTTAATCCAATCAAATATACATATTTTTAAAAAGCGCTTCACCACACTTGAATTTCAAAATCAATCTTGTTTCATACATCTACATACATATGTATATAAATTCAGCTAACATACCGCGTAGGACAACATCAACCTATCCCTATCTACTCGTACTGCATCACAACGAACTGGAATGCCAAAATCATCAACAATAAATATCGTGTTCTTGTCGATACTTGATGTAGTGGAAAATGCTATTGACATTTGTTGCAAATACTGGTCACGTACCATACACTTCTGTATCGTTCACCATCAGCGTTTGTCACATGTTACCATGTGTAAACTACTCATATGAAAATATAGACAAGGCAAAGTGTGAACGACTTACCTATCCATCCAAGAAATTGTTTAGTCATGCAAGATCAGGATGTATGAAGACCACAGCTTTGCCAAGAATTATGACTGCAAACTTTTCGATATAAGATATTTGCTGTTTCACAGCACAGGTTGTCATCTGTTGGTTTTAGAATTTATAATTATTTTTGGTTGTTAGGTGTAATCATTCTTGGAATAAGAATATCATGTTGAAATTAAATTCGATGTTAAAATTCAAAATGAAATAGATGCATTAATACCCAACCCAACCCCAAAAAATATTAAGGGTTGTTCCGACGTTTTCCAAAAATCTTATTGGGCATTGTTTTTGGATTACTGGTGGTTTGAAATAAACTTAATTCCTAATCCAACCAGTTCGCTATCATTCAAATAAATTGACGGAGAAACAGAATCTACAAAAAGCATTTTGAGTATCATTCTCATGTAATAAATGTCCATATAGCCGTCGAATCTAGTTTGGGAAACACATAATTCTCGCTTTTTCCAAATCCTTACCATTTTTCTCTTATTGCTATCCACCTTGCTATTTCGAAAATGAAATTAGTGAAAAACGATTTGTTATCACCAGATGTTAGCCATTCTCACCCGATTCGTGTAACAGCAACATCTTTCTCTACACTAGCCATTCGATCGTCTCACGTACCGATTTTCCTAAAAAAATAAGACAGATTTATTTGTGGAAACGAGCAAATTCGTTTCGTGGTTATATTCCCGACCATATTAGACGGATTCGCGTAAGATTAATGTTCGTGCTAGTTTTCCAGTTGAAAATGAATGGAGAAAAAGAGAAATATTAGAGGAAATAGTGGAAATCATGAGAGAGAAAAATAGGGAAATCAACAGGAAAATCATGAGAAAAGCGGTCAAGCGCTCTGGCATGTGTTGGATGCAAAACGAGAAAGATGAGAAGATAATTTGCTTGCATTAATGTAATGTGATATAGGTTATGTAGATTGCTACTGGGAGTGGTATTAGTGTATTAATCAGTATTAATATACAATGTTTCCAAAATTATGAAAAAAGCTAAATGATACTAAAGGAGGATAGCTTAAAAAAAAGACAAAATATTCTTACATTGATGTAGTTTTTGTTTCATTGTAAAGATTGATTCTTGTCATTTAAGTATATGTGAAATACAATATTATTCAAATGTTCTTCACGGGATTTTTTACAGGACTCAATTCTTTTAAAGTCATTTTTAATGACTTTCCGGCACATTTCGAGCAATATCTCGGCCATGATTTTACGAATCTTGCCTTTCAATTCGTCCAGAGTTTGGGAATTGTTCACATCAACACCATCTTTCGCGTACCCCAGAAAAAGAAATCCAGAGGCGTTAAATCGCAGGATCTTGGAGGTCAATTCACATTAGCCAATCGCGAAATTATACGTCCTGGAAATTTCTCTTGAAATCCCTAGATTTGCTTGTGTTACGTGATTTGTTGCGCCATCCTGCTGAAACCACATATTGTCAAGATCATCATCTTCGATTTTCGTACAAAAGTAATTGGTTAACATGTGGCCATAACGCTCAGAATTTACGGTGATGGCTCGCCCTTGATCGTTCTCAAAATAATACGGCCCATAATGCGCACCAAATTATGGTCTGATGGACTTTGGAACCGACTTTTGCACTACATTATGGTCTTTTTTTCCGAATATAATGGCCTCTCTACAATCACTTGTGGATTCTTTGAGCCTTGAATTCTGTAGTTCTGCTAATTAACGAATCCACAATGCGAGAAACGGGTCTCATCACTGAACATTTTTTTCCAGATTTCACACGCTTTACATGTACTACAGTTCACAATTATGTCAACAATTTTATTACTTTACTGCCCAATCAACGTTACAACACCCACAAAAAATGTATAACCTCGTTTTGCCCATGGTCAATCAGCGGATATCATCAAATAAGTTCATTCCAGCTTGTGTATTCAGTGTTTTCCTCATCATTCACAGCTTTTTTAAAGACCCTTTCGGCAACGTTTTTTGCTGCAGTTATAACATGCTCTATAATCGCATTGCATGTCTTATAGGTAGGCTCTTGACGCAAATCCATTAAACCACAAAAATGTTGGATGCCGTGAATCCCAACGCCGAGCATTCTCATTCCAGAAACAAATCGACGATTTGTTTCGAGGTTCTGGATTTCGTTCATATTGTGCATAATGGTACTTCTAGAAGATATGAATGTGGATGCACAAGTTTTTGTTTCTATGAGGTTTAGTTGCCGAGTCATGGGTTTCTGAATAATTGACGAAATTGATGAAAGGTTTTTTTGGAAGCGGATTCTGAGATTCAAAACAAAGTCTAAAATACATTAAACATAATGATTGGTATAGAAAATTAACTGTTCTTTTTAATTTTGGAATTAGATTTGACTAACAAATTTTTTTTCGTGTGTGGAACCGGAGGTATGCACTTCAACTCATAATTTGAATTATTTGGACCAGGCTAATTTTGTTTATTTTTAGAACAAAACAAAGCTTAAAGTATACTTATTTTATCATAAAAGTTTATATAAAAATGCAAAACGATAAAAATCGATTTTTTAAGTGGTAAAGTAGAATGAACCCTTAAATAATGTTACATTTAAACTACTTTAAACTTGTTCTAAAGTTATTTAACTTATTGGTTTCATATATCAACTGACAGTATTCTTATAAACTGATAAAGATGCAAAAGTCTTTTTGCGATTTCATTTGACCGATAACAGCTGAAAATTTGTTTTTCATTTTTCAAAAATTTTACGTTTATCATGTTTTTTGGTTATTTTCAACAAATTCAATAAGAGATTTAACATCTTCATTTTTGTGAAGGGCGAAAAATACGTGAAGCTCGTGAAAAATTGCGTCAAGTTTGCGGAGACGCTGCTCTGCGTTCAGATATATTTTATTTCCTGTCATTTTTTTGAACCGATCGCTGCCGATTTAACAACCATTTTTGTTCCGTTTGCAGTTTTTACACATTTGATTTATTTTTATGGAACTAAAACTTCATTTACGAAACTAATCCCTGAAACACTTTGCAACATTCGCCCTTCGCCATAATTCACTTCTGCTAAAGAAAAATTTAATTATCTTCGCATTCATCGCCAGACAAGGCTACTGAATTAATTGATCGATCGATTACACCCTTCGAAAAGGATTAACAAACAAGTACTTTGACCACAAACCATACACAGTAGTCCATCCGTATTATACAAATCCCATGCAAATACCGTTTGACATCAATCATCCACTGATGTTTGTTAATTGATTCATCACATTAAGCGCGTATTTTAGACAATCTTCGACGACTACCGCCACCGTTGCGAATGTCCCAGCCCGGTTAGCAACAGCCAAACTCAGGGCCGCAAACTGTCGACTGTGGCGCGAAGCACACATAATCGGACAACCAAACAAAATTAAATGATTGATTGACGTTAAACACTCGATTTCAATTTGAATTCCGTTGGGGAGATTACTTTTTTTCAAGGGTTTGTTTCAGGAATGCACGAGAGATGAATGAATTAATTTCCATTTTAAGTTTATAGGATGTGGTTGGTGTGTAAATGATTTTCGAAGTAGAATGAATTAAATTGAAAATTTTAAATACTGCTGTATAAAAGGTTTATTAAAGAATATATAGAATTGAAAAAAGAATTCCTGTTTTTTTTTCTTAAAATTTATTTTCGATATAGATAAAGGACAGATTCACAATAGGCGTGTTTTTTTTTTGCTCCCCCTATCCATAACAGAACAGAACAGAAGCATTGGAAACAACAACAACTCCTGTTCCAGTGAATAGCATTGTTTGGTTATGGATAGGGAGAGCAAAAAAAAACGCCTAATGAATTTAATGAATTGTAAAGCCATAATCTGGTTCCAAAATATAGTACGAATAGGATATTCGAAATTTTCAGTTGATAGAATTCAAAAAATATTGTTTCTAGATGCGAAAATATATTTAAGTTTCCTCTTATTTATTTATTTACTTATATTAGACTAATTTTATAGATAAGAAAACACTCCCAATATATTGTTCCAACACATTGTTATTTGTGTTTCTTTGAATAACAATTTCCTTTACATTAGTTTTCCCTATATCCCAACCAGATCGGACGAGTCAGTTTACAACCATATCTGTGAATTTATATGATGAAAACGGCGCATTTCTTCTCCCCGTAAACCTTTCAGATTACAATAACCTCAACCTTGCGAGCACTTTTTATGGCAACGATTTGCAGCAAGTCTCTCCAACTCTAAACCAAAACGGTCATTGGTTGGATCTTGTTTTTACAAACGCCTATGACGAAGTAGTGGTAAGTTCAACTTATGACGCAGAGCATCTCTTTTCAAATAGTTTACACCACACTGCACTATCAGTTAAACTGCCCACTTCTAATTCTGTTTACTTAAAAACTTACAATTACGAAAGCATTCACCATGTACTTGACTCTATACATTGGACAAATACTCTTTCAACGGTAGATCTTGAGGAAGCCATTTCCATTTTTTACAATAAAATATTTGACGCCGTTGAAAGATATTTACCTTAGATTTGAAAAAAGGAAAAGTTGTATGAACCATGGCTTGATAGGGAACTAAGGCATTTTTGAAATCGTAGAAACAAACTTTATAAGCGAATAAAAGTAAAAATGGATTCTAATTCTATTATTTTGGAAGCTTATAATGAAGTACATAGCTGACAAAGTCTCGCAGTGGTTATGCCAATTACATTAAAAAAACCGGTGAAAGCATAATCCACGACCCGAAAAAATTCTTTGATTTTGTAAATCTGAAACGGAAAGTCAACGGTTATCCATTGTCAATGTTCCAAAATAATATCACCTCTGCTTCTCCTAAAGATACTTGCGATTTATTTGCAGATAATTTTCAGAATATTTTCAGAGTGTTTAGAAAAGGTCGCTCAACTATCACAAATTCGACAATTCTAGTTTCGGACGTTTTGTGTAAAATGAAGAAAGGCTATCAAATAAACGCAGTCTACACTGACTTAAGCAAAACTCTTGACAGTTTTGACCATTCTTTATTAATCCTAAAGCTGCGAAAATTCGGAATTGTTTAAATTTACGAACCTGGCTCAGTTTCTACCTCCACAATCGAATCCAGCTCGTGAAATTTCAAGGAGTTCTATAAAAAATATATTTGCTACCTCTGATGTTCCACAAGGTAGCCATGATAGCCCACTTCTCGTTAACATATTCAACTCCAATCTATCTGGCGTCCTGTCAAACATACCCCACCTACTTTATGCAGACAGCCTCAAACTGTACCACATCATTGAATCTAAATCTGATACACTTTTCTTTCAATCCAAGCTTGATTCTCTTGTTCAGTAGTGCAATATAAACAAGCTCTTGCTGAATATTGAGAAGCGCCAAAAAAAAAAATTTAGTCGTAAATTCATGGTTATGTAGAACACCTACTTTCTCGGCAACAGCTTATTAACTCGCATTGTACTTGTATGCTCTCTTCTTGAAAACGCCTGTATTATTTGGAATCCAACCTTTGAAATCCACAGTAAACGACTCGAGTCCTTTCAAAAACAATTTTTACTGTTCGCCCTAAGAGATCTTTACAACACTTACGGCATTGTAAATTCACCCCCATATGAGTTTAGGGTGGGTCATTTAAACTTAACTTCACTTGTATCCAGAAGAATGATGATATCGGACTGCTTTAAATTTGACGTCATTAGAGGCGTTATTATAGTTGAATTCCTGAATAGTAAATTTGTGATAAATATCCCCGTTAGGAACCCCAGGCCCAATCGTTTTCTAAAGAAATATCCACATTCCACCATATATGCAGCTAATGAGCCGGTGAATAGATGCTGCAGAGTCTTTAATGGCTTTAACTACCTTTATTCCCTTATCCAAGCCACCGTAATTTTTAAAATTTTTAAGTATCGTTTTTAATTGTTATTCTTTTATTCCATTGTTATTTAATCTATTGTCTACTTCAAGCTTATTTGTTTACTCAATAAGGTTTTTATTTATGCGCTATTTATTTGTATCTTACATTTTTCTTTCATTATTAGTGTTGTATTCATTTGTAGTTTTTTCTGCTTGTCGTTCTCTTCATATTTAAATTTAAATACATTAATAGGGACAGAGTTCCCGGTAGACCATTAAAATAAGGCTGTGAGATCTGACTGCAATAAAAACCATTCATTGAGAGACGCGATTTCACGAAACAGAAACCTCCTGCATATAGGAGGTATTTAGATGAAAATACAGAAGAAAGGTCATTTAAAAAAAAAACAAATAATAGAGGTCCAAGAATAGAGTCTTGTGGAACACCAGAAGAGGGATAAAAAGAAGGAGAAGAACAACCATTTAGTAAAACTTTGTAGGTACGGTCTAAAATGTAAGCTGGAAAGTAGGAAAGAACGGGACCAGATAGGCTAAACCAAGTAATCTTATCGAGCAGGGTGAAAAGGTCGACCGTGTCGCAAGCTTTCGAAAAATCAGTCTATATTACTTCAGCTCGACGCCTTGTCAAGAACAGTGGATGCCAAATCAACAATTTCGAATAAATTAGTGGAAGTGGAGCGACCTTTGCTAAAACCGCGTTATTCATTTGCAATTTGACTATACAAAGCACGGTACATTTTTTTCTATCAGTTTAGGCAACCAGAAAAAGAGTGATATGGGGCAATAGACCGAAAAATTTTCAATGATATCCGTCTTTAACACCGGGAAAACCTTTGTTGAGTTCCAGTATGAAGCAAAACACCGAGAAAAAGCTTAAGTTAAAATGTATGCACATAAAGACACATAGCTAGGATGGAAATTTGAAGACTAGCAAAAGGAATTGTGCCAAGTAAGGAATAAGAACGCCAGAGATCAGAGTAGACTCAAGCCTCGGACTTAAAAAAAGGGCACAGCGGTGGAATCATTCGGGACCGGTGTCATTCGGCGTGAGATAATCTCATCGTTAATAACTTGCGGTGGAAAAAAATGAATAAATACCAAAGATAGCACAAATAGGTATAGTAACTTTACCATTAATGATATCATGGCAAACGACTTTGTTCATATAACAATAAGTAATAATTTATACACATATATGTAGCTCTAAAGTACTGTATATAGTATTTGCCAATGACACCGCGGAGTTCTTAACGGTGTCAAAAGATTGCGATTTCTAGCAAATTAAGATGATATTGTGATAGAAATTGGGCGGGCAATTTCCGGTACCGAAACAAGTGACGTCCCGCTCACCTTCTTTCTCGCGAGAAAAGGCCACCCGGATATGCCCCGCTTGATCCCAGTTGAAAGAAAATCGTATGAACGTTTTTTCATTTGAAACGATAACAATTTGAGCAAAGATTACCAGTTAGGAATTTGTAGACAGTTAAAAGAACTCTTTACAGAAAGATCACGATAATCTCTAAAAAGATAGTGCAGAGGAAATATTTCATTGTTTAAGATGCTATCGTTGAGCCAAGTTCCAGTTCAATAAATGAAATCATCCGATGATGCTATGAAAGATAATTAGTTTCGCTCCAACTTGGATCTAAGTCCACAAACATTCTAGTAATACAAACGAAAGCTACGATAATATTTGAGGGATTCGAGCCTAATTGCGTGGAAGTGAAGCATGAATTGAACGAAAATGTTGCCGGTGATTTAGTGTTTCGAAAGTTTTAACCGAACATATTTAACAGATTACCAACTACGCGCAATTCATTCTTGAGTGTAAGTTTAAATGAAGCCACGAAGTAAGTAGTGTCCTTCGTCATTTTCTAGCGAAGTGTTTTGAAAGTTTTTCCTAGTTTGCGTTCAATACACTTTTTCATATCTTCTTCAGTTATCTCGGAAGTAAAGCGAGAAACAAATTTGAAGTTGCAACATTGACTCATTACTTTAAGATCAGTATCCATGAATGCAGTTTGAGCAACTTTTATTTTTAATGAATGTTTATCTTTCTAATTTCCATTATTTCCTATATATTTTTATTCCAAATAATATTAGACAACTGAATTTTTTTTCTATTGCTTCATCATCAATTTTTATTAGATATTAAATGGTCCACCAGCTATCAAAAATCAATTGAAGAGTTTTATATGTTTCAAATGCTATATTTCAGTATCAAACCTGAGTTCAATTGTTTTACATTCTCCCGTAGATGTAGGTACCACTTCAATCTCTATCTCAGAAGCCTATCAGTTTTTCCATTCCATCCTACGCTGTAATTAATTATTTCTTTTGCTTTCCACTAAAACCTCATCTACTGGCAGCAATTTTCTTGGGAACTAAACCACTTACCTCTCCGCGCAACGGAAAGATCAAAGCTCGTAGTGGCATCATATTTGTCATCAACAACTTCCAGCCCTATTTACCTCCCACGAGATCGATTCCTCTTTCGTAGCCGAAAAAATCATTGATTTGATTAGCCGTAACATCCTGATCATATGAGGTTTGGTCCCTTCAGGCCAAAGCAAAAAAAAATATTCAATTTCGCTCTCCTGAAGTCAACCCACAATAGGCATGTGTGTCTTCACTTGTGGCCGCGTCCAGAGCACATAGTCCCAATTATGTGACAACAGTTGACATCTTCTAATAGATGCATGTGTTTGAATGTGAATGTATGTACGTGACACCTTGCAAAAACATGTTCAATTCTGAGGTTCTCTCGAGTTTCTCATAATTAAATCTGTCAACATGCTTTTAATTGTGCCGCACATTCTTTGTTTTCTATTAATTTTATCAGCAAAATCAAGCAAAAATACGTACTCTTTCAGCTCCACTCTAACTTCACCTTACTTTCAACATTGTTCGAAGTCCGTTGTTCCACCCTTGCCCGATCTCGAATCAAATCGACTTTAATTTAATTATCAAGAATTGAAAGTTTTTGACCAAAATACAATGCTGTGTGGTACACGGAGACCTGGAATCTGATAAAGTAATCTGAGTTGATTAAGGACAACGCTGAAAATGAATTTCGGCAAGTTTGCTTAGTCATCGTAGGTAGGTAGATAGTATCAAGTCCGTTTTTGATTCAGACCGGATTTTGTAATTGAGTGAAAATTAATTTAGTTAGAAATCAAAGTGAAATAGTAGAATCGTAGAACAATGCAATTTAATTGAAGTAATGTGGAGTAATTGCAAAAGTGAACTGGGGGTGTGGTGAAGTTACCCAAACGTAAACGGGCATGATGTTTGTCAGCATATGATAGCGTCATCAAGGAAAATTAATCTAATTAATAAAATTCTGCAGTCCGATCATATACTTTACAGTATCTTATTATTCCAAAAAAAAAATCCAATTAAACGTCAAAAACAACCAAATATGCATTTGAATTTCAACACTCTCTCTCCTATTTCTATACGCCTTGTCTGCTCATTAAATTGTCTCATTATGAGTTTTTCTCGTCATCTAATTTTGTCCAGTGCTCAGTCGAATGCTAATTTTCGGTGCTACGTTTGTAGACGTTGTCATGCGAACGATGTATTGTTTGCAGCCACAAATTAAAATTGATGGCAGCAACGTTTGGGGAATTTATCGTCTGAATCCCGGAAATAATCTTCTTGCTGTTTGCGTCCTGGTTTTATCCGAATGATAAATCAGATGATAAAGGAAGGGTTCAGTATTCAAAACAGGATTTCAAGACACTTTTCAGAATAGAGTGGGGGCGATAAGTAGCCTCGAATTTTATAAGTTTTTCGATAGACAGTCTTAAGATCATTTTCGACTTTTTCATGCCGCACAGGCAACTATTCTATGCAAATATGCAATATCTGGAATAATCTCACATGAGCACCTAATTTATTCAGATAAAAATATTATACTCAGACATCACAGGACAATAGATTCTTTTTCTCCTTCCCACGTACTCTAACAGAATCTCACCAGACCCACGTTGGGCGCACTCTATTGGGCTTCAATCAAAAACTCTCCATAGCCCCCAAAAATTCCGAACATGTACTTCGCACTAAATTCATTTGGGAAATTCAATTTATTTTCATGAGTGCTTTTTCGTCGCAACTCCCGAAAAAAGCGACGACAGAGATGAATTGTATACGAAACTGATGAGGACATAGCAAACACAAAACACACTCGTACATCTACTAGATAAAATCAAATGGGAGAAGTCCCCTGTTGTAGCGGGTCTATCGATCGACTAGCGAACTTTTAAAATAGAAGGTTTACTCGGAAAGACTTTAAAAGGATAATATCGAAATTCATACAAATTGCAGCCGAATCGAATCGAACGGAAATGATAACACCAGAAAAAAATCGGAAGTGGAATCTGGTCTTGCATATCTAATAAGGTCATTCGTTTGACGGTTTGTAGTGTGAAGGGTATCTTTTGTGCTGTGTAGATGATGTGTATCTGGGAAATAATGTTGCCTGTTTTGTCGAATTATAGAATGGTATAAGCAGAGAGATTGTATGCGCTCGATCTTTTCAACAACTAATGAACATAAAGTGAATGAAATGGAATTTTTCAATGAACGGACTCGCCAGATGCTATTGTATTCTATGCTAAATAATGCAACATCCAGTATATTCATAATACTAAATAATAAACATAAAATAAATAAAATAAAATAAACATAAAATAAAATAAAGCTAAATCGATTTGAAAATAATCACTTTGCACCAACTCACATTAGTACGCAAACGTTTCAATTAGTACGCAAACGACATCCTGTTGGGCAATTTACAATGAAACTTTGATTTCGTAACAGCTTGATTACAGCTTTTTCTGAGTGAATAAGTCACTTTCTCCTTTAAATGAGGCTTAAAAATTAAGGCCAACAAAAGTGTAGTTGCTTTTTTCATAAGTGGCTATAGAATCCTATAAAAGTTAGTAGGGGCTCTAAAAACGTCAAGTTCCGTAGAAACAGCTAGACAATTTTGGTTTTGAAGATAACGGAGTACCTTGGCATTTACATTGACTGAGGCCTATGCGGAACCTCAATCTTCACATTAAACACTGTTTGAACCCTTTAATTATTCATATTTAAAAAAACAGTTACTAAACAGTAAAACAATGTTATTCACTTTTATATAAAAACTTAGTTCTTCTGCCTAAAAAATAGTAAATTCAAATGTGAGTTTAAAAGACATGCGAATCATCAACTGCGAGAAATTTATCAAAATCAGCTTAGTACTCGAAGTCAAGTAAGCCTTCGCCTTACCATCTTATGGGGCATGTTTTCAAGTCGCATTCTGGTTCTGCTACACAGGTAAATTTTATTTTCTAAGAGCAACTTTTAAGATGCTCTCTAACACATGACATACTTATGTGGGCATTGACTTGATAAACTAGAAGTTGGAGCTATAATTGGTTTAGCCAGGAGTTGATGGTATTTGATGGCATGCCATCAATGGCAGGCCATATGGTATGTCATTTGCTTGGCCATATGCCTGTTCTTGATATTCAAAATGGCTTGCACCGATGCTTATATAGGCGCGTACACCTACAACCAACGAACGGCCAATGACAGTTTGATCGAATCTTGGTCGTTGGCCTTGGCGTTGGTGCTGCCGTCTAGACAGGAACATATTGGGACCAATGGCTTGGAGCCAAGACATTAGATGCTGTTCGGGTTGAGTGTCATTGTACACCTAGTGATTGACAGCGATTAAATTGGTGTTGTAAAGTAGAACGCATTTACGATAGTAGAACGCATTTCGATACCATGCACTATATTCGACAATATACAAAAAAAACAGCCTAGCTCATTATGACAGCCAACTCGACCAACCGTCCACACTACGACAAAGTCCCAAGGCCAATACATCGCCAACGCTTTGATGTTACCGTCGACCGAGCGAACGGCAACCAAGGCCAACGCCAAGGTTGGCTCTTCGTACACACTAAGCGAATCCGAGCCAACGAATGGCTTGGCCGTTGGTCTTGGTCCTATGTGTACGCGGTTTAAGAAAATGTAGCAATTCTAAGTTCACCAGGATTTGGCGATCTTTTTGAGTAATCCAAACAGTATAAGTAATATGGAACGGCGGCCAATTTGCGGAAAAGCCCAATGATGATGCGTAAATTATAAACAATAAAACTAAAAAACCTATTTTTTTTTTAAACTTATTTTTGACGGAGATAGTTTTTCAATTTTTAACGATGAGTAAATATATGAAATTGTCTATTAATGAGCGACGAATACTCCAATCCTCCTGCGTACAACAGCAAATCTTATAATAGTTTCACCTTCATCTGAAATTTCACCCGCTTATCAAAAAAGGGATTTTTCCTACTCGCTGAGTTTTCATCAAAAGCAGAATTCCTTCGCTCTCCACTTCAAATAATTTTTTAAGAGCATTCAACGCTCAGATGAAGCACACGTCTTCACCGGTCAGAGCAATTTTTGAAATTATATGGCATGCCATGAAATTGCCCATGCATTAGATGGCATGCCATAAATTGACAGTCTTTGCCATCGAATATTGCAAGGCAAATGGCTAGCCGAGTCCTGGTGTGAGGCGGGCATCCATTTAACTAGTATGTAATCTAAACCATGGGCTTTTGCAGCTTCACATAACTCCTTAAAAGCCCGTAGTCAAAGGCTTTTTCAACGTTCACAAATATCTTCATCGATTACTCAACATCAGATATCGCTTTTCTGGACTGTGAAAAATCACCTCACCACCCATGTTTTTTAGCGAGTGCAGCTTAACAGAACATATTCTTTTCAGCAGGAAAATTAAGTTTGTATATTTTATATGTTTAATTGGTCAAATTTCGAGAATCAATTTTGATAAAGATGTAATTAAGATTACATTAACGGAATGAAAATCAAAGTTGCAGAAGTCTAATTATTTTTTTAGTAGCTGAACGACATAAATTTTGAAATGAGTAAATACAATCTAATATCTCTTGATATCAGAAAATATTTTATTTCTTCTATTTTCAGGGAAACGTCTTTCCATTATAAGTTTTCACCCAAGACTTGAATATACTTCTCCAATATATTTTATTTATTTGTTCCTGGCGTGTCAGCTCGAAATAAATGTGGAACAAAAACAAAAAGCAACGAAAATTAAATAGGATTCATCCCTCCTAGAACCTCCAACGTCATAGCTAATTCCACTTCATCTTTCTCTCATACAATTCATAATTCTGGCACTATGTTCGCATAATAAATAATGTCCATCAGTCCAAGACTCGAGTGGAAGCAAGATGAAGTAATAGAAAAAACATCCTTGAAATTGATTAATACGTCTCGAAGGAATAGCAACGTGAATCGCGAAAAACCGTTTACTGCGTACATTCACATTCACCTACATAGTGAAACGGAAAATAAGAGACGGAAATCTAATATTAGCGTGACCGTCTTTATAGCAAGTCAAATTCGATATTATTAATGATTTGTGCACGTGGCTGTGAATACAAGTATAGTTACAAATGTAAGCTAACGGATATGGGCAGGCATCGATAATAAGAAGTTTGACATGAGATGACGATGGTTATACCGATGATGATGATGATTTTGCGAATTCGACGCGGAAAAACAATAAAATGTAATACTGTAATGCCAAGAGGAAGTAATGAAAGTTGTGAGCAGGAGCCTCCATGGAAATGGAAATGGATGCGAAGTATAATCAATATCGGTGCAATAAAATCAGCGAATTGAGGTGAAATCCATTTAGTCATGGAAGTAATAATGATTAATGTGAGTGGATTGGCTTTTGAAAGGAATTGAAATGTGAATTGAGCCTGAAGAGGGGGCTCTGAGAGTTCTTGGTATTAATATGTGGAATATATGCATAAGTTTTTTACTAATGTTCGAAGAACATTAGTATTAAAATCGATTCGACCAAAAATTCATATTTTCATATATATATATATATATATATATATATATATATATATATATATATATATATATATATATATATATATATATATATATATTTTGTATGGAGCCGAAAAATTCGATTAGACCTGCCCCCTAGGATGATTCTATGGACAATTCTAAGCAACTTTGCCGAAGGAACCATAGGTCTATCTCGATTTTCGAGTCTCCCACTTTTCACAAAAAGATTTTTTCCCTATAACATCATTTTGATTCAAAATTCGTTTTTTTATTCATCGTTATATTATCTTTTTTATGTGTATATGGGGGGTTTTTGGGGTCGAGAAATTCATTTCTGATCTTTATTTTTACCTATGACTACCGCCAGAGGGCGTTTCATGCATATTTTAACTATTTTTCGTCTATTTTCCGAGAAAAATTACAAGTTTTTCGGTAAAATTGATCTTTATTTAATTTTTTTCAATGAAAATTCAAATTAAAAAATAAGAACATGTGTAAAAAATAAAAAAAATGAATTTAGTGAGAAAAAAAGCGACAAAGTGTTGTTGCTTTCAAGTCAACAACGCATTTATTTAAAAAAAAACATTGGTAAAACATCATTACCGACATATTTTGTGAAAGAGCACAACACAATGACATTTATGAGTGTTCAGTTCATTAGTGTTTGAGCATCATTTCAGTGAAAGTGAATTATAAATTTCCTGCCAGTGATTAATTGTGAAATTCAAAAAGAATTAAAAGGTATGTGTTAAAATTTTGTAATTTAATACACATAGGCATCGATGTTGTTCTCTTGCTTGGTTACTTTTTTCTGAAATATGTAATACATTGTAATGTATTTATATGTATAGCATGTAGGAATAATGTGCGTTGGAATAATGTATTAACTGGTCCTTAGAGGCGAAATGTCGGTTGACATATGAGTAAATGCTGTTGATATACATATATGAGTTAGGCACATATGAGTTATGCCGTAGGAGTATGGATTATGGAGTATGGATTGATTCCAGATCATTTGAAAGAGTTCATGCGAGATCAAAATAATGACAGAAGATTGACGATACCGGAATTCGTGCTAGAAGTTGAAGAGCCAGCACCAACGTCAACAATAATACCAACAAGCGTTGAACAGAGCCATTCAGCATATGAACCAAGTACTGATATAGATCAGCCAAGTTCAAATCCACAAGATATTCCGCCAATGATACGAGGACCGTATACTCCCAGATACGATGCTTCGAACTTCGCTGCGATGTGTGATCGATTTGGTGTGTCTGATAGAATAGCAGCAGCACTCGCAACATCTCTTATGCAAGACATTGACGTAAAAGATGCACATGGCAATCCTATCATCATGGATAAAAATAAAGTGCGTCGAGAAAAGGCCAAATGCAGAGAAGAACTGCTTCGTAAGCAGTATGATGCATCCAATTTGATAGCATTTTCATTCGACGGCCGAAAAAATGATGCTTTAACAATGGAAAAAATCGATGAGAAGTTGCATGCAAGGATGGTGAAAGAACCACATCTAGTTGTTTTGAAGGAATCAAATTCTCAATTGATAGGCTACACAAAAGTCGAAAATGAAGATGCTGAACACAAATTGATGACATTTAATGCATTCTTCGTCGAAAAAGAAATTGCTCTCGATGCATTAATCGGCATATGCTGTGATGGTGAGCCAACAAATACTGGCGTAAGAAATGGGATTTTGCGTCGATTTGAATTGCATTTGAATAGACCGCTGCATTGGTTTGTGTGCATGCTGCACTTTAACGAGCTGCCATTTCGTCATTTGTTTGACACTTTGGAAAGATCATCGACCACTGGACCACGAACAACAACTGGAACGTTGGGCAAACAAATTGAAACTTGTGAAAATCTTCCGGTATGTATCATTTGTCATTTTTCTCATCGATTTTTTCCAGTATTAAATGGTAAAATTTAATTCATCTCATTTCTTTTTTTTCAGCTTGTAGATGAATTCGAGATAATCGTGCTAGAGAACATGCCACCTGATTTAGATCCATTTGAATTATCCACCGATTCAAAGTACTTATACAAAATGGCCAATGCAATTTCGAATGGTGTTGTTCCTGCGGATTTATCTCACAATAAACCAGGACCAATAGCACATTCACGTTGGCTCACCAAGGCGAATAGATTGTTGCGGTTGTATGTGTCAACTGAAAATCTATCAAGGAATTTGAAAATTTTGGCAACATACATAATGAAAGTGTATGTGCCGATGTACTTCAACATCAAGTACTATAATTCGGTGGTCTTCGGTAGTGTATTATTTTACAAATTCATTCGTTGGACACAATATTTGGATACAAATCTACGCGGAGTTGTGAATAATGTCATTAAAAACAATTCATATTACGCACATTCCGAAAATATTTTGTTAGCGATGTTATTTGATGATAAAAAAGAGACACGAAAAATCGCAATCAAGAAAATTTTACACTACCGAAGAAATCTGTACGACCCGGCACATCTTAGAGTTTATCAAAAACCTTTGATAAACTTCAATTGTACAGATTATACGAATATGATTGATTTAAATAGAGATGATGTCTTATTCGAACCACCGTTTACGTATAGCATTCCGTATGATCATTTGGAACAATATTTAGAATGCGATGATCCACCATTGCCTGATCCAAGAATTCCGGTACACATACAAGCAACGGAAAGACATGTTCAATTGCTGGCTAGCGTTTCTAAACGTGTTTTAGAAAAGAGTCGACACAGTGTTATGGCAGTTACATCAGAAAGCCGTGCAAAATACCCCCGACTTGAAAGCAAAAAAGACTTTCAAAAATAAGTTATTTCGCTTTTCTTCCACTAAATTCATTTTTTTTTTATTTTTTACACATGTTCTTATTTTTTAAGTTGAATTTTTGTTGAAAAAAATAAAATAAAGATCAATTTTACCGAAAAACTTGTAATTTTTCTCGGAAAATAGACGAAAAATAGTTAAAATATGCATGAAACGCCCTCTGGCGGTAGTTATAGGTAAAAATAAAGATCAGAAATGAATTTCTCGACCCCAAAAACCCCCCATATACACATAAAAAAGATAATATAACGATGAATAAAAAAACGAATTTTGAATCAAAATGATGTTTTAGGGAAAAAAATCTTTTTTTGAAAAGTGGGAGACTCGAAAATCGAGATAGACCTATGGTTCCTTCGGCAAAGTTGCTTAGAATTGTCCATATAATCATCTTAGGGGGCAGGTCTAATCGACACAAAATTTGGCCCGCCCTAATATATATATATATATATATATATATATATATATATATATATATATATATATATATATATATATATATATATATATCATCAAAAGAACGCGCCATCCGATTGAGCTGAAACTATCAGAATACGTTGGTATATATGCAGAATAGGTCCAAGTCTCACTAAACGTCAATTATTTTGAACCCTTTGGCGCCGGCGGCCATTTTAATGATATTTTTAATATACCTATTATTCCATACGCAAATAAAGTTGACGAAATAAATTTCGGACGTGCTTTAAACGCAAATCGGATAACGTTTTGGAATTTTTTAACCCCATGTGTGCGCTGCGTGCCTAAAAAGAGAACGGGAAAATTTGAAAATATTTAAATTGCGATAACTTTTGACAGATCGATTCAATCATTACGAAATTTTTAGAACATATTAGTATTACTTAGTTGTAAGTTTGTGTTGCTTTTGATGAGCATGTTAGCGACCCTGCAGCTAGGGCAGGCACTGAAAGTGAAAACCTCCTAATCATCGACTCTCCTCAATAAATGCCGCTTCTTCAAAAAAAGCCATTTATATATAAATCTTATGCTTTGTTTACATGGCCAAAGCAACAAATTTGATATGTTATAGCGGGCACGCCTGGTAACCCTTGCCCAATTTAACTATATTTCAAGCATCAAAAACTTCTGTTCATGGAAACTCACGATTCAATAAGCAGAATTAATATAAATTTACAGAATGTATTGGTCTTAAATAGGATCAAGTCTGATAGAAATGATTTTCAAATGCGGGCGATTCTGTGCTAGTGGTGCCATCTTGAAATATCACTAAAATAGATAACTGCTTTTAGCCCCATAAATTCTGATTCAATCGTTTGATTTTAACGAAATTAACACAGTAGCTGGACCTTTTTTTAAACCACGTTTGGTAGAAATTTGGTTGAAAAATTCGGTTGGAACTGCTAGCTATGATAATTTTTGTGCCTTAAATTTTGAAAATTCGTTGAGGAAAATAAAGCTCTTTGCCTTATAGCTTCCAGTACAGTCATGGTATCATAACGAAATTCATATGGCAAATTTAAATCATTGTAGGCAATATTCAGTAGAAATCTAGTTTGAAAAACAATGATATGGTTGCTATGATTGTTTTTGTATGATTTGACATAGCTTTAGTAAGCGATTTTATCATAAAATTTTCAAATCGTAGTGATCTTGTAGTGAAAATACACACAAAATACTAAGTTCTAGAAAGTTTGAAAGCCTTTGCGAATGGTAACCCTAAATTTCTTTGCATCCCTATAACTTGCAATGCATTGATCGGATCAATACGAAATTCGCAGAGCTGGTTGACTTCAACGTGTGGCAGATGTGACTTAATTTTGGCTTCGGTGCTAACAAAGGACTGCTAGCACGATGCGTTTTTTGTTATCTTCGTACCAATAAATGCTTGCATTAAGTATTCACATCGCGAATATACAATATATAACAATGTATATGACAATACATGCAATATATAATATATAATACAATAATAACAATATAACAACAATATATAAGACAATATCTAACAATACACTCAAAATCTGCTCAAATCCTCTACTGTTCTTCGAACATTAGTACTTCTAGCGGTTCTGATGCGCTCAGGTTTTTTATTGTTAGTGCCACATTGGTATATTAGTTGTAAACTTTTCATTTTTGAAATTTCACTCGCAGAAAACATGGTATTTTAATATATGCGCTCGTATATGTTTTAACACTGATATTTGATAATTTCAAAATACTATGGTGATTCCAAAAACAAACTTGAATGTATCAAATATTTCAAATTTCTTTAAAAAGTTATATTTTTGATAACAGGATAGCGCCCACAAGAAATGAGAGACTCTACCTACAGCAACTTGGATCAAATCGACATCTACTCAATCCAAAACAAGTACCTACTAGGTCTCCAGCACAGTTCGAATAAAAAAACATATCTAGAAAGATTATTTCTTTAAGAAAGAGTTATTTGCTCAGATATCCATATAATGGTAACAGCTCGAAAGCGACAGTTGATATAGCTGCGGAGCCTTCAAATGCGGAAAAGAAAAATGCTTCACCTAACCTTGAAGATTATAGTAAGGCGTCGAAGGGCCCAGTCATCTCGAATTGGTAACGAAAAATAAACTTCAAAGTATAACGAGCAGCAAGCATTAACTAGTAAAAATTACTATGGCTTACTGGCTGATAAACTCGAAAACGGCACCGTAATCTTCCAGTCACAAAAACGAACCACCACAAATATTTCTGAGGGAGTTAACGAGCAGCCGCCTGGCTAACTTAATTTAATTAGCGGAATAAAATAACTTCCACGTGAATCTTTTGAAATGTGGAAGTGACTTTGAACTGTCTTTGAATCTGGCTTCGCTCAGAATAAATTTCCAAGAAAGTAACTAAGGAGTTTAATGTTTAACATTGTCAGTATTGCACCTTACAGGTGATAAGTAGTAAAACATTGTGAGCGAAAATCAAAGGTATTGAGCTTTACATTGATGTTGATGAGATAAAAATGGTAATGAATGATTTTGCGTTCAGTAATTCTTGGAAAATCTCATTCGGTTGGAGGCATTCGAAAAGGTCGAAAAACCTACTATCAGGGAATTTCCACTGATAGCTTCCAAAAGAAGTTGACCCAGAAGCAAAGAAGACAAAGCCACTACGTTTGCAGTTCATTTGAAACAAGCCCTCATACCTCTCAATACAATAGCACAGCATATACTTTCTGTTTATGATACATAGCCCATTAAATTATCGGCTAATTATGCTTGAAACCTAAAATGAAGAAACTTGCTTCAGAAATTGAGGAAAAAAACGCCATGACTAAGCAGCTGCCACTGACTGGGTACACTTTGCTTTCATGCCTATCTCCAGAATCCAATGTTTCCCAAACTCATACAAAAATTTCTTTATTTTAATAGTCCTGAAACCAGGTAACGAACCGTCTCAAGCAAAATCATATACATCTATTAGTCGGTTACCTAGTGTTCTGAATATACTGGGGAAGAACCCAGATTCCAGATTCGAAAGCACTGGAGACAACAATTTAAATTCCAAAGACAACATAGTTCTATTCAGCAACTTCCTAGAATTGTGTCAGACATCGAAACAGAATTCCAACATAAGAAGTACTGTACAGCAGTTTTTCAAGATGTAAATCAAATTTTTGATGAAGTCTGCTACTAAGGGTTGTTCTACAAAATTAAGTATATGCTTCCAAAATGCTTTCATGGGGTTATTTCATCTTACCTAACTGATCAAACACACCAAGTTCAATATAAAAGCTTCACAGCCGGAAAACGTCATGTGCTAAGCTGGAGGTCCACAAGAAAGTATCTTCGGACCTGTGCTTTATACAATATTCGCTTGTGGTCTTTCAATATACATATATGAAAAATGACGTAACAGGCACATCAGCTTTCACAGATGCTATCGCTATTTTACGCACCAGCTTTGATTCAGATATGGCATCCTGAATCTTTCAAGCTAAGATCTCTCCTATTAAAGAATAACTTATAAAGTGGAAAATCAGCATGAAAGAATTTTTATGCGTCCACATTATATTCACTCCGTCACATCAACCCATATCCGACCAAAAAATATTCTTTCATTTTTCAATCATATGACTCCATTTTTGCTGGCTTATCCTTCCTCCTTTGAACAATTTTACTTTCATCTCATAGATACATCCATTCAACCTTACAGCTTAAAAGCATTCACGCATCACAAATCTTTCCCAAAACAGAACTACACGAACCAAATGTGAATGTGGTTTGATAGCTTAGTCCTTCAGAAGATAAAAGCGAATTGTCAATTAACTGATCTTCTTCCATTATCCTTATCTAGAATATCTTAAAATACCTTAAAAGTAAAAGCTCAGTGCAAGAATAAGCAAGCTTGGAAAACGTAGAAGAATACAAGAAGCTACAGCTAAACTGCAATGAAATCTGATGAATGAATTCATAAAAAGGACTGAATTAATGCTTATCATTTTCTTACTCTTCAGAACAAAAAAAAATTTCGAATGATTTTACCCGTTTTTATTATACGTCCGTTGGTTTTATGACGACGATGCTTTTTCTTTCATTTTCCTCCTTCAGGGAATTCAAGCTGGTTTTCTTGTGGAACTGATGGGATTGGTATGGCGTAGATTAAATGGTAAGGAAGTGATCTGGTGAAGAATGGACTTAAAATGGTTTTATCTTTACGATTTATTTTTATTTACTCTATTTCGTTATTTCATATAGAATATTTTTTGAAACAATATTTTGAAAAAATGATAGCACTGAAGTCAATTGAGGTCAGATACTGTGTGAACAATCGAGAGCTGAATACATCGATGCTGCTTCCGAACCATTTTTTCCGGTGTTGACAGGATTTTACTAAAAAAATGTCTTCACTTCTAAATTACACAATTTTGAAGAAAATAGACTGATAAACATTTCATCTATAACATAAACATTTCATCTATAACATTTCACCTAACTTTCTCCCTTCAACAACAAAATTATCGCATAGTTACATCAAACCACAATTTAGTTTTTATTAGTACATTAAACCCATTTCAACTAACTACAGGGCTAAAAATAATGATATTCACTTGACATTTTTATTGCATTCTATTTAACTCCCTATTCACCACCCTCGACTAAGCCCATCTACCCGAGGGTTCTCCATCGATTCGTGCTTTGACTTAGTTTTATTTTTCTTTACAGCATACATACTCCGTATTGGAAATTCTGGTAATTTGCATGAAAATTACATTTAATTACACGCACGTATGACCACCACGGAAACACTTGACACCACCAGAAAGTGTAAGGCCTCCGATAATACCAGTCATTGGCAGTCTGTCTGTCAGTTTATCGTTTGTTTTGGAACGAGAACGTATGCACGTAACTTTTGTATTTAGATTGTTCTGTTGGCGAAATTCATGCACCCATATGACGAGTGATGATGACAAAAGGACAATAATAGCCCTTTCGAATGTACGTGATGCTTCCTACTGCTACTGATTTTGAAATGCTTCAACGTCGACTTACTCGACTGAGCAAGGGTTAGATGGTTGTTGCGTGTTGAGTTCGTTTTGTTTGTTTGTTTCGATGATTGAGATATTGAGATTTATGTAGATTTTGTAAAAGGATGACAGCACCTATGACAGCTGGCTCAGTTGAGTGAGTTAGAATGCAAGGAAGAAATAGTAGTGAGAGGTTACAATTAAATTATGCAAAAGAATCTGTCAAGCGAGGAAATTAAGCTGTAACTGTAGGAGATTGGAGAGATTTGGAAGCAGATTGATGATAACGATAGTATGTGATGAGGATTGTATTGCTAATGCATTTTAACAATGGATTTTATTACTGATGAAGAAGGTTTTTAGATGTTTGACTAATGTTTGACAATTATTTTCAAGAGTGCTTCACTAATCAGCGCATACTTTTGACCTCAGACCCAAATGAAAGAACTGTATTGAACATTAATGGAAGTGTTTTACTGCCATAGAATCGCGCTTTTAACCCTAGAAATAAGAAGCCTACATGGCGTAGTCCAGTGGGTATTGTAATCTTGTAGTCTAAAGCTTCTAATAAGTGAAGTCTCTGTTTTGAATCCAGATTCTGACGAGGGAGTTCAACTAACTCTGAATAGGTACCTGAGTTAAATCAGGAGTAAAGCGAGTTTTGAAACTAATTACAGCACACTCGTATACTATGAATGTAGATTTGCGCATGACGCTCTGTACAAGCTTCATCCACGATTTCGGGAATTAAATAAAAGATTTATTGCTGTCTTGGGAAAAAGAAAAGTCTCAGAATAATTTCAGATATCTGAAGGAATTTGAAAGAAATTTTCAGAAATCGTACAAAATATTAAAGAGCTTGGAAAAATGTATAAATTTCATGGACAAAAATAGCAAAAAATTATGGTGAGCTCAGAATATCCAGGATATAAACGTTCTGCCCCTGACCATACCATTTTACTCGGGAGGAACCGGGTCCGCGCGATATGCCCGAATGGTTGGAAATAGAGCAAAAGCGGCGGGGGTAAAGTATCGGAACCTGTAACTTATTAAGTTAGGGCCACTAGTTCAACTCCTGATTACGAGTCAGAGTCGTCATATTTTCTTTTGATATACAATTAAACCACTGGTCTGACTCGTGATATTTAGGTTTGCCCCAAAATTCTCTCTTCTTGTCAAAAAAAATGGCGGGGGCTAGCATTCCTAAGCCGCATATGAGTTTGAAAAGTGTAAGCAAAGCTTAAAGCTTCAACAAAATTATATTTTTCAACAACAAAAAAATACAGGTAAGCCTTCATATATTACTTGGGTTTTGCGGCACCCATCAAATCAAAAAGATACTTATAGAGGTAACAAAAATTGCACTGTTCATATAATAAATTCGGGGATGAAAATCAAAAAATATCCACGACTTAATTCACCTCTGATGTAAGTCAGCTGCCTACTTTGAATTTAGTTAGCTTAAAGCCCGTTGTGCTATCATAGCTGACCGTTCGTCACTAGATTTTAACCATGTACTTCACAAACCAGCAGCACTCTTCACTACATCAGCTTCAAAATAAAAACAAAAATTCCCAAAAAAAAAAGAAAACATGAAAATTTAAGAATTTAATAATTTTTTTAAATTAGGCTAACTACAGCAACTTTTTAAGAAGGAAACATTCGGGGCTTAAGTTAGTTAATTAAGTCTTAAAAGATACCATGCACTAAAAAAAATGTGTTTTTGTACATAGATATCGGACAATTAAATCAAGAGTCTAGTGAAAATTCAAAGATTTCAGGAAGTATAGTATAAAATATAGTATAAAAAGTTCAGGTATCTGGAAGAAATGTTGATATACTATTATATACAAAAAAATATTAGAATGTAAAGATAATTTCCGAGGCCAGCAGAAATTGATGGATTTCAAGGGAAAAGCATTTATAAGGTCCCGAAAAATTAAAGAAACGACGAAAAATTCCAGTGCTCTAATGAAGAATATCTAAAAGTTTTTAGAAGCTGGAAAAAAAAAGTTAAATATATCAAAATAAAAGAAATCGTTGCCGGCTTTTAGGTGTAAAACGGACTTTAAGACAATTATAGATGTCTAGGGAAAAATAATGAAGAATGTTAAAATTAGAGGCTTAGTTAAACCAAACAATCATAAGAAATTCAAAAATTGATAATATATCAGGGTAAAAATTGTAAAAATTTAGCTATATTGCCGCGTAGGATGTGCCAAAATTCTTAGAAAAGTTTTTTGATGCCAAAATGTATCAACAAATCTAGAGAAAACTGTAGAAACTAAGGAGAAATTTCAGCTAGAAAGTAATAATGCTCTATGAGTCTGGGAGAAGGACCCGAACCTAAGAATTTGATTTCAACAGCTGTATCCAGGATAAACTCTAAATATCAGTAGTCTATGAGAAGTTTTATGAATCTATATAAAACTGAAAGTGCTCTTGCGAGTTTCCGAAGCCAATATGAAAAATGTATACGCCCAAATGCCCTTACCCGCGATATTTCCTCCAAGCACAAACCTTACTTTCTATCTACTCCTAAAACTCCTTCTTTCATAGATACTGACCTTCAGCCTCCTACATCTATACATGACCACTTCTCTAGAGGTCCATCTTTTGTTACTTCTAACTGTTCCAAAATGCTGACATTGCTTGTTTCTAGTATTTCCTCTCCTCTAAAAGCTTGCAATAGCGCGGCCAATTTATGTCCGTTGAGAAACCATAACAAGGCGACTGCAAACGTTGCACCAACAGCGGCAACGGGAAATTCCATATCAAATAATAACTTGACGACGTCTACATCTCCTCAAAGAGTAGACCACCCTGTTAGGAATTTTTCCTAACAAAACACACTAAAACCTCAAACTGTTTTACCACAATTGTGGTGGTATGAGAGGTAAATTATCTAAACTTTATCTCGACGCCAAATCGTGCCATTTTAATTTACTTGCCTTCACCGAAACTTGGCTTAATGATTCACATACAAACGAAGAAATTCTCGACAGCAGCTGGACTATTTACAGAGATGATCGCGACTACTGCTCTACAGGTCAGACGCGAGGAGGTGGTGTCTTAATTGCTGTGAGTAATACACTTCCAAGCAAACGCATCGATACCACACCAAACGTAATGTTCCAGCACTTAATTGTTCAAATCTCTTTCAATAATACGTCGATTTACATTGGTGTAGTTTATATTCCACCCAGATCCGACGAATCAGTATACAACCATCTATGTGAATCAGTATCTTCCTTCGTATCATCTCTTAACGAAAAAGACAAAGTCATATTTTTGGGAGATTTCAATTGGCGCAATCTATATTTTATTCCTGATGAAATTGATACTTACCTTCTCCCTGTAAACCTGTCAGATTCCAACGACCTCAACCTGACGAGTACCTTCTATGGCAACGATTTGCAGCAAGTTTGTCCGACTCCTAACCAAAATGGTAATTGGTTGGATCTAGTGTTCACTAACGCTTATGACGAAGTAGTGGTAAGTCCAACTAGTGACGCAGAGCATCTTTTTACAAATAGTTTCAACCACACTGCACTATCAGTTGAACTTCCCATTTCTGATTCTATTTACTTAAGAGCGTACAATAATTCAATTGTATATGACTTTCTTAATGCTAATTATGAAAGCATTCACCATCACCTTGACGCTATAGATTGGACGAATACTCTTTCAACGTTAGATCTTGAGGAAGCCATTTCCACTTTTTATAACAAAATCTTTGACGCCGTTGAAAGATATGTACCTAAGATAAAAAAAAAAGAAAAAGTTGTCTGAGCCATGACTTGATAGGGACCTAAGGCATTTGCGAAATCGTAGGAACAAACTTTATAAGCGGATTAAAAATAATATCGACGTTAGTTCTGCTATTCAGGATGAATATAATGAAGTTGCTAAGCAGTTTTCAGCAAAGTCTCACGAGGCTTATGTCAATTACATTAAGACAACGGGCGAAAATATAATCCGCGACCCGAAAAAATTTTACGATTTTGTAAATGTGAAGCGAAAAACCACTGGATATCCCCCGTCGATGTTCTTTAATGATATCACTTCTTCCTCTCCTAATGAGATTTGTGATTTATTCGCAGATAGTTTCCAGAATATTTTAATACACCAGACCCATCAAACTCACACCTGTCTTTCTCTCATCCTACTCCTACAGATTTTGTCGGCTAATTTGAAATTACACGTGACGAAATACGTAAAGCTATTTCGGAACTCGACTGCAACAAAGGCCCTGGGCCCGATCATCTTCCTCCAACTTTCTTGCGCAAGTGTTTAGAGCAGTTTATAACTCCCTTTCATATTTTTTTCAACAGATCACTTTCGTCTGGAGTTTTCCCATCTTGCTGGAAACTTTCATATGTCACACCCATATTCAAAAATGGTGATAGACGCTGTATCGGAAATTATAGGGGCATTGCCATCTTATCTTCAATTCCGAAACTTTTTGAAAAGATTGTGTACGATAAACTTTCTCCACTTGTTGACTCCCGTCTGAACGAGCAACAACATGGTTTTCGAAAAGGTCGCTCAACTACCACGAATTTGACAGGCCTAATCTCAGACGTGCTGTATAAAATGGAGAAAGGATGCCAAATTGACGCAGTCTATACAGACTTTAGTAAAGCTTTTGACAGAGTTGATCACCCTACCTTAATTCTAAAACTCCAGAAATTCGGATTTGCCGGATCTTTGCTTAGCTGGCTGACTTCCTACTTTCGAAATCGAACACAACTGGTAAAATTTCAACGACTCTTATCGAAAAATATCTCTGCTAGCTCTGGTGTACCACAAGGTAGCCATCTTGGCCCGCTTCTTTTTAATATATTCATTTCTGACCTATCTGACGTCCTAGCAAATATACCTCATTTACTTTATGCCGACGATCTCAAAGTCTATCACATCATTAAATCTAAATCCGATGCACTCTTTCTCCAATCTAAACTTGATTCACTTGATCATTAGTGCAATGAAAACAAGCTCTCTCTCAACATTGCTAAGTGCCAAGTTATAAGTTTTTCCCGAAAACACACCGTTTCACACAATACGTACTTCCTCGGCAATAATTTGTTAACTCGAGTTGAAAACGTTGTTGACCTTGGTGTTATCTTGAATGAGAGACTCCGCTTCACCTTGCATTATGATAAAATGCTTTCCCGTGCAAACAAACAGTTAGGCTTCATCAAAAGGCGTGCGAAGGAATTTCGTAACCTGTGGGTCACAAGATCCTTATACATCTCACTTGTACGCCCCATTCTCGAATATGCTTCCATTTGCTGGAATCCGGCTTTTGAGACCCACAGTAACAGACTCGAGTCCATACAAAAGCAATTCTTACTTTTCGCATTGAGAGATCTATACAACCCTTACGATTTTAGCGCCCTTCCTCCTTATGAGTTTCGACTGGGTCACCTAAACTTATTGCCACTTGCATCCAGAAGAAAGATGATTTCGGCCTGCTTCACATTTGACGTCATTAGAGGCGTTATCAGAGTTGAGTTCCTCAATCATAAAATGGTGTTAAATAACCCTGCAAGGAGCACCAGGTCCTCTAGTTTTCTTAAGGAATATCCACATTCCACTACTTACGCAGCTAATGAGCCGATTAATAGATGCTGCAGGATATTCAATAGCATAAGTAATCTGTATTCCCCAACGGTCTCAAAATTATCCTTCAAATCTTCCCTTTTCCAAGCCATCCGCAACTCCTTATGTTAAGCTATTTGTCAATGTTTTATATATTCGTTATTTATTTATTATTACTGATTTATTTGTTAATTATTTGATTTATTTATTTTTTTTTTTCGTATTACTTTTATATACTCATATTAAGTTTTCGATTTTCTATTTTGCTTTGTATTGTTTATGTAACTTGTACCTTGCTTGGTTAATGAATAAAATAAAATAAATATTGTTCGAGGTCTTAGAAAAATGCGAAGAGTTTTGAATAACCTCTAAAAGCCTACGCGTAGAAGACACTACGAAAAAAGCCAAGGAGTCAATAAGAGTTCAATTTATCGAAATTAAATTCAGGAGTCTAGGAATATATTTGAAGAAAAAATCAGAAATTCATAATTCAAAGCATTTAAACAGACTTAGCATCCGTAGTTCATGAAAAATCATTTAGTTCTAACGCTTAAACAATAGGTACATATTTTTCGGAAGTTCTTATATCTGTGGAGGATATGCTAATGCCAAGAAGAAAGTCTATGAGACTTCCAGAAAGCTTTATAGCCTCTATTAAAAATATTATGGGAAACAAGCATTTAAGAAATATTAAAATTTAAAGAGAGAAATGATTTTTGATTAATTATTCCGGAAATCCGAAGAAAAATCTTAGATGTAAGATAACATTTCTGTGATTTGAACATGACCATGAGAGTCGAACATAAAGTCAAATCAGTTAATAAAATGGAATAAAAATTCTGGTAAAAATGCCAGTGTCTTAGGAAAACCCGAAGAGCGTTTAAGAAAAAGTTCAAGGACCAAAAAAGTTTAACATTATTTGAATATGTCCATAAATTTGCGAAGAAATGCCAAAGTAGGTTGCATTCCGGAGTCGCTGTAAATAATTAATCGATACTAAACTGAATAATGAATTTGAAAATTTAAACTCAAAATTAATAAATTTGGGGAGCCTATGGATTTTTGCGAGAAATTCCAAGGAGGTAAGCAAACATCGAATCATTTTCAAATTAATTCAGTTTTAATAAATGAAGAAATCTAGGACTCAACGTCAACATAAAAAATGCAAAGAATTTAAGAAAACTTGCATCATTTTAAGGGAACTTTCATAATTTTAATCCGAATTCTTGCAGTTTAAGAAAAATTCAAAGTCTATAAGTCAGAAAAATGCAAAGGCTTTAATCAGTGAAAGATTTGAGAACACAAAAGAATTTTGAAGTTTAAAAAATTCAGAATCTAGGAAATGTACCAGGAGTCCTGTGATGAAATCTAAGTGCAAATGGTTAAAAGAAAAAAAAATTACAATCAGTATTAGAAAATGTTATGGTATAAAAGCTTATTCGAAAAAATCGAAAATGATTTGTGGGAAATTAAATAAAAATATCTATTTTTATATCCATCGATATAAAAATCAAACGAAGCAAAAAAATTTGTTTTGAGTCTCAAATTAGATATTGAATTTTTGAATTTTTTTATAGTAAAGTACAAGAGCAAAATAAAAAAAAACCTACAACCAATTTCAAATTCTCAAAATGCTAAAACATTTTCCATAAAAAAATCCAAGAGTCTTAGAAATAGTTAATCAGTCTAGAAATACTTTACTAAATTTCATTTTAAAAACAAATTTCTTAGATCCCTAAAATTGTCTTTCAAGTATAATGAAACCCAAAAGCAACGAATTAATAATTGTAACTAGAAAATACTGAAAATCAATGAAAACTGACAAATGAATTACTTAGACAACATGTTTGAAACTTTAAAGAAGAACCTGAGAAGTTTCGTACAACTTTAAAAAGTTCGGGGACATTTAAGGGTTTTCTTTTTAAAAAAAAAACTGAAGCAGCCTAGCGAGCTACCATGAAATAAAAAATTGGATTAGTTTCGAAAAAAGCAGATTTTGGGCAAGAAGCATTTTCTTTATGAATGTTTTTGAAATATCGAAATATTTCCTCTATTGATTCTTCAAATTCAGAAATACTTTTAATTCTAGAAATCTGTAGAAAGTCAAAATTTTAGCAACATATTCAGCATATTAGCGAAAATTTGAATATATCAGAAAAATTCACATAGTCTAAAATAAATTTCAATGGTGTTGACAAACATTTAGAAATCTGATAAAAGTCGTGACCCCAGAAATAGTTTAAGAAATTCAAGAAAAATTTTGAAGTCAAGGGCCAATTGCAGAATGCTAATAAAAATTTTAATTGAAAAAAGTATACAATTTGCGCCTTAAATAGTTGTTTTGTCTCTAAAATACGGTTAGTACATGTTTTTTTTCATTTAAAAAAAAAGAGTAAGTAATTATTTTTTTTTTTGAGCGGGACATAGCTTTTTCTACCAAAAAAAAAATACTATTTCATTTGGTCCGTTAGTTCAATTTTTTTGCATGAATTCGTTTGTTTATAATTCTGTCTATCTTCTTCCATCTACAGAAACATTCCAGTATCGAGAAATTCTCTAAGCCAAATACTCTAAAAAAAACCTGTACAATTAGCTTTCTATGTATTCCTACATACAAAAGTAATTCGTGCATTTGGGAAAATCTCAACAAGCAACTGTCAGACAAGGTCTGTATGCAATTAATTTCACGAGAAATTGGTAGGTACCCTATCATGTAGAAGAACACTTTGACTGTGAAGAACTGATTGCCGGTAAAACCGCTCATTCTTCAAGGAAGTGAAATGTAGCAATTGCAAACGGAAACCTTAACGTGTCTATATGGAATATATGTGAGAGTGGATATTTTCAAGGTTTCAAATTTTCAGGTGATATGTACTGCATGTAAGTATCAAGTAGCAGAAGAACGAGACGAAAAAGAAGAAGAAGAAGAGAAAAGTTAATTGGATTTTTTGGATGAACGGGAATTGGTGTTGAACAAGTTTATTTGGAAAGATACGTTTGAAAGTGATGAGTTTTAAGGAAAGAGGTTTTTTCATTAGCTGTAAAAGTTTTCAAGGACATATTTGCTGGTACGAATTATTTACGTTTTTGAATGCTTCTGAGAGGAAGATCTTTTGGATCCAAACTGGAGTGATTATCAATATTGAAATAGTGAAAACAGTAAGTTGGAAATTGATCGAATGTCAAACAAAACTTGTGAAGGACAATTATAGTGGACTGAATTCCGTAGAACAGAATGAATTTGATGGATGCAAGTAGTGCTAGATTAGTCAGATTCGTAAACGAGAGAAAGCGGTTGATGGATCAAGACAGTTGATGGTAGTGTATCTTGAAAAAATGCAAAAATTTACAGAAATAAGTGTATAATGAGGAACGGTAAATCAATACGCTTCGAACTAAGAAGTTTAGGAAGCGCATTGACAGTGTCCAGCGCAGGGGTGCCCTGCAAATCGTGAACAGCTACCGCACGATCTCAAAAGAGTAATTCTGATGAGTCTGACGGAACGAGACCGCAATGAAGGGTACCTCTCTCGCTCGGAGCTGAACAGAACTGAGAACCTTACCCTCTGACTTTACAAACAACGTTGGAGTGAAAGCGCTAAAAGACGCTGGATGGCTAAGTTAATTGGTATCATTGAGCCTTGTCTTAACCGGAGTATACTTCTAACTTTGTCAATTCTTGACAGGGCACGATTACTTCAAGAAATACCTGAACAGAATGGGTAAGGTGAACACACCATACAGCCGGTACAATGTGACTGAGCTCGATGATGCTCAGCACACATTCTTTATGTGCAGTCGCTTCGTAAGTCCATTAAGTCCACGCTCGTCCTGGCAACGCCTGAGACGATCGTGAATGAAATGCTATGAAACAAAGAGAACTGTCACATAGTTGAACCAACGATGAGAGAGTGCTGCACATAAAGCGGAAGGAGGGTTCCCTTACCAACCCACGAGCTGTGCTAGTTTCTGAAGTCAGTGGTTGGGTCGAAGCAGGTCCCGACTCGGACCTTCGTGGGCTTGTAGATGGGTCTTTTTTAAGTGAATCAAACGTCACATACCCCGTGGTGATAAGTCACCCGCAAATCTGATTAGCAGATCAGCAGATTGGTCACCCACAATAGAAAATAAAAAAATCAGTACACACCTAAATGCCTTGCAAAAGTCTGTGTACCAAGTCGAATAAAAAATGCAAATACTTAGTTTACAGACTCTTCAAGCTATGCAGCTCTGTGGGCTGCAGACGCTCGAAGGGATCGAGTGAATCGACGGAGTTTGGATGATGGATATTTTTAAATGCGAAACCGGGGCATCAAACGACTCAATCAGAAAGCACTTGAAGATACATGAAATTGAAGCACTTGAAGATACTCTACGAAGTCTGGCCACAGTTCTGCCAGTAGGTGGAGACTTCAGTGCGAGAGCTTTGGAGCGGAGAATGCCAACTGAGAACACCCGGGAAAAACTAGCTGTGGAAATAGTGGCTAGATTTAATTTGATTGTGCTAAATAAGAGCTCAACGCCTACGTATCGCACATCGGGGCTCGGTGAGTTTATAACTGACATTGTAAGTGCTGACGAGAAACTGGAGTGTGATGAAAGAGTACTCTGGAAATTAATCAAAACTAAATCAATATCTGGCTATCTAGTCGAAAAATTCTTTGCTGGAATATATCGACGCCACGAAGAGATGACTTCCTGGGAAGTAATAAGCTTACTGAAACGAAAAGATAGCGAAATTGAGACGAAGAGTTCTAGAGTACAGACATACTGTAGAGCAAAAGCATCCCAAACTGCCGCAGAATACAACAGGATAAAAAAAACTCAAGCGCATCTGAACCGCTGGAAATACTAATGTTCGATGAACAATAGCAGAATTGTGCAGATTTTGAGTGCTCCAACCTGTTTCGAGTGCAACACCACTTTGGTCTTAACAATGCATTTAAACTCATAGGCTGGAAAGGATCTCAGAACTACCACTTGCATGAATTTCAAAATTTAGGAAAGCCAAACACTGCAAAACTTTGAAAGCAGCATAACATAAACAAGGAAAATGCTTAGTGCTTGCAACACTTTACCAGCACTGCAACTAAAAGAGTCCCACAATTGTCTCACGTCAAAATCAAATAACTCGATCGATCCTGTTTTTATCCGATGATTTCGTCAAAAGTTGCAGGGATAGGAAGATGTTTGTGATCAAAAAACAAAAAGTGTTTGGAACCGAAAAGTTTCAAGAACTAAGAAAATTTAAATTTTGTATGTAGAATTTGCAGGTGATATGTACTGCATGTAAGTATCAAGCAGCAGAAGAACGAGAAGAAGAAGAAGAACCTCACAGTATAAAGTAGTGGTAGCTTATTATCATTGTAAATATTCGCAATATGAGTATTTGATGTAAGCATTTATTGATACGAACTTAGCAAAAATCGGGAATTTAGGATGAATTAACAAAATGGGGAATTTTAGGACGAAATACTGCATCAAGGAAATTTATAATGAATTTTCTTTAAGTGTCCCCGCTTCAGAAAAGAACGAGAAGCGCTTTTCTCTGTAATCGGCCTTGCAACATCGGAACTAATTCTCGAGGCGACGCTTTATTCAGAAGACACTTGGGTACATGTTTCAGCGTATGAAGTGACAATATTGCGAATTAAAAGCGAAATAGGTTGCCTTCCAGAGTCCTTCTGATAGAACGATGGTGATAGGTACTATTGACACGGCCGCGTCAAAGTAATGTGAAAGTGGTCCCAGCTTGCATACCCATGGTCAGCAAATGATATTTTTTAGTGAGTAAAAGTCTCACATAATCCGCATTGTTCGCAGGAAAAAATACGAGAGTTTTTTTTCGATACCTGTACCAAAACAAAACAAATAGCCTTTTTATAATTTAGCGTAAACACATGAGCCTTATCATAGTCGAAGGTATTCTTTGAAGTAATTTTTATTGACGTGTAAAAACTATTTATTTGAATTACTGATTGTGCTCGTTTGGTCCTACTTATCCTTAAGATATAAACTATTTACAGATCATGCATTGTTCCAGTATGAAACTAGCATAAAAACCTTGGCATCTCCCTTGCCATTCATTTAAGCTTTACTGTACAAATAATTTTTTTTTTACTCTTATCCGATATTTGAACTCAAATAATTCATAAATTTTTATTTTCTGAATTCTGAAGCCTTTTCACAACGAAAATAAGCAAACATTTCTTTCATTCTTTACTCTTTTTTACTTTTGCCCGGCTTTCAGTCCATTCCCTCTTCTAGTATCATCTTGAAATCCTTCTATTGTGCAAGTATCTCTTCGGACCCGACACAAAATTGAATCATGTCAAGGGTTTCTTCTATATAGATTTATATACTAATAGCTAGTTAATTACCATCGTATTTGGCTTCCAGTCAGTTAATTAGCCGGAGGAAACCTTTTCTGGCCCGACTAAATTGTATGAATTAAGTGTAATACGATGTTCTATTCGCAATCCTTTTCGGTACACCGCCAAGTTGGTTCTACGGATGCTGCTTTTGCTGACCTGTTTTTCTTTTCAAGGTGAATGAATTTTGATGAGATCGAGAAAAAATGTGAATGAAGAATTTAAGTTTAATTGGGAATGAAGTGGTGAGGGAAGGACAGGATACCGCGGAAAATGCAATTTATCATAGTTTTGGCAGGTAAAAATGTAGTGTATGATACCAGTGGATGGCTCAAGTAGATGTGACTGAATTTATGAAGCATCAGTAGGATTACGTGGCTTTTGCTTGGTTTAGACGAAGCTTTATAGTTGCGCTCGCTCTAAAGGATACGCAAGCATCTATCGTTAGTCCTTGTGGATAATTTAGGAAAATTTGAATGCCGCTTACGATTTGTAAACTTGCGAATTTCATAAAAAAAATCATTTCTTATATTAGATATTCCTAATAATCAGTCAACATAGCATTCTGCAAAATGTAAGGTGTCTCCACAATTTACACAACAAATCAACAACACGAGTCACTCTACTAAAAGGTGAAAAACTTTCAACCCAAGCTCTGTGTCTTACCCTCCGCTCCGAATTTTCACTTCGTTTTCTTTGAAAATATCTTTGCATAAATCATGAGATCATCACGATGGTGTGGGCTTAATAATATGACACAACTCTTCATCGATTTATTCAGTTGTTTGCCGATTTAGTACCGGAAGAAAATGTGAAAAAATTTTTGCATTCCGTGTCACAGTCGAGAGTAAATGAATCAGAATGAAGTTCAAACGATTTAAATTGTCATTGGAAATCCGCTAGGAAAAAAGGTTGGTTATGTGAGGATTGATGTGAATCGATAGGCTTCAATTTTCCTATTAAAAATTGCTTTATTATTTATTTCCATTTAAACAGACTAGAGGCCAATCACAATGAGTTAGAAGCAAAAGAGAAAAGCCAATATATAAATAAAAAAATTTAAAATTTAGATACTTCAAAATCAAAAAAGATGAATTAAGATTGAAATATATTAATAATAAAGTATATATGGTGTAATTAAAACTAAGCATTAAAAATTAAATGATGGCGCTACAGAAAACGAAGTGATAAGCAATAATGCAAAACCAAAAATGATTTGAAACTTCGATAAATAAAGCTTTAATTTGACGTCTACTTCAAAATAAGGTTAACGTTAGATTATCTAGCTATAGTTCATTGTGTCTCCCAGTGTCGAAGTTTTAAGGAGGGAATTCGGCGTAAGGACAAACGACTTTATATACACAATAAGGTGTATAAAATTTAATTTATATTGAGCGTTTAAATCTACACTAAACGCACTTCACAGCATCATTTAAATAATTAAGAAGCGGAGACTAGACTTGATAACAGTATTCAAGCACGCTCCGGACAAGTAAAAGCAACAGATTAAAGAAAGTAGTGATGTTAGGAAAATTAGTTGAAAATCTGAGAACAAAACCGGGGAACTAAGCGAACAGGGTAGTTATCTTATCAAATTTGAGCTTTGAGTCAAAAAGCACAACAAGTTCTTTAAAATTATAGAAGAAAAACAATAAAAAACAATAGGAAAACATTAAAAGACATATTTTACAAGTAAGAAACAATTAGATACATTCAGAGTGAGAAATTTTATTGAGCACCAAAGATTATATCGTAACTGGTGACAGCCATCAAGAAATTTAATACGCATGAACATGTTAAATTCATCAGCAAATATAAATACAGGGAGAATGGACAAAGGAAATAAAGATCATTGGTAAATATCACGAATAACAAAGGACCTATGAAACCTCGAGGAATTCCAGAAAAAATGCAGTTAACGATCGCAATGATTTGCAGTAGGATCTAAACAGATTTGCCAGTTGGTGTTCCAATAACAATCTTCTTATTATTCCTTCCGAGTGTACGATTATATCTTACAGACGCGAAAATAATCCTGTAATATATGAATGACCACTTTTGAGTACAACTTTGTACAGATCAGCGAAAGTACATTAAGGAGTACTGGTGAATCAGTTCTTCATATTTGACGATCATATCGACTCAATCGTTGTGAAAGCTAGCAATGCTTTAGGTTTTGTCAGAAGACGTTCGAAGGAATTCTAGGTCATTTTTCTAACTAAGACCCTCTTTTGCAGCTTAGTAAGACGTATTGTCGAATACGCAAGTATTATATGGGCGCCGTATCAAAAAGTTTACCCTGACCTAATTGAGTCCATTCAAAAGAGGTTCTTACGTTCCTTCCTCCGCGGCCTTCCGTGCTATGACCCTTTACATCTAACTTCTTATAAAGACCGCTTAAATCTTAAACAAAGGGATACCTTGAACTCTCGACGTCAAAATTTCAAAATCTTAGTTCCGGCGAAAATTTGGGAAGGCACTATTGACTCAAACTACTTATTAAGCCAACTTAATTTTAATTTTAATAACAAACGTGTCAGATGGGTGAACTTTTTCTCGATCTCTCAACTTCGGACCAATTATGGTGGCAATGAACCAGTCACTGCAATAAGTAGATGCTTTAACGCAGCTTACTATATGGGGCATTTCACGTGAAGCGGACAACGAAAAAGAGTCGAGGCTCTGGATTTCGTCATATTGTGCATAATGGTACTTCTAGAGGAACGTGGATACGCAATTTCTTGTTTTCTAAGAGGTTGAGTTCCCGAGATATAGGCTTCTGAGTAATTGACGAAACTGATGAAAGGTTTTTTTGGGAAGTCGAATCTGAGATTCAAAAAAAAAAATCTAAAAAACATTGAACATACTGATTGGGGTAGAAAATGAACAGTTCTTTTTAATGTTGAAATAAGATTTGAAAAACTATTTTTTTTCCTGTTTAAAACCGGAAGTAAACACTTCAACTCTTTATTTGAATAATTTGGACCAGGTTAATTTTGTTTATTTTTTTAAACATTAAGTAAACTTATTTTATGATAAAAGTTTTAAAATGGGATGACTAGTACTTTAGGAGGTAGGTGAACTTCAATACATACAAGTCGTTATCAAAGAATGGACGTAAGGCCAAAAGGGCTTGTGTTGGTTAAAACATACAGATGGCTCGATACTTTTCCATTAATCAATCAAAGCTTGTTTGCCGGCAGTTTTAGCAGCTGAGGGCGGACCCTACATCATGCTGAAAATAAGGAGCATCATTAGACTTGCGGGGACGACTGGGCGGAGCGAACCGAGAAAAGAGGCTTAAGAGGAAATCGTGAAACCGGATTTTGAGTTCATCAGCAGTTAACCCGCGGCAAATTGAGTACCAGTTAGTTGAATTGATTTCATTTGCCATCTTAGCAAAGTTTGCTTTATGGTTAGTAAAGCGTAAAGTTCGAGAGAGAATTTCACTGGATAAAAAGTCAAGAGAAATTAGGAGCAGGGAGTAAGTCACTATGAACTTCGGGCATGCTATCAGATTGGACACTAATAATATGTGATTGATAATTATATAGAACAGATTTAACAATTTTATTGTTGATGCTAGGAACAGTATTTAATTAAAGAAGACAAATAGTGGAAAAAAGTGGTTACTAAAGATATATAGTTGATTCATGTAAAAACTAAATTCGGAACACATTCAAAATGAAGCAAAGGAGATTCGATTGACAACGAAAATTTATCGTTGAATCTAACAGAGCTATTACATAAAACATAAACTGAAGAGATAAACATAATTTTAGAGAGAGCGACGGTGACCTAACGATGACACATTCAACAGGACGAGAAAAATAGAAGTGACGACTAAGGATGAGGCAGAAGATGTTTATGGCATGAATGGGATGCGACAATAAAATAATAATAGTGATTCAATAAAAAATGAGATCTGAAATTAGTTGTTCAGATAAAGTTTGCTTTTGTCAAATCCCGTATATGTTTTTCTTCAAATGACAGATGAAAGAGCAAAGAGATATAAGAGATTCTACTTAAATTTCCGTGGACAAACAAAGTTCCAAACATGATCTATATGTCTATATGTCTATATTACCTATATTTAATAAGCACATCAGCTATAAGATCCATCTCTTATTTTCAAAAACAATCTCTCATTAAATATTATTACAAGTCTCATTCATTACATACTTATCAGATGTCATCGCATGATGCTCATTAAAACTCTACTCTACTTCGCTAGTTATCATCATCTAGTCCAGATAGAAACTCATCAACATCAAGTTCATACATTACTGGGAAACTTATAAAAGGCGAGCACCTGCGCTGTCAAACAAAATCACAAGCATCTAATAATCAGGTAAAACTTCATAAACGAGATAGTTGAAAACATTTATGAAACTGAAACGTGATATCATTTTCAGCTTTTCCCCGTTCATGACTACTAACTTCCTACCGTCCTTTGTTCCCAGTATCTATCATTGACCATTCTTGCTTCAACTATCATAACGCTATCCTTGTACACCCGACGGAATATCTGTGTGTATGCTGTACTTAACGCGATCCCATTGAAAAAGCTGGCTCATTGAAAGTTAATATCGCTTACTGAACGTGCGACAACCAAGTCGAAAACGAATAAACCCAGGCATCAACGGTGCAAGGGACTAACTCGATGCACACTCTCAGTAGAACGGAACAAGGGATGATTTCAGTCATCCTATCGACTTAATATTTAATATCGAACATGCTTCGTAGTTCGGTCGTTTTAAATCATTTCTCTTGGATTCGATGAAAATTTACCGCTGACAACGGAGGTTAGTGGGTGGAAAAAGGTTGATATCATACTTCAGTTTGCAGTGGTAGCAGGAAAAAGATGTGATGAACTTCGATTTAGTGAGACCAGTAATGCACATCGATTGCGGAAGAATTGAGAATTGTCGAAGTTATTGGTTGGGGAAAAGATGTGAAGTGAGGATACTAGGAAGAGAAATCTCGGCAAAGTACTAGTGCCGACAGAGTGTAGTGGGTCGCGGATCTCAATCGGATTTCATAAGCAAAGTAAAATGGGACTAATGACTCAATTTGAAATGGATTTGAAAGATTGCCGGAAAGTTTTAGCACAAAATGTGGAGTACGTTGTGAAAAAAAAATTGTATAGACAACTCAAAATCACTCCCATGTCTCTTTCAAAGCAGTAAAGTGCACTGAAAGCAATTCGTGCTCTTTATGATTTTCGTTCCATAGTAGCATCGAGTCCAGTATGATACCTAAATACTTTATACTTCGACTAAGTCTCCGTTTAATTTCGGTAAGTCAAATCGAAGAACTTTGTACTTTCATGTAAATAGTACTAGGTCTGTTTTACTGGAATTCACATTCAATCCTTATTCCAGACTCCATCGTGAAAGTATTGTTGCGCGTTTACGGTTCGCGGCCAATAGTTAAGAGACAAAAGATAGAATTAAATAAATAATTACTTTATTGATTCGAATTACACGCAACCCATCCTGCCAAATTCTCCATCTTCTTTGTTTGTCGGTCTTCTTATATAATTCATGCAATTTTTATTGTACTGTTGTTAAATGAATTAGCACAGTGATCCCACAATTCATATAACACTACCCCCGCCTTAAATCTTTTCGTCCCGAATAGACATTGCGCCAGCCAGTCTCGTGGCGTCGGGGTCGTAGTATGGGGCGAAACGATCCAAGTGCACGATCTCCATTTTTGCTATTGGCTGTCGGTGCTTTTTTACGCGATAGACTACGCCGTTTATCCGCGTGATGACTCTATAGGGATCTTCCCAATTAGACTGTAGCTTTGGAGATCGGTCTTTCCGACATCGTGGATATAACTAGACCAGCTCGTCCTGCTGGAATCCTGACGAATTCGCTTTAAGTCATATCTGGTTTTCATGCGTTCGGTGGTACTCTTTATATTTTTCCGCACAACTCGATGGATTAGGTCCAATCGTTGCCTGAGTTCGCTTGCGTACTCTGAGACGGTTTGAGGTTGCTCAGTAGGAGTTCTGAACTCGACATCAGCTGGTAGACGGAGAGTGTTCCCAAATATGACTCTGGCTGGTGCTTTGCCGGTTGACGCGTGGTCTGCTTCACTGTAAGTCATCAAGAATAGAGGGATGTGTCGATCCCAGTCCCTTTGGTTTTCCTCGACCACCTAGGCCAAATGTATATTTCCATTTGTTTTGACCATTCCATCAGACTGGAGATGACGAGGCGTTGTTCTTGTTCTTTGAATCCGCAGCAGCTCATACACTTCACCAAAGACTTGTGACTCAAAGATATGCCATGCTTGCTGACCCAATGTAGAACGATTTGCTCCGCTACCGTAGTCGCCTCTTGATTCGGAATGGGATATACGCAACCAAAGTATACCGATCTTCCTACTCGGTCTCAGGGAAGTGTTACCGTACAACATTGTGGGTCTAGTTATCTGTTTGTAAATGAGGAGTCTGTTTTTACCATTAAGCCTTTTGGTTTTAAGTATGGGCAGGAGGGTATTGATTTCGTACGTACATTCAGTATGTTTATTTTCCAGTTAAGTCTTCTGCCGAATGTGAGTCCCAAGTATTTTGCTGTTCTTGACCAACTTATTTCTTGGCGACAAACAAGATAGTTTCTGTCTTTTTCGTTTTGTGATAAATATTGTATGTGTTTTGTCGGGGTTGATTTTAATTTTTCACTTTCGAAAAAAGTAAGTAATGATTTGTGCTAATCAGGAAGTATGAAAAATGCACGTATCATCTGCGAACAGGGCAGGTTAGTATTCCTGTTCGGCTTAGTAAGTATTTCTGCTGTGTACAATTTGTATAATATGGGTGACAATGGTGACTCTTCTAAAACACCTGCTTCAATAGGTTGCTCGTTGGAGAGATGGTCGTCAATGCAGACTTTGAGAAATGACGTAATGGTCTTTATAAGTGGGGGAGGTGTTTGAAATTCATTCATTTTGAAGGTAAATCCTGCATGCCAGACTTTATCAAACGCCTTAGATGCGTCGAACATTATAAGGCCTGTTGATTTTTGTTGGTTAAATCCTGTTATTATCTGTTGCACTACTCTTGCGAGTTGGAGTTCACAAAGACGGTTCGGTCTGAAACCGTACAGATTCCTGCCATAGTCGCGAAGGTAGGTTCTCTCCACAATTTTCACTATTCAGCTGCGTGGACAAATAAGTCGTCAGTTTTGGGGAAAATTGAGGTATTTTTCAGGGTTGAAGATGACTGTAATTGTTGCCATTCACCAGGCTATAAGATAATCTTGTTGTTCGAAAATTATATTTACGAGAGGTGCATTGGCTTGAATAATATTATCGGTTAGGCAATCATTATTCACACCGTTCCGGTCAGGAACTTTGAGGCATTTCAGCTTACTTATTGTGCTCTTGATTTCCTAAATGTTGGTTTCACGATTAATAAAATTGGTGGGGGCTGTCGGATTAAAAATATTACTACTGACTCTACGTATTGTACTTTACGTAATCTTCGTCTGAAAAGTTGTTTGTATGGAACGGTAACTCTAGTGTGTCCGCAAATGATTCCGCTTTTCTCTCCTTATAGTACTGGAGTCCCTGCATAGTCTGAACAGGCACCTTAGCTCCTTTAGACTTTTTACGGAAGTATTTTGTCAACCCCTAGAAATTGTCGTCGCCTGGTTCAAAGCTTTCAAGAAAGCTGCTTCATTGCTCATTTTGGAAATCATATGTTTTTAGCCGGATCAAATTTATGATTCGATTAGCCTCTCTTCTGAAGTTCGGATCCCCAGTACTTCTACATCTCCTCCAAATTCTGTTTTTTTTTTTTTTTTTTTGAATTAAATTTTATATTTGCCCTGGAAGTTCATCAGGCCTGTTTCCTGTTACCAGTGTAGTTGTGGTATTTGTTTCAAATGTCTGTTTTATTTTCTCTGTTAGTTTGCTGTTGACGGCATTTATGTTTCTATTTTCCGCACCTAGAGAACAGGATATGTTGGCCAGTGTATTATGAAAAGCTTCCCAGTTTGTGGATTTTCTTAGTCGTAGCGGGCTATAGATGTAAATATCCTGAATGTTGAAGAAAACTGGCATGTGGTCTGAGGCACTGTGATGGATAAATACATATCTTGTGATATTGCTACATCAAATATTTTATCTCTAGACTGTGCACTATAGCGTATTTGCTTACTGGGGGTGTGCAAGGCCAGATGCTTAGAAGATTGGCCACTGACGGTCAAATTATCATTTGATATCAAGTATAGAGTTTTTAGAGCTTGGTGGTTTTTTCGCTGAAATAATCTCGAATTCGAGAGCGTCACCCAATACTTTGATTGCATTTACTTCGAGCTTATGTAGTACGAAAATTTCTGTAGTATGATGATTAATTGTATTTTTTATGAGAACTGCTGTACCGTCTCCCCTATCAGTTCATCTATCATTGCTATAGAGAGTTTAATTGGGAATGCGGAATTGGTGGCAGGGTCTCAGGAAAATTTCTTGAATCAGCAAGATGGCAACTCAGTGATCAGGACGGAATCGTGTGAGCTCTGCCTGATGGTTTTTCGCGATTTCAGTGAAGTTTTTCTTGAAGATTTTCCGGGCTGCGCGGGCAACCTTTATAGCTTGCTGGATGATCTCCACCACATATTTTGCTTTTTCTTACACACATTTTGCTTTTTATAACATATCTTGCTTTTTCTTCTGATTTTGTAGGACAGTTCTTGTAGTGAAGAAGATTATCACATTTGACGTTTCGTTGGTTGTGCGTGGCAGTTATTTGAGGAAGGACCAAACAGCTAGAAATTATGATATAGTGCGTTACCTTTTCTTGGTTTTTGGGTTTCTACTTGAATATTGGATACGCCTGTGTAAATGGAAAGAATTTTAAATATGCCTGTTTCATTCCTGTGCAATTGAAGTTTTAATAATGTTGACATTTCTGTTCGTGTTTTCGAGAAAAAGCACTCAATAGAATGGAAGCCGGGTACTTGCAAGTCCTCTTCTTTTTCGTCAGTGGGCATTACTTGTAGGCCCCTGATAATTATGTTTAAGTTTTTTCCCTCAACAAGGAGATAAGTATTATATTGAATTTTTCTTTCAGTTAGAAGTGTTGTCATATTTCGGTGGTCCTTGATAAATTTGGACTTATCTGAGCTTCCAGATAAATCCTTTTTACCTGTAACTATTTCACGGGATGGAAGAGAATAATTAGTTCAGACTTAACACTGAGTGGAGGATTTTGTGGCTAAGATGCTAGTCTCTTGGGGCGACAGTACTTTTTTCCACCGGTTCTGGAGAAGGAAGTGACGGAAATTCTTCAATTTCTACATCGTTAGAATCAAGAATGGCGAAAAAGTTACTTTCTCCGTCAGCAGAGTCTCTTATTTTGGAGTCACTACTACTCCTGGTCCTCTTACTTTTGTGTGATAAGTTATTCGCTGATTTGGTCTTTTTTTCTTTTTTTTATCTTTTACTTTTTTTAGTTCTCTTTGGGCCTACGAAGGAGTTTTGAAGGGATCTAAGCAGTTTCTTCAAATCTCCATTTTGAGCTATTTGCTGTTCAAACTCGACCTTTTTAATAAGCTGCGTTTAACCACTCTAACTAAGTGAAAATGACTAACCTCTTATCCTTTCACTATTCACTTTGATTTCCACTTTTACATACTGTACTAAGGAGTAACCAATAAATAAATAAACTTCAGTCAAATCATATATTTCCTGACAGAACTACAAACCTTCCTTCATATTACTGAAGAGCAATAAATACAGAGAACTATACATAAGAGAACTATAGATTTTCTACAATATCTTCTAGTTTTACCTGAAAATGATATTTTGATAACAAAATCACAGACAATTCTATCGAAGACCTTTGATGTCAAACGATATCCGAACGAACAATGTGCTAATTAGGCATTGAAGACCGATTGCTGTTTCTAATTTAACACTGTAGTACGCAATTAAGGCGTTTACTTCATGTCATCATTGCAGAGAAAATTCCGAAAATGCTGTGAACGAGGCACTGAGTACTGATAATGTCCATTATCAGACGAGAGCTTAATTAAAATGTCACCCAGATAATAAGTATAATTGTTTGTTTGACTTGTTAGCTTGTCGGTGATGGACACAATGATAATTGGATAGAAAGAGAGGATAGGAAGACTAAGATGCATTTAAAGGAAACAAGAGTAATGCTGAATAACTGATAATAGCTTCAAAGTTTTCATCAGATTTCAAAATTAATTCGAGCTTTTTTTTGTTGGTTTCGTATTTTTTTATCTGAGTGAAATGAGTATGTTATCTCGTTGAGGATTTATACATATTTCAGATTTATTATGGGCTCAAGCAAATTGCACTTGAGATTTATGAGAGCTGCTAGGAAAAACTTTTTAATAATTTTTAAAATTGTTTCAATGCATGATACAATGAAAACAAGGTAATCCATTGCGCCTGTATGTATATATCCCAATCTCGCGCTGTTGACAACTGTGAGTGATTTGCCTTTAAGCTAATGTAAAATTGGGCAGCTTCAAGGAGGGCGTTTGGAGTGTTAATGGGGCGATATTGCCATTTTGATGATGAGGTCTGAAGGGTTGACCTATGCTTTAAAATGACCTTGAAAATCTAGAAGAAATAAATATTGTATGAAGCACAATGATAAAAAAACTCAATAGCTTATTTTTGCGATAAAGCATTGAAATTCACTCTCTACAACGATTCGTTTAGAGCTTTTTATGAGCACAATGCTAGGTGTATGTAAGTGCAATGTTAGGATGAAGATTTATGCAGATGTTATTCGATAGGGGTAATATATCTATTACATATTAATGGGCATTAAAAATTCTGGTTTAATGAGATATGAATGTGCGTATGCATATGTGCACAAGCCCAATGAGCTGATGAAGAATGTAAATATGAGCGAAAAGTATTCGTATGAATTAATTGATGTACAATAATTTTATTGATTGAGGTTCTTAGGTAAGATTTTGAAAATATTGGTACAATTTGGAATAGGGCTTATAGTTTGTTTGTTTGCCAGAATTTTCCAACACCGCACATATAAAAATGCTTAATCGACTTAAAAATTAGAGGAGAAATCGACCGTAGGTAAGACTCAATACGTAAATAAATGAAACGATTTCGAATATGCTTGTGATCCTATCATTATTGAGTACATCGATGTAGAGTAAAAGATGTGTTGCATTTGGGTTCATTAGCACTTTGACAATCCAAGGTGACTTTTTGAGGAGTGGTGACTTTTTATATTTTCCTGATATACTCGTATATTGTAAATTTCACATATCTTAATATATTTTCAGGCCACGTTGAGGTAAAATTTACGAATATACTCATAATTATTTGTACCTTTGGATATAAAACGAAAGATCCCAGTTTATGATGCGCATGTTTTTTCAGCTGAGATTCTTGACCAGAAGGGCGATTTTGCTTCACAGCGAGAGATTTTAGGTAATAGCTCTGATCCCTTATCCTATCTGTGCGAAATATCCTTTCCTTATCCTCTCTGATTGTGAGATAAAGGGTACCAAGCAGGTCTTTAATGATAACTAATAATTCAAGCAGAAGACTAGACATGATAATATTTGGTTTTTCATTTGTATTTGAGCCTGAATAGAAAAAAAGCAAAATCAAAGAATATTCAAGTAGTCCATATGTCATCGCAAAGTAAGTATTTGCCTAATAACTTAAGTTCAAACAAACTCTAGCACAAAACAACAGCTAGGAACGCTAATTGCTAGTGCATATTCGATCACACGTGCTCCTTATTGCAGCCAACCGGTTTCCAAGGCCATTCCAGTCTATCGCACCTGCTTCACGTCAAAATCATCTAACTCCGTAAATTTTGTTTTCATCCGGTGATTTCATCGAAAGTTACAGGGATAGAAAGATGTTTAGGGCTGCCATACAAACAAAGACCAGAATTTGGAAAATTTAAATATTGACTATTTCCATTGCAGATGTTTGGCATATATCTATATATATATATATATATATATATATATATATATATATATATATATATATATATATATATATATATATATATATCACAGTAGCATCTGTTGGTACGGAAATAACACAAAATGTTTGGTGCTGGTAACTCTTAGCTGGCAATGAAGCTTAAAGTATACCAAATCTGCTTCATGTTTTGGAAATTTAAGGGGTAAAAAGAAATTTAAAGGTTTTCAAATTTTTAAAATCATCATATTTGTTGTTGATTGTTACTACAAGGTCATTATTTCTTGAAAACTTCATGTAATAATCGCTTAGTAAAGATATGACAAAAAATCACAGAAACTTTTATGGCTGGCAGTCCCACCATGATTTTTCAACCAAATGCTTCCCATACTTGGCCTATGATATGGTTTATGTACCATCACTGTACCGGAAGTTACAACACAACAAAGTCTAATTTACTACCTTCATTTTCAAGATTCAAGAGAAAAATATTACCATCGCTTGCAGGATTATCGTAATTTTCCACCCAACATTTACCAAACTTAGCTTAGACTAAGATCCAGCTAACATGTGAATTTCGTTCAAATCGGGGGAGTGAATCTGAATGTATACTCATTTTTTTCTGTGTAATTTTACACAATGGCACCACTGCTATAGAGATTCTCATATTTCAGAATCATTTCAATTAACTCTGTCCCTATTTAAGACTAAATTATCCTTTGAATTTAATATTGATTATACTATCCGCTCATGAGTTCTTGTGAACATATTATAATTTTCTAGTGCACAGAATAGATGTAATTTGCTACTGAGTTGCCGTTCTTTTGCAACGCTGAAAATTCAAAATTTTTAATTTAACAACAAAATATAGGACGGACAAAGGACAAATCATATCAATAATTTTCGTTTTTGGTCAAACAGCGAAAAATTTCGTGAAGGGTCGATGATTTGATAACTTTTTTTTTCAAGTGCCTACCGTAGCTACAGGATTGAATGCACAATCCCGTAGTCATCCAAAGTAAAGCAATCCCACGACAACCCTCGTACGGGTCTAGGGGTTGAAGCTCGTAGAGAGCTTCATTACAATTTATTTAATCATTGTGAATACGAGTGTCGAGTGATTAGTTCCTCGACTCACTTTACCCCTGATTTAAATCAGGTACCTAATCAGAGCTAGGTGAACTCAAAGCATGGTGCGCGGACTCTCGTCCGAACCTGGATTCGAACCAGGGACCCCACACGCAAGAAGCCAGTGCTCTACCCACTAGGCTACTCAAGCTTCTATCCAAAGTATTAGTCAACATTAATACGCCCAGAAAATTTCGTGACGATCCAACGTTTGTGCCAGAATGTATGACGAATAAAAATCCCAAAAAAAAATCTTTTGAAACTTTTGAATTGCAAACTTTATCATGAACAAGCACAAAATATTATCTGTTCTCATATGCAATGCTTGAAAAAAAAATTATATATGAAAGCTGAGAAATATCTTAAATGTAACAAGTCCTGGACCTACTCCTTTCTCAGAAAATGTCAGCTCAAACGGATCACATATATATATATATATATATATATATATATATATATAGATATATATATATATATATATATATATATATATATATATATATATATATATATATATATATATATATATATATATATATATATATATATAGTAATCTATATGTAAAGAAATCTGACATTTTAGCAAAACAATTTTAACGCTTATATTCTTCGAAAAGTAGTAATAAGAAAAAATCTACAAATCTACCAAAAACCATTTATATTGTGAAAGTGCTGATGCACCCAAATGCAACACATCCTTTACTATACACTGACGTAGCCAAACAATTCAGCACAGATCAACAATTCAAACCCCATCATCAAAATGGCAATATCGCCCCATTAACACTGTAAACGCCCTCCTCGATGTTACCCAATTTTACATTGGCTTAAAGGCAAATCACTCAAAGTTGTCACCGGTGCAGAACGAACGAATTTTGGTACTCGGAATAGACTACCTTGTTTTCATTGTATTTTGTGTACATATATGTATCAAATTCTTCAGCTCCCACTGAAATATTCGCGTATCGTTCATATATAGGTAGGTAATTCGAAACACATTCACGAAAACTCCTCCGACATTAGATCCCAATTAATACAATTGTTCTACAAAATTTTCCATTAATTACTCCCCACAGACCAATTGCAGTTATTTATGAGAATCCATTTGAGATCCAATTGCAACAATCGAAGCAGCATATGTACGTGTACATATGAACGCACATTTCAGCGAAACCAACTTTCAGAAGCGGAGGAGATGCAAACAAGATGCATCTCATCATTACATACTCCGCTCGACTTACGCTGCATCATCGGCTCGGCATCCGACGACGATGGTAATAAATCCAAAGTTTAGACCCGTATTTGAAGAAGGCAAAAGAAAATAACAGAGTAATTTCAAAAATATGTATCTACTTTCGATTGCACTCGACGATGAGGGAGCATTCAAAGAGATCTAGAACTTTTTGAAATAATTTCCTATTGTGGCAGTAGCCCGAGCCAGGACTGTAAGAAGACCAAATTGTTGATTAAGACTTCGAGTCGGGATTCAAGTAAAAGTTCTCGACAACAACACTAAACAAAGACCAAGCAAATCTTTCGAAAATAGAAAAGAAAGTACGCAAGGGTGGCATGGTGTGGAATTACTTCGGGTTCGAGTGCAGTTGCTCTCGGTGCATTCTTGGCTTGCTAAGCAGCTCAGGGCTCAATACTTTCTCGTCCCCAGCTGCTGGTCGGGTGTTCTCAATTACACTGGATTTTGTTTATACGTCGTCACTATAGATGTTGTCGTTTCGATGCTGCATTTTTGATGATGGGGTTCTGGGCCAGCCAGCCGGGCTGGGTCGTTAAAGTTGCATTGTTTGAATTTCGTGCAGCGAAAGAGGTGCAATCGATCTTAACTCTAATTTTAGGCTATTAACAGAATTGAAACGGATCGAATTGCCAACCAGACGTCTGTTTACCCTCTAACGGAAATGTAAACGAAACGATATGTGTTTATTGTGCGGCCCATATATCACTCAGCTGGTTATTTGTTTTCAGACTGGAGCTATATTGGGTGGGTAATGTAATGACGACCTTTGTTCGTGGCCGGTTTTTTTTTGTGTACACTTTTCGTAAGTGCAGTGTCGTATCTTTGAAATTAGTTCTTTTATTTGATTGGTGATCGTTTGTGGGAAGAAGTGGAGCTCACTAATTATAAAACCTAATAACTTGGACGGGTCAACTAGCCAATGGACATTCATTTAAAACTTTTCATTTTTAGAGTAATATGAGTTGAACACTTAAACTTCACGATGAGTAAGAGTAAAACCCAATGAATGATATCAGTGAACTTTCCAGTATGTAGGAGATAAATAAACAAGCACATACATATCGTCGCTGTTAAATCAAACCGGCATATCTGCAAAAATTGAGTTTTTGAGTTTTTGGTATCAAAAAATTCCTCTTTTTCCCGTCTATTTTTATGTCGCACCGGCATATTGTATAGTTGAATAAAAATGCGTCTAATGGTGCTGTGCCGGTATGCATTTACGAGGAAACAGCCCACACGCGAAAACTTTAAAGCGCTCTGGTGAAAAATATGCATTTTGCAGATATGCCAGTTTGATTTTACAGCGACGATATATCCGTTTGTGAAAAACTCCACAGCCAACAATCAACTTACCTGGTTTCTCGGTAAAAAAAAAAAAAAAACAAAAAAAATCTGTGAAAAAATTCAACTCTACTTTGCTTACGTGCGCAAAACCACTGACTCCGCTTGATTCGAGTATAAAACTAAGGCATACATATCATAACCTTCCGTCGGGCGCAATTCATCTGAAATATGTACTAATTTACACCTGCAATTTTTCAGGTAAAGGTAGGTAGATAAAGCTAGGTAGGTAAAGGTTTGTAAGCAAAGCATAACATCGGAATTTGATATAACAAAGAGGTGGAGGTGGCTGTTATTTTCAGGGCATAAACTGGCAAAAATACTTCGAGGACGCTGGGAAGTCTTGGGCTGAAGAATCATTATGTGCAACTGCAAGACAGATTTGAACGTAACAAGCTGCTGTTGAGTTTGATCCATAGTGCTTTTTGCTGTGTTGTGCCACATACGGTGGCACGCACAGCGTCTGGGCGCTTGGTTCAATGATTTCTGTGGCGGTGTAATGTCTCAGAGGATGAAGAGGAGCCCGTTCTTCATATCATGTACCAAGAACCGCCCCCTTAAAGGAAAGAATATCCTGTCTTGTGGCGCCATTCCTCTCAGGTTTGACTTATTTATACCTTACTGAACTAAGGGATATTGTGCAGCTTACCAAAGAACTAAATGGTTCCCAGACTGCAGTGGCTAAGAGATAGTATCTATGTGAATCTTTCGATATGACTTCTTGATTCGCAGGCACTTAACCTAACCTCACCTAAGACTAGCGACAGGCCATTCAACTCTCCCGTAAGAAGTAATAGCTCTGCCGCATGCCCAAACAAATGTTTTTAAACGCAGATCTAATCCGTATCTGGCAAAGTGGTATCGCTGTTTCTCTCTGTGCTGAAAAATCAAAGAAAAAGAAATGTAAATCATATTCCATACTTTAGACTCGAATGAATAAATTACTGAATAAATCATTTACAATTTGAACAAGCGGCTTACTCTTCTTATACCCTCATTATAATTTCATCTTCTTTCTTCATTCCCATCATACTAATTATAATACAATCTTTAGGATCATCTCCTCAAACTAGCTATGGAACCACTTTACTTCAAATGTCTCATCCCAGGGACTAACATAATTAAAACATTAACGAATCTTAATGATTGGAGTCTGACGATTGTTTCAATGACCAATTCTAATACCAATTCAAGTTGAATATCTTGTATCCTTAGCCGCTGTTGCCAAACCGAATACTTTTTCGTTCGAGGATAATTGAATTCAATTCCGAGTGTATGAAATGGGATAAAAATAAGTATCGGAAGGACAAAATTCGTAATGGTCCACTATGTATGTATATAGCACGTAATTGTTTTTGTTTCATTTGGACTCTTTCTTTTCTACATATTTATGGAAGTAGTTAATGAAAATAGAAGTTTTAGGGGTGATCAAATCGAATTGTTTGCCGGAAAAATCAACGAATGAAAGTTTATTTGAGTGAATTTGCTTGTATACTAAAGTTAAGCTAAGGGGATTCAAATTAAGTGTATTCTAGGTATATAGTGAGAGCTGGAGAAACTTAATTGCTAAATTATGTGTAAAAGGAGAACTGAGTGGGACCAAAGGTCAGTGGACCTTTTTTAAGTTGATATCTTATTAATGCAAATTAATATTGTTTGAATTGATGGATTTATTTTGCAGTGTCATTTTTTTCTGTTTGTACACTCTTATTGTTCAGTTGTATTTTTGAATAATGATAATTTAGTTAATGCAGCCAAAGCCACCAGTCAAATAGGAGGAATAATATGTAATATATAAATAAATGTACGTGCCGTAACTATTTCGACTGATAAAAGTGTGATCATAACCTCCTCGTGGTGGCTACGGGCAATCTTTCTTTCAGGAAAGATTGGTAAACAAGAGATTAGGGGAAATCACACCCAAAGTTTACTCTCCACATTTACAAATGGCGAGTCATACTTTAGACATTGTAAGAAAAGCTGTTTAATTAATGTCTGGATTTTGCTGTCACGGAAACAACATTTCCCACAGAAGAATTGGTAGTAGATATAAAAGCAGCAGTAAAACACCTTCCTGAAGAGGAGAAAACACAGATTCGAGGCAATGTGGCTAAATCAGGAAAAGAAAGCAAAAAAAGCAGGCACGCTGGGTAGGCACAAAGAGCGCTTAAAGAGTTGGCTACCAAACCGGTCTTTTATACTAATGCAGATAAAGGAAACGCCGTGGTCATAATTGATAAGGACAAATATGATCGACTAATCATTGAAAAGCTCAACAACGAGGGTTACTATGAGTTTAGGAAGGATTCTTTACTGGACTCTATCAAACGAGTGGAATGGATCTTGAAAGAGTGCAAAAGGACTATTGAAAAAGTCAACAAGCTACTGGTCTTAAACCCAGCGTAACCAAAAACAAAGTGCCTTCTAATGATACATAAAGAAGGAACTGAGCTAAGCGATATTGTCACCGCTACAAACGTTTCGACAAGGAGAATCGCAAAATGGATTGCCAACTATGCAAGGCTGTAAGAAAAATTAGTGACAGCTAGGTGTTTCATTTGATTGCTCTGTTCCCAAGCCTGCCAGTCAAACTACCACTTGGGTTCTTTAAGGACTGGCTGTCAGAGAAGAATAGCTCACTGGAAGAGAAAGAGAGGACTAACGACTATTTGAAACATGTCTCGATTTGCATAAGTGAAATCTACAGCACTTTCAGAGGAAAATACTTCAAAGCTTTTCAAGGTGCTGCCATGAGAAATCATTTATCATCACCTATGAGTGGGATATTTATGGATGGACTGCAAAAGAAACTTCATCAAGAAAGCTCGTTTCCCCGTGTAATGTAGCAACTAGATATTGGCCGAGGCCAGGCGAGCCGAAGTCAGACGAGGCCGCCAACATATGGACGGCATTTGACAGCTCGTCACGGATCGCCTTGGCTCGTGCCCAAAACCTATTCCGATCGGAAAGCGCACGAGAGCCTCTGACACCTGTCAAAGTCGCTTGTCTGGACCGTCCACACACTCGGCTCGCCTGGGCTCAGCCAATATGTATTTTCCACATAAGGATGACATCTTGTCTGTGGAAAAGGGAATGCTTTGACAGAAACTTTGGAGAACCTGAACCAAGCACATAATGATATGCAATATTCAATGGAAGTCAAAAACAATGAGAGAATACTGTTCTTGTGTTTGATAATAATCAAGAAAGAAGGTATTCTTGGGTTTAGTATCTACTGAAAGCACTCATACATCCAGAGAACAGCAAAATCCACGCCTGATCATTGGTATTCCAACACATGTTCCAAAAATTTGTTCGTCAATTTACAAAAAACTCGGTAAGTTCTTGAACGCTTTGATATAAAGGCAGTTTCGAAAGGTGAAGCAATCAAATCAGGTGCTAAACTATGTCACATAAGGTATAAATTAGTATCTATCATAAATTAGTATCTATAAAACTATATGTTCGGAATCCGAAAAATTATATATCGATCAAACAAAATGGTTAGTTGGTGTGAGACTAACAAAACATACGTGGAAAGTAGCCTCAGCGAGGAAAAGGAACACAATGTTAGTGCAAACAGCAGTAGCGAAACACATTTGAGAGGAGAAACATAACATTGTATGGGACAACGTGGAGGTTAAAAAGGAGATGCAGTAGGTATAAAAATTAAATGCGCATCAAAGTCTGAGCATAAGGAAAATACCGATGAATAGGCGAGTAAACATAGATCGAGGCAACTGTGCACCATCTTTATTCAAACTGACACTTTATGATTAGGAATAAACAACAAAGAAAAAATGTAAGCAAAATGAAGTAAGTTTCTCAGTTAATCAAAAACTGAAGTCTAACATCATCGGTTCTGGCATTGGCTCAGCATATTTGCAAATATCAGTATCGTAAACGATCATCTATCTTCGGAAAAATCTGCTGATGATGAGGAAGAAGCATGATTATGAACAGATTGAACGGATCTTCAGTGCCTGCCCAAGGTGTAATGTAAAATCATTATGAAAATCTTAGCACTAAAATAGATTGGGAACCGGTATTTAGGCATTACGCAGGCACCCATAGTTTGCATGAAAATATTAATGATAATCAGCCAAATATCATAGAACTAACAGTATTAAAGAACTTGGTCGTTGTGAGTACCAGAGAATCAGCTCAGAATAACAAAAAAAAGACCACAGATGGAAAAAAAAGCAGCCCGAGACATATAACTGACCTGTGAAATATAAAGAATTAAAGTGCAAGGTGTGCAGCAAGCACACCATGCTGAACATACCGTAAGGACAAGGTTGGAAAGTACTTAGGAAAAAAGTTGAAATTCATTTTAAAACAATTTTCGAAAATACATTTATCATTGCAATGAAACCACCCCCTCTTATTTTCTAAAACTCATCGAAAACTCTTCTATTCGATATTTTGGCTCACTACTCTAAACTGCACTTGAAATTAATGATAACAATTAAGATTTTACCCTTCTGTTACATTTCGAAATATCCTTTACACACTCTTACTTTACAATAGAAACTTTCTCAATTTCGGTTTTATTTTATTTAATATAATGACTTCGAGTCTGGAGCCAAAAGTACAGCTAGGATCCAAAAGTTACGCTTTCAAGGCGAACGAAAGAACATTGAAGAGGTTTCCTACGGTCGCCATTCGGGATAGTATCAACGACAAATATCACAAGCGGATGGAGACTATGAAAATTTCAGACATTTTAATGGACTAACTGCAACTGGTACTGTCTAGTATGAGACTTGTTGGATAGTTTGAGAGTTTAAGCTGACTATTTTTCGGTAGCTTAATGGCCAAAATTGGATTTAATGGAAGAATCGGTGGATGTTATAACGAGATCAAATTAAGACTCGAGATGAAAAGACAAAATTATTGTGGCTTGTGTTGAAAATCCTTTTAAATTTTTTCGATAAAATTTAATACTGCGGAAAGGCTAAATTAAGGTGGTGGAAAATGAATGAAAAAAAATTAAAATTTAAATGTAGTTTTTTATCGCTCAAATTGTATATTCAATGTTAACTAATATTTTTTTCGTGAATGTTATTATTTAAAAATCAAATATATATTATTGAAAAAAAAATTGCAACAAAAAGATCGTTTTAAGTTTTTTTATTGAGGAAAAATCACTTTGAAATTTGTGCGCCCAGCGTGGTTGTGCAATTCACATGAAAACAAAGTAAATACATATATTTGAGATTCAATTTTATTTGAATTATCATTTGTTTGTCATGTCAATGATTTGAGAGCACTTTTTTTATAGTTCTTTGTACTCAGATACTATTTACGAAAGTAGATTGTATATGAATTTTCTCGACAGCGTAATTAAATTTGCGTATTAGAAGCAGTAAAAGCTATTTTTTTATGCATTGACTGTTTCCAGTACGGCAACAAGTAGGAAGCTTCTATTCAGAAAACTTATCATCACTTATTCTTTCCCATCTGATTTAAAATAATCAATTCCTACATTTCAGTTCTTTCTTCTGCCTATTGCAGATTCCGATTTTCATCTTTTCCGCAACACATCTGGAATATTGGAAATGTTCACGAGTCGAAAGTAATTAAAGTTGATATTTTTGTTTTCGAACTCCAATCTATCAATAATTCATGATGCTATAAATGTGCGTACCTTTCATTTTACGAGTTTAATAATTAATTTAGGCAAGTTGGGTCAATTTCCAGCAATAAAACAGCAGTCCTCTAAAATATACTGAAATATGAATTAATTTACCTCACTTTTATGGAAATAGCAAAAGTGAATTATGCTAAAATTATGGTGGCGGTTGTTGATTATGCTAAGAATATTAAATAACATCCGCACTACCATTTCAGTGTTAAAATGAGTAATTGGATGTTGCGAGGTTTTGTGGCAACATTAGGTTTACTTTTCAGTTCAGTTTTTTATGAATTTTCTTCGAAGGTTTGATTTAAAGGGATTTGCAGGTATTTTTCTAAGAAAGAAGATTGAGTGTTTGGAAAAAAATTTTATTTCATATTAAAACAAGGGTAAAAGTAGTTGAAATTATGAAAAAATCATATATTCGATGAGCTATTATTGCACACAATTGTAGCTATCAGCTACATGTTTGGTTTTCTTCAACATCTGAACACCGAATTGGGGTCGGGAACCCAACCTCCACCAATTTAGGTTTTAGTCAACACAAACGCTGAGATGAGGCTTGGTTTTCTGAATTCTTTTTCATATCTACACTTGCTAAATGAATCGTTTGACTAATCTTCATCCTCCAATGTTTGTGGTGTTGGCTCAGCTTCTATAATATGTAGATTTGATTGTTAATTTGACAATCTTATTTGCTTTATCTCGTTCACAAATCAATGAATGAAGTGAATTTATGAACTAACATGCTCAAAAATACTTAATAGAAAGTTAGTGAATGCCTAGGCTCATAAGCGCCTAAAGATTTTTGTTCACCAAATAGTCGGTTGAGTTGAGTGGTTGCAAGAGTATTGTGAACTAATGTCGTTTGAAAAAGTATAGATATACATACGTTTCATTTTATGAGACTGCTGGCAAACGTTTTTGAAAGATAAAGACTCGAAAAAAGTTGTCAATATTCTAGAAAATATATCTTTCCGTTATCGAAAGCAAACTATTCCTTTTGCTATAATAATTTCTTTAGCGTTTATCCATGATATTCTTTGACATCAAACAAGATTTTTTACGGTGGCGGACTTAAGTGAGGAATTTTCATAGATATTCAGATATTCGATCCAAAATTCGCTTCATTCAATCGCCTCGTATGTCGGTAATCACTGAGAGAAGAAATATCTCTGAACAACTTTAGATGTCAGTATGTGAAAAGTATGCAATAATGATAAAAGCAAACAGTAGAAAGCCAAGCATGTATAACCAAAGTAAATTCACATGCAAAGCAAATAGTAGAAAGCCAAAAATGGAACCTTGCGACGAGATAAAAATGATAGAAAAAAATCAATCATTCGAAACGACTTTACTAGCTCGATTAAAGACAAGATCCAAACCAGGAGAACTGATAAATAGACAAAAAGTAAGATTTTTGAAGATTTTCCAAAAATTAGTGCGAAAAACTTTAGCTTGCCATTATGAAACCATGTTAGTTTCTGGAAACTCATTCTTTTAAAGTACCATGTTACCTCCCGCAAAATTGATACTTATAAAAACAAGACCTGAATTATATCAGCCAATTATTCGAAAAACTTTAATGCATCTCTGTCGCCAAATACCACCATAGCTTATGTGCTCCTTATAACCTAGCCAGCTGTAGAGAATTCTCTCAAGGTACTTGATTGCTGGGATCGAATTGATAACTTATAATCCGGCTTTTGCTTGCCAGAATTCTGCTTAGTTTCGGCGATTGCTATGTACATTAGCCAAAGCTCAAATTTAGTGTAAATGTTTACTTCCGTTAACTCACTCAGTTGGTAATGTGACCCTTAGCATTTCGTCGTACATGTTGTTTCAAAACACTGTAAGGAGTACCGAAACCTGTAGACATAGGTTTGTGCTCCATCATCACTTTCGTTTATTAGATTATAGTCCTTGAAATAGTTCCATACTATTTTTCGAAAGTGCCTACGAGTATCCATCTTTGGAAGAGCATTTTAAATAAATTCCTGCAAAACTTGCTTACACAGATATAATAAGTGTGGTTTTATTTTGACGATGATATTGTGAATCATAGCTGTCATCAGTTCACAGCTCACATCTTTACTCAGTTGACATCTTCGCAGCTGCAACATTCGTGGGGACGACTCTGACCCTGGAAAGTCTACAGACGCTGGACAACCTCAACTCTTCTACCATCTTCCGACTTCGACAAGTTTTGATATCTTTTGCGTGATATACACGCAGCAACTCGTATGACAGCTTGCCCACCTTGCGCTTAACCATAATTCTGACTAAGTTTGGAGAAAGTTGCTTCGAGGTAGGGAAGGGAATGATCCCACTCATCTCAAATCTAATTGGTCAATGCTTTATTGATTTGAAGGTAATAGTCAAGTGGCTGAAGGAGATTGATATCTATTGTATCACAATGGGTCTTTGTTGTGTATACGTAAGTCCCTCTTTTGGAGATCTTTTTAATTGACAGCCAGTCGACTGCTACCTACATACATAACATTTTGACGAACATAATACTTATTGTACATTTCATGTCAATGGCGTAGGACCTTGGTTGTTCGTGTCTGAAACCTATTCCGTGCTTAATTATTTAAATGAACATTCAAATGTAGTTTGGTTAATTTATTTCGTTTCTTCACTTATTACTACGATGGGAATCTATATGAAAATAAAGCTTATAAGAAAGATAAATTATTTGTGATACTGTTTTTTAAGACTTATATTTTTCAGTAGGTTTCGGTAATTCAGTACTATTTTTGCACTGATTATGTAAGATCCCTGTAAACCTAATTTAAATTAGCAAAAAAACTAGAACTTCTAGTTTTAAAAAGTTACGTGGCTCAAATAAGATGTAAACTAACAGCCAGACATACACCAAATCTTTTTCAAAAGACTTTTCAAATCAGTTTTAAGTTTCTTATTTTCCACACTATGATTCTGCAGAAAATTTTATTAAAATTTTAGAACACTCTTCACATCTTTACGTAGATTTAATTCCAAAATTATAGCTTTGAGCGTTAGAAAGCAAATCACATTCAGTATCATTTAGCAACCTCTTAGAACGTTTCATATCGTTTGAATAGTTCAACTCTAAGATCCTTGATACCTCAACATACACGTAACCATGTAATTTCATTATTGTTCGCAATGTAACATGATAAGAGCCTTTCATCAAATTCATTTTGACTCTAGGCATGTTGTTTCATCCTATCTTTTCCTCCTACCTCCCCATCTCATCCCTCATAGTCAATCCAATATTCTTTATAAGGATACTCTAACATAGAGGCTAGGAACTGATTGACTGATGTCAGCAGCCATACCTCTAATTATTTCTCCCAAACGAAATCAACGACTAAATGAAAAGGCGCAACATAAACATGTATAGCTGTTGTTCGTACATTGTTGTCATGCTTGTGGCTTTTATTGAGTACGTGTTGTTGTTGTTGTGCTTGGTGATGATGCTACTTTTACTCGTGTTGTTGTCAGTAAATTTGCTGTCAAATTATTGGAAGGCCTTTGTATTATGTAGCGAAATAAATATGATTAGCGCTCAAAAGTGATTTGCTTATATGATAATATGTTGAGTTTTGGAGGAAACGGAATATCCTTTGTAGTTTTAGTACTTGCATTTATATATTTTTTAAAAGCATTTTCTTAAGCTATAACTTAATCTTATTTGGCGGCTCTTCAGCTGCAAAGACTATTTTGTGATGATAATGCATTGATAGTATATTATACTTTGAAATAATTAAAAAGCAATGAATGCTGCATATACAATTAATGTGGAGACGAGGATTTTTCATGATTTGACTGAGGTTGAATCGGACTGATGCAGTGAAAAATAAATTTTAATCCCAATATTCGATTCTTGATTTCAAATCTCGTGTTAAATAGTTGCAGCATTTGGTTTTTGGTTTTGAATATTATTGGAAATAGTTTTTTTTTAAGGTTATACCAACGTTGGGCGCAATTATTTCTTGTACTTTTTCATAAAATATATGGTATCTGGATTATATAGTAGTATATTTTATGCATATTCAATAAATTTTAGGACTCATCAAAGCATGTTAGCAAGCAAAATGCGGTCACATTACATGATTTAAAGCAGATGATGGCCTCAGATTGATTTCACTCTAGAGTCACATTGAATTGAATCATCAAATTTCAGAAGCCACTCATCACAGTGTTTGACTTGGAAGAAATGTTTTTTTTTTATTAAATAAAATTTGTTTTCAAAAATTAAAACAAATATACAATACAACTTCCCAATTTATGTTGATATTTTCAAAATGCAAAAGAAAACGAAATACTGCTATTTTTATTTTTTCCTATATATTGACATTGATAAAACTGTAATTAACAGAAAATTAATAATATAAAAGCGAACCTCTCATTAATTAAAGGAGTTTATCAAGACCCATTCCCTGCAGTTCGGCACATTTTCCCTCTTCAAACTTCCGTCATACATAAAACCTCCGATCCCCAAAAATCATATGCCCTGAAAATTAGTTTTGTTACGACTCAATTAACTTGATCTAAGCCCCAAGTTCCTTATAAAACTTCCAACTAGTTTACGTAGAACTTTTTCCGGGAAAATCCAACTGCGTCGCATCTAATTGCACTTTCGTAATAAACTCTAGTATATAGCATTATGCCAACAAATGGCAAATCGGACTTGTATCTTGTCAGTCATCAGTTAGTTCAATAAAACCTTGAAATTCAGACGACTGACCAAGTGTTGACAAAACACTAAAACTGAAACTTTTCGCCCTTCGTAGAATATTGATGTCCAATTCAGTTTGTCTCGTTTTCATTACGTTACGTTTGGGGAGGTGGTAGGAAGTTATTCATTTCGAATAGAAGTAATTTATTATAATTAAATTTTTCCCTGTTAATTCATTTTGAGCATCGATGACGACTGATATTGTTACATGATACAGAAACTAATTAAGGCAACCGTAGAGCCTTAGATTGTGTAGAGATGATGATAGACTGAGAGATACAAGAGTTTAGAAGCATATACTTAAATACCGAAAATTATTATATTCTGGACAAAAATGTCCTATTTGGCATGCTAGAATTGAATGCAGGTTTTGATTATTGGAAATTGTTAATGTCTTGAATCATTACAGGAAATGATTACAAATATCTAATATCGTCGTTAGATGAGAAAAGAAGCTGGAGGAGGTGGTTTTAATATTTCATGTGCTGTTCCGTTCGGTTTTGCTTCATAATTGATGTTATTAAGATAAATATTCACTCATAGACATCGACAAACTTAACGAGACATACTTGAGCACGTTTTCAAGATGGTTTTCAGAATCATTTTTCGAAGGCGGCTATTGAAAGGGCTGGAGAGTGGTATAGATGCAAGAACAGAACCATTTATTTCTGATGATTTTTTGCTTTTAAAATTCTCTTTGATGAATACTTGAAATAAAAGATTCAACTTGAAATAAATTACTCTAATTTAATGTAAAGGCTGTTTCTGTAGTCCTCGAATTGAAAAAAGTTTCTTTCTGAATAACCTATACGATACTAGGTCTGTTGCCGTACTACGATTAATTGCGATTAATCGCGATTCATTGCAATGAAGCTGTTCCCGTACTCCGTTTTACTGAAAACTGAAAATTTCCCCTCTTTCAGTAAATTTCAGTAGGGTCTGAGCTACTGAAAAGTGTCAAACGGAGTAAATATTTTCAAATGTGCGCGGCAAGCAACATATTTTTTGCGTAATGTTGCTATGAAGGTCGAATATTTTTGTGGCGATAATTTATTACCACTTAGGATGACTTTATAATGACTCCCAAAAACTGAAAACTAACACTTTCGGATGTCAATTTTCAGGAAATACAATGAGAACGTTCCCGTACTTTTCATGAAATTCCCCACCACATGATTCAGGAAAATTCAGTAAAATTCAGTTACTGAAAGTACGGGAACAGACCTACTATCAGCCAAACTGAGTTTGCTATTTCACTTCTAATTTTCAGAGGAATTCCATCTATTCGTATCTCCCAAAACATCAGAATTTCAAACTGGATTCCAATATTTATACAACCCGCGTTGAGCGAATTGAAAATGGTTTCCTCTGTGCATTACACACGGTGTAAAATCTACCCCTCGTAACAACGTAAAGTTCACCTTAATATGCTAGTCTTATTCGTCGATATAATTAAAAGGCAATACATTTTACGATAGGTACTTCTTCACTGCTACTATTTATGATATTTTTCTCGCAACGTAAAAGCCTGGTAAAGTGAATTTCCAAGAAAACTTGGTAGATTTATGTAATGAAACAACATGAAAATCATCCATTTCAGCAGTCAACTGTGTGCATCGCTATTACTAGGATTATTTTATCGATTGGTTTACTATCATAAGGAAATTTTGATCTAACAGCATTAAATCAAAGAAATGTTTCAGATGCTGAATAGTTTCTTGACTTTTTTGGACCCCATGTTCAATTAACTTGCCTTTTTGTACTTTTTCCTCTCTCTTTAATAGCTGTCTCAGTTTTTTTTCCAATATTCTCATTTTTCTCTTTTTGACTATTGTTACGGAACAGTTTCGCCACCAACACACGCACACACCTACGATATTGCGAATGCAATGCCGCATGCGACGATCATCAAACGTACTTTACAGTGAACGTCTATCTCTTCTTAATATTCCTTTCCTTGAGCAGCGCAGAGTTTAGTGTGATGAGAGTTTCCTGTTAAAAATCTGTTGCACCTGCCTATATGCCCCATTAGCATTTTTGTTCATTGAGCGGGAATCCCTAAGGACAATCGGGTCTTACATTCTAGTTGAAGTACCGTATGCTTGCTGTGATACTTTCTTCTACTCTCCCGTTTTGCGACTCTTACGCACTCACAATAGTCTTCAACTTGGTCCTCTTCCACAATCTATTGCCATTTTCAAAAATATGGTTCGAAGTAAAATCTTCTTTTCTATTTAATGTATTTTATTTTCTATTCTTGTTTATAATGGATTCTTCCTTTGCTTTTTTGCTCTAATTAATTTTACTTTATTATTTAATATATATATACTTGTATATATGCTTGCTCTTCATCTTCCAATTTGATTTTGGTTTTTTCTTGTTTTTTTTTCTTTCAAATTAATTATATTTTCTATTCGTGTTAATGGACTCTTTCTTTATTTTGTTGTACTTAATTTTACTTTATTTAATTTACCACCTTCATTATTTTTTATATACTTATATTTATATTTACTCTTTAATGTATCCTATCTATTCTTGGGCTGGTTTCTTGTTGAATTGATTTTTCGTGTTTGTAATGGATTTTTTTTTGCTTTAGTTAATTTTTTTTTATTTTATTCTAACTTTAATTATTTTATACACTTATATATAAATATATAAATAAATATATATGTATATATATATATACAGCTGTGTTCATGAAAATAGTAGTGCAGGACCTCACAACATTAAATATTCATGTTTCGACATACTGACCATTGCAAATTGAACAAGTGTTCATATTTTTTTAAGAACAGCATGCAAAGAAGAGAATAGGGATAAGATCTCGTTAGTTTTGCATTGGTTTGAATGTGTTTTTGATGACTTTTGAGTGATGCACCGAAATTTGGCTGTTCATTAAAATAGTAGTGGCTACATGAAAGGAAAAACAAAACTGTATAACTTTATTCAAAATTGATTTTAAAAATATATTTAATATTGAAAATAGTCTAATATTTAGTTGTATATCCGTTATTTTTGATAACGGCTTCGCACTGCCGGGACATGGAATCGATAAGGTCCTGACAACACTCCAAAGGAATTTGAGACCATGCTTCCTGAACCGCTTGCCAAAGTTGTGCTTTGTTTGAAGGTTTCGCGGTTGCCACAACCCGTTTTACATCTCCCCATAAGTTTTCTATCGGATTAAGATCTGGGGACTGAGGTGGCCATTGCATCACATCGATTTTCTCCGATATAAACCAATCTTTTGCGAGCCTGCTAGTATGTTTAGGATCGTTGTCCTGTTGAAATGTCCATTTTTTAGGCATTTCCAAACTGGCATATGGTAGCATTGTGTTTTTTAGTATGTCAACATAAACATGTTTTTCCATTATACCATTTAACATATGGATAGGACCAACGCCATTGTAAGAAAAGCAAGCCCATATCATTATACTTAAGCCACCATGTGTAACTGTTTTTTTGGTGTACCTAGGATTATATTCTGTGTTTGGTGGACGTCGTACATACTGCCTAGAGCCTGTTCCACCAAATAAAAGAATTTTGCTTTCATCTGTCCACAATATGTTGCGCCATTTTTTGGCGGGCCAGACTAGATGAGTTTTTGCAAATCTAAGTCGTCCTTGCACATGCTTCCAAGTCAAAATGGGTACCTTTCTAGGACTTCTGGCATTTAAATTATGCTCAATTAGGCGACGACGGACTGTAACATCACTAACCGATAGATTTAAATCATTTTTGATAACTTTAGAGGATGCTGATGGCCGAATCTTGCTAAAGCGCACAATGCGTCTATCTTCGACAGCGGTTGTTTTGCGTTTCCCACCACGATTTTCTGGGGTTTTTTTTATAATTAATCGCGTTACATATCATTGTAGGTGTGCAGCAAACAATATTTTCAATTTCCTTGTATGTTTTGCCTTTTGCTCTAAGGGTAACTATTAAATCTCTTTTCGCAGCCGTGCAATGCTTTCCTCTGCCCACTAGAATAAAAAATAGTTACAAACCCAATGAATATCAATCATCAAACTATTCAGTGCTAAATTACACTTACTATTGACGTTTTTTGTTGTACTAATCAATTATTAGAATTGTTTTTTAATCACTCACACCGAGCACTACTATTTTAATGAACAGCCAAATTTTGGTGCATCACTCAAAAGTAATCAAAAACTTACCCAAACCAATGCAAAACTTACGGAATTGTATCGCTATTTTTTTCTTTGCATGCTATTCTTAGAAAAATATGAACACGTGTTCAATTTGCAGTGTTCAGTTTGTCGAAACATGAATATTTAATGTTGTAAGGTGCTGCACTACTATTTTCATGAACACAACTGTATATATATATATATATATATATATATATATATATATATATATATATATATATATATATATATATATATATATATATATATATATAATATACATATATATATATATATATATATATATATAAATATATATATACATAAATATATATATATATATATATATATATATATATATAGTATATATATATATATATATATATATATATATATATATATATATATATATATATATATATATATATATATATATATATATATATATATATATATATTCATATTTAGGTCTTATTATTTAATTTTGTTGTTTTTTCATGTACTTATATTATATACTTATATAGTACAGAAATGAATAAACAAACTTACCTAAGACAAACAGCTAACTTTTCTTGACCTCCAACGGGTTTTTGCGCGTTGCATTCTTTACCAGTTATGTTAGACTTAATCATTTCCTGTACTCCACTAAACTGTTCTCTACTAAGCCTGAAATTGCTTTTGAACACTTCTTCAGGAATGTCCCGAGAGAGTTTCACTTCTCAATGGGTACTGCTGCCTTGTAAGTACGCATTTGTTCCAGTTTTGGTTTTAATATTATTCATTAAATACATTCACTCAGAAAAATGTCATTTATTAGAATCAAATTTAGATCAAAAGTTGAAATCACTTGGAAATAAAAAGCGAATCTTATTTGAATTCCACTTTATTATAAAAATTTTATTTTCAAATCAGAATTTTTCATCATTGAATTAAAAAGAAACGTATATGGAGCCAAATCATATTTGAAAATTTTTGAATCAAAAATCGAGGAGTGGATTTGATATTGTGTGATGATTTATAGCTACTTTTGACTGGACTGGCATGGTCGACTTGGGTTCAATATGCGGAGACTCACCCATTGCGTGCGGGAAGCACATGGATTGCCCATGGGCTGGCTGTGTGCTCGGCTGTGCTCAATATGCGGCGGCACTAAGACCACGGCTACTTTTTTGTGGTGAAATAATTGGTTATATATTTTTATGGCATCCGTTTAGCTTGTCTGCTGCTTATATAGCTTATGTATTTAAAATAATTACTTTATCATCTAAAAGCTTTCTTTAGTGATATGAGTACTTACAATACATAGAATGGCGATCTTTTGAAGCGATAAGCCGACACTACAGAATTCAAAGTACGCACACCCGTTACTATTTTACTAGCTTTCAACTTTTCATTGTTGAAATATCCATATTTTGTTATTGACCAGTTCAATCAAAATAAGAGTCATAAATTCAACCTTTATTCTGCCGTCACAATCGATCTCATTTTCAATTTACGATTACGAATAATAAAATTATATTTAACTTCTCGTCAGTACACTTTAAATAATCTTCGACAACATTGTCAGGATATAACAAAATAACTATAGCACATTCCATGCACACCACAAAAGTGTATCTTCCCCGTAAAAAAACACACTTGTATCAACGATTATACGAGCATTGCACTAAATTGTGCAGCCTTTTCGAGCGTGCTACTTGTGTAAACACCATTTCATCGTTCATTCAACTCCATGAGACTCGGACATTGTTTTAAGAGTAATAAAATTCAAGTAAACAGTATTGGATAATCAAAAATTGATGGAAAATCTATAGGAAATTGAAAATATTTCTGTTGGATAATTTGGATTGTTTTTATTTGAAACAGAGACTATTTGGAAAAATGAACATTTTTTAATGACTATTTCGGTGACATTAGAGCACAAAAATATTCGTAGATGAAATTTAATGTCAAATTGGTGAATGTCGAAAATTAAAACATATACACAACAATTTGAACGGTGATGAAAAATACTGGTGGCATTCATTTTTGTGTCAGTTTTGAAACTCAACAGAACGCTAGGATTCTAGCTTGAGAAAATAAAAAACGTTCAAAAATAGAAACAGGCAAAAATCTTTTCAAAAATTCTGCAAATCACTAATCAAAATGAAATTACCTTTTAATTTAAAATCAATGCATTTACCTAGTTTTAGAATGTAAGTTTGATAGATTAACACAAAATATGTAACAAATGTACTATCATGGCAGTTTATAGCAAAAAGAAATTGTTGATGATAATTTGGATTGCCTCATCAGAGAGGTATCACCTCCACTTCAAATTTTCCCTTCTCTTGTTGTTGCTAATACGTCAGAGGAAGACTTGAAGGTGAATGACTTGAAGTACGGTAGACATACAAATGTATGTAGCAAGAAACTCACCAAGCATTCTGACGAAAGTTGTATTGTGGGCTTCTTACTGACGCTTCCGACTGAATTATGCGTGATTTTAAAGCTTGATTTTTGCCTGCTTGTGTTCTTTAAAAAATGGTCCCCCTTTATGATTAAAATTTTTAAAAAACTCTGTTCAATTAAGCGGACCCTGTTTGCTTGAAAATCATTGTTTTTAACTTTATTATCAGTCTTGGTGAACTGAAAACCAAGCTGGTGCAAATCAGGCTTTCTTCTATGATAGCTTCCGATGATTTTGCCTGTTTGACAGAAATTTAGCTCTCTGTTGATTTTTCCCAATGAGCTTATTCCCCTATATACGTAATGTCTTCAGATGCGACCGTAATCGTAATTTATCGAATGAAGTAGTCGGTGGTGGAATTTCTAGTACACTTTATGCTAGATTTGCGGTATCTCACACTGTTGAGTTTGTTGCTGTCTGTAGATTTTGGTTATAACTTTTGTGTTGCGTTTGTTTATAACTGTCGTAAAGCGTTTGTTTGTTTATTGCTGGTATGTATGCCTGTACGTTGTAGTCCATCCATTTCCAAGCATGCACATTTTTTAAAGACATGTCTGACTTGATTTTGTTTTGCTATTCTCATTCTCCTACAGTTGGTTGTGGTGATTTTAACTTGCCTTCTGTTCACCAGGATCTCATGTTCTTAAGAATTTTATCTTCAAATACACTCGCAGTTTTCCTTTCATCTTTTTTTTTCCTATTTTGGTTCCTTATCCCAGTTTAATTCCGTACCCACAGATAACCAACATTTGTTGGACCTTATTTTTCTAAGTGTCCTTCTCCTAATTGATCTCTTTCCTCAACGTCTTTACCTTATGCCAGTCCTCATCACTTCTCTCTTTCCATCGTTTTTTTTTTCAAAGGATAAACTACGCATAAAGCGCAGAGCAGTGTCGACTTAAAATTTTCTAAAAGCTGATTTTACTGCTTAGCTCCTCACTATCAACTGGTTTTTTTCCAAAGCTTGAAATTAATGACTCAAAACCTTTCTGTTCCTTCAAAACATACATCCAATAATTGCTACTGCTTATATTAGTGATGGGCGTTTCTGTTGTTTTCAAAAAAAGAAAACGAACTGTTTATTTTAGAAAAACAACTGTTTTTTAAAACTGTTTGAAAAAAAAACAGTTTGAAATAACGAAAAGAAACAAAAAAAGTACAAAAAATTACTAAGATAGGACCCACTAATCCTATAAAAACACGAGGGGGCCTCAGCACACCCGGAGACGCCAACTGGTGAACCAAAGAGGATCTCAACCTTTTCCTCCTTGGCACTTTTAGTGCTACTTTTAGTTTTTCCGGTGGATTTCGTTTTGCCGTATCTTCGAAACTAGGCCGCTTTTTCCCAGACTTGTATGGAAATTTCGCCCGAAACAACTCAGAAAGTTCCCCGAATTCATGCTAGACCAAAAAAAAATTTTGACATATATGAACGTTTTTGTCCAATTTCCCCTATAAAAAAAATTGTTCGCCCTTAAAATATCACTATTGTACTCCCCGACCACTTTCAATCGTCGAAAGCGCCGTAAAGTTAGTTTTTGCCAAACTATGGCCAAAAAACCCCTTACTCCCCTACAAAACCGAAATTTTTGTTTCACAGCAATATGTCTTGGCCCGTTACTTCCCAAACCACTCTAAACCAAAATTGAACAATTTTGTCCTGATTTCCGAAACAGTTTTCCACTGCCAAACAATTCGTTTGAAAAAAACGAAAAACGATGAAAAACGATTCATTTAAAAAAAAAACCAAAAACGATTCGACTTTAAAAACGGTTCGTTTAAAAAAACGAAAAACGATGAAAAATGATTCGTTTTAAAAAAACGAAAAACGATTCGTTTTTAAAAAACAGTTCGTTGAAAAAAAAAACTAAAAACGATGAAAAACGATTCGTTTTAAAAAAAAAGAACAATGATTCGATTTTTAAAAACGGTTCGTTTAAAAAAATAACGATGAAAAACGATTCGTTTTAAAAAAACCAAAAACGATTCGTTTTTAAAAAAACCGTTCGTTTAAAAAAACGGAAAACGATGAAAAACAATTCGTTTAAAAAAAAAACCAAAAATGATTCGTTTTTAAATAACGATTCGTTTTAGAAAAACGATTGGTTTTATGAAAACTATTCGTTTTAGAAAAACGATTGGTTTTATGAAAACTATTCGCTTTAGAGAAACTGTTCGTTTGAGAAAAATGGTCCATTTTAGAAAAACGATCGGCTTTAGAAAAACTATTTGTTGTAGAATAGTTGGAATAATTGGTTTTAGAAAAACTATTCGTTGTAGAAAAACGATTTGTTTTAGAAATGCTATTCATTTTAGAAAAAAATTTCGTTTTGGAATAACTGTTTGTCACTATAAGGAAAAGCTGTTGTTTTTTTTTTGCAGCCAAACTTTTTTTTCAAATTTTTTGGCGTTTTAGCTAGCTTCTATGCATCAAGATATTTGTGATTTGTTTCCTAAGTTTTTCACTTCTTCTTTTTGCCCTCTTTAGGTCCCTCAGGGAATCTCTCTTGTATCTTTCTTTTCATGTGGATGTTGGGGCAACTACTCCGTTAGAAATTTTCGGATAAATTTGATAAATTTTGGAATATATATAGGTCCAAACGAAAGTTAGTAGCAATCCAATAAGTTTGTTTAAGATAAAACAATTTAATCTGATAAGATAAATGCTATCTGATAAGATAAAATCAATACCAATTATTCATATAAATTGAATAAGACGCTCTTATAAACGGTATCCGAGTTGCATATAAATGAATACACCACATTCTTATTAAATGTACACCATTTTGAATAAGAAATATATTATTCTAATTTCGAGGTATCCCAAAATCTTATTCTGGTTTTTTCCCTCCTTTTTATTATGAACATACATATATATAATATATATATATATATATATATATATATATATATATATATATATATATATATATATATATTTATATATATATATATATATATATATATATATATATATATATATATATATATATATATATATATATATATATATATATATATATATATATATATATATATATATATATATATATATATATATATATATATATATATATATATGGGAACAATTATCCATTATGATGAAAAAAGACTAAAAGCAATTGAATATTTATGCATTCAAAGATAAAAGTAGGTGTTGTGAAAACACTTGACATTGTACACCAAATAAAACTTTCGAGCATTAAATTCATTTATGTATTGTGAGATGGATTATTTGTTTTATTATTTGAAAAAAAAACTCGATAGATTTTATTCATATATACTTTATTCACCAAAATCAAAGTTTTACAATCTTCCTCTAGTGATTAAAGTTGTTCCTTATGGCTACCAAATAATTTTCACAAATAGCTTTAATAAACACTCCCGAGTAGATTTTTGCGTCCAATGCAGTGCACTTACAAACTCGAAATACGAATTTTACGACTTGCGACGCAAAAGTAATTCTAAATAATTCGTTTCACGATACCACGAACTTTATATGAATTTATGATAAATATTATCCGATCTTGGTATAAACCACCCGTTTATACGAAACTCGTACAAAAGTTATTCTAAAATAGGATAGAAGAATTTTATCCAGCGTCAACATATATAATCTATACGAATATTAGGATATATAATAGTACACCATTGTGAAGATCAATTTTATCCGAATATTTTTCACCGTGTAATCATTTTGAGATAGAAATCTTAATATCTTTATTAGATCTTTCTGCAAACCGCGGCCGCGATGGTTTTGGTAATGTATTTTTAAGGCTCTTTCATCTTCTTTATGTGTAGATCCGTCTATTTTATTTTATTTGAGTTTGCCTATTCCTTCATGGAAAGTTGCCAATATTTTCCCGATTTTATAGTCGGAAAATCATGTTTAAATGGCGAATTTCCGTCCTATATCACTCTTTTCTTGCTTTCTTAAGTAGATTGAACGAATTTACAGTGTTATTAAAGAGCAACATGGGTTCATTAAGGGACGTTCTTCGTCAAATAATTTAGTCGATTACACCAACTTCGTCGCTTGTTCCTCGGACCACAGTCTACAAGCTGATGTGATCTACACAGACTTCGCGGCAGAATTTAACAGGGTAAACGATTCAGTGATGTAATTTTAATGTTTCCGGTACTCTTATCTTATAGCTTTGTATATGATATTTTCTATCCTACTTCTTACATTCTTTCTATCCTACTTCTTACATTCTCTAAGGCTCCATCTTTGGACCCCTCTTTTTAACTTTACTTATCGAGAAGCATCCTCGCAACTTCTGGTCTGATTCATTTAAACCAACATAAGAATCTTGGGATCATTTTTGATTTGAAATTAAATTTTGATCTGAATTATTTTTCCGCCTCCAAAGCATGGAAGGTACCTGGTTTTGTCCTGCGCTGTTCGCGTTTTCCACCTGAAATGGACACACGTGATCGTCGTTTTATTTCTCTTGTTCTACTATTGTTGAATGTTACTCTTCTGTGTGTTTGTTGGATTGTTCCATTAACTTTGGTTTAAATAAATAAATAATAATGAAATGACTCTTGTCAGATTCCAAACAAAGATTACGCGACAAACGTTCGAATAAATGCTGCTATTGACCGTTTTATACATTTTAATGATGTTCGAACTAATTCCCAATTATTTATCTCTAAAGCCCTTTTCAGACATGAGTCCATGCGTCCATGCGTCCATGCGTTTTTTGGATTACACGAGTCAAGTCAACTCAAATCCAGTTTTTTTAAGGCGGGGTTTTGAAGTGGTCGGATACGCTGATTAATATACCATTGACTTACTTGCTTTACTTTTGCTCTTTGTCATTTTGAGATGATTAGCGGATGGATTTTCTTTTTCACAATTTTTTTTTCTCCGTACAAATAAATTGGTACCCGAAAATTGTATATATTTATCCATACGACTATATATACCTACATGTAAATGTTTGTTTCTGGACATTCGCATGCATTCAAATTTTATCGCAATCATGCAAAAAAAAAATATTACCCACATCATCATATAATAAAATAATCATCCACAAAACATATATTTAAATGATCATCTACGAATCATCCACACATGCCACTGAGCGAAAGAAATCATTATAAAATCTATTGTACATGAATCAGCATACTCCACCTCCTTCGCTTTAGACTCGCCAATATAAACAAAATCGAATTGACTCGTGTAAGCAAAAGACGCTAGATCGCATGGACGCATGGACTTACATATGTCTGAAGAGGGCTTAGCACCTACGATAAAAGTAAAACCGTCACCTATAACCATATCACAAAGTTCATTTAATCTCCCATCATAATTTAATTCACATGATATCCGTAAAATCATTTCCTACTCGCACCTACATGTAAAATTTCACGACCTGTTCGAATTTCTAACAAAAAGTCACGATTTACAATATCTTCGTGTTTCAAATTAGTAGCTCCCCTGGTGTGTTGCAAACAAAAAGTTTCGCTTTTCCTTTCATTCATTTCCGTTTGTTCCTTTGTAATAACACTCTTGCAAAGTGTACGAATCTTTTGTAACTATCAATTCACGATTTGATAAATTTAATACATATCCTGCCTATTTTAACGAACCGTGACAACAAGGCGTCGAGGTCTGGCCATGCCAAGCAGCAGGGTATTTGATTACATCGCCATTGAATATCGGGGTCGACGCTGTGAAATTACAGAGTCCTGTTATTATTATGTTGACTTCCTATTCATTTCGTTTTGATATAGTGTGACACGGATGTCAGTCTGAGTGGAGTGGGGTGAGAGCAAGTGGTGTGGTATGGATAGGTGTAGTGTACTTTTTTCGCGACTGATACGATATGAGGATGTGATTTGGTTGTCAGTTGGGTTAGAAATGAATGAAAAGTGCTGACTGTGAGGTTAGAATGAATAGCGATATGATTGCCGATGAGGTTAAGTGAATGAAATGTCGATTTCAAAAGGAACTTTTCAACGAAGATATAATAAAGCAGGTGTAATTGAAGGGGACATAACTAAAATATAAGATTTATGAAAGTGAGATGGTCATGTTTGGTTCGTCTTTGAGTCAAATCAACATTAATTGAAGAGTTCTAAAAAAAGGATTTGGAGTTTATTCACTTTTATACATGGTTTCAATGGAGCTGACTTCCTAGTTTTTTCGATGATTTCGCCGGAGCTGAGCTCCTGGCTTCAAATCTGAATTTTTGTCTACTTTACAAAAAGACCTTCTCTTTCTAATATTTTTAGACAAAAAAATGGAGTCTGGTGTAAAGTATACCTACACCAGAAAATATTGAAAGATTCAGTTTTTGAACGTATTTGTATTCGAATGGAATTGTTTGTGTGAAATGATAAAACTGAAATAAAAAATGTAAGCCTTAGAGCCGATGTATGCTGTCTATGCTGATTTATAGGCAAGTGGGGAACCGCGATCGCAAATTAGTAAACTTTATGTGTTTGTATTGTTTTTATAATATATTTTCTGTGTTTGATTTTATTTTGTATTTACCGCAACCGTTTCTTATTTACAAGATTTGTGAAATAATGCATCCATCTGAAAAAAAAACACCCCAAGTTACGTTCTCAACTCCAACTCAAAAACTATCTCTACATCCTTTGTCTTCATCAAAACAATCAAACAACTATTACACCACAAACGTTTTATTTTTCCTTTGCCTTGAAAAAAATTCTACCTTCTTCAGGGAAAAAACTACAATGCCTGCAAGGTTATCAAATTCCATTCCCAATAGTTTATCGGTATTCTGCCACATATATCTGTATTTATATGCCTCGTGCACTTCTATAAACAAGTAAAAACAACAACTCAAAACAGTTGTACGAAAAGTGTCCGGCAGCGTTTTGTAGCTTCGTTGACAACAATCGTCCAACAATGTGCCCTCCTTTTTCCATGATAAATACATATGTGTCTGGTCGAGAAAAGTATGTTGGAATTCCTGGCGAAGCTACAAACTGGGATGATGAAGATGGTTTGGTCATTGAGATGTATCTATTTCTGTTAACAATTCAGGCTGTAAGGCATAGTTGTGCCAGTAGTTTTGCTGTAACAATGACGACAATTTTCGTATTTAGTTCACCATTTAGAAGGAATGAGAGGAAATGGATGGTAAAACGCTAGGAATTCGTAAGGCATTTTTTTGTGTTTTTTGTTTGTGGTTTGGATGGTAGATATTCAGAGATCTTATTTTCTGAACTTGCAACGCTTGTTTGTTAACCAATAAAATTATATAACTTGCACAAATTGAAGACCGTGCTAAACTATGAATACTATTCGAATTTAAGCCATATTTTGTCGCCTATTTGCATGAATATTCATCTGTTTTATTTTAGCGTTCATCTCAGATTAGAGAAATTTCATATACACCCAACGCAGGAAAATCTCTCGCATCACATTTCTTTTTTTAGAATATGTGTATACAAGTGTTGAGAAAAAACTGAAAATCGTAGCATATGCACAGGAATATGTATTGGAAAAGTGCAATTGCTGGCGTATCGGCTTTAGCGATTGGACGGTGCGAAGCATTTTACAATAATTTACGCAATCTGGAACCAGTGAAAACCTGGTGAAAAGTGAGACAAAATTAGACCTCTACAGACTGGAAACGAATTTGTACGTAATGGTTTAGGGATGCATCACCGGAGCTGGAGTTGGCAATATTTTGATACTACCTAAAACTGTTGTTAATGCTAAAATGTTCGAATCGATCATCACCGAAGGCCTACTTCTTACGTTGGTGGATTTGTATGAAGCATATCCCTATCTGATTTTCCAGGATGATATGGCACCATGCTATCGTGCTCGTTCAGTAGTATGCAGTGCATTTTTCTAAGCTTGTTTCATGGCATTCGATTAACTAAAGTGACTAAAGTTCTCTTTTCCTGGTACAATATTTTTAGGAAGAGCTTGGCATCATTTCATTTGCCAGGAAACAACCCGACTTCAATTCAATACAAATCCTTTGGGGGATAATGCCGAAAAAATGTGAAGGAAAAGAAACCAAAGACAGCCCAATAGCTCGAAAGCATAATGCAAAAAGTGTGTGACAGCGAAATAACCCTCGATATCATCGATAGCTTCTGCAAGACAATACCCCCACGAATAACGGCTATAGTTGAGGCTAACGAGATGGAGGAGGTTAAAAATTAAGTGAAGATAGGACCCGCTATTATTATTTGTTGACTGACTGTGTCGTTTGTTAATTTCACTTGTAACAGCCTCCCCTAAATATAGAAGATATTTTTTTCGGCCATTGTTAATCACTAGGAAAATATTATATTTCAGTAAATTTGTCTTCTTTTTGTTAGAAAATTGGGGTACACTACAATCAAAATTTAATAAATTCTATAAATAGATATTAAAACCTATAAATTCCAAAATAATAGCCACAGCTATTAATTTAATAATCTTTCAGGGAAAATATAAACGAAAAACTGAAAGCTGACTAAATTCGACAAAACGATACACAATTTTGTGAAATTCTTATTCATTAAAAAATATCACTTGACGACTACAGTAATCCGAGCTGGAACCGCTTTCGCACTACTTCAGTTCAGCCATACTACTAGCGCCTATCAGGTGTCTCACCGGTTTAGTTTCGTTCTGTCCCACTTTCAGGAAACTACTAACATAACATACCAAGAGCATATATTCCGTCACCTCGGGGCGCAAGAGACCGTCATTACTGAGATTATGTGAGTATGGCCTAAGAATGAACCCTTATTGTGCTGTAGCTCTAATGTTTTCGCCTGAAATATCATATGACAATCCTTCAAGTAGACCTGCATCATGCCTAAAAAGTTGTCTACCTAAAATGTTGCCGATGAGAATCTAAAGCCAGGACCACAATCTTGGATTACTTTTATCGAAACAATTGTCAAAATATTTGACGAAACATTCGAAGAGTATTCAAATTATTCACTCAAAAACCGTTTCGTAAAGTCATAACCTCTTTTTCTGTTACAAATCGTTTGTCCGCGTTGTGAATATTTTAAAGGTTTAAAGTTAATAAGCGTAGTTAATTGAAGCCAGGACGACGTTCCCACAATTAATCCCTCCTTGTGTTGCGGCTATTACCTATTTGCTCGGAAAATCTCGCAAAGCATTTTCAAATGCATCTACTTTTCAACGAAAATCGCTTATTAGGTGATTTTGTGATAAATAGAAACTGACAAAGTTGATATTTTAGTTTTCAGTCTACACATATCCTTCGGCTGAGCCTCGCCGATCACGCCGAACCTTCTGAGTGTCGCCAAAATATAAGGTTGCACAGTCCGAAAAATCTAAATACCATCCCTCTGGATTTCATTTCGATATGGTTCGCTACTTGCAATTTAGACCGAGTGAGCAAACCGACTGCAGTGCAGAACCTTTACAAGAACTTCTCGGAAAGTTTTGCATGCTTATGTCCTCAGAATGTGCTTAACTTCTCCGGTTTTGACTTTGTCGTTGCTTAACAAGCAGTATGGGTAAATTGAGCATCCTTTGCAGTGCATCCGACATGTACAAGGTTCCAATAGTTACTGTTACGGTCTGGTCTATTGCGGTCCCTTTTTGTGTGGTTTTATCCCAAGTATTTATCCTAACTTTATTTCGGCAAATTGCTATCCATTTCATATCAACTAATGAGAGCTTTAGCTTCCTCCAGCCCAGCGACGACTTTCCTTTATTCCCTTGTATTTGGAAGAATAAGGTATTTTACGTCCTCAATCTCTTTCTCTCATATTACGGGTACCACTTCTTCCTCTGTTTTAGTATAGTTTTAGCATTTAAGTATCTTGATTTTGGCTTCAAAAATGGCAACATGAATTACAACGCCAAATTTCCCAATGTTCTTGCACTCTACCTATGTCACCAGTTCAGCGCCTTTTATCTAATTTGGAAAACCTAAGCTCCCACACTTCTTGGACTCACACCTGCGTAGATATGCTGAGGAGCCTCCGTGTAAGTTTTCTCTTATTGCCACTGATTTCTATTTTGCTCTGGATGATTGTGTTTTTCCTTCTGCCTTGGTTTTCCTGCTTTGAGCTACAAATTTGGCGACAAATTTTAAGGTAAACATGGATTCAAGGGTTGGTTTTGCTCTCCGTCACATCCTGAGATACTACGTACGTGGTATCTATATGGCAGAAGATTACAATTTGCTGAACAGGGGTCATCTCTAAGCTATTCGTTTTAATTGTGATGCTCGGTGAGTTTTTCGGTCATTATAATATAAATGAATATAAATGAATGAATTATGTACGTAGAATAATCGTCAATTTTCGACGAATACTGCTTCAGTTTTTACAAGTAAAATTAAAATACGACAGCCTATTTCATTTACAGAGGGAGTGCAATACGCGTGAATAGCATAGTAATCATAAGCTAAATGTTAAATTTATTCGTTACTTTTAGTTAACGCTGAAAGCATGTGACTTGAAAAGGACTTCTTAATAATTTTAAACTGATTAAATGAGATACTATTAATTATCAAATACGATGCTATGTACTGAGGAAATTCAAAACTAAAGCCTTTAACACGAGAATCTTAGTTCCAAACTTTTTTTCAATACCGCCCGCAAACAATAACGTTTTTTTTTCATGCATAATTACATCGAAAGACATTTATCAAATTATTTTTTCGGAAAAAATCTCACTATATTTAATATTTTATTAAAACGCACTAGCAAACAACTTCACCTCAAACGAAATATATATCGTCGCTGTAAAATCAAACCGGCATATCTGCAAAATGCATATTTTTCACCAGAGCGCTTTAAAGTTTTCGCGTGTGGGTCGTTTCCTCGTAAATGCATACCGGCACAGCACCGTAAGACGGATTTTTATTCAACTATACGAAATGCCGGTGCGACATAAAAATAGACGGGAAAAAGAGGAAATTTTTGATAACAAAAACTCAAAAACTCAATTTTTGCAGATATGCCGGTTTGATTCAACAGCGACGATATGTACATACGTTAAGATAAAACGCCTGATTCATTCATCTCACACTCGTGTCATTCTTCAGATTGGCGTAGCAGCATATCTATGGTAGCAGCCAGCATTTTTTCTGGAACAGAAAATCGAAATAATACCAATAGGCGACATGAACAGTTGAATGACTCAATATCCTTCCTACTCTCATCTCTTTATCATTAGCCTTCGTAACAGTTTTAGTACCGTGTTCAAATTATCGAAAATGCTCTTCGGGAAAATTGAATTTTCTTTTTACCTTGTCTGACATTACTGTAACTGTTCTAAAGAGTGTACGAATATGTTGTCAATCAGATGAGTTTTTTTTGTTCCTTTGCCTGGGTCAATGTTACTGCTTTGTTCCCTAACGGTATACAAATTGACAGATGACATTTCAAAAATTCCTAATATACATGGAATGATATCGGCTTCGGCAAATTTCTATTTTTTTTTTATTTTATTTTTCGTTGGAATGAAAATGTCAATAGAAGTGATGAATTACCCAGGGAATTATTGATACTTAGTGCTGGGGTGATTGTGGTTGTGGTTTTTCATTAAAAGGTTCAAGTAGGCGATGGGATTATGGGATTTCGGAATGAAGATTGAATGGCATTTAGGAATAGGATATTGATTTCATAGTAATTTTAAACTGACAGTACCAGGACGTTCTTGTGGTTGTGGTTTTGGGGAATTGGTAAAGTCTTGACACTCTTTTGTACGAACGCAGCCAGTATTTAGTATTAAAAATGATACTTCTAGGAATAAAAGCATGTGTTGAAACTCTTGTATTGGTGAAATACTTGTGAATATTACCATGTCTGTCTATTAATTAGTAGAAAATCAATCTGTTGACATTTCAGAAAACCATCTGGAAACTTTTCCTTAAATTTTATTTTGAACAGCTCCTTCCTTTAATATCAGAATTGTGTATTTCCGTACGATTTTTTTTCAGGACGAATCGGAAAAAGAACAAGCGCCAACACTGGAGAATATAGTCAGATCCATTGTCGATATTTTTCTCTGCATTTTCATTGCATCTCTTTATTTGTTTACTAAAATCCTTCCTTTGTGTAACTATTACTTGCTTGCAATTACAATTACAATTTTTCGGGGTTTGCGCTATAAAAAAAACATCTAAAAATAATTACATTGCATTTATTGAAGTAACTCCGAAAATATACTCCAAGTTGGTGAACCAGTAAATAAATATTGATTTAATGTTTAACGAAGCTACAAGGGCTAAACAAAATGTGGCCAAGTTTAAAAATAGTGCACCAACACAGTTGATGTTTGTTCTAAATGCTCATTCAAAAACATGTCTGACTTAAAAAAAAAACTGTGATCCGTGCCCGAAAGTCCCCGAACTGTCAGAATCATAGATCTGATAGCAAGGGTCGTCCTGAATGTCAAAAGGATGTTCAATCTATAGTTAAGAAAACATATTTTTTGCTTTGCGATCTCCAACGAATCTGCGCCCACCAAGAATTTTTTTCGCGAATGTTCGGAGTATTATGAATAAGCTCACGGATCTTGCAGTTACAGCAAAGTATTTTGAAAAGCTGATATGAATATTTTAAACGAAACCTGAATTTCTGATAATGAAACCACATTCTATGATCTATCAGGTTTTGCTGCGACATTTAGTTGGAGAGATTCAGTTGGTGATGGATCCGCAATCTACGTTAGGAATAATATTAATTTGAAAGTTCTTATAAATGAAAAGCTATGTAACTCAATCATGATTGAGTTAGTTGGCTATGGAGTGATTTCAAACACATTATAGAGCTCCTACGAAGAACACTGACGATTATTTTGGGCATATCAGTCTAATTTGCAGAAAATACCAAAATTTGGTTATGATTGGTAATGCGAATCTTAGTGATATATTCACTCTTAATTAATTCAATATTCTCGGAATGAAAAGTTTTTGGTTAACTAATAAACAAAATCGGACGAGAATAGCTACTGAATTTTCTGCTCTAATTGGTCAGGTAGTATCATCATTAGCGCCCGTTATATCAAATTCAGTACCATAGTAAGAGATATACTGAACTCAGATCATAAGGTACTTACTGTTTATCTGCATTCAAAACATCCTATGAGGCTGTTTGAAATACCTGTGTTTAATCAAGAGCGTTTAAACAATTGGTTTGCATTAAACTTAACTTAAATTGGAAACTTGAATCAGAAGAGCTAATGTAAGTGTTAAGTATTTTTTAAAAAAACTTATGCCATTTGAAAAACTACGAACTTGAAATAGCAATTGCATAACGGACGATATTTTAAAAATGTCAATGCTGAAAAAACTAGCTAATGTTAATTGGCGCAAGTAACCATATGATGAATCTCTTTCACGATATAGGCAGTAAGGTTATTAAGAGTAGCAAAAAATGTTCAGTATTCCATTAATTCTCAACTAGATAAAAACCTTTGTGTTGCAGCAAAATTTATTGATCTCAAAAAGACTTTTTACACAGTCGATCACAGCATCTTAGTTGACTTATGGAAGAAACTATATATCAAAAGTACGGCAAACAGATTAATAATAAATTTTCCATATGATCACTCATTCTGTACTCAATTTAAAAAAAAAAACTTGGCGTTGAAAATTGGAATGGTAGCATATCTCAAAGCTCAATCTCGTGACCAACCCTTTACTTGTTGTGTGCACAAAATCTAAACAATGTTCAGTTGAGTTTTAAATATATTATTGACGCAGATGATACGATCCTCTTAAATTCCAGTCGAGACTAAGAGGAAAAGAGCTGAAATTAAGTAGTTCATGTTTTTTGCATGAGCGCAATTTTTTACACCGGCTTTTCAAATATTATTTAAAATCTCATATTTTGTAATCTGGATTTTTACATCACGTTTCATATTATGCCCAAAATTTTTTCCCACACTTGCACTTCTAGGACTTTCGTATTTTCATCGAGATAACTAGCTGTTTTCGTACTTATTTAGCCTATTTAATAAACTTCAAGATATTCCAGTAGCAGTCTGAATACATTCTTAAAGCTTAAATGGGTTTCCCTAAATTTTCGATTTTGCGTCGGTAAGTAAACTTTTCTCTACTTTGCTACATTTTTCCTCCAAAATCGGTCAGCTATCTCTGCAAGCTTCTAGTTTTTTTCCAGGACAAATAGATTTGTTCACACACTTTTAGGTTTCCATCATTCTCCGTTGAGCCTTTTCCAAAACCTTTAGAGTTTTGCTCACTCTTTCGAATTTGTCTGAAGAAAGTTATATATTTTTGAACAACTCCATATTTCCCTCATGAACTTAAGATTTTTTACTGAAAATGTTTTATTCTTAATGTTTGTTATTTTTATAAATTTTCAGTACATAATTTTTTCTTACACCTATAAATGATTTCCAGATTGTTTACTATATTACTGTATCGATCACGAAACTTCTAGTTTTTGGGGATTTTTCCACCGCGGAGTTAAAGAAATAAAGCATAGTTAAGTATCTCTATTAATAGTCGATCTGTTCATAGAGTTTAGAAGACTAAATATCTAGGTACGTTGATAGATGATGAACTTTCTTGGTCAGACCACATTTTAAGAATCAAATCTGAAAGCTCAGTTATTTATTTTCTTAAGCGCAGTAGACATCTCAACTTAGCTCTCCAAAGCATGGTTTTTTATGCTTTCATTTATCATACTGTCACTTATGGGATACTTAGTTGGAGTCTGACATCCTCCGCAATAAATAAATATGCTGAGGAGAAATTTTAAATCAAAGTAGTCTACCATTTAGGCATAAGAACCCCTACTTACCAAATGTATGCCATAACTAAAAAGATCAAATCTTATATTTGACTTGAGAAACATTCAGTTACGGCATGAACTCTGCTCACAGTTTCAAACTTCCTTCGACTAGAACAAATATATAACTCTATTTGTTCTATATATATAGAACTCTATTTGTTCTAGTTGAAGGAAGTTAGAGCAAATAGAGTGTCGACAATCTCGCTGCACAGCAATTTGCCAGAAGGTATAAAAAGTGTATCAAAGTTGGTTGCCTTACATACCTTTAATGACAAATTTTTAAAATAAAATAATTTCCTTTTACTATTTTTTCATTTTACTCTAATTTTTTCGTATAATTCTTGAATTTCATTCTGCATTTTATTTTTTAAATATGTAATCTAACAATATATGTTCACCATTATTGCATGTATGTCTTTTCTAATTGTATTCTCTCACGCTAGTGCTGGTCACTGACTGAGAGACAGGGAGAACAATTTGCAATAAAAACGCATGTATTAAAGAAAAATATACCAGTTATTATGAATTGTATGTAAAACTCGAAGCTAAAGCAAAAATCTTAATAGTTGTAGTATTACTTTATTTTTGACTATCTTCCACTACATTGTTACCAAGTAAATGCATGTTAGAAGCGCAGATTAAAAACACTGTCACACATTTTAGACTGATTCGCTACACATCTTATTTTCTACAAACAATAAATTCCTTAAGTTACATGAATATTCTACGCAGAAATATCACCCATCATTTCTTGCAATAGCAACGAAAACTAAAGATGTTAATCACAAAAAAATACTTCTTAAAGCCTTTTGTTCAAACGACAACTTGAAACACCTTGAACTATTAAGTTCATGTGGCCTAGAAAAAATTTCCAAATTATTTTTCACTACCAAACTTCAATCAAGTCATAAAGAACTTTTGGAAAACTTTCATTTGCTCGGTGTCAGCACTTCAAGGGTTCGAGGTGACCTATAAATGAATGATACCCTAAATAGCTTATTAATTTGAAAGAAAATTCACTTCATATTGGCTAGAATTCACCGTAAATAAGTCTGCTTATGAACGAGCAAGAGAAATTGTTCAAGCCAAAGAAGAGCCCTGAAGAGAGTTCCGGTAAATTTAGCTCAAAACCGACTTATTCTGTTATGTTTCCAAAAGTTTTAGAAAAACAATTCCTTCTTTGGGGTACAACAGTTACAAACATAAGCCAAAAAATAAGGTAATACATGAAAAATAAATGCTGGCTTAAATGCTAAACACTACTTTTCTGTAGTTCTTTTCTTTCATATATTTCGACCTCTAGCGAACCAAAAAATTAATACCTCACGGTGAAAACTAATTGAAAACTTAATTTTCTCCCATCATAATGAATTACCACGGCGAAACGAACATCCCCTCGCCTTGGAGCAAAAATTGCACTTCCTTGAAACCTCGGCACCTTTATGCTTCCCGTGAAAAGCATTCGCCAAGAATAACTAGTCCTTCTCGCCCATTCACTTCGCCTGCCTCTTCTTTAACACGTCATTTATATTGTTATTCATTGTTGACAGCAAGCTCACCGAATAAGTTATGCGCTCCATTTTCATTTCATTTTCGGTGTGCTCGATGCACACCATGAACTGACTTTGGCCTCGTGCATAATTCATAGACCGTAGCGAAAAGTTCCCAATGCGACGAGAATGAAATATACAATAATAATAATGATAGTCCAACCAACCCCCCAAAGCAAAAGCAGCGAGGAAGTAAGAGTGACCCCACAACAGTGGACTGAATAGTGAGAGACCGTTCAAGTTTTAGTACCTGGCACAACTCCACCCTTGCTTTCTTCTTTCCGAGCGAACTGGTGCACAACACAAAAATTTATTCGATGCAATATTATGAGATTCATTGAACCGAAAATGAATCTAGCGTGAAATTTAGAATAACATTCGGAAATGATAAAATGAGAGGATGAATGTGGTTTTGGATGCAGGCGACGAGGATCGTAGATAATCCGATTAAGTTGAAAGGTCTTTTCATTTATGAATGAAGACATTTCGGACACACCCTGGAAAATAAGTCCGTTAGAGACTATTTAGTCAAGTGAATTCTACATTGGATTTGGTCCTGGCTTTATTATGAGTTTTTGGAGAGAGTGGAAATAATAGAAAGTTTACTGGTCGTGTTTTTTCTGAATTTCGATTGATTTATGTTACTAGATTTTGAGTTCACAGCTCGCATATCTGGTTATAATGAATGACGTGATGGTGTCACCCTCGAAAGTGGGAGCCGGTTTAGACGAGCGGTTTTTTGCTGGATCGAGCACGAGCTTTTAGGAAAGAGAAGTGAGGGACGGAACGGAACAGCGAGCACGAGTGATATAGTTGGCCAAAGAGCACGGCAGCGATTTCTCTGTCATTCTCTTAGAAATAATTTGAGGCTCAGAAATTATTTGACAGAAAGTAGTCTGCTACGAATATAAAAAACTGTGGGCTAGCACAGCAAGAAATCGCTCGTCAAAACTTGCAACGAGCACCATCGGCCAGCAAACTCTGTGCTGGCAAAGCACAACATCGCTCGTCTAAACCGGCTCTATGTGTACTCCGACGGCTGATAGCTAATCAATAGAGTCAGGAGTGGTGTATACTCAGATGAGCTGAATGTCAAGCTGCCTCTCCGTCTACCAGACCACTGTAGTGTCTTTTAGGCGGACGTTGCGGCTATTTTTTAGTCTGGCTTCTGTATAATCGAATATTTGATGTCAATATTGGTATATTTTGCCAAGCAAATATTAAGTCCCTTGCTGGTCCTTGTACAGTGTCCATGATTGTCGCTGAATGCCGTGCATGTCTTAGAGAGATATCGAGATATTCGGCGGTTCAAATGATTTGGGTACCTAGATATCGGGTTTTCAGGGCAACTGTAAAACCGATGAACTAGCAAGGCTTGGTACCTTGCTACTGATGGTATCATGCTCCTTCTCAATAGGTATATCGATGGCTTCAGCCAAATTGGCCATCAGGCAAAAATATCTTGAAGACGCTAGGAAGTCCTGGGCAGATGATATATATAGCAAGGCAGTCCAGCGTATCCATGGATGCGCATAGTATCAGGCAGCTTTTAGGATTAACTCGAGTGCTCTGAGTTGCACTGTAGGCGTTTTCACGGGCGACTGCTTCATAGGGCGGCGTACGCAACGATTGAGCACAGGGTTCTACGACATCGAGGATATACGAGGAATCCGTTCTCCATCTCATGTGCCAGTGCGCGGTATTTTCAAGGAGAGGAATGGTGGCACTTGGCGCAACTTTTCTCCCAAACCTCACCGAACTGTCCCTGATCAAGTTAAAGGTGACAGTGCGGTTCGTTAAAGGAAAGAGATGATTTCCTGATTTCAGTGAGAAGTTCATTATTTATTGTGTTACCACAACAAGCCTCTCTTGTGCCTACGTGTGTCTCTCGATAGGCAGCCATTTTAACCGACCAACCTACCTATTTGCCAAGCAACTGACGTTTGGCTTAATTCTACAAGTAAAGCCAATAAAATATTTTTAGCATTATTGGTTTGTTTTCATTATTTTTTTTTTTTTATTTATGTACGATTTGCGATATGACACCAAATTTAAGCACCAGAATATTACAAACCTGTCTGTTAGTTTGTGACTTAACTCCCAACTACCAAAACATTCTACATCTAATTTCATCTTGGTTTTACATTTTTCATCAGCACATCTCTTGTCCCAGGCTTGGGTTTGTTATGCAAAAACGTTGCGCATTTGGGTATGTGTCTAGCTGCTGCAGCCTCATTAAATCGTCGATGACAGTGCGGACACTCGATATAATCTGGATTCTCAGATGGCGGTGGTGGCGGAAGATCGGAGAGTTTTCCACCCTTTGCCAAATGCTCTTGCACTTTTTTGGCAGTTTTAATTGCTGAAATGAATTCTTCATGCTTACGACGCCAATTGCTTTTCTTGTCAGGCCGTCCAGTGGTGTCAACTGCAACTTTAGCAGCTCCACTGCGATTACTGGCTTTCACTGCCTTTCGTACATATTGTTCGATATCTGTGCCCTGTACACGATGCTTGGCTGCATCGTAGACTTTTCGCTTTCGATTCGCTGTTTTTTCGCAGATTTCTTCGTGTTTTTGAATGCGATCCGCTATGAAATTGCGACCACAGACTTTACATTGAATCATGTCCTCGGGAGCAGGACCACCCGCTGCAGGACGTGGCACCTATAAGTAATATTTAAGAATACTGAGAAAGTTTGGTTGTTTTATGTATAATTACCGGTTTTGACTTGGTAGTCATCGTTTTTTTGGTAATTTAGAACACTATAATATTGAATGGTAGAAATATCAAAATATGATTAGAAAGTGCTATTGTTTAACAATAAATTTTAAGTTCAAAAAATTCCGACCGAACAGGAATGTCGATGACAGTTTATTGAAATTTGTCAATGACGAAGTAAGCATTAAAATGCATGTCATGAAATACTTTAAAGTGGTATTTGTGCATCTTCTAAGAATTCATCGAGAATGAAGTTTCGTTTGGAAGGATTTTTTTCCTTTTTTAGAGAAAATCGGTTCAGATTCAGCTTTGGTGAAACATTTTACCCCAGTATTTTCGAAGAAAATTGAACACTAATAGGATCGTTGTGGCGATTCTAGATTGGTTTTTAAAGTTTTATTCTTAATTATGAAAACGTCCAAGCTTTCCTAAACTCGGAAGCTTTTCGAAAAAATTTGGATGCAGATTATTTCCACCAATTTAGATTATTACAATTTAGATTATATTTATTTATTTAGATTATATTTGATATATGATCTGATTATTTCCACGCTAATTTTATACTTACCACCTTATACCTGCACAATCAGATTGCGTTTCATTCGAATGAGCGTGCCACTTCTACCATAGGAGTGGCTTAGTTGCCGAGAAATCTATCAATTATGTATGGTTCAAGCTGATCAAGTTTGGGTATGACTTGCTGCAAGCTCCTTTGCCAACAAACAATTTTGCGTTAATGCTAATGGAGCGAATTCACTCAAAAGCCATGCAACATCAGAAATGACGCAAATTTCTATTACCGTGCCTGTCTTTTACACAATATTTACTGCTGCTGTATCGATTCTAGTGGACCAGCTTCAAATTAAGTTCCTTCTTAATGTAGAAAATATTCATTTATTCGCGTCGAGCCAAGACCCGCGCTAAGCAACAAAGAGCCTAGAATGATATTTGGTTGAATTGATACTTGACTTGACAAATAGGGCCTCAAACCAAACAGTGGTAAGTAATGGAACAGACTTTCTATGCAGTAATTTGCACGCTCTAATATATCGGCAACGTTGCGATAAATAGCACATTATCTTTCACAGATGTGGGGACTTATTCGGTTACAAGTAATAGTTGGAAACTCCCAATCGAGCTACTTGGGTGGAAAGTCAAGGCCAAAAGCAAGAGCTACGATAATTCGGGGAGCTATTTTAACAATTTCAGTGGCTACATTGGTTATACAGTTTTTGCTAATTTTACAAAGAAGTCAAATCGTAATAGGACTTAAACTTCCTTTTAAAAACGAAATCCATAAAAAAATATGTAAATAATTGTGGGAAAACCTTTTTTTTTTACATTATTGAACTCTACTGCAAAAAAAAATGGTGCAAAACGATTTCTGGCTTGCATTGTTAGATATACTTTAGAAACCTGATCTACAACTACATTCAAACGAAAATGAGTTCAAGCTCCAAATGCTGATTTTCAAAACAAATGCCTAATCACTCAAATGTCTTATTTTTAAATGAAAAGTCTCAAAATTTCTGTCAAAATATAGTTCCAGCTTCGCAATGCGTAAAGTGCGACGTTCATTATCAAGCTAACAACATAAGATGCGAAATATTACATATTTTCGAAATAATGTTAGGCAAAAGTTTCTTCATTTCTTCTTTGAAAAAAGTGGCTGAGACTGTCATTATTCAAACAATGAATTGATTAACTAAAAAAAGTAAAAGAGTTTTTATTTACAGTAGAAGAGCTTATTTTTTTTATTTTTTTATTTATAGTAGAAGAGCTAATTTTATTATTTTTTTATTTATAGTAGAAGAACCACTAAACACTATTTAAATGCATCGGCTAATGCCTAGAAGACCTGAAGTCATGTACCTGCTCCATCATTTTAATGCTATAATTTTTGTTTTTTAAATCGCTAAAAAAAATTAAAAATTACTAATCGCTATTTTGGCCTTATTCTACTCGAATTACAAATCAAAGTCAGGGTTGTCTTTATTTTATACAAATATTGTTGGTGTTACTTTCCGCACGTACACAAACGTCAAGAAACAACAAACCGCAAAAACGGACTCATATTAATTTACAAAGTGTTTAATGTACTGAGAATTAAAACAGGAGCCAAACTGCCAAATATATTCGAACCCGTTAGTCTCAGGTAGTGATGGGCATTTCTGTTGTTTTCAGAAAACGAAAACGAACTGTTTTTTTCCAAAAATAACTGTTTTTTCCACCTTTATGAAAACTTTTTTCACTCGACCATCAGCAGATTGATACTGGGTGTTACAATTAGTGATTGGCATTTCTGTTGTTTTCAGAAAACGGAAGCTATTTGAAAAAAAGCAGTTTGAAAAAAACAGTTGGAAAAAAACAGTTTTTTTCAAACTGCTTTTTTTCAAATAGCTTCCGTTTTCTGAAAACAACAGAAATGCCAATCACTAATTGTAACACCCAGTATCAATCTGCTGCTGGTCGAGTGAAAAAAGTTTTCAAAAAGTTTCAAAAAACAGTTATTTTTGGAAAAAAACAGTTCGTTTTCGTTTTCTGAAAACAACAGAAACGCCCATCACTAGTCTCAGGTAGTTTTAAATCGATAAAAAAACCACTTTCAACCATCATTTTACATCCAAACATATCACGTAATTGAGCACATTTCAAGCGGAAGTTTCATCTCCACACTCTTTGGAATTTAATCGCATTAAATATAATCTAGAAACTATGGTGGCCATAAAAGGTCACATTATAATGACCACAACGTGATATTCTGATTTTATTTCGCCAAATCTATGGATAGGTAGGCAGGTGCGTACGCAGCTGACTACCGCATCTGACAATGTTCCAACTTAATTCGGAATTCATGTGGTGATGTAGCTGATTACAATTAATGTCCTGGCTGTAAAGTTTGTACCAGCTTCCTGGCATACATACGAATATATATGCATACAAGTAGTAGGCGAGACATAAATTGCAACAATGGAATCGACACCCATGTTGGCAGATTCTGGTATTCAGAGACGCGTCGACAGGAATTCAAATTGATTGTATAGTGTGGATTGTGTGTGTGTGTAGGTTAATAGCTGGTAGTCCAACATTTAATTTTTATGGTCACGGAACCCTGGTACGAATTTTCCGAGACAAGCTATGACGAGATTAATTTTTATGATTGGAGTTGTTTACCAGGAAAATGAATGGCATTAATATGACCACAGAGTTATTCTTTGATCCTGTTTTGGTTACGAATTAATGTGTGTTAAATATTCCAACTTTTTTTGGAAACATTTTCGAAGATCGTTCAATTGTTATTTTTTAAGACAAAGTGAATAGCGAGCTTTTGTTTGAATAAAACACATTACTCAACGTCATCTGTCATACTAATCATTCGCATTGACATAAGTCGTAAGTTCTTCCGCATTGCCTTCTTTAAATCATTCTCAGTCATTTGAACTGGCCAGTTCTCTGACCATCAGCAATTTTCATTAGCTGCTAATTACACGGTTTGTTCTCGAGGGTTTAAAATGAAAGAGCTTGCTAGCACCCACTTGACATTTGCCTATCGTTTACATGATGAGATTTTTCTTGAACTTTTCGTCTGACAAGAATTTTCATTCGGATTTTTCTTAGCAGAATCATCTTCGTTAAGTAAAACTAAATGAATGTCTAATCAAATTGTAAATTTTGTTATATTTTAAAGCTTTTGTACTTCATTTTACTCTGCAATGCTATGTAACTGAAAATGAGGACTGTAATACGGAAGTAATTTAAAAGAAAGGGCTGAAATTACGGAAATATAAGATGGAAAATGGAAAATATTGTGCTAGAGCTGCAAAATATGAGTAAAATACCAATATGAAGGAAAATTTGTGCATATTCGTATGCTATCATTTACGGTGAAATGATATAAGTACAAGCAAAGCTTTAACCTGCCAATTAACTAAACATTTGGAATCTCTTTTTGGAAATTTTAACAATTTCAGTTCGTAAACAGAATATACTTAACGAAAATTGGCATTATCCTTAAAAACAGCCATTTATTCAAATAAGGCAAAGAAAGTGAACAACCTGTGATAGGACACTCGACCTATTCACAAAGACTTTGAAGATATTGAGATATAATTTTTTTGCGAACATTAGTACTCTTATTTTTCTCTTAAATCATCATCAAACTCAAATCGAATAGAAACCAATGTTTTTGCAGTAAAATCTTTTTCCAAAATCCCTGCAAACTTTTTCTATTTTCACGCTACAAGAGATAAATCTTCAGCCATTCAAAAACTCACGAAACCACAACGATCTCAAAAGTCATCGTATCGTATATTATTACATCATCGTCATCAAAATCGAAAAATAGCTAAAAGTCACTCAACGAAATTTCCGCAAGAAAACGATCGACCGATGCATCTTTGTAACAAAAAAGGGGTGTAAATTCACTTTGAAGCTATTTTGCCCCTTACACTGTGACTGATAAATTGTATTATGACGACAAAACACAAAATCGATGTCGTCATTGAATTTCCGGTGTCGGAAAGCTTTCAAAATGTTACTGGAGAGCTTCATAGAGAAAAAGGGTGAGATTATAATGGAAAAAAGGAAGAAAAAGAAAATTTTGAAAAGTAATTAAAGATGACACGACTTTTACTAGACGTAACGCTTAGTAACCTGAAGTAAGTTGACATCCCAATATAAACATTGAAAGACTACACAATCAAAGCAAACATACACAATAATGGTTTAAAGCAAACATTTGTTCAAAACCTAATAAACTAGATAAAATTTTCAAACGAATACTGTAAATATACTTCCCGCCCAGTGTGGGTAATATACCTGCATTTATATGTATCGGATACCAAAACCTAATTATTTTCATTTTATACTGAAAAACATTTCAAACTTCATAATCCTCAATAAAATATTGCTGAAATTTTGAATCTCTGTCCAAATACTTCTCATAAGACGTGCCATATGAACATACGAAAGAATATACTCTTTCCCTAATTTCATTAAAACTTTTCCATGGAAAACACCACCTTCATAAAGCTTTGCATGAATTTTCCAGCACTTTAGAATTTCTACACTTAGATTATCACAGTTATGTTAATTTCATGCAATAGAATATCAATGCAAATGAAGCACGAAAAATCTTTTGAATGAGGATTTTCCGGAGAGATTTATCAAGCAAACTGAAAATTATTTAATGCCCATAGAAAATTTTGGAAACATTCTCGATAGTATGGAGTGAATTTATAAGCGTAAGAGGGTTTGCAATTTTTACTGGTAAATATTTGAGAAAGATTGAGATAATTGATGAATAATTGAATACTTGAGCTATATTGGAGGATATTTTCGCAATGGTTCAGAATAGGAAAGAAAAAAAAAGATAGGAGTGGAAATTCAAGGTAATTTTTTTCTGTTCAACTTTAACATATTTTCGCTTTCTTTTTCTTGGTTTTCATCAACTGTTTTTTGTAGGTCCTTTGCATGTTTAAAAGCTTAGTACAGAATTAATTCGATTTTATTAATTCTTTATTTGTTGCTGCCATTTTTTAAACTTTTTCACAACATTTCCAGCTCTCTTTTCTTAACATATCAATATTTTCACAACAAAGAAAAGAGTATTTGTTTTTGATGAGTTTAATAGAAATAAATCAGCTAATAAGCTATAAGCTTTTTCGTGGCAGTTTTACGTGTGTTTTTCTCTGCGTCATTTCAAGTATTTCTCTACTTGAGTATCGGCATTATACATTCAGGCGAATGGAAATTTTCTAATAACATTTACACATTTTTCGCCGCAGAATAAATTTCTTTGTCTTTTTCTGACCAGCATTAGTCTGATCAGGTTTTTTAGTCCAAAAACAGGGAGATGCGACCACTTAAAAGCAAATCATGTATTGTGGTGCAGTCAAAAATTAATATTTTTCTAAGAGCGATCTCAAATCTAATATATAATTTGTCCTCCATAAAATAGCAGTCAATAAATTTAAGAAATTTAAAAATGTATCTTTACCTTGATAAATATATTGAATGTAAAAAATGAAAATAGCTGGTGTACAAATTACATTAAATTAAATTTCTCCCAATGTCCTCTAAATATATTTGAAATGATAGGTTCTTAGATCTTGAAGAATATACCAACGCAATAAAGAAACAAAAATGAGTACATTTAATATTTTTATTGAATTCAATAAAGCTACCAAACATCACTTAGTACCTGTAGCTATCTTAAAAAGAAGACTGAAAACCTGCTGTTTCCAGAAAAGACATCAAGAAAAAACTGGAGCTCTACGTTGTTTAATCTGGCCTCTCTTTCACTCACACCAATTATCTAGAAATTGAATCCTTACCCAAGTGGCTTGATGTTTACGTCAGCTGTGGCTCTTCGCCGTCAGTTTGAAATTTGCTTATATTTCACTCATCCACAAGTCAGATGACGCAAGCTGCATCTGCAACTATCGTCCCATTTTCTTCCTTACTTTAATAAGGTTCTTGAGAGAGTTATTCACAATAAGCGGCTTCCTCTGCCTCCTCCTTTCTTTGCTCCTCAACAACATGATTTTATCAAGATAGATCTTCCACTTCTATTCCTATAAACTTTACTTACTTTAGTGCTTCTGCCTTAGACTTAAAAAACCATATGAATATAATATACACCAACTTTCGAACAGCTTTTGATTCTGTTGGTTACAGAATTCTTGTTACAAAGCTTGGAGACTATGGAGTGTCTGGTCATTTTCATCTTGGTTTTTATCTAATGTTTCTGGTCATACTTGTGGTGTAACTGTATGATGTAACTTCCTCTTTCTAAAGGTAATTGAATTTGATCACGGTTCCCTTCTTGTCTATAAATCAGCATAGACAACGTATATAATAAATCAGCATAGACAACGCACCCACCTTAATGAGGCTCTCGGTAATTTCCGCTTATTCTACATATTCCTCAGGATAGAAAAAGTCAATTTTAATATGAAGAATTCATAGGAAGCTGCATACTTTTTCTCCTCTCTTCTACACCCTCATATCCGCTGCCACCCCTTAATTTTTTCTCTCTCTATTCCATTCCGTGCTCCATTCGCTTTGATTATCATCATCACTACATAGCTATCATCCCCACACTACGCCACTTCCATCGACATTTTCACACCTTTATGAAAAATGCATTTTTCATTATCCACTATACATCCTTTTATGTTCGTTTCACCAAGCAAATATCGGTAAAGTACTGAGAAAAAATAAAATAATTCGACAAAACACATCTTCAAAGTGAAAAAGTTGTCATCTTGTTGCTGGTGCTGCTTCTACTGCCTACTACTTCTACAACTGCTACTAATACAACTAACAATCTTAGCGCTTTGCATTCTCTTCGCATTTTTCTTCGTTTTCGGAACGGAAGCGAAAGTGTCCTGACACATAAGATACTTCACATATCTGCATCGAGGACACATATAAGGCATTATAATCGGTGACAAGGAATACGTGCATCCCCTGTAGATTACCGGTGAGTATGCCGGCAAAGAAATCAGCAAACTCCTGACGCTGAAAGCGAATAAGCGAAATTCATAATTCATCGTAACACATGGTGGGAAGGTGTTGACTTGAATTTAAAATATGTATAGATTTTTTGAATTTTTTTTTTGTATTAGTATTTGAGTGTTTGGTGGACTGACAGGTAAAGTGAGGGTGGGTGAATAGATGGAGAATGGAAGAGGTGGAACTAATGGTGATATTATTGCATGCATTTTTTTCGAGTGAAAGCTGTTTTGCATTTTTCGCTGACAGTATTAAATAATTTATTGATGGCTACCCGTTCTGAATACTCTCACAGAATTTAAAGCATGCAAAAAGCTATGGTGTGAATTTTATAAAATAAATTTTTTGAAGGGGTAATCCACTTTCACGCTCGGGCTAGCAGGAATGAGATTTGACATAAATTTAAATTTCGGATATATAGTATTGTTGCTACGATAGGTGTTTGTGCGCTAGTTGGAAGGAAATTTTGTAGCAAATCGCACTAATTTTCATGGCTTATTAATATTTTATCAAATATCTTACCAGAAATTTTGTTTAACATAAGTAGAACATATGATTTGCCAAAATAATAAAGTTATAAAAACAAAAATCAATAGGAAGCTAATTCATGGAGTATATAATATATATATATATATATATATATATATATATATATATATATATATATATATATATATACATATATATATACATATATATATCTATATATACATATATATATATATATATATATATATATATATATATATATATATATATACATATATATATATATATATATATATCAGTGGCGTGGCGTGACAATTTACCAAAGGGAAGCAATTGGTTGATGTCCATGTCTGACGTCCATGGTTGATCACGCTTTCCGCAAATTCGTTACGTGTAATAGAACCCCTGTATAAAAGCACCCAGGAATTACTAACGGGGACGTGAGAGTAGACATTATGTATTCTTATGAAAATAAAAGTTCACAGTCCTTCACACAATAAGAAACCATATGAATATTTATCAGTAAAATAATAACATTCCTAGAACTAGAAATATAATATTTTTGAAAGTGGCCAAACTTCGAAGAATTGAAAAGATTTAAAAATCTGAAACTTTTTAAGGATGAAAACCTTGACTTTATTTTAACGATTATGCTACCAATTATTTCGACATAAGCACTTGTAAAGAATGATACAGTATTCTCATTTATTCAATTATGCGCCTTGCTGTTTAACGACGTTTTGGTGTTTCACAAATCAACCATAAATCGTTCCCAATTACCGTGAAACTATTTCTTGAAGCTTGTTTTTGATCTTCAAATTTTGCCATTTTGTGAATATGATAGAGTATATTACATTGTTAGGACTGAAGTATATCGATCAGTATGTTTTTTTTACATTAAACATTCAACTGAAAAATAAACTAAGAATCTTTAAGTAAAATAAAAAGCCCACTCTCATTATTAACGATCTCTCCACCTCAAATAGCACTATCATTTTCCGTTATATATTCCACGAGTTATTTTAATTGCTCTTTATTATAGAAAAATTGTTAAAAATAACCAACCATTAAAAGTCCACCGTTTCGGAGCTAATTTCTGAAGCATTTTTTGACGAATAAATACAAAGCAAATAAAACTATTGTCGTTGTTGAAAAACTAGTAATAGATTTGGTAAATTCTGCATTCGCGTATACTATTGCACGATTTAGATAAAATCAAATTTAGTCGATGTTCGAAGAAATGAATATATATTGCGTTTTTATCCATTTGTTTTATACATGTTTGCAAACCAGTTGTTTTGGCAGATATTACAGAGGCTCCTCAAGGCTTTGAATTTTCGGACAACATGCAATACAAAGTTAAATGAACGGGACGCATTTTGGTTATCAGAAACATCAGTGAGATTTATGAAAGTATCTTTATCTGCACCGAAAGAAGTAATGTAACCGAAGGTTGTTGAAAGTTGTGATCGATATGATATATCGGTTGTTTTATCTAACATTATTGCTATGAATTTGCTTTTCTGAATTGCATTACAATGATATCGTTTTGAAACTAATGAGATCATTTTGAATGTAATTCGATGTGCCGGAAAAAACCTTTGCTTGGTCCAAGTGAGCTGGCAATTATCGGTTATGTACTGTCAAAATATTTATTGTCTTTAGGTGATTTACCCCTATTGTAAGAATACACATTTTCATTATGACTATGTAATTGTTCTTCTTGACATCCTAAATGACACACAATGTTCATTATCTTCATTGTTTCTCAATTTCTCCTAACTGTGAGCAATATCACTGAATATTTATATTGACTACTCAGCAATTCTTCAAATCACCGGAAACAAGCTTGAAAAGTAAAAGGACTATTTGTACCAAGCCTGTTCACAGCTTTAGCATTATTTAAATAACAAAATCCGATATTTCGCCAAATGTCTGAAACGCTCGAAAATAGTACACATAACCAGCAAAATTATTTTTGTGTAAGATTACAACCGATAATCCGTTCCGAGTTTTTAAATACATCTCTTTGATATAGAGACAATTTACGAATTCGATTTCGATCGATCCTGGTTGATGATAGTTTTTTTTCAGCAAATTACCGAGATCCAATTATATAAAAATTAGATAAGTTGACGAATTCTAAAATATTGACCCACAGAACAAGTGAACACATTCACCTATTTCAACCTTTCTCTATTTTAAATATCAATCAAAAGTATCATGCAATTTTACACAGTAATTTTACACATTTAATTCGACACAATTCTAGTCTACAGCTTTACCTATTAGTACATTGAAATATTATTACCAAATCCTATAGGCTATAAGTGACTGAAATCCGCCGCCAATTGAAAACACCTTCATAAAAGTTTCCATACAAAATAGAACACACAAAAAATAATGTCATAATATAAATCATAAATAAAACGACTTATCGAATCCAGAACATCTGGCAATGCTTGCCACATCTCGTAATTCAAATTCGCTCACAGCAAGCATTTTTCATTCACAAAAAAATCTGTACAAGCAAAGCAAAATGATAACAATAACAATTTACCCTGCTACTAGTGAGGGGAACGCAGGAATAAGTTCCACAGTAGTCATGCGTTCGCAGCTCCGCTCTGAGTCTCTCTCTTGAGAAGATAATTTCCCCTTGGAAGCAACATCTTCATTGCTTCCAAACATACCGTATAGACACATTTTTTTTAATGACGTCAGAGTCTAGTCTATATGGGGTCAAATAAATGCTCGTAGATGCAATTTTTATATTGCTTCCAAGTTGTGGTTGTTCGTTCATTATTTTGATTCTGTGGTGTTACCAGATCAACTATGTGAGATGTTCACAATTTGATTTGAGAAATTTTTTTTATAAATGTTTATAAGCGATTATTTCACGATTTCGAAGTGAAAACTATTAATTTAAAACTCATGTCAGCCAAATGTAAGGGAAGCAATGCTTCCCTTGCTTCCATGAACGCCACGCCACTGATATATATATATATATATATATATATATATATATATATATATATATATACACCAGTGGCGTGCACAGGCGGAAGAAAAAGAGTACACATACTAAGCCATTTTTGAAAATTTGTTTTGCACTCTACTTCGTACTACACTTTTGCTGTTTCTTCACAGTAATCAAACGAAAATGAAAAAAAAAATGTGTTCCGGATCTGGTTAGTTGCCCCTTCTATTTCAAAGTCCCGTCCAGAAGACATGCATTCACAACAATGTATTTCCTACATTAAAAGAAAAAAATGTTCTTCATAAAATTTCTTCACGAAACCGATCTTCAAAAAAAATCCAATATGCTGGTAAGCTAAAGCTAGAAAAGGCCGGAAAAACTTCCAAGTCTATATTCAAGTAGCTTAGATCACCTCCGCGTGGTAGCTTTATTCTTGGATATGCCATGCTTATGGTATGATCATCCTGAGTATGGTATCATCTAAGCCCTATGATGCTTTTGATGGTGACAAGCGAGTAGCTGCTCTGCAGATAATAGCTTGTATCGCATCATCAGTAGTATCATCCCGCACAACTTACCCTACTTTCTTCATAAATGCACTATGCTGTTGATTTTGGCATTTTTGACCTAGTCATTTTCTGACGAGATAGCGACAGAGTAAAATCTAATTGTGAACGAATCTGAGTAAATATTATCACCTCTTTCCTAATAAAACCGTGTCGAATCTCAGAAAATGCTTCTAGTTTCGTAGCCATTAAGTAGACCATGTAGACTCAGCTGAGTTGGACACCTGGTTAGCACCAATCCGGCCCTGAGCACTTCAACTTCTTTCAACTCTCGTATGGCTTCCCTGCTTTGCAGAGATAACAATGGGACCATTTCATATTCATGCTAAGATAACGGATGTGAGTTTGGACCCAACGGATTCGATGCTCCTTAATATATTAAAAACACCAAACCCAATATTTTTTGAAAGAAGTCTGATAATTTTAATTCAGCCCTTGCCCCCAATATTAACTAAGTACTTAGTCGTCATTGAAGCATCCTAATGATAGGGGAACAGTGGCTGGAATGCTTACTTCACATCCATCTGGAGGAGATATAACTAGAAAACCTGCTCTATCGTTGACGGGACACCTCTATCACCAGAACCTCTATCCCCAGGATAGAAGAAAGTGGATTCCAAGCCTGCACCGCGAACCTCCAGCGAAACAATCTCTTCTCCTCTTTTTTATCTTTCGCAGTGGCAAAGCACCGAATCTGGGCACTGACCCGTACCTACCAAGTAGAAGCCACGAGAAACTAAGACTAAGCTGACTCAGTTATCCGCTACATGTGCTTCAGATGTAACCTTCACATCAGGCACCGAAACTCAATCTTAATTTTAATCTATTTGAAAGCTTGGCTCAAATTTCTCGAGGCTTTGTCTGTCAAGAACAAGGTAGCTCTAACATTGGCAAAACAAAATGAAGGGACTCGTTCCGCAGCCCAGGCTACAAAAACAATGACTCTTGGGTGAAGTATGTCAGGGCGTGTAATTAGAGTTGGTACAAAAGTACCAGATTTTGAACATGCCGATACCAAGTTCATGGTGCCGTGCCAAACCTTGTTCACTTGAAAAGATTATGCACGTCATAAGACTGAACAATGATGACCTGCCTCTAGGCGATTGAGAGATGGCCAAAGTGAGTGAGCTATCCGGGTACCAAAGCAAAATCTTTAGCATTATAATGTAGGAATATACTTCATATTTAAAGGACCGTGGCTACCGATTCACTATGAGTTCGATTATCTTCACTTCAAAGTTTACCGAGAGGACCTAAAAATTTCTGCGGAAGGTGAAGATAAGCGGACTACCGCGTAAAAAAAAGGCTGTGGAAAACGGCCGTCTGATGCATGTGAGCCTTACTCAGTACTATATGCTAAGGACAGTCCTGACTCAGCCTCTGAACTAAGTAGCCCCATCGATCTCCTGAACTTCAAATCGGGTGAAGAGGAAGGAAGAATGAGTTCTTACGGAGATTTGCACAGCACTGTAATTAGCAAAGGTGAAGGTTGATCAGAATAGCCTTTAATTCTAAAACCCAGCTTTCACTGCTCTTCACCTCTATCTGTGTCGGAACACAGAAGAATAGTTTTGGAGACTGATGCAGACTAGTCTCACCTGAGCCGCTAAATAAACCCAGAATATGAACTTTTATCAAAAAATCTAAATATATTCAAGCTTCAGTGATAAGGCCGATGCTGTCAATGTGGCTCCATCAATTATACTATGGGCCGACCATCTCTGAATCAATAGTTTGAAGCTCAGACCTCAGGCAAAGAGAAACGGACTATGGAGTTATCTGTAGGAACTACTGCTGTGGAAATATATGAACGTGACTTCAAACTGAACCACAAAGTAGATTGTAGTTTATTTTTGCTGACCTAAAATTAAAGCTCTCCTCACGCTGCACTGCAGTGTCTTTGAAGCGGAGGTGTTGGCGATTTGGATATTTTTACCAAAAGCGAATCAGCTATTTAGTACCATTGCTCGACATTACACCTCCTCAAAGCTGGGGCTCAAATGCCGGATGTTCCTTGTAGATATGTCAAAACATTCGACGATGCAGCTATTTTGAGTGCCAGGACTTAGGGAGATTAAGAGGAATTGTGAAGCAAACGAACTTACAAAAGCAGACAGGTTTCAGTCCTGCCACTTCAGTGTCGCCTGGCAGTTTTTTGATTGGCATTCCTGTAGCTTCAGTTAATCTGACCACTAGTCAAAAATAACTAAAGAACCCTTTTATATCCTTATTGGAAAAGTCTTCCCAAGCAATTACAAGACAAAACTGGAGAGCTTTTAAGTTTAAGTTTACAAGAGAACTATTCGAATTAGGAAGGAGGTCGTCTATTTAAACTGGGCCTCGAATGCGAGAAGAAAGAGGAAAAAATGCTTCACTTCTGATGCAAATGAACGAAGAGAGCAGCCCTGTGGCTCATATTTCTCTCAAGTCTAACCAAAGTAAAGTCCATGAACCTAAGAGAGATCACCCACATTATCAAGGATTCGAGTGGCTGTCAAATTAATAAGGGATGTGCACTATATGAAATACGGTATCACAATGGGCACCTGTCTGACAAAGTGTGTTTTCTTCGCGGTCTGCTTGCAAGAGGCTGCCGCAAAACCACTGAAAGCTTGAAACCGACCAAAAATGCAATAACTTAGGAGCAAAACCCAAAACTTGGCTTCCCTTTCATTACTTCTGCCATCACACAGCAACAGGTTATCAAATTTCAATCTCCATCTTTCCATTCCACGTTCCCTCTCAAGCATTCAAATCTATTTCCACGTTCAAACACCAACACCCATTATAAAACACTTTTCCCCCACGCCATTCGAAACATCGAAACGCAACTTACGATTAATTGAATAATTAAAATATTTTGTAATCAAAGAGCCCTCTAATAAAATAGAAACCTAACGCGATGTAATTGGATCGAACTAACTTGTGAAGTAAGAAGTGAAAATTCAGCAGAATAAAATTTATGGTTAATACCAACAATAATGCATTTTGGACGCGATATAAAAGGGAACACCACTCAAATTCGAGAACATACTTCATTCGTTTGATTCATCCATTTGGCTAGAAGGCAGTCATTGGCGAAGGGTGCAAATCGAAATGGTTTCGTCGTCGCCTGCAGCTTAAACGATTTGCTTAAGTGGATTTGCGTGTTTCGTGCGCCAAGTTAGCCCTTCGTTAAGTAACTAGAGAATAGGATTCATTCGAATATGAAGCGAGAACCAAAAACAAAGACTTCGTTTTTTCGGTGTGAATTATGGTTAATGTTTATAGAAAATATAATTGGAAGTATTCAAGTGATTTATGCAGATGGAGAAAATAGATCGTTCATTTTGTGGGGTGTTAATTGGACAAAGACAAGCGCTGAGATTTGTTAAAGACAATAGGGTTTGCTGTCCAGTAGAAATAACATAAGGTGGTGAAATAAATTCTTTTTTGTGGACTGGACCGTAATTTGGCTGAAATTATAGATAGTTTGGAAATTTTTACGATTCAACGTTATTAGTACCTCAGCATCTTTTGAAAGAACCTCTCACTTCGCTGGAGTAAACGATTCTTCTCCACCCAAATGACATCAAAGTAAATTGGAAAAATCTTGAACTTCTTGATAGCGATTAGAAAATGTACTTTTGTTCTATTCTACCAACATCTCCCAACATCTATACTCACAACCTAAAACAATTCTATAATCTACACCTTGAACGAAAAATAAACGAGACGACGAGATTCAGGCGTCAAATGTACTTATTTTTTTCTCTTGCAATCAGGATTTTCTATATTTTCGACAAAACAATAGCACTAACATCCCCTCGGGTATTAGCTCAACTTCCTTTCACCAGGAATGTTTTTGTCCGGTCAGGAGCCTTTTGTGTTGTTACAGTTCAATTGTTCATCTACCCACTTGTCTGCTCTCGATTTTTAGAGCTTTCTGTTCAGTTATCAACGTTATAGTAGGGGAGCCCGGGATGCTAAATTTGCAGTTGCTAAAGCGTCATGGGGACCTATTGGATTGTGAAGATTAGGTTCTATAATGAAAAAAAGTTTATGTCAAGTTTTCCATTTTAGTGGGGGGGAGAGCGTGTAAAAATATTCAAAAACGTAAAAAAAAACAGTTACATGGAAATACTCGAGCGCGTCAGACATTTATAGTGTATACGCGCTTTGTCTTTCTGATAGCCGATAGATATTTATCTGACGATTAACTGGTGGGGGGTGGCCGTAAAAAGGAGTAAAAAAACTCAAAAAAAAAAGTTATTCGAGCGTGTCAGATATTCAGAGGGAATGTTAAGTGAACTCAAAAAAGTGTCCTATTTAAATGACTGACGATTTGGACGTGACCAAAAGACATGACTGATTTCTGAAAATGTAAAAAAAAAATGTTACCTTGAAATACTCGAGCGCGTCAGAGTTTTATACAGAGGGTTCAACTTGATGTCTTAGTTGTCCTAAATGATAATCTGACAATTATATGGAGGGATATTGTTAATCTGACAATTTGAAAAAAAAAATTAGTTTCTTCTTTTTATTACTGGATGAAATAACTGGATGAAATATATATATATATATATATATATATATATATATATATATATATATATATATATATATATATATATATATATATATATATATATATTTATATATCGTTTAAAGATCTTACATCCGAAATTACGACCCTAGCATAAGCGTTGCTAGATTTTCTTCGAACACGTTTCACTCTACGATATTGCAAGATATTCATACATTTTTTTAATGTTTCATGTGTAAACTTTTTAGTTTTTTCACAAGTTTCTTTTTCACAAAATACACATTTCACACTTACATCACTCATTATTAATTCATAAAATTATTTAAAAAAAAACACAACAAACAAACCAACGCGTCTGGTCCAGTGAAATCCGACATAAAAAAGGCGAAATTTCGGAAAAATTAGGGCAAAGCTGAATTTTGGTGTGAACCTTGGCACTGGCGTATTGAACATCAAAAGTGCCCATCGATCCGAGTGCTGCGTTACTTTTTATACGGGGTCAAAGGTCACCAAAAGTGACCTTTCCTAAATATCACAGTAACGGTCACGTCTTCAGAAAACAAAGTATGACGAATTTGTAGCTTAACAAATTTCCAACAAAAAATATCTGCTAACTTTTTCTTGTAACTATAACCGTTTTGTAGATATATTGATATAAACATTTGCTACTAACAGCATCTTCTTTCTCAACGGAATGTTGATATCCGATTTTGACTACGACTTGGAATGTTTGTGAGTTTATTTTTCTATGTTTAAGAAGCGCAGAAAGAAAACATGCAAACAAACTTTTCTACCACACTCCAGGGTAGATGGAAAAGTGTGCTCCGAAAAGTTATCTCCCTCTTTCCATAAAATGGTATCCCTCAGCTTCCATCTGAATTATTCAGAAATGAGCTCGTTGCCTGCTTGTGGCCCACTGTTAAACAAGATAAGATCAGTTTTTATCCTGCAATTTTTTTCATTTATTGATGATTTTAGCTACATCGCCCCATGAAAACCGTCAGATTATATGTTTTTCGTAATCCTGATAGGATTTTCTTCAAAATAAAAAAAAAATTAATCGCGCTCGAGTATTTCGAGGTGAGGTTTTTTTTTTACAACTTTGTGACTCGCCCATTTCCTTAAGCCACGCTCAAATTGTCAGATTATTGAAATATACTCTTTTCTGGATGTACTTAACTTACCTTGTCTTAATCTGACGCGCTCGAGTTTTTCTGAGGATCATTTTTTTTTTACTAATCTGACGGGCTTCCCGCAACGCACCCCACTATATTAAGGGCTCATATATGGTAGGGTACATTGCAGGATGCAGGGCTTCTCCCCATATGATTTTCTGACGCGCTCGAGTAACGCGAGAAATCCCCGCTTGGGCTCCCCTACTATTACTATGCTTTTTTCTTGCAATGATAGAAAAACTACGATTATGTTTTTGGCTGCCAGCTACCAATCGAAACTATTGGGTATTGTTCAGTTTCCTTAAAATGTCCGAAAACAGACTCAAGTACCATGAGTGGGAAGAGTGTTTGCACTGAATCGAAGTCCTTCTACTTCACGTTTTTTTTTCCAGTTTAATTGTTCGAGCTCGATATGGTGCTAAGAGCCAGAAAAAGGGCCAAATAAAATATGAGAGTTATAATAAAATAAATATAGACAGACAAATAACAGGAAACAATTGTTTCGAATAAGGAGTGCCCGGAAAATGAAGAAAGCAGAAAATTACTGAAAAATGGATTAGCGGTTCTCGCAACAAAAATATTAGAAGGTAAAACTAATGAAATTTCATATTGCGAGCTCAGAAAGGATTTCATTAACTCGACTCAAATAACAAGTATGTACATTCAAATACCTATTGGTCATAATCTACATCACGTTCCATGCAATCAAAATGCAAAATCAATTTCATTCAGTTTTTTTCTTCCTCTCCCAATCATATTCAAATTAGAGTCCAATAAAAAATTTCAGATTTCAATTGTTTCCCTTTCGTAAACGTTCGTTAAAATAATTCTTTCGATTTCTACTTACTCATCACTATTCCGTATGAAATGATGATTTTTTTATCGCCATCGATTTCAGATGGTCTGGTACGATTTCTCGATGGAATCAGATATAAATTTTACCAGCTTCACTATTCTTTTTTTTGCAGTAGAAGCTGAAAATTGTAGAGACAGAATGGTTTAATATGAAAATCTTCAAATGAAGTCAATTTCGTTAAAGTATTTGAAGTTGTAGATATGTTTTCGAAGATATAAGATTTAAACATATATCGTACTTTTATCGAAAAAGTACTTTTAGTGAAAATATCTACAATTGTCTTCTGTAAAGACTACATTTTTAAATGAGTGCCTCTTTGTATCCGAAACTTAATTACTTTTTTCTGGAAAAAATCAGGAGGACGGTGGTATCAAATGAAATCTACTTGTGTTTGCTAACTGTAACAAATCATGTATTCGTGTTTGCGAATTTAATACTAGTTGATAAAATCTTAAAAAAAAATTGATCAGTCTGACCGCATAAAACAGTAAAGTAAAGCCGTTGCAAGCCTAGAGATGTAAGTTTTAGAGACTTCATTCCATAAAAAATTCCAATGAGTTTGTACCGTTAAGTTTGATGACTCTTTTTAACGAAGATTTCCCTCACAGCTATGGTAACTCCAAACCCAGAGTGTCCTTATGGATGTACGCCTATGGCTGGATTTGAACTTGGGACCACAGATAATTGGTTTTCTACGGACTCAGCTACACACGCTCTAATGTTGCATCTGCATAATAATATTTAAAATTTAAGAAACACGAAAGAAACCAACAACTAAACTTCCGTATTGTCATATCTCCAAACAATACCCATTTTCAAATATAGTACCTGAAAACGGTTTTGACAGGATTTGTCATTTTGCTCTTAATCTTACTGCGAAATCAAAGGAATCAAAATTTGAGAGTATTGCTAGAACTTGCTTATTTTGCAATGAAATGTCAGTGGTATGCTTTCTTTTTCAGCCAGTTTTTCAGGCAGCTTGTTGTTCATTGCAGATGACCAAAAAAATCTTCAAAACTCAGGCCCCAAACCAAGTTACTCTTTACTAAAAAAAAGTCAATTTACAGGCCCTGGAAAGTCCAAGACGGAATCCACTCTCGCATTACTTTTTGGTAATAAATCTAAGAATTGATTGATTTTATATTATATTTTATTTATATTCATTTGTATTTCATAATAACAATATTTATTTCAGCAATAACAACATTCAGCAATTCATAGATTTTTTGTAACTCTCCATTTTTTTAATTGTCAACAATATTTTCTTAAGCCGGTGCCAAACGATGCTACCAGCACCCTCCAACTTGGGACACTTGATGGTTGGACGCATCATGTGGCCGATGCGCCAACTACCAGTGCCCAATGTCCAGCGTCCAACGTTGGCGCTGGAACATGTTCGGTCTGTTGTCGGTCTTTTTGTCCGCTTCAAAGGGTTTTTTTTTCACTGGAAGGTATGATTGGAAACATTTGGTGAACTGCTACACAATTCGTTCCAACAATTGAATCAGATTTTTGTTGTGTTTTGACAGGTATGCATTTTTATTGCTTACATATTTTAATTAAGTATCAATTTAAATTTTAATAGATAATTATTTTTAAACAATCATTCTAGATTCATATTATAATCGTAAAGGTGTTATGACACTACATTATTTTGCGCATTAATCATCTCATTATTAATCCGAAAAGAAAAGAGATCGAAATATTTAGTGTGAAAGAGACAAGTAGGTGAGTGCAGTCAAAACAATTATTCGTTTTGACAGTGACGATTAACTGTTATCGAAATGTCGAAGGTATTTTCTAATATGACACATAATATTCTCATATGACACATTCAATTTCCGACTTGTCAAAATTTCAGCTGCTAGCAGCTGAATAATGCGAAGCCGGGCGCATTATTATAGCACACCACATTAATTATGGCATTAATATTTAACAGATTAACATTATTGGCTAGTGAGGCCTATTCGCTCATACAAAATGCACATATCCATGTTTATTCATTGTCTCTCTCTACTCGGATTATTAATGGCATTATTAATGTAGTGTCATAACACCTTAATACTGGGTTATCCATTTCGTGCTATCAGTTAAATTGAAATTAACAAAAATAATATAATTTATAATGCAAAATCAACGTAGACGAAAAATTGGACCAACACTGGAATCAAATGTATTGGATCAAGATTTCGTCCTACCATGTAGCAGAGCGCTTGTCATGTCAATCGTCGAATATTTGACTCAATCGTTGGAGTCAAAAGTTAGAATCAAACGTTCACCGCATCGTTTGGCGCCGGCTTTAGCTTAGCCTACTCGAGTGTGTTAATTTGCCAAGTGTTGAGTGTTTGTGGAACGTTGTGGATTGTGTGTATGGAGATGTGTATTTTTGTAAATGAATCCACAACTTCAACTTCGTTCTACTTGCTCATCCAGCGGTGCCCACTTAGTACAGAAGCGACCATTTCTTGTGGGTTTTAAAGACAACCCTTCTCTCGCATTGTGCACAGTTTTTTTTTTCAATATTTGTTAAGACTTTGAACGATTATTCTCATTACACAGTATCGTTTCCACGAATGGCTCTGGCATGAACAAGTCGAATAAGGAGCAATGTATGGTGAACAACAATATGGTTTACTCACTTACCGATTCTCTTAAGGTACCTTCTACGAAAATCGTGCTTCATTCGGAATTCGCACAGACAGAAGTTTATTTCTTCGTGGCCACGAAGACCTATAGTTAAGTTCTTGTGGTCGAGCTTATAAAAAAAACACACAAGTTATCATTTTCACTTTTTGTATTTTTGAATTTGAATTTTAATTTACAACTTTTGAATATATAAACTCTATATCGTTCACTTTGTAGTAATTTTTATATAACACTATTATATGTTCTTTGTATCGTATTATTATTCGATCGCTTCTTTTGCAAATAATTAGTTTTTTATTATTATTCATTGTTGTAACCTTTTCCACCTTTATAATATTATATTCACTGTACTTTTAGATTACTATAATCACTGTACCTTGGATTGATTGACACTTGATTTTGAATTTAATTCGATTGATCGATTGAAACACACTTATTTATGGTTTGAACTACTGAGGTTGCAGAAATTGCTTAGTGCGATTTCTGTAACCTGATCTATGCGAATTTTGCTTTGATCTTAGAAATTCTGATTTGGGTTGATTTGATAAACATTCTAAGGTAAACATTTTTGTCTTGAGGAGATATGTTTATATGAAGATTGTTATGATGGTTGCAGATAAGAAGTATTGAATTTGTTGGTTGCAGAAATTGCTAAATGCGATTTCTGTAACTTGATCTGAGCAATTTCGCTTTGATCTTAAAAATTCCGATTTGGGTTGATTTGATAAACATTCTAAGGTAAACATTTTTGTCTTGAGGAGATATGTTTATATGAAGATTGTTATGATGGTTGCAGATAAGAAGTATTGAATTTGTTTTGAAAGATATTGATTTATTCTATCGTCGGATAAAGATTTAGACCGGATGTCGGTACTTGAGGGTTAGGTGCTGACGGTGCCATAACTCTATGCTACCGTCCTTAGGATAAACGACTTAAGCAACTTTCAAGAAATTCAATGATTTGTATTTTTTAAATGCTGCAGACATCATCAAACTGGATGAAAGTTCAAATATGTATACAAATACGTTTATTTTAGATACATCTGAAGTAAAAGCTCTCACGTTGCGGAAGATAGGTTTTAAGCAGATAGGGCTTTTTCGTAGAAAATGCAAAGAAATAATGAACGCATTACTTAGCACAAACGCCCTATCTACGGTAAATAGCAGGTTTGTGCTAAGTAATTAATGACAACATGTTTTTCATTATTGGTCTTAACATACTTCCACAAAATATAAGTTTTTTATATTTTATACGATGATGTAATGGAGTATGTAGTTTTCAAATCCAGTGCTAACTCAAGAACGAAAAAAATTCAGATAAGGCATTTATGCTAAGGACGGCAGTATCAGTCTCGCTGTCCAGCAACCTGGCTCTTGCCCTCCAGTGTTGTTGCCAAAGTTTGAGAGGTCACGTACGATCTTGCACAAGAGCTCCTATCCAATCGAGCTCAGACCGTAAGGGATGCTATTCTCTACCCTCTTGCGCAAGAAGGTCTAATAGGACCTGCTGGCGATACGCAATTAGCATTCTTAATCTTACCGTTTTGAGTGCATCCACACGACGCAAAACACACTACTTAAAGAAAATATGTCGTTTTTTACAACAGACAGACGTAACTCAGATTTATAATTTTCAACTGCGATTTCCACCCAATCTCTAAGCTCTATCATCCTGCGTCATCCTGATGCTACAATTAAAATGTTTAGGGACTACATAAAAACGATATAAAAACAAACCACGTTTGAAGATCGAATTACGAGTCCGCACTCACGTTGTATGAGGTACGAGGACACGACGTACATAAAAAAGTTAAACTGCAACAGATTTTGCGCACGATGTGTTCACCCACGAGGTTGTAGTCCACACCTTCGATGTTCGGGGTACGTTTAATATCGTACATCGATCGTGACAAAGGATGAAGGCCTGAAGCATGCTTTAGACTTACTTATCAGGACGGTTTGAGCCTCATTCTCAAAGACGAGCTGCGTGAGAAAACACCTTCGAGATCTCCGTTGTTGCCTCTTCTTGAAGTCAAGTGTATAATTCAACACCTTGCAAACACTCAAGCTCATGATGTGTTTCGTGCCATTCACACCATGATTTTCTATACAAATAACGCACCTGGGCTCTGCAGAAGAGTTAATTGCATGATCACCGGGCTCACTACATTTCCAGCAATACGGTCTGGGCCTTATAGTAGGTCTTGGTATAGTCCCAGTCATAGGCCACGCACCGATAGCAGCGTACCAGTTCCGCTCACCTTCTCACGCGGGCGTATATTATGCCCACCTTTATTCTACTGTTCACGAGAATGTTGAGAACTAGCGTTTCGTAGATCTCTATCACATTCCTTCTCCACTCCCTCTTATAAGGAGTAAATAATGTGGCTTTCACTTCACCAGCTCCCCTTTTAATACATCATGCATTATTACCCTTGTCAGCTTCTCATTGAATGTGAGGCAATCACAGTCCATCGCTTGTATTTAGGCTCTAGGGCCTTTAAGTTTGACGGCACCTTCACCTTCGACGGCGTTTCGGATTAAGTTCTGAAACTTCATGCGGTCATGACACCTCGTGATTTCCAGTAAAATCTCCTTGTTGCAGTGTTGATACATTTTGACTGGACTTCTTCGTGAATCATTCCTACGACCTCTAAGTAGGTCCCACCTGGAGCTAGTTTCACCATCATTGTCTCTTACTTTTTTTTGCCGTTGCTTTTTGTTACTTTTCTTCTGACTTTCCCCAGCCCTTCCTTCTGCCTAGCGAATACCTCTAGCGCCTTTTTTGAAGAAGACTTCTTTCTTTTCTTCTATGCCATTTTCACTCACTATCCGGGGTCTGGGCCACAGTTTATGTTCTTGCCCTGATTTCCTATATTCCTTGAAAAGAAATGGGGCACCAAGTGCGTCTACTGATATTGTATCTCCGACTTATGGCAGGCAAAGATAATCTTGAAACCCTTTTCCAATTCAAGGATGACTTGTTTCGAAGGATCCACTTACATTTAATTAAAATCGCATCCTCGGCGATCTACTACTTTTACTTCTTCGGGTAGGTTCGCGATGATGGGTTTGTTAATGTGGTTCTTATTTCTCCTGAAATTTCCTTGACTTCTTTTAGTCGGCGACCTTTTGATCTCTCCTGACGGTGGTTGGAACTATAACTAGCCCCATCAATTAGCTTAATGCAAATTTACTTGAACCTATACCATAAAAAAGTCTCAAATTTTTTTGAATCTCATGAGAGCCTGGATTCAAACTACTGAAATTAGAATTATATTCATATAAATACACTCCTTATCACTTGAATAGGAAAATCCGTAATAACTCTTCCATTGTTTTTCTGAGAGTATTGGCATAAAAATCGTAAACACATTGTAGACCGTAATGAACATCTATCTGGTATTGGGATTTATTTCTCGAAAACTGCGGCAATAAAAAATGAGTAACGAAAAACTGCATTTTTCAGCGCGTCAATAGAATAGCCCACTTAGTATTTGTCTATACTGTGTGTCGAGTGTATCACTCTCCGGTTAGTATTTATTTGAGCTTTTTAATTTGAGGACTGTTTCTATGTTAAAATTCAGTGTTTGAGAGAGATCAACGTGTTGGTGTGCAAAATGGGACGCGGAAAATCATTGAGTGGTGAAGAAAAAACTACCATCTCAATTTTAAAGGGAGAAACTTAAATAACAGTGAAATTGCCAGGCGAATTAACAGGAGTAATAAAGTAGTGAGAAACTTTTTAAAGGACAAGGATAATTATCGTAAAAATTATGTGGGACGCGTTAATAAAGTGACAATAGAGCAAGAACGGCGAAGAATTTTGAGGGAAGCATCTAATTCGAAGGACTCTGTGAGCAAAATCCGTGCAAAAGTTTAACGGTTCGTCGAATTATTAAAGGATCTCCGAATATGAAACGCAGAAAACTGGAGCGCAAACCGGTGCTACAAGAGCGTCATAAGGTAGCGCGCCTGGCATTCGCAAAGAAGCTTATGACTTGGACTAGAAAATGGGAAAAAGTCATATTTAGCGACGAAAAAAAGTTTAATTTAGACGGACACGATGGCTTTTCATATTATTTTCACTGATTTACGAAAGGAAGAATTGGTATTGTCTCGACGTAACGCAGCGGTTGGATCAGCCGTAGTGTGGGGATGAATTTCCTTCAATGGGGTCGTGGATTTGGTTGTGATGTCCAGTCGTTAGAATGCTGCAAGTTACATAGAATTAATGAAAAATGTAGCAATAAGATGTCGCCAGGTTTTGGAAATCCAGTATGTCATTCTTCAGCAGGATAATGCCCCAATTCACACCGCGCGTATAGTGAAAAATTGGCTCGAGTTGGTAAATTGAAACGTTTTAGACTAGCCTGCGATGTCACCTGACTTGAATATTATGGTAGTCGAAAAGTTTACGAAAGCGGAAGACAATTTGACCACCGGGAAGAGCCAATAGCCGCCATGCAAGAGGAGTGGAAAAATTCCAATAAATTACCTGCAAACTCTATACAAAAGCTTAAAAAATAGAATTTTTGAAGTAATAAAAGCAAAAGGGAGACACACCCATTATTAAGAAAAGAAAATTTTGTTATTATTTTATTCCTTTCGGCTGTTTTTGTCACCTGGGCTATTCTATTGACGCGCTGCAAAATGCCTTTTTTCGTTACTCATTTTTTATTGCCACAGTTTTCGAAAATTAAATCCCAATACCAGGTAGATGTTCATTACGGTCTACAATGTGTTTACGATTTTTATGCCAATATTCTCGGAAAAACAATGGAAGAGTTATTACGGATTTCCCAAGTGGGCTATTCAAGTGATAAGGAGTGTATATATGTATATATATATATATATATATATATATATATATATATATATATATATATATATATATATATATATATATATATATATATATATATATATATATATATATATATATATATATATATATATATATATATATATATATATATATATATATATATATATATATATATATATATATATATATATATATATATATATATATCAGTGGCGTGACAATTTACCGAAGGGAAGCAATTGGTTGATGTCCATGGCTGACGTCCATGGTTGATTACGCTTTCCGCAAATTCGTTACGTGTAATAGAACTCCTGTATAAAAGCACCCAGGAATTACTAACGGGGACGTGACAGTAGACATTATGTATTCTTATGAAAATAATAGTTCACAGTCCTTCACACAATAAGAAATCATATGAATATTTATCAGTAAAATAATAACATTCCTAGAACTAGAAATGTAATATTTTTGAAAGTGGCCAAAGTTCGAAGAATTGAAAAGATTTAAAAATCTGAAACTTTTTAAGGATGAAAACCTTGACTTTATTTTAACGATTATGCTACCAATTATTTCGACATAAGCACTTGTAAAGAATGATACAACATTCTCATTTATTCAATTATGCACCTTGCTGTTTAACGACGTTGTGGTGTTTCACAAATCAACCATAAATCGTTCCCAATTACCGTGAAACTATTTCTTGAAGCTTGTTTTTGATCTTCAAATTTTGCCATTTTGTGAATATGATTCAGTATATTACATTGTTAGGACTGAAGTATATCGATAAGTATGTTTTTTTTACATTAAACATTCAACAGAAAAATAAACTAAGAATCTTTAAGTAAAATAAAAAGCCCACTCTCATTATTAACGATCTCTTCGCCTCAAATAGCACTATCATTTTCCGTTATATATTCCACGAGTTATTTTAATTGCTCTTTATTATAGAAAAATTGTTAAAAACAACCAACCATTAAAAGTCCACCGTTTCGGAGCTAATTTCGGAAGCATTTTTTGACGAATAAATACAAAGCAAATAAAATTATTGTCGTTGTTGAAAAACTAGTAATAGATTTGGAAAATTCTGCATTCGCGTATACTATTGCACGATTTAGATAAAATCAAATTTAGTCGATGTTCGAAGAAATGAATATATATTGCGTTTTTATCCATTTGTTTTATAAATGTTTGCAAACCAGTTGTTTTGGCAGATATTACAGAGGCTCCTCAAGGCTTTGAATTTGCGGACATCATGCAATACAAAGTTAAATGAACGGGACGTATTTTGGTTATCAGAAACATCAGTGAGATTTATGAAAGTATCTTTATCTGCACCGAAAGAAGTTATGTAACCGAAGGTTGTTGAAAGTTGTGATCGATATGATATATCGGTTGTTTTATCTAATATTATTGCTATGAATTTGCTTTTATGAATTGCATTACAATGATATCGTTTTGAAACTAATGAGATCATTTTGAATATAATTTGATGTGCCGGAAAAAAACCTTTGCTTGGTCCAGGTGAGCTGGCAATTATCGGTTATGTACTGTCAAAATATTTATTGTCTTTAGGTGATTTACCCCTATTGTAAGAATACACATTTTCATTATCACAGAACAAGTGAACACATTCACCTATTTCAACCTTTCTCTATTTCAAATATCAATCAAAAGTATCATGCAATTTTACACAGTAATTATACACATTTAATTCGACACAATTCCAGTCTACAGGTTTACCTATTACTACATTGAAATATTATTACCAAATCCTATAGGCTATAAGTGACTAAAATCCGCCGCCAATTGAAAACACCTTCATAAAAGTTTCTATACAAAATAGAACACACAAAAAATAATGTCATAATATAAATCATAAATAAAATGACTTATCGAATCCACAACATCTGGCAATGCTTGCCACATCTCGTAATTCAAATTCGCTCACAGCAAGCATTTTTCATTCACAAAAAAATCTGTACAAGCAAAGCAAAATGATAACAATAACAATTTACCCTGCTACTAGTGAGGGGAACGCAGGAATAAGTTCCACAGTAGTCATGCGTTCGCAGCTCCGCTCTGAGTCTCTCTCTTGAGAAGATAATTTCCCCTTGGAAGCAACATCTTCATTGCTTCCAAACTAGTGATGGGTAAAACCAGCACACTTTACTGTGCTAGCACACTTCGCACACCACACTTAAGTGTGCTAGCACTGTGCTCCCAGCACTGACACAGTGCCGCACACTGACACAGTGCCGACACACTGACACAGTGCCGACACACTGACACAGTGCCGACACACTGACACAGTGCCGACACACTAGCACAGTGCCGGCACACTGACACAGTGCCGACACATTAGCACAGTGGCGACACACTGACACTGCCGGCACACCGACACTGCCGACACACTGACACAGGGCCGACACACTGGCACAGGGCCGACACACTGACACAGTGCCAACACACTGACACTGCCGGCACACTTGTACTGGCAGGCACACTCCACGGGAACGAATGCTGTACGAGTGGCGTTGATTTTGCCCATTAATATGATGTGTTTCGGTAATAAGGCGTTGTTTGCATTGCAGAATGTGTACACATTTTGCGGTTTCGAAAGCATTAGCTATTGAATGCATTAGCTGATGAATGAGATAATTAGGGAACGAAAAAAGGCAGATAAGATTTGTTACTCGTATATTTTCTGGGTGAAAGTTTTAATTTTGAGTATACGACCGATGATTTGTGCTTTTCTAAATGCTGCGGACGTCGTCAAACGGGATGAAAGTTTAAACACAAAACAAATACGTTTATTTGCGGTACATCTGAAACAAATGCTTTCACGTTGAAAATATTTGTGGAAAATAGGTTTTGAGCAGATAGAAGGGTTTTGGCGTAACATGCAACGATAAAATGATAGCGATAAAATGATCTGCTGCAGATAGAAGGTTTATGGTAAGTAGTGCTATGTTTTTAAATATTCAAATATTAAAGGAGTCTTTAGGGCAAAAGTAGCTGAAATCGGCCAATTTTGGGTTAGAGTGATTTCGGACATAACGGGCCAAGACCTATTGCTGTGATACAAAGATTTCGGTTTTGTAGGGGAGTAAGGGGTTTTTTGGGCATAGTTTGGCAAAAACTGTCTTTACGGCGCTTTCGATGATTGAACGTGGTCGGGGAGTACAATTTTGATATTTTAAGGACGAAAAAATTTATGAGAGGGAATATTGGGCAAAAACGTCATTTTCCCAAAAAAAAATTTTTTGGTCTAGCATGAATTGGGGGACCTTTCAGAGTGAAATTTCCATACAAGTGTCAGAAAAAGCGGTCTAGTTTCGAAGATACGGCAAAAGTAGCTGAAATCGGCCAATTTTGGGTCAGAGTGGTTTCGGACATAACGGGCCAAGACCTACTGCTGTGACACAGACATTTCGGTTTTGTAGGGGAGTAAGGGGTTTTTTGGCCATAGTTTGGCAAAAAATACCTTTTCGGTGCTTTCGATGATTGAGAGTGGTCGGGGAGTGCAATAGTGATATTTTAAGGACGAAAAAATTTATGAGAGGGAGCATTGGGCAAAAACGTCATATTCCCAAAAAAAAATTTTTTTGGTCTAGCATGAATTCGGGGACCTTTCTGAGTTGTATCGAGCGAAATTTCCATACAAGTGTGGGAAAAAGTGGCCTAGTTTCGAAGATACGGCAAAAGTAGCTGAAATCGGCCAATTTTGGATTAGAGTGGTTTCGAACATAACGGGCCAAGATCTATTGCTGTGTTACAAACATTTTGGTTTTGTAGGGGAGTAAGGGGTTTTTTGGCCATAGTTTGGCAAAAAATGCCTTTTCGGCTCTTTCGATGATTGAAAGTGGTCGGGGAGTAGAGTAATGATATTTTAAGGACGAAAAAATTTGGGAACATTGCGCGAAAACGTCATTTTCCCCAAAAAAAAAAATGTTTGGTCTAGCATGAATTCAGGGACCTTTCTGAGTAGTTTTGGGCGAAATTTCCATACAAGTCTGGGAAAAAGCAGCCTAGTTTCGAGGATACGGCAAAATGATATCCTCCGGAAAACCGTCCGGAAAATTTGAAAGTAGCTCTAAAAGTTTTAAGTAAGAAAAGGTTCAGATCCTTTTTGGTTCGATAGTTGGCTTCTCCGGCTGTGCATTTTGCCGTATCTTCGAAACTAGGCCACCTTTTCTAACATTTGTATGGAAATTTCGCTCGAAACAACTCAGAAAAGTCCCCGAATTCATGCTACACCAAAAAAAATTTTTTGCGAAAGTTTGACATTTTTGCCCCATGTTCCCTATCAAAAATTTTTTTTGACATTAAAATACCACAATCGCACTCTTCGAATACTTTCAATCATCGAAAGCGCCGAAAAGACATTTTTTGCCAAACTATGGCCAAAAAACCCCTTACTCCCCTACAAAACCGAAATGTTTGTGTCACAGCAGTAGGTCTTGGCCCGTTATGTCCGAAACCTCTCTGACCCAAAATTGGCCGATTTCAGATACTTTTGCTGTATCTTCGAAACTAGACCGCTTTTTCTCACACTTGTATGGAAATTTCACTCAAAACAACTCTGAAAGGTCCCTCAATTCATGCTAGACCAAAAAATTTTTTTTTGGGAAAATGACGTTTTTGCCCAATATTCCCTCTCATAAATTTTTTCGTCCTTAAAATATCACAATTGTACTCCCCGACCACGTTCAATCATCGAAAGCGCCGTAAAGACAGTTTTTGCCAAACTATGCCCAAAAAACCCCTTACTCCCCTACAAAACCGAAATCTTTGTATCACAGCAATAGGTCTTGGCCCGTTATGTCCGAAATCACTCTAACCCAAAATTGGCCGATTTCAGCTACTTTTGCCCTAAAGACTCGTTTAATATTTGAATATTTAAAAACATAGCACTACTTACCATAAACCTTCTATCTGCAGCAGATCATTTTATCGCTATCATTTTATCGTTGCATGTTACGCCAAAACCCTTCTATCTGCTCAAAACCTATTTTCCACAAATATTTTCAACGTGAAAGCATTTGTTTTAGATGTACCGCAAATAAACGTATTTGTTTTGTGTTTAAACTTTCATCCCGTTTGACGACGTCCGCAGCATTTAGAAAAGCACAAATCATCGGTCGTATACTCAAAATTAAAACTTTCACCCAGAAAATATACGAGTAACAAATCTTATCTGCCTTTTTGCGTTCCCTAATTATCTCATTCATCAGCTAATGCATTCAATAGCTAATGCTTTCGAAACCGCAAAATGTGTACACATTCTGCAATGCAAACAACGCCTTATTACCGAAACACATCATATTAATGGGCAAAATCAACGCCACTCGTACAGCATTCGTTCCCGTGGAGTGTGCCTGCCAGTTAGTGATGGGTAAAACCAGCACACTTTACTGTGCTAGCACACTTCGCACACCACACTTAAGTGTGCTAGCACTGTGCTCCCAGCACTGACACAGTGCCGCACATTGACACAGTGCCGACACACTGACACAGTGACGACACACTGACACAGTGACGACACACTAGCACAGTGCCGGCACACTGACACAGTGCCGACACATTAGCACAGTGGCGACACACTGACACTGCCAGCACACTGACACTGCCGACACACTGACACAGGGCCGACACACTGACACAGCGCCGACACACTGACACAGTGCCGACACACTGACACTGCCGGCACACTTGTACTGGCAGGCACACTCCACGGGAACGAATGCTGTACGAGTGGCGTTGATTTTGCCCATTAATATGATGTGCTTCGGTAACAAGGCGTTGTTTGCATTACAGAATGTGTACACATTTTGCGGTTTCGAAAGCATTAGCTATTGAATGCATTGGCTGATGAATGAGATAATTAGGGAACGCAAAAAGGCAGATAAGATTTGTTATTCGTATATTTTCTGGGTGAAAGTTTTGATTTTGAGTACACTACCGATGATTTGTGTTTTTCTAAATGCTGCGGACGTCTTCAAACGGGATGAAAGTTTAAACACAGATACAAATACGTTTACTTGCGGTACATATGAAAGAAATGCTTCCACGTTGAAAATATTTGTGGAAAATAGGTTTTGAGCAGATAGAAGGGTTTTGTCGTAACATGCAACGATAAAATGATAGCGATAAAATGATCTGCTGCAGATAGAAGGTTTATGGTAAGTAGTGCTATGTTTTTAAATATTCAAATATTAAAGGAGTTTTTAGGGCAAAAGTAGCTGAAATCGGCCAATTTTGGGTTAGAGTGATTTCGGACATAACGGGCCAAGACCTATTGCTGTGATACAAAGATTTCGGTTTTGTAGGGGAGTAAGGGGTTTTTTGGCCATAGTTTGGCAAAAACTGCCGTTACCACGGTTTCGATGATTGAAAGTGGTCGGAGAGTACAGTAGTGATATTTTAAGGACGAAAAAATTGATATTTTAAGGACGAAAATTGGGCAAAACCGTCCAATTTTCCAAATTTTTTTTTTTTTGTCTAGCATGAATTCGGGGACTTTTCTGAGTTGTTTCGAGCGAAATTTCCATACCAGTTTGGGGAAAAGCAGCCTAGTTTCGAAGATACGGCAAAAGTAGCTGAAATCGGCCAATTTTGGGTTAGAGTGGTTTCGAACATAACGGGCCAAGACCTATTGCTGTGTTACAAACATTTCGGTTTTGTAGGGGAGTAAGGGGTTTTTTGGTCATAGTTTGGTAAAAACTGCCTTTACGGTGCTTTCGATGATTGAACGTGGTCGGGGAGTACAATAGTGATATTTTAAGGACGAAAAAAATTTTCGTTAGGGGAAATTGGGCAAAACCGTCCAATTTTCCCAAAAAATTTTTTTTTGTCCAGCACAGCCGGAGAAGCCAACTTTTGAACCAAAGAGGATCTGAACCTTTTCCTACTTAGCACTTTTAGTGCTACTTTAAGTTTTTCCAGACAGTTTTCCGGCGGATTTCATGTTGCCGTATCTTCGAAACTAGGTCACTTTTTCCCAGGCTTGTACGGGAATTTCGCCCGAAACTGCTCAAAAAGGTCCCCGAATTCATGCTGGACAAAAAAAAAATTTTGGGAAAATTGGACGGTTTTTCTCAATATCCCCTAACGAAAATTTTTTTCGTCCTTAAAATATCACTATTGTACTCCCCGACCACGTTCAATCATCGAAAGCGCCGTAAAGGCAGTTTTTACCAAACTATGACCAAAAAACCCCTTACTCCCCTACAAAACCGAAATGTTTGTATCACAGCAATAGGTCTTGGCCCGTTATGTCCGAAACCACTCTAATCCAAAATTGGCCGATTTCAGCTACTTTTGCCGTATCTTCGAAACTAGGCCGCTTTTCCCCAAACTTGGATGGAAATTTCGCTCGAAACAACTCAGAAAAGTCCCCGAATTCATGCTAGACAAAAAAAAAATTTGGAAAATTGGACGGTTTTGCCCAATTTTCCCTATCAAACATTTTTTCGTCCTTAAAATATAACTACTGTACTCTCCGACCACTTTCAATCATCGAAACCCTGGTAACGGCAGTTTTTGCCAAACTATGGCCAAAAAACCCCTTACTCCCCTACAAAACCGAAATCTTTGTATCACAGCAATAGGTCTTGGCCCGTTATGTCCGAAATCACTCTAACCCAAAATTGGCCGATTTCAGCTACTTTTGCCCTAAAAACTCCTTTAATATTTGAATATTTAAAAACATAGCACTACTTACCATAAACCTTCTATCTGCAGCAGATCATTTTATCGCTATCATTTTATCGTTGCATGTTACGACAAAACCCTTCTATCTGCTCAAAACCTATTTTCCACAAATATTTTCAACGTGGAAGCATTTCTTTCATATGTACCGCAAGTAAACGTATTTGTATCTGTGTTTAAACTTTCATCCCGTTTGAAGACGTCCGCAGCATTTAGAAAAACACAAATCATCGGTAGTGTACTCAAAATCAAAACTTTCACCCAGAAAATATACGAATAACAAATCTTATCTGCCTTTTTGCGTTCCCTAATTATCTCATTCATCAGCCAATGCATTCAATAGCTAATGCTTTCGAAACCGCAAAATGTGTACACATTCTGTAATGCAAACAACGCCTTGTTACCGAAGCACATCATATTAATGGGCAAAATCAACGCCACTCGTACAGCATTCGTTCCCGTGGAGTGTGCCTGCCAGTACAAGTGTGCCGGCAGTGTCAGTGTGTCGGCACTGTGTCAGTGTGTCGGTGCTGTGTCAGTGTGTCGGCCCTGTGTCAGTGTGTCGGCAGTGTCAGTGTGCTGGCAGTGTCAGTGTGTCGCCTCTGTGCTAATGTGTCGGCACTGTGTCAGTATGCCGGCACTGTGCTAGTGTGTCGTCACTGTGCTAGTGTGTCGGCACTGTGTCAGTGTGTCGGCACTGTGTCAGTGTGTCAGTGTGCTGCCGACACACTTATAAAGTGCCGCACTCGCACAGCACACCGAAGTGTGCTAGCACACTGTGCTAAGCACGCACAGGTGCTGCCCATCACTACTGCCAGTACAAGTGTGCCGGCAGTGTCAGTGTGTCGGCACTGTGCCAGTGTGTCGGCCCTGTGCCAGTGTGTCGGCCCTGTGTCAGTGTGTCGGCAGTGTCGGTATGCCGGCAGTGTCAGTGTGTCGCCACTGTGCTAATGTGCCGGCACTGGGTCAGTGTGCCGGCACTGTGCTAGTGTGTCGGCACTGTGTCAGTGTGTCGGCACTGTGTCAGTGTGTCGGCACTGTGTCAGTGTGTCGGCACTGTGTCAGTGTGTCATTGTGCTGCCGACACACTTATAAAGTGCCGCACTCGCACAGCACACCGAAGTGTGCTAGCACACTGTGCTAAGCACGCACAGGTGCTGCCCATCACTATTCCAAACATACCGTATAGACACATTTTTTTTTAATGACGTCACAGTCTAGTCTATATGGGGTCAAATAAATTCTCGTAGATGCAATTTTTATATTGCTTCCAAGTCGTGGTTGTTCGTTCATTATTTTGATTCTGTGGTGTTACCAGATCAACTATGTGAGATGTTCACAATTCGATTTGAGCATTTTTTTTTGTAAATGTTTGTAAGCGATTATTTCACGATTTCGAAGTGAAAACTATTAATTTAAAACTCATGTCAGCCAAATGTAAGGGAAGCAATGCTTCCCTTGCTTCCATGAACGCCACGCCACTGATATATATATATATATATATATATATATATATATATATATATATATATATATATATATATATATATATATATATAAATATATATATATATATATCAGTGGCGGCTCGTGATATTTAGAAACAGGGAGGCAGTGAATTTCAGAATCATTCGAGCAAAGTTAAATAATATTATAATAATATAATATCGAATTCATATTGTGGGGTTTTGGGCTGAGGTAATGAAATACAATGTAAACTAAGCTGTAGAAACAATTTATTTGAAAGCAAAATTTATTTTGCTCTCTTTTGGCAAATGTCGAGCAACATTGCCATACAGCTGCGTTGATCCTCCAATTTCTTGATAAAATGTTTTTCAATACTTCGCAGCGATAACTCCAATAATCGTGTTTACTCATGATATTTCGAAAACTAGTCTTAATTCTTTTTAACGCATTAATTGGCATCTCAATATTTACTGAAGTGACCAGAATTATTAAATTTAACTTTATTATGTATGGTTATCTTATCTATTATAGTAACTTTTCCAGATTATGTTATTTACCGACAGAACAAAGAGACAGCACGCACTCAAACAAACTTTAACGAAACATATTTTTAAAAGTCAGAGTCTGAGCTATATCCATGAGGCTCAAAAGCCCATTTTGTGAAATTCATTTTACAAACTTTTTTAGTCTAGCCAAATACATAACACACCACTGCTGCAGTGATATACCACTCTATATTAAACGAACGCTTAACATATCTATCGGCTCTAATGATCTTGAATTCTGGGGCTAGCTCTCTATTTTCTTTAAATTTAAATATTCCGGATAAGTTTATTGATTGAATGTAATAAATTGTAAGTCATCATAAAATTAATTTATAATTGTAACACAATAATTGAAATCAATAAGAACAATATAGTTTTAGCTTTCAAGAAAAATTCTTCAATGCTACATAAACTGCACGATAAAATACTTTGAACACTTTAACATGTATTAGTTTTACACTGGTAATAAACTAAATTTCACAGATCAACCTCTTTACCAAACCAAAAATTAGTGGATACATACAAAACAAAATTTTCCTCAAAACACAAACAAATAATTTCTTTGGGTTCTTTCGGAAATGTCTATATAATAATATTCATTTTCTTCAAATATCAATTATTTATCGTTCTATTCGGTAGTTTGTTAATGTTTTATTAACCGAATACAAAGCATATACGAAATACAAATGCAAAGCAACTCAGAATTATTAATTTTGGTAGTTTTTAATTTGTCCATTACTTTCATCCTTTGCCCTAAAATATTTACGTTTGTCAAACAACAACACAACACGTACATCGCTGTTTTTGAGGCTTGCCTCTTCGAAGTCGCTGTTACGATATTGAAAACTCGAAAGTTTGAAGATTCATGAATGACGGGAACATACAAACTGCAACGTTTTCATTGATAAAAATGCAATATATGAGGCAGATGTGAATCTGCCTCATTTTCATTTCTCTACCTTCGTTTTCGTTGTGCTCAAAATCGACGAGCTATATGGTGGTTAGGATTGATGGATCATTTTTTTTATTTTTTGCACTGAGGCAGTGCTCTGGGTACGAAATTGATTTCGGTGTTCTTTTTTGGTGTCTTTTTTTTATGTTTTGCGCTGAGGCAGTGCCATAGCTTAAGAACTATGTATAGCTCGGAAAGTACGTGAATTGCAATTCAATTCCCCACTGATTGCGAGAAGTAAATAGCAATATTCAAGTCCAAGTTGGAAAAAGACACAAAATACCCCGCCAAGCAACTCTGCTACGATCAAATACGTTTCTCATTCCCACTAGGCAATATACATGTGCTTTGACAAAGAGACTATTTTAACGAATGGCGATTTATGCAATATTGCTTTTCTTAATACATTTTCTGAGTATTAAAATGGTAAGCGATAAGGTAGTTAACGCGGAATACTACTTTCGATACCATTTGGCGAGTAAAAGGAATATCTCCGACACTTTTATGCAACCCAATACAGAGAATTTCGTTTGTTGGCAGTGCATGTTCGCGGCGCTTACTGTTTCTTGATGGGATTATACGCACGCCAACACACTCTCACCTATCAGCTAACACGGATATATACATTCTCACCTGTCGTTTGACATTATATTTTCTCACTTTCGCATGTGATAAAGTGATCTTGTTTTGGGTTTATCTCTTTTTACGTGCCAGCTGATGGTAATTCCTTCACTCTTTTCTAATCTCTTCCATCAATAAATCACGTACTTTCAGGCCCCTGGCAGTGCTCTGGTCTGGGTATAGGATTGATTTTGCGTTGTTTTTTATCCGGCTGCTTGTGTAGAGGTACTGCTCTCAAATGGTTTTAATGTTTACATTAAAAAAAAAGGGAGACTTGGGAGCAAAATGCTGGTTCTGCTATGAAATATTATTTATTGATAAACTTAGCATACGTATTGTGTAAATTTTACCGAGGAGGCACTGCCTCCCTTGCCTCCTCTGAGGAGCCGCCACTGATATATATTTATATATATATATATATATATATATATATATATATATATATATATATATATATATATATATATATATATATATACATATATATATATATATATATATATATATATATATATATATATATATATATATACATATATATATATATATATATATATATATATATATATATATATATATATATATATATATATATATATATATATATACATATATACACTCCTTATCACTTGAATAGCCCACTTGGGAAATCCGTAATAACTCTTCCATTGTTTTTCCGAGAATATTGGCATAAAAATCGTAAACACATTGTAGACCGTAATGAACATCTACCTGGTATTGGGATTTAATTTTCGAAAACTGTGGCAATAAAAAATGAGTAACGAAAAAAGGCATTTTGCAGCGCGTCAATAGAATAGCCCAGGTGACAAAAACAGCCGAAAGGAATAAAATAATAACAAAATTTTCTTTTCTTAATAATGGGTGTGTCTCCCTTTTGCTTTTATTACTTCAAAAATTCTATTTTTTAAGCTTTTGTATAGAGTTTGCAGGTAATTTATTGGAATTTTTCCACTCCTCTTGCATGGCGGCTATTGGCTCTTCCCGGTGGTCAAATTGTCTTCCGCTTTCGTAAACTTTTCGACTACCATAATATTCAAGTCAGGTGACATCGCAGGCTAGTCTAAAACGTTTCAATTTACCAACTCGAGCCAATTTTTCACTATACGCGCGGTGTGAATTGGGGCATTATCCTGCTGAAGAATGACATACTGGATTTCCAAAACCTGGCGACATCTTATTGCTACATTTTTCATTAATTCTATGTAACTTGCAGCATTCTAACGACTGGACATCACAACCAAATCCACGACCCCATTGAAGGAAATTCATCCCCACACTACGGCTGATCCAACCGCTGCGTTACGTCGAGACAATACCAATTCTTCCTTTCGTAAATCAGTGAAAATAATATGAAAAGCCATCGTGTCCGTCTAAATTAAACTTTTTTTCGTCGCTAAATATGACTTTTTCCCATTTTCTAGTCCAAGTCATAAGCTTCTTTGCGAATGCCAGGCGCGCTACCTTATGACGCTCTTGTAGCACCGGTTTGCGCTCCAGTTTTCTGCGTTTCATATTCGGAGATCCTTTAATAATTCGACGAACCGTTAAACTTTTGCACGGATTTTGCTCACAGAGTCCTTCGAATTAGATGCTTCCCTCAAAATTCTTCGCCGTTCTTGCTCTATTGTCACTTTATTAACGCGTCCCACATAATTTTTACGATAATTATCCTTGTCCTTTAAAAAGTTTCTCACTACTTTATTACTCCTGTTAATTCGCCTGGCAATTTCACTGTTATTTAAGTTTCTCCCTTTAAAATTGAGATGGTAGTTTTTTCTTCACCACTCAATGATTTTCCGCGTCCCATTTTGCACACCAACACGTTGATCTCTCTCAAACACTGAATTTTAACATAGAAACAGTCCTCAAATTAAAAAGCTCAAATAAATACTAACCGGAGAGTGATACACTCGACACACAGTATAGACAAATACTAAGTGGGCTATTCTATTGACGCGCTGAAAAATGCAGTTTTTCGTTACTCATTTTTTATTGCCGCAGTTTTCGAGAAATAAATCCCAATACCAGATAGATGTTCATTACGGTCTACAATGTGTTTACGATTTTTATGCCAATACTCTCAGAAAAACAATGGAAGAGTTATTACGGATTTTCCTATTCAAGTGATAAGGAGTGTATTTATATGAATATAATTCTAATTTCAGTAGTTTGAATCCAGGCTCTCATGAGATTCAAAAAAATTTGAGACTTTTTTATGGTATAGGTTCAAGTAAATTTGCATTAAGCTAATTGATGGGGCTAGTTATAGTTCCAACCACCGTCAGGAGAGATCAATAGGTCGCCGACTAAAAGAAGTCAAGGAAATTTCAGGAGAAATAAGAACCACATTAACAAACCCATCATCGCGAACCTACCCGAAGAAGTAAAAGTAGTAGATCGCCGAGGATGCGATTTTAATTAAATGTAAGTGGATCCTTCGAAACAAGTCATCCTTGAATTGGAAAAGGGTTTCAAGATTATCTTTGCCTGCCATAAGTCGGAGATACAATATCAGTAGACGCACTTGGTGCCCCATTTCTTTTCAAGGAATATAGGAAATCAGGGCAAGAACATAAACTGTGGCCCAGACCCCGGATAGTGAGTGAAAATGGCATAGAAGAAAAGAAAGAAGTCTTCTTCAAAAAAGGCGCTAGAGGTATTCGCTAGGCAGAAGGAAGGGCTGGGGAAAGTCAGAAGAAAAGTAACAAAAAGCAACGGCAAAAAAAAGTTAGAGACAATGATGGTGAAACTAGCTCCAGGTGGAACCTACTTAGAGGTCGTAGGAATGATTCACGAAGAAGTCCAGTCAAAATGTATCAACACTGCAACAAGGAGATTTTACTGGAAATCACGAGGTGTCATGACCGCATGAAGTTTCAGAACTTAATCCGAAACGCCGTCGAAGGTGAAGGTGCCGTCAAACTTAAAGGCCCTAGAGCCTAAATACAAGTGATGGACTGTGATTGCCTCACATTCAATGAGAAGCTGACAAGGGTAATAATGCATGATGTATTAAAAGGGGAGCTGGTGAAGTAAATAATTCCGCCGATCGCAAGTCTAACTTGTGATATGCCGGTCCCAAGCCCGGAAAAAGGAGGAGGGTTTGAGGCAACGAGGTAACTCTATCCTCAGTAAAACTTGCATAGTTGCAGCCTGATGGCTGAATTACATCTAAGCGTCTCAGGTCATTAGGGAGGTTTAGCCACGTTGTCAGACCTGCAACATAGTTGTGTGAACTCTGGCACGAGGCAAGTCTCCTGAAGCAACTATCGCCGAGGCCCCCCATGGAAATGGTTGAGCGATGTGCCGACAACTCATCCTTGTAAAAACTTCCTCTGTCAAGAAACCTGGAACAAAAGCCTCGGATTGGACGGATCAACGACGACGACCACGCAAACGCACAACGGATTATTCTCTCGGAACCTGGAATGTACGCTCCCTGAACAAACCGGGGGCCGAAAAGGTCCTCCTTCATCAGGTCGAACAGTACAAACTGAGCATTACTGCAGTCCAGGAAACAAATTGGTTAGGCTGCGAGATCAATGACAAGAAATCGCATACCATTTTTACAAGCGGTAAACCATCGGGCCGCAAGGAGTTTGGAGTAGCATTCATAGTGAACAAGCAGCTTAAGTCGCGCGTTACCGACTTCAAACCCGTAAACGAAAGGCTGTGTGCGATTCGCATCAAGGCGCGATTTTTCAACCTCTGGCTCATCAATGTGCACGCTCCCACCGAAGTACAAGAAGACTCTGTAAAAGACGAGTTCTATGCCTGCCTTGAAACTCTCTTCGACTCACTTCCATCGAATGATGTCAAAATGCTACTGGGAGATTTCAATGCAAAAGTCGGGAATGAAAATTGGCATCGGGGGACCACTGGAGGACACAGCCTCCACGAAGAATGCAATGATAACGGCCATCGTCTAATTGACTTCGCTTGCAGCAGGAACCTTGTTGTAAGCTCAACTTGCTTTCCACATCGTCGCATTCACAAGCAGACCTGGAATTCTCCAGACGCACATACCGTCAACCAAATCAACCACGTCCTTATTAGCAAGAGATGGGCGTCAAGTGTTATGGATGTTCGGTCGTACCGCGGAGCTAACTGTGACTCCGATCATTTCCTGGTGAAAACAACATACCGGTGCAGAATTTCCTCAGCGCACCAATCGAGATTCAGCCCTCCCAAAATCTTCGCGGTTGAGAATTTGCTGAACGATTATACGGCTCAGGTATATACGACCGCGCTTGAGGAAAGAATTTCACCAATGCTGCGCGACTCCAGCAACGTAGGTGTCCACGAGTTCTGGGAAGAGCTCAAAAATGCAATCAAGAATGTGGCAGAAAACGTTGTGGGATACAAAGCCCGACGTGCCCGAAACGAATGGTTTGACGAAGAATGCAGAAACTCACTTGACGCAAAGAACGAGGCCTACAGACAATGGGTCCAACGTGCAACCAGAGCCAAAAAGGAAAAATATGACGAGCTACGGCGAATATCCAATAGAATAATTAGGCGTAAGAAAAGAAAATACTTTGACGAGCAGTAGCTGAACATTAATGTAAACCTAGTTAGTAAGAACAACAGACAAGCGTACAGATTAGTAAATACGATCAAAAATGGCTACCAACCCAAGACTAGCCTCTGTAAGGACAAAGATGGCAATATTATCAGCGACACCGAAAGTATTAACAAACGATGGGCGTCCTACTTCGAAGAGCTTCTGAATCCGCCATCAAACATCCTGGCAGCAGAAGCTGAGCTCCATGATGATACCGTTGGTCAAACCCCATCCACACAATCCCCTACAGTAGAAGAAGTTGATCTCGCCTTGCGCTCACTGAAAAGGAACAAAGCGCCGGGCGCTGACGAGATACCAGCTGAGCTACTCAAGTCTGGTGGGGCGGGTTTATTAAGTGCGCTACATCAACTACTGCTGCGAATATGGGAGACTGAGGTGATCCCAGACGATTGGCGCAGAAGCATCATCTGTCCCATACATAAAAAGGGAGACAAACTGCGGTGTGAGAATTACAGAGGCATCTCCTTAGTCTGTACGGCCTACAAAATCCTGTCAAAAATCCTGGAGTATAGGATTAAACCGTTCGCGGAAGAAATCATTGGCGAGTATCAAGGCGGTTTCAGATCTGGTCGCTCCACAATCGACCAGCTTTTCACGGTCAAGCTAATTTTGCAAAAGTGCTGGGAATACGACGTCGATGTATACCAAATCTTTGTCGACTTTAAACAAGCATATGACAGCATCAATCGAGGCGCTCTATATAGTATCATGCTGCAATTTGGTATACCGGCCAAATTAGTGAGACTTGTAAAGATGACCATGACCAACTCCGTCTCGCAAGTCCGGATCCAGAACAGATTGACGGATCCTTTCGAAACTCTGGGTGGCCTGAAACAGGGTGATGGAATAGCGCCCACGCTCTTCAACCTGGCACTTGAGTTCGCTATTCGGGCAATGAATCTGAACACCAGCGGCACGCTACTTTTTAAGTCGACACAATTGGCAGCGTACGCGGATGACATTAACATCATGACTCGATAACTGACCGATGCAGAAGAACTTCTGCTTAGACTTGACACCGCAGCAAAGGAAGTTGGACTACGAATCAACGAGGACAAAACGAAAGTGATGATGCAATCTAGGACAAGGACGCCAGCGCACACGACCATCAACGTAGGGGACCTTTGCATCAAATTCGTGGACAACTTCATTTACCTTGGTAGCAATCTATCGAGTGACGCCAACGAAACTGACGAAATCAAGCGACGGATACAACTAGCAAATAAGACATTCTTCTCGGTCCTCCCCATTATGAAATCGAAATATGTGCACAGGAAAACTAAGCTCCGCGTTTACAAAACTATCATACGACCTGTGCTGTGCTATGGTTGCGAAACATGGACCTTGACACAAGCCTCCGAAAATAGGATCGACACCTTCGAACGGAAAGTTCTACGGCGGATTTTCGGGGCTGTTCGCGACCGAGATGGATGGCGCATCCGGTACAACAATGAGTTGTACGAACTGTACGATGAGCTGGAAGTCTCCAAGATCGTCAAATTGCAACGACTACAGTGGGCTGGGCACGTGCAACGCATGAATGACGATCGCATGCCAAAACGTGTCATGAACGCAAGACGTGTCGACGGAGCGAGGCCTAGAGGAAGACCAAGAGCTCGTTGGGAGAGCTCAGTGTATGCGGACGCCGGGCAACTACTGGGGCTCCAAGACTGGAGGACGCGGTCACGTGACCGAGACCATTGGAGGAATACTATCCAGGCGGCCAAGGCCCGACGTCGGGCTGTTGTGCCACGATGATGATGATGGTGAAGTGAAAGCCACATTATTTACTCCTTATAAGAGGGAGTGGAGAAGGAATGTGATAGAGATCTACGAAACGCTAGTTCTCAACATTCTCGTGAACAGTAGAATAAAGGTGGGCATAATATACGCCCGCGTGAGAAGGTGAGCGGAACTGGTACGCTGCTATCGGTGCGTGGCCTATGACTGGGACTATACCAAGACCTACTATAAGGCCCAGACCGTATTGCTGGAAATGTAGTGAGCCCGGTGATCATGCAATTAACTCTTCTGCAGAGCCCAGGTGCGTTATTTGTATAGAAAATCATGGTGTGAATGGCACGAAACACATCATGAGCTTGAGTGTTTGCAAGGTGTTGAATTATACACTTGACTTCAAGAAGAGGCAACAACGGAGATCTCGAAGGTGTTTTCTCACGCAGCTCGTCTTTGAGAATGAGGCTCAAACCGTCCTGATAAGTAAGTCTAAAGCATGCTTCAGGCCTTCATCCTTTGTCAAGATCGATGTACGATATTAAACGTACCCCGAACATCGAAGGTGTGGACTACAACCTCGTGGGTGAAAACATCGTGCGCAAAATCTGTTGCAGTTTAACTTTTTTATGTACGTCGTGTCTTCGTACCTCATACAACGTGAGTGCGGACTCGTAATTCGATCTTCAAACGTGGTTTGTTTTTATATCGTTTTTATGTAGTCCCTAAACATTTTAATTGTAGCATCAGGATGACGCAGGATGATAGAGCTTAGAGATTGGGTGGAAATCGCAGTTGAAAATTATAAATCTGAGTTACGTCTGTCTGTTGTAAAAAACGACATATTTTCTTTAAGTAGTGTGTTTTGCGTCGTGTGGATGCACTCAAAACGGTAAGATTAAGAATGCTAATTGCGTATCGCCAGCAGGTCCTATTAGACCTTCTTGCGCAAGAGGGTAGAGAATAGCATCCCTTACGGTCTGAGCTCGATTGGATAGGAGCTCTTGTGCAAGATCGTACGTGACCTCTCAAACTTTGGCAACAACACTGGAGGGCAAGAGCCAGGTTGCTGGACAGCGAGACTGATACTGCCGTCCTTAGCATAAATGCCTTATCTGAATTTTTTTCGTTCTTGAGTTAGCACTGGATTTGAAAACTACATACTCCATTACATCATCGTATAAAATATAAAAAACTTATAATTTGTGGAAATATGTTAAGACCAATAATGAAAAACATGTTGTCATTAATTACTTAGCACAAACCTGCTATTTACCGTAGATAGGGCGTTTGTGCTAAGTAATGCGTTCATTATTTCTTTGCATTTTCTACGAATAAGCCCTATCTGCTTAAAACCTATCTTCCGCAACGTGAGAGCTTTTACTTCAGATGTATCTAAAATAAACGTATTTGTATACATATTTGAACTTTCATCCAGTTTGATGATGTCTGCAGCATTTAACAAATACAAATCATTGAATTTCTTGAAAGTTGCTTAAGTCGTTTATCCTAAGGACGGTAGCATAGGTCTTCGTGGCCACGAAGAAATAAACTTCTGTCTGTGCGAATTCCTAATGAAGCACGATTTTCGTAGAAGGTACCTTAAGAGAATCGGTAAGTGAGTAAACCATATTGTTGTTCACCATACATTGCTCCTTATTCGACTTGTTCATGCCAGAGCCATTCGTGGAAACGATACTGTGTAATGAGAATAATCGTTCAAAGTCTTAACAAATATTGAAAAAAAAAACTGTGCACAATGCGAGAGAAGGGTTGTCTTTAAAACCCACAAGAAATGGTCGCTTCTGTACTAAGTGGGCACCGCTGGATGAGCAAGTAGAACGAAGTTGAAGTTGTGGATTCATTTACAAAAATACACATCTCCATACACACAATCCACAACGTTCCACAAACACTCAACACTTGGCAAATTAACACACTCGAGTAGGCTAAGCTAAAGCCGGCGCCAAACGATGCGGTGAACGTTTGATTCTAACTTTTGAATCCAACGATTGAGTCAAATATTCGACGATTGACATGACAAGCGCTCTGCTACATGGTAGGACGAAATCTTGATCCAATACATTTGATTCCAGTGTTGGTCCAATTTTTCGTCTACGTTGATTTTGCATTATAAATTATATTATTTTTGTTAATTTCAATTTAATTGATAGCACGAAATGGATAACCCAGTATTACGATTATAATATGAATCTAGAATGATTGTTTAAAAATAATTATCTATTAAAATTTAAATTGATACTTAATTAAAATATGTAAGCAATAAAAATGCATACCTGTCAAAACACAACAAAAATCTGATTCAATTGTTGGAACGAATTGTGTAGCAGTTCACCAAATGTTTCCAATCATACCTTCCAGTGAAAAAAAAACCCTTTGAAGCGGACAAAAAGACCGACAACAGACCGAACATGTTCCAGCGCCAACGTTGGACGCTGGACATTGGGCACTGGTAGTTGGCGCATCGGCCACATGATGCGTCCAACCATCAAGTGTCCCAAGTTGGAGGGTGCTGGTAGCATCGTTTGGCACCGGCTTAGGAAAATATTGTTGACAATTAAAAAAATGGAGAGTTACAAAAAATCTATGAATTGCTGAATGTTGTTATTGCTGAAATAAATATTGTTATTATGAAATACAAATGAATATAAATAAAATATAATATAAAATCAATCAATTCTTAGATTTATTACCAAAAAGTAATGCGAGAGTGGATTCCGTCGTGGACTTTCCAGGGCCTGTAAATTGACTTTTTTTTAGTAAAGAGAAACTTGGTTTGGGGGCCTGAGTTTTGAAGATTTTTTTGGTCATCTGCAATGAACAACAAGCTGCCTGAAAAACTGGCTGAAAAAGAAAGCATACCACTGACATTTCATTGCAAAATAAGCAAGTTCTAGCAATACTCTCAAATTTTGATTCCTTTGATTTCGCAGTAAGATTAAGAGCAAAATGACAAATCCTGTCAAAACCGTTTTCAGGTACTATATTTGAAAATGGGTATTGTTTGGAGATATGTCAATACGGAAGTTTAGTTGTTGGTTTCTTTCGGAAACCAACAACTAACTATTTGCAAACTCTATACAAAAGCTTAAAAAATAGAATTTTTGAAGTAATAAAAGCAAAAGGGAGACACACCCATTATTAAGAAAAGAAAATTTTGTTATTATTTTATTCCTTTCGGCTGTTTTTGTCACCTGGGCTATTCTATTGACGCGCTGCAAAATGCCTTTTTTCGTTACTCATTTTTTATTGCCACAGTTTTCGAAAATTAAATCCCAATACCAGGTAGATGTTCATTACGGGCTACAATGTGTTTACGATTTTTATGCCAATATTCTCGGAAAAACAATGGAAGAGTTATTACGGATTTCCCAAGTGGGCTATTCAAGTGATAAGGAGTGTATATATGTATATATATATATATATATATATATATATATATATATATATATATATATATATATATATATATATATATATATATATATATATATATATATATATATATATATATATTTATATATATATATATATATATATATATATATATATATATATATATATATATATATATATATATATATATGTTTATATATATATATATATATATATATATATATATATATATATATATATATATATATATATATATATATATATATATATATATGTATGGTTGGCAAATATAAATCTGAATCTCAATTCAATCTAATCTTATTCTAATTAAATCTTCTTAATATATATCCCTGTGCCGCTTATGTGGTCAATCACGTGTTCATCTAACATTTCATTCACACTTCTTCTATTAATTTCTTTGTTTACCTCACTAAATGCACATTATTGGCGCTAATGTATATCTTAATTCATTTACTTCCGAATAATTCTAGTAGATTTTCCAGTTTTGACAATTTATAGTTGTTCGTCTTATATTTACCCTACTTAATGCCATGTACATATGCGTTGCGCCCATTGTTCACGACATTAATTTTATAACATGCATTAATAAAACCCACATTATATCGCAACACTATTTCGAACATTTTTATGTTCACATATCATACCGACAACGATTCTTGGGTTCAACCCTTTAATACAGAATCATATTTAATTCATCACGCAATTGGTCTTTATGCTTGTGCATGACCATATTAGGTATTCGTTCGGTAGTTATCGAGTGTGTATCTAAAAATAGAATGATTGCTTGAGCATGATCATGCCGGCTTGTATCTTGAAGCAGAGGGTGGGTCATAAGCAGCGACCACCAGCAGTTGCATCGTTTTGCTAAAAAGCTTTTGCTTTTGCTCTTCAATTTGTCAGTTTATTTTCTTGTTAGACGAAATATTTTCAATTGAAAGTAGTTTAGGTTGTAAATATTTTATGGTGGACATTGATTCACTATTAGCATTTAAAAGAAACGGCGGTCGGTTGCGGAAATCGCTAGGAAATTCTTCGCCACCATTAGTAACTTGACCCCAACTTTTCCATCGTAAAAAGATTTTGAATTTCTTCAAGATGGGATGCAAAAGTAATGGATGCTACCAGCACGATGTTGAATGCGTTCAGGCTTATTTAGACACGTCAACGACTATCTATCATGATAAGATTTTAAAATATGTTTTCTTACGACAAAATTTCAACGCTTGATGCTTCGAAGTTTTCTCTCTCCGATAGTCATGTAATCCTTAGAAACTTATTTTGCAAATAAAATCGCCAGCAAAACAAAGTTCCGGATCCTGGAACTTTTGCAACATCACATTACATAGTAAGAAATCTTTTCAACCAATAAGTTTTCTTATCACCATAGTTTAATGCGTCTGCCAAAGTTTCGAAAACATGTAGCCATACATCCTGCAGATCCAGACAAAAGATTCGACTCAAACACAAAACTCAGTTTTCTCAAATAACTTTCACTTCATCACTCCCACTACCCTTAACGATTTATTCTGCGTCACATTCGCCTTCATCTAATCCAAAATCATTACCAGTGACTTTTACACTACTCGTACAATTTCTCTGAAAATAGCAGGACACATTTGTTGACGATGTGCAATTCAAAGTGGGTGGAAACGACCCGAACGACATCGCAAGCGACATCAACCACTCTCAACTAACAGTAACAACTAGCAACCAAAAAGACCATCAATGACAACAAGATATCTTTGGGTAACATAACTTTTTGGTAACATTCTGTCGGAAGTGAAATGTGATCTCAGTGCAAGAAACTTTGCTACGTTTTATATGAGTCATACAGGATAAGCATACTTAGACGTACTGCTGGGTGGCATGCATGCATGCAATGTCCAGAGTTGTGCTCGCATCCCCATAATAATTGCAACAATATCTCTAATAAAAACAATACGAGAGTTGCCTGACGACACATAAGACAATCACGGGTTGTTTCTCACAAAAGAAATTACTTTATCACTTTCACCGAGGGAAAAACTTTAATGGAGTTTTTCGCATTGTTAGTTGCAAATTGGGGTTTTGTGATGAGATAATTGGTTGTGACAGATGCACATGGCAGCAATGATAGTTTTTGTGTATAGGGGGTTGTTCATTGGATGCAGTTGGTCGGGTATAGATGTCTTATTTGAGGAGATAATTTTTCTTTTTCTTGATGTCGACTCGCTGATTACTTCATGACTTCACGACAGTGAATTAGATTTATGGGCATCAAAAATAATCTTGGCTAGTTTATACGGCGAAAACTTGTCTCTGAAACTTAAATAAATTTTTTATTATTTCTAGCTTAAACGATATTTCATTCAGTACGGCAGAGAGGGGAAATGTGAAACACGGGTGAGGTGTAATACAGTACTTATTGTAGACATTGACATCTGATACATGCCCATTCAGGTAGATCATATTAAATAAACATTAAAGGTAGCAGACATCGAAGTTCATGCACGCATTTTTATTGCTCGAATGAGTAATTGAAATTTTTTTTATTGGTTAAAAAAAAATTCTGTGTATTTCGTTCGGAGAAGCTATTTTTTTTTCATTCCCAAATCAAGGTCAGCAAAACGAAAATGAAATTTGGTCTTTTTGCTCTACTTTGGTGCAAAAAAAAAATAGTTGCATTCACTGAATTGTCTACTCAGTAAAATAGACAGACCAACAGCTTGTGGGGCGAAGTGGTACATTTTGATATTAAATGCTACAGTATATACAAATTGTGATTTTTTTATTTTGTGATTTCGTTAGTTTAGTGTTTTTTGTTTTATTGTGTTCCTTAGTCAATATGCTACGAAATTATGCTCGAAAGCCCATCGCAACTTCACCAAACTAGGATAATATTCTTGCCGCCATATAAGATGTTCGATCCGAAAAAAAATCACTTAGGGCTGTTGCTCGAAATATTCCGCAACCAGCTTACGCCGATATGTGAAGAAAATTGATACCACTTTTAAGGAAGTCAGGAGCAAAATATGAAAACTTGATGAGATGCATCAAAAATGCAACATATTTTTGGGGGCCGGCCTGTATGCTCTATTTTTTTTACTCTTCATTTTCGATTATCTGAATTTTTCATCATTTTTTTAGATTATTTCTGCTGAACAAGAAAAGGATATTGTCAAGTATGTTGTGTCAGCTTGCAAAATGTGCTACGGTTTAAGAATCAACGATTTGCTCCGTTTGGCTTTTGATTTTGCACGGAAAGTTGGTATTAAATATCTCGAAAATTGGAATGAAAATATAATGGCCACAAACAAATGGTATTATTGTTTTTTGAAGCGGCACCCAATTATTTCACTGCGCACTCCGGAACAGATTAGTGCCAATCAGATAAAGGCATTTTCCAAACCTAAGGTCGATGACTTTTTCAAACTTTTGGATGAAGTCACAACACCACTTTTGAGTCCCAAAAATATCTGGAATATGAACGAGACCAGTTTCCCGACCGTTCCCACGAAATCTACAAAAGTCCTTAGTCAAAAAAAGAGAGAAACGGATCCGCCAGAAAACGTTACAAGAACGTGGGACCAATATAACCATGGCATTCGCATTAGATGCAAATGGGCAATCTATTGCTCAGTTTTTCTTATTCCCAGCTAAAAAATACATTCATCATATATGACGCAAGCACCGAATGACTCTGTGGGCTATGCACATGGAAGTGGGTGGATGAAAGGCCCTGACTTCTTCAAAGTTTTGCAATGCTTCATCGATAAGAATATTTTTCTTTGTTCATTTTCGATAACCACAGATCCCACCGTACTTACCAAGCGCTGCAATTGGGGGCTGAACCAAACATCACAATACTTTCGCTTCCACCTCAGCCATTAGATGTTTCGGTTTTTACACTCCTAAAAACGCAATATGCCATTCAAGCTGATGCATGGACAAAAGCACATATCGGCAAAAAAAATTGAAGTTCAGGATGTGCCAGAAATTGTTGGGTCGACCATAAAAACGGCATTAACTCAGGTTAACACCCAATCGGGATTTTCTGGAACTGGAATCTTTTCATTCAACCCTTTGATTTTCATCGAAGCAGATTGCATTCAAGCTTAAATAAGTGGTGAAAATCTATACCAGGAATAGAAAAAAAAGGCTACTCCGGGCAAGAAGACTCTACATAATTTGCTTCGGACCCATGCCCAAAAAATTAACCAAATCGAATTCGATTAAATATAATGAGTATGGCCACCAAGAGCTCTTAAAATGTGCCAATATTACAACTAATTATTTCACTTGTGTGAACTGTGATTTAAAACAGAAAATATTTTTGACCTTATTTTTAATTTTTGAGCTCAAAATATACATTTGTTATGATTGGAAATTAATTATGTTTCATTTGCTGAAACAAATCCATAATATTTCCACCCCACGATGAGCCACCTTATTCCACAAACCATGTCTATGATATTTTCAAATAGACCTGCACCACGTTTCTCTTGCGATTTTTTGGTCGTCCTTGACGTCATTTTAAACTTAAATCTCAAGCTTCCTAATACTCCAATCGCTTTGAAAATGCAGTGCAATTTACGCGTTTTTTTCCCCAAAATGAATAAAACGTGTGCCACTTCACCCCACTGTACCTACACTAAATTGTTATTTAAAAATAATATATTTTCTTTTAAAAACCCAAAAAAAATACAACTTAAATTTTTTTTTATTGAAATAGAGGATTTTATAATATACCTATAAATCAACTAAACGTTCTTAATTTTTTATATCAAAATTTCTCAACATTGAACAAATTTTCCAAAGCAGATAATTAGCCACTCAATCCTTCCGTCGAACAAATAATAAGTATCTTCTATCTTGTCAGCAGCAAAATATATTCGAGGAACTACAGAAACTTTTAAGCTTCTTAAGTTCTAAACTCAACATCTACTACTAATATTACTTACTTTAACAAAACAGCTAACTTCCTTCCGTTCGATACACTATTGGCACAAATTTTTCCTCTTTTCCCGTTATTTCGGATACAAAACGACACTACAAGTAGCTCAGCAATAACTTCACTGCGAATCTGAAAGAGAAAAGTTTTCGTTAATTTCGCTGAAACGACCATTTGGTAAGCGAAAAATGAAATAAAACAATAGAAGAAGGTTTGATAGATGATAGCGGGGGATCAAAACGGATGGATGAATAGATGGATAATTAAACGAGCATAGAGCAGGCTCTTATTAAAGATTGTTTTTGATGGGTGATGGTGCTTTCGAGTGCAGACACTGAAATAGAAAATCCACGAAATAATTTGAATTTAGAGAAAAGTAGACCGGAATTAAGAATGGATATTGGAATTAGATGGGACTTAAGAAATTATAACATTTTCGTCGTAGTTTGCTCTGTAATCTATTAGAGTATCCAAACTGCTGATGATATTCACTTCAGTGTGATGAGCTCAATTGTATCATAGAATCGATGCAATACCTTATTAGATTATATAATAATTTATTAGATTATATAATAAATAGTTTTGTTTCCCTCTCCTGCGTGTCGTCCGCACTGCTTTCGCCCCTTTCTGGTATACCTCAAGGATCAATATTAGGAACGCTCTTATTCAAGCTCTTCGTCAAAGATCTTATCGATATTATCGTCATCTTGTTTGCTTTATGCAGATGGCTTCGGGTAGTCGTAAGCTCAGATGTTCATCTACATCCTCAGAATGATTTCAACTCTCTTACTGCTTAGTGTAACTCTAACTACCTATCGTTAAATGTTTCCAAATGTTTTGCCATGTATTATTCTCTGAAGTCCCAGACTTATCCATTTCCTTACCGAATATGTGAATCTGTTTTTGTCTCCTTGGAATATTGTGCAGTTCTGGGGCCAACCTTGATCGTAAACTTAAATTTGATATCCATGTTCGTACCATTACGAATAGTACCTCATAAATTGCTGGCTTTGCTATACGTTCCTGCTACAATTCTTTTAGCATTTTTACATGTGTTAAGATATTTTTTATCCTAGTTCGTTCCAAACTTGAATACTGTATTCAAGTCTGGTCTTCTCGTTTCACATATCTCTCCGATGCCGTTGAATCAGTTCAGCGGAGATTCGCTCGCAACCTAGTCTTTAAATATTATCTTCCCTACATGCCTTATGGTGAACGCTTATCGCTCCTTAATCTCCCTCTCCTAGCAAAGTGCATAGTTTACCAGGATGAATGCTTCAAACTTTAAGATATACCGATTATTGGATTATCTTGAAGATTTACCGATAATATAAAGATTACTTGAAGATATATAGCTATACTTGAAACGTGAAGCTGACCTCAGCTATAGCATCTATGATTCATGAACGGCAGTGTGAGAAGCAAATTAGGTCCTCTGCTGTCTTCGGTGTATCATTTGCACTTATAGATACTTACTTTCATACTCCTCTTTTACGCCTTTTACATATCCATAATGGCCTCCAACTTGGTCCCTTCCATACTCTTCAGGCATCTTTAGCTCAATATTTGCTGCTGATTAATAAATTTATCTTTTTGTCATTTGTTGCTTTGAATTGCATACTTTTAATTTTCCTAATTTGTAGTATCTATTTTTATTTTCTATTTGTTATTTTCTGTTTCTATTTTTAAGCCATCTTATTTGTAATTGAGCTTTTTGCCTGCAAATGGATTATTTAGTAAATAAATAAATAAATTACGTTGGAAGTAAAATGAAGATGTAATCAACCACAATAATCTGTTTTTTCGGGCACCATTTCATCATCATCATCAAAAAAATTCAGTGAATGGAACGCGCCATCCGATTGAACTGAAACTTTCAGGATACATTGATGCATATGCAAAATAGGTCCAGGTCTCACAAAATGTCAATTATCTTTAACCCTTTGGCGCCAGCGGCCATTTTAGTGATATTTTTAATATATCTATTATTCCGTACACAAATAATTTTTGCAAAAATTAAGGTAGCATAATGAATTTCGAACGTGTTTTGAATGTGAATTGGATAGTGTTTTGGAATTTGTTAGCCCCATGTATGCGCTAAACGCCTAAAATGAGAACGTGAAAATTTAAAAATTTTTAAATTGCGATAACTTTTGACAAAGCTGTTCAATTATTATGAAACATTCAGAACATATTGGTATTATTTAGTTGTAAATTTGTGTTTAATGAGCATGTTGGCAATCCCGTGGCTAGGGCAGGCGCTGAAAGTGAAAACCTTCAAATGATCGACTCTACTGAAAAACTGTCGTTTCTTGAAAAAAAAAGCCACTCATATATAAGCTAAAGTAAAAAATGTGAAACTTTACAAAGGGCACACCTATTAACCCTTATAAACTCTTAGCCTATATTTTTGGCATCAAAACCTTCTGTTCACGGAAACTTACGATCCAATAATCAGAATTAATTGAAATTTATGGAATATATTGGTCTTAAGTAGAACCAGGTCTGAAAGAAGCGCTTTTGACATGAGGGCAATTTTGTTCCAGTGGTGCCATTTTGAAAAATCACTAAGAATAATAACTACTTTTGGCCCTATAAATTCTGATTCAGTTATTCGATTTGGACGAAATTCACACAGTAGCTGAACCTTACTTTACGTATACTGCAAAATTTAGCTTGCAGCAAAAGAACGAAAACGACTTGCTGCGAATCTATTTAAATATATTATAATAGATTCAGGTACGCGAACAGACCAATAGAAACCTCTACTGCTTCACGGGTCATATTGATTCTAACGAAAGACTAGAATCTAACGGATTCATCAATAACTACACTAAATGTATGAATCGGCTGTAGCTACGAGTATGTTTTAAATGACAGCGCCATCGTTTTTTGGCGTCTGGTGTTTGACATATTTTTGACTTCACCTTTGATATAATAGCTTGAGTAGCCTAGTGGGTAGAGCACTGGCTTCTTGCGTGTGGGGTCCCTGGTTCGAATCCAGGTTCGGACGAGGGTCCGCGCACCAAGCTTTGAGTTCACCTAGCTCTGATTAGGTACCTGATTTAAATCAGGGGTAAAGTGAGTCGTGGAACTAATCACTCCACACTCGTATCCACAATGATTAAATAAATTGTAATGAAGCTCTCTACCAGCTTCAACCCCTAGACCCGTACAAGGGTTGTCGTGGGATTGCTTTTTTTGATATAATAAGTTTTGACAACAAAAAGCAGTTGTTAAATATATTATCAAGAATTACGATCTGTCGCTAACTTTAGCAAAGAAAAAACGATTGCTGGAAGGATTGATTTCCGGAAAAACCCGAACTTACGCCAGAAGGTAATATATAGTCAGAGAAAATAAATAGCGTTTTTCAACTTACAGTTAGTGACATATTCTTAAACGATAAAGATATGATGCTGCCAGATTCGCAAAGAAAAATCAATAAAGTTACTCTCTAATTGGCAACAAAAGCTGTATAACCTCAAAAAAGGTTTAACATTACAACGCCCAACATGTAAATTTGAAATTTTTAAAATTCCGAGTTGCACAAAAACGGCAACACATCACCAAATTACTTCTATTTTCTGCACTCGAAACTTCTATTCACGAGAACTGACGACCGTATATTATCATTATGAAATTTACAGAATATGTTGATATTATTTAGGACCAGGTGTGATAAAAGTGATTTTGAAATCCAGACAACCCTGTGGCAGAGGAGCCATCTTGACAGTTAACTACGAAAATAAAACTACTTTTAGCGTATAACTTCCGATTTAGAAAACAGATTTTAACGAAATTCCAACAGTATCTGAACCTTACTTCAAGCCAAACCTGATAGAAATTTGGTTGAAAAATTAAAATAGAGCTGCCAACTATGGCAATTTTCGCCTTTTATATCTTGTCAATTTGCTCAGCAAAATAAAGCTTTTTTCCTATAAGTTTCGATCCAGTCATGAAATCAAAATCATGTAGTAAATGGACCCTGTTGTAAGCCAAATGTCGTAGAAGTTTCGTAGAAAAATCTTGAAAGAGCTGCTAGCTGTGGTAATTTTTTGGCATTACTTTACTAAGTGATGTTTCATTGAATTTTCAAATGGAAATGAACCTGCCATGACAATTAACAACAAATATTAAGATTCCGAAAATTCAAGAAGTTTTGAGGGTGGTAGCCCTAAAATTGTTTTCAACCCTATAAATTCCAGCGCAGTAATTCAATCGTCGCGAAATTCACAGGTTGGGCTTAACTTAATGTGAAGCAGATCTGGAATATTTTTAGCAATGCTGCTAACACAGGGTTTCCAGTAGTAGACATTTTCGTAAATAGCGCACCAACAAATGCTTCCGTTATTTGTTCATATGCAAAGCATTTACAATAAAAATAAGGAACCAGTATTTAAATTTTCCGAACTATGAAAATTTTTCGGATGGCAGCTTGCAGTTTTAAAGAACGTTTAATCGCTGAAATTTCGGATGAATTCAAAGGATAGGTTGATTTAAGTATGAGCTTGTTATGGTAGACTAATGGCTGTTTCGTTGGAAAAGTGTAATCTGCACTACATCTAACAGCAGCACTACATTTTCATCATATATGTTATAATCGAGAAATGGTTTTTGTTGCTTTGGGTGAGAAAAGGTTGATATGGTATTACAAAAAAGTGTATTACGTCTTTACAATTCTTCGAAAATCAGTTTTCTAGCGGCTCTGATGCGATAGATTTTTTCACCATTTTTTACATTAAAAAAAATAATCTTAATATAGTCACTTTTTATTATTTATTTTACAAAATAAATTACTCTGCTATTAAAAAAATATTCAAGCTTTTCAATTTTTTACACCGTTGGCTATCCGTAACCCCTTAAACACCTTTTTCAGCTCTTAATGTGTCTTGGAGCTTTTTCAACGAAAGTTATTTCTGAATCTTCCCGATTCCCAAAACGAAAGCTTTGAATAATCTGAGCAACTTCAGCCGAATGTCAAATTAATTCTGATAAAAATCCAGTTTCATATCGAATACAAAAAAAATCCAATTCGGCATCGAGCTCAACATTCAACTGCCCATGCCCTTCTCAAATTTTAGTCTGACCCGCCGAAAGCACCCCAAACTGATCAATGAACAGCATCTCGTTTTCAAGGCAATGGGAAACCATTCTTTCGAGCTAAACATTTTAAAATATGTTTAATTCAAAATTTGTTTAATTGGCGTGAAATGATTAGAGACATAAGTCAGTGCTATCTACATTTTCAAAGCGAAAGCAGCTTCAGAGCAATTCTTCATACTAAGAAATGAGTACAACTATTGCTTATTTTCAAGCTAAATTTTCACTGAAACAAAGTGCTCGTGAAATGTTGTATGAAAATATGTGAAGTTTTGTATGAAAATACGTGAAGTTTTGTATGAAAATTTAACGTGAAATGCAAGACAATACCAGCCTTTAGTTGTTACATTTAATCAAGAGATAACTGAATTAAACATATTTTAAAAAAAAAGTCTAGTGCATCAGAACCGCTCGAAAACTAATTTTCGAAGAAATTGTCTTTGAGTGACAAAAAAAGGCGGAAAGACGTTATACACTTTTTTTTCAAATCATATCAACCATTCCTTATCCAAAGCATTCAAATCATATCAACCATTCCTTATCCAAAGCATTCAAATCATATCAACCATTCCTTATCCAAAGCAACAAAACTCAACTCTAACACAAATGATGAAAATGTTCAGTGCTGGCAGCACTTTCCGAACGAAGCAGCAATAAGTTTACCATAGCAAGCTCATACTCAAATCAACTTATCCTTTGAATTTCGTTCTCATCGGAGGATTTCATCGAAAGTTTCAGCGGTTAGACGTTGTTTGAGGCTGCTATCCGAAAAATGTTCAAAACTCCGAAAGTTTAAAAATTGGTTTCTAATTTTTATTGCAAATGCTTTGCATATGGGTATGTAATTTGAAGCATCTGTTGGTGCAATATTTACGAAAATGGGTAATGCTGGTTACCCTGTGTCAGCAGCAAAGCAATATATATACCAGATCTGCTTCCCGTTAAGTTAAACCCAACCAGTAAATTTTGTTTCGAATGAATCACTGCGTTGGAAGTTATACGGGTGAAAAGAATTTTAGAGTAACCACCCCCAAAACTATTCACATTTTTAAAGCGTTAATGTTTGTTGTTAATTTTCATTGCATCCCATTTGCAAATCCAATGACATAATCGCTAGCAGCCCTTTCATGATTTTTTTTACGAAATTCCTACGACATTTGGTTCACATTAAGGTCCATTTATTGCATGAACTTCCTTTTGATTTCTACACTGGACCGGAAGTTATAAGGAAAAAAGCTTTATTTTGCTGAGCAAATTTGCAAGATTTAGGAGACACAAATCACCATGGCCCTATTCTAATTTTTCAGCCAAATTTTCATCAAATGTTATCTAAAGTAAGATCCAAGTACTGTGAGAATTATGTTAAAATCTGATGGCTGAACCGGAAGTTATAGGCCAAAAACCGGTTTTTTTTCTCAGTGATTTTTCAAGATGATACCACTGCCACAGGGTTGCCCGCATTTGAAAATCACGTCTGTCAGATCTGGTCCTAGCTAATACCAACATGTCCTGTAAATTTCATTATGATCGGATCATCCGGTCGTCAGTTCTCGTGAACAGAACTTTCGAGTGCTGAGAATAGAGGTAATTTGGTGATGGGTTGCCGTTCTTGTGCAAATCGGAATTTTAAAAATTTCAACTTGACATGATGGACAAAGACTAAAATTTATCAAAGATTTGAAATTTTTGTCAAAAATCAAAAAATTTTCAGGAAGGTCAATGATTTGAAGAATTTTTTTTTCAGGAGCCTGCCGTAGCTACAGGCTTACCCGCATTATCTTGAAAATCCATTAGTGTTAAATCTTAGTCAACATCAATACGCTCTGTAAATTTCACGATGATCCAATCTTTTTGTCAGAAGTAATGACAAATCAAAATTTGAAAAAAAATCCTTGCCTACTTTTAGAGACGCTGCACCCACACACGGATCAAAATATACATAGACAAGTTTAGAACATAATAAGTTTTCATTCTTAAACATTTATTTCAACAAAAATTTACACTGCTTGGAAATATAGGAGTACCTCAAAACTCACTAAAACGCTCGCCGCCTCCAAAAGGTTTAGGATATCTGAATTTAAGCAAGTCATGGACCTACCTACTATATACATCTACGTCCTCCGTAAACTTCAGGTCAATCGGATCGGCCACTCCAGAGATTATCTCCCTTAATCATTTTGCTGATATATATATATATATATATATATATATATATATATATATATATATATATATATATATATATATATATATATATATATATATATATATATATATATATATATATATAAAGAAATATGAATTTTCGGCGAAACGAGTTTAATACTAATTTTCTTCGAAAATTAGTAAAAAGGCCAACCCAACACAAGAATATATATGTACATAGATTGTATCTTGTCTAAAAACCAAATACAGTGCAGAGCAATGCATTGAAAAGCTTATACACTGATCGTCAACCGGAGTGTCGCAGAATGTTTTCGATTGAAAGGTTGAAAGTCGTCTGTCAGCTTAGTTTTGCTGATTGGAATATTTTTCCGCATAATACTTTTCTTGAATTCTGTTGGATTTTTCCAAGGATACCAACTATATTGAAATATTTTTTATTCGATTTGTAAGCCGTAAATTTTTTTAAATATTTTTTAAAAAAATTTAATTTATATTTTTGTTTTTTTATTATTATTTTTTGCATCAGTTTGGCTACTTTAGTATTTGTCAACCAATGTCTGAATTATAGAAGTTACTTGTCAAAGGACTGTCATTGATTGAGCATGATTAATTATTATTTGAATTAAGGGTGAATTAGTAAATAAATTGTATCATATTTTTTAAATAGTTCTTCAAAAACTGATGGTGAAATTTAACAAACGATATCATTTGCGCAATTGCTTCCATATTTGTGCAGATTTACAGCATGATTAACTTTGGTTGAAGAATAATATCAATACTCAACCTCAAAAGGGACAAAAAGTACGAATTAACTACATATTATTCTGGAATATTTTTCAATATTTAAATTTGAAATTCTCCAAAAGATCTGGAAATAGGGGCAGCTACCTTCATATGCTTCAAATCAAACCTTGCAAATTGTTCAAATCTTAATTTCGTAATTTGATTTATTAGTGCCCCATTAACATCAAACATCTACACATACTGTCCATTAAATCCGCTACTTCACAGCAAAATCAATTTTGAAAAATAACGCTAACACACGACCATTAAAGATTCATTAGGTCAATTGACTTCTTCTTATAAATTACACATTGCACGTTAAAAGAGGAGAAAGAAGAGCATCACCCGAACCATCAAATCAACGATCCAAATCTCTTTCGTCAAATTCTCCCATCAAATCACCTAAAACGATATTCTTACCTCATAAATAAGCCATTCGAAACTTGAATCCACCTCCCACGACCGTTCGAATATCCCAGTTTCAAAGAAAATGCTCCAATACAGGGAGATCCTATCTAGTGCACGTCGATGTCAATCGGTGCTGAAGTAGCGTGACTGGTCGCCTCTTTACGGATATTGCGGTTGTAAAAAATTAAAAGTACTCTAATAAAGGCCTAAATCCTAAGGCCAATGACAAACACAGCGGTTTTTGCGAGGCGTTTCCCGAGAGGAAAACCGAGTCGGTATAGTCGTGCATTACTTTAGCATTGTGATGACACACACCGCGGTGCGAACCGCCTCTCGGTTTCGGAATCGCGTCGGTTGATGAGAGAAATGACCCACCGACTCGTTTTTCGAGCGTTTTTCGATGAGTTCATTGCTGCGTAGTCCGATCGAGCTGAAATTTTCTGGATGCATTGATGAATGCATGGGATAGGGGAAGGAAAATATGATACTCTGACGTAATTTGTAACTAAACCGACTCGATAAACGCTTCTGAAAACCGCTGTGTATGGCAGCCGACGCGCCAAACCGAAGCGTTAAACGCTTCGGTGAAACCGAACTGTCTGTCATTGGCCTAAGATGCTATAGTCACAGGTTGCTTATTTCTATTTGAAGTAGTCGGCGTTCATTTATTTATTCACGACGACCTGAAACGTGTTCGGGATAAAGGACCAAATTCATGCTGGAGACTATGTATAGCGGTCACGATATGTCTCTCGTTCCCAAAAGTATGTAGTCTGACATCGAACCACGATGAACTGCTGTCGAAGGACCGGAATGAGATCAATGATGAGAAATAAAGGGAGCAAGCGAACCCTAGATTACGGAAGTTAATTCGGGACACGCACATCGAACCGTGCTTATTTTGGCATCTCGATGAATGACATGAAAATCAAAAGTTTATATATTAGACAATATGTGACTGAACCAATATGTATCCAAGCGATGTACTAAAGAAAGATATATCCAGATCAAAACACTTATGGGCCATTTAGACAAGCGTCCATGCGTCCACGCGTTCATGCAATCTAGCGTGTTTTGCGTACACGAGTCAATTTGATTTTGTTTATATAGGCGGGTCTAAAGCGAAGGAGGTGGAGTATGCTGATTCATGTACAATAGATTTTAAAATGATTTCTTTCATTTAAATATATGTTTTGTGGATGATTATTTTCTTATATAATGATGTGGTTAATATAAATTTTGCATCCTTACGTGCATGACTATTACGAAAAAAAATTGAATGCATCTGAATATCTAGACACAAACATATATATGTAGGTATATATAGTCATATGGATAAATACATACAATTTTCTGTTACCAATATATTTGTACGGAGCAAAAAAAAACATTATTATATGGTAAGCGTGTAAAATCCATCCACTTATCGCCTTAGCCCCGCCTTCAAAAAACTGGATTCGAGTTGACTTGACTCGTGTAATCTAAAAACGCTTGGACGCGTGGACGCATGGACGCTTGTCTAAATGGCCCATTACATCTGACGAATGAACCTTCGTAGATCTCATCTCTCGAACTCAATGTGATGAAAACGATATTACATTGGAGTTTTCCCGGAACTGAATTTCCTGTCCGGATCCCGCCCGGCAGAAACTATAGGCTATCATATTCCGTTTTTATAGACACCTCATCAGTGTCGACAACACTCTTTATTATCATTTCGATCCCTACGGTATCGTGTTTCGTTGTCGTCGTGGCAGTCCTTGTTGCCGATGTTGTCCTGGCTGGTCTGACGACTTTTTCATAAATTTTGTATTTGTTGCCATTTTTTCCCGATATTTTCGCCGTTTTATTTGAAACGCATGGCAGTGCATGGAATGGATAGTAGTGAGAAAATATCCGATGTGTACAAGACGTTTTGTGTGTAAGACCACGAGTACAATGTGATGTAGGAGGCTGTAAATGCAAAAAACGAGGGTTTGCTCGAATGAAATTTATTTTTATTTGGTGACAAAAACTAGAAATGACTATTCAATACGTTTTATCCTGCATTATGAGAAAACATTTCTTGGGAACATTTTGAATAAGTTCAGGCTCGTTTGACTTGAATGTATGCAGGAGCATGGTGTCAGATGATTTATTTTCATATCTAGCAATTATTGGCCGTTTTCAAATTTTCCAAAGAATGTTTCCAATAAATCCTGGTCATTCACTCACGCCTTCGGAAACAAAGATACTTCGAATTTCCTTTATATATTCAAATTAAATTTGCTGCAAACAAAAGTTTTTGCTGTATTTTCAATATTCTTTTGAAATACAAGCATCCATCAAAGGGCGAATGAATACCTTGGTAGCCTAGAGCTTAGTATTGTTCAACTGCTTAGAAATAAAGAAGTCGCTCGAAATCTGTGCTATGATCGAAAGGATTACAAAATTATTCACGATTCTAGAGTTGGTACAAGTCCACATCCATTCGTTGCCGAGACGTTTCTATAGAGACTACTGACCACAAATAAATTCACGATACTTCGAAGGCTGCAAATCCTTGCGATTGTTTTTGAACTATACAGAATTCTGTCACTGCAAAGACTCCACTTTATTGTGATTCCATAATGAATTGAAATTCAAAGTCTTGAATGATCTTTCAAAAAGATGTGGACGAGATGGATACCGTTGCTAAGATATGATAAAAGGTAGATGCAAACTGAAATGAAATATTGTTCCATTCAAATCTTGCTTAAACACAAAATTCAATCAAATGTTCAGCTTTAAGGTTCATGTTGTTAGGAGAAATAATCGATGAAATCGCATTTAAGAGATACTCAAACCTCAAATCTATTGTGCAATGTTGGAATCAATTAATGTCCTGGCAGTAGGTTTTCCAGTAAATGAATGCATTCAGATTTATGCAGGTAATGGAAATGATTTGGTGATAATGTGGTTGAATTATTCAGTATCAAGTCAATAATTAAATATCTGGACTTGAGGTTAAGGCTAATCTTATCTCAGAGACAGGTCCATGCACTGTCTCTCAGGCATATGAATGGAAGCTCTGAGCGGCACATCAAATAAGACTTAATGTACTTATAGCAATAGGATGTCTATTGCGGGCTGATACAGTAATCAAACACAGATTACATAGAGTTTCAATTGAATTTATTTAATGGGAACTAGGTTAAGGTGCAGATTTAAAATTTATTTTGTACAAAAAGCTATGGAATTCAAGCAATATTATTTGATATAACCCTTCTTTATATGATAGTTCTCTTTTAAAAAAATATTTCCACATTCACTAAATCTCTGCTGATTTATTGAAAGAAAGCTCTATCTAGCAAAATCATGCTTAACAGAGCTGTTCAAGCAATATTTAACATTCAATAGACAAAAAAATAAGTTGAGCTGGTTTAAACAAAATACCGCTTTCAGTGAACAATAATCGCAATCATTGATAGTTTCTTCGAAATCTTTCAACAATGGTTTGCAAATTTAAAAAAGAATCGAGCATTTTTAGCCAATACACATTCTTTTTCTGCAATCAAACAGATGCTGTTTAGCAACAAATTTTGTTCAGGACAAGAAGATATGTACAATTGTACGAAGAGCTTAATATTCGTGCATTCCTGTCTAATTGCACATGTGTCTAAACAGGTAGTTGAAAAAATTGAACACTTCCTATCAACATCCAGAAGTATTGAGAGAGATTCGACTCAAAATTGACTCTGCGTTGAAATCGGCTGTAGCATAATTTATCCTAGAATCACACTACCATTATACTGCCTTCTTATGAAGATCATCACATCATTTTGAGATCACGACTTACTTCTGTGGTAAATTGTGATTTTTTGTTTATGACAAAGGGAGGCGACTGAAAACAGGTATATCTATCTCAGCTGCAGGGGAACATACAATTTACCTGGGATTCTCAGTACCTTCGTACAGTAGATTCGGCAAGAGGATTTTCAGCATCGGTTGCTGTCATTTTCAGCGGGAGACGTGTTTATGGTTAGGCTAAGGAGGAGTAATTGAATTTCATACGCCATTTTGTTTTATAAAAGGTTATCATTGAAAGATATTTAAGTGGCATTGCTACATCCTACCTAGTTTTGTAGATTCTTGCCAGAAAATTTGATTTTCTTCGAGGAGGGGAGACTAGCCGGATTCTTAGTATTCAATTTGCATGTAGACTCCCGTAAGTTAATCTAGTCGGAAGATTCAAAACGTTCTAATTGGCTCAAAGTTCGAAATAGATCGTTTTCGGCCATTTTAGACCAACCATAATTAGGATTAAATGCTGATTGGATGGGTTTTTAAGAATTTATCTAGTTGAAATGAATTTAAGTGGGAAAAATGCATTTGCTTTTGTAGCATTGGAAATTTTTGAACACTGCTCGAGATAAAAATTTAAAAAGAATATGAATCTTGAGACACCCATTTTTTTTTTTAAATTAGAAAATAGATTTAGCTTTCAAAATTTCTGACATAGTATGTTGCATTCAACGCTTGTTTTTTCGGAGCTCAAGCAGTAAAATGTAGTTGAAATGCAAATAAATGACCAATTTTAGATATCCCAGGTTAATTATGTACAAGTTAGATTTAATATTGGTTTCCAGCAGTAGAAAAATAAAATACTGCCAAAAATGCCCTAGCTATTTTACAAGCTGGTTAATAATATTTTTGTGATTTGTGAAAGATTGAATGTAATGAACTTGATAAGAAATTATGAGCCTGCATGCCAAATAAACCGCTAGATTTGAAATAGTGTTATGTTAGCTATTCAGCAAACTAAGCAAAAATTGTGCAAATAATCCAAAATAAAATGCACTCATTCATTGGAAAATCAACACGCATTGCATACTTGCGCCATTTACAGTATTCTAATGTCGCCTCCACACTGTGAGTCATCATGTGGCCCATTGTGTAGACGGGCGATGGCTTGCAGTGGCCGACAGGGGCGAAGCATGGAAATGGCGATGGCCGAGGATGGCTTTCGGAGCGGTTTTTCACACACATCAACGCGGTCCATCATGCACAGCCGAAAAATCATGACTGGCCCAGTGTGTGGAGGCATCTCTAGTGCTGCCTCCTCACTGTGGGTCATCATCGGCCTCTGCAATGGTCGCAATGATCGCCACAACTATGGTCACCATCACAAATTTGTCTCCACACGATCTAATAGATAGGCCAGTCATGATTTTTAGGTTGCGCATGATGGTCCGCTTTGATGTGTGTAAAAAACCGCTCTGAAAGCCATCCTCGGTCATCGCCATTACCATGCTTCACCACTGTCGGCCACTACAAGCCATCGCCCGTCTACACAATGGGCAACATGATGACCCACAATGTGGAGGCAGCATGAGATGGTGGCCATCATTGCGACCATTGCAGTGGCCGATGATGGTCCACAGTGAGGTGGCAGCATAAGAGTCTTGAAAACGATCTAGTCATGAGCTATCGCGAAAACAAAATATTGGTCCTCAAAAAGAAGCAAACTATTTGACAAAATAAAACCAATTGTTGATAAATTTCAGCAGTTTCAAACAACTTAAACGCTAGTTTTTATGTTTTTATCGTTAAATTACCAACTATATGGTGATTAGCTTTCTCCCTGCTCTAAGTGAAGTATTCAAAATAATAATTCTGAGGAAACTGAACAAGCTGCTTGAACACTTGAATATTATCAAGCCATGTCAATTTGATTTTTGAGAAAGTCAATCAACCATATAACCCACGCACATATAAAAAAATAAGTTGGCTTGTAACGATGGATACTGGAAAGGCTTTTGATACTGTTTGGCACCAAAGTACATTATGCAAACTTCTGAGTTTTGAATTCTTAATCTATTTAGGAAAAATAATCCCCTCCTTTCTGTCATTTTGAACAATTCTAGTTGTGTTCCTCAATCCCAGCCAGTTTTCCACAATGCTGACTATCAAGAGAAGCCTTTTGCACAGGGTCACGAAAGAGGCCCGTTGGGACACCACATTAATTTTCTTTGCCGTATTCACTACAATCGGGAAACGATATACTTCCTTTGTTAAACCGCACTATCTCCTTTTTGTAAACCAAGTTGAAGTTGGCCAGATTTGAAAGGAAGAGTTCAAAAAGTGCCACCACTCCTCTCTTCTTCAAAGCCGGACACTGGCACATTCGATGGAGGACGGATTTTTCTTCGCCCTCCGGGCAACAGCTCCGACAAAAATTTTGTGCCATCCTATGAAGCAGTGACTCGCAAGAATGCACACAGCACAACGTAGAGTAATACAATTTAAGCCTAATAGCTGCCTGGTGCGAGGCGCATCCAAGGGGACCCAGCACTGTCATACTATCCCAGAATATGATTCGTCAAGGTAGGTCTTTATAACGTCCTCGAGGTATTTTTGCCAGATTACTGATTTGGCCGATGGCATCCGTATTCCTATGGAGAAGGACATGTGACCTCCGGTAATAAAGCATCAACCCTCGTCAGCTAACCGGCCTCATAGTTACCTTAAATACTTTTATGCTCTTGTTCTTGTTCTCTGTGTGTGAGGCATGGACATAAAGAAAGAAGTTGCAAATCGCTCAATGCCACAGCCAGAGAAAGCTCTAACTCGCTAATTCCAAGACCCGTTCTTAATGTAATTATAGCATTATCATTAAGTATATTTAAGTAGTAAGTAAGTTTAAGAGTTCTAATATAAATAGTCAGGCAAGGTTTTTTCTGATATGTTTTTTGGATTCATTTAATAGACATCCTCGCTTGTTACACTATTGCTGAAACTACGTATGGTGCGAAAGAGTAAAGACTAAAATTAAGTCAGTTCTCTAAGGAATCTATAATCTTGCGAAGCAGATTATGTAAGCAAATATAATAATAAATTGAATTAAATTAAATTTAAGTTAGGTAAACTATGGACAGTTTAAATAAAAATAAGATATTTTTAATTCGCAATTCAATGAAATGATAATAAAAAACAACCATTGAACATCTGATGTGATAGACTTCCCATTCCTCCCAACGCTTTTTGTTACTTGTTTGCTTTAGCTTTATTTTTATTAAACAACAAATGCGCAAATCTCTATCCACCTAAATTAGTTTTCCTTTCAATGAAGAACACAAAAGTTCACAACTTCAAGCTAAACCTCTATTACTACCACTGAGAATCTATTTTTAGCAACTGTAGCTCTTTCTAACATTGAATGAAATTCTGAACTTCAAGCACGAACATTATAGATGTAGTGCATAAATGTCATTTCAAACAAGTAAAGACCAGTTTTGGTACTATGTTCTAGTGTTCCCAATCAGCGCTTACGGTCAGAGAGGTATTTTATTATCATCGCTATGAACAGCAATTTATTCTATAATAAACGGTGATTGAATTCGGATCAAATTGTTTTTATTGCTACAGTAATTTTCAGAAGTGGGATCATTTCAAATTCTTTAATATTGAAAAAAAAAAACCAGTTTCGAATTGAGTATTGTAAAAAATTGATAGTCCGCGAGTGATTTTCTATTGAGTCTATTAATTGGTTTCAAAAATTGATCATTGGAAATATTGAATTGATTGTTGAAGTAGTGAAGTATTTAATGAAATGGAAGCCCACGTCGCGAGATTTTTAGAGAAGGCGACGGTAGCTCAATTAAAAGAAAAATTAGAAGTATTCGGCCAAGAGACAACGGGACAGAAAGCAGCCTTGATAGTTCGATTGAGAGATTATCTGCATAACTTGCCAACTAGCGAAGTAAATTTACATTTTCCGAGGAATTTCCAGGAGTTTTTGGAGCCGTGCGTAGACGTTGGAGACAGTAGGTGCCCACAGACGAATACGTTTGAGGATGCAGAAGACGAAATTCTGGATGTGGAATTAAGCACATTGAGAGCAAAATTGCAAAAGAGAATGGAAATTCAAGACCTAAAAAGAAAATTATCGGAGCTAACTGAATGCGAAGATACCGTTGGTTCAAAATCGTGCTATAGTTTTCGAGATGTTGAGGAGTCTCTTCCGAAGTTCAGTGGCGAGGATAGCTACAGTATCCAAAAGTGGCTACAAAATTTTGAAGAAACAACGGAACTATTCGGGTGGGATTCACAGACTCGCGTCATCTACGCAAAACGGTTAATGACGGGCACCGCAAAGCTATTCCTAAGAACAGTTAGTTTGCGATCATGGCACATGTTTAAAACAGCTCTAACTGAGGAATTTTCGGAAAAAATCACCAACGCTGACATCCACAACAAATTAAGGGATAAAAAGAAGAGATCTGATGAAACACTTCAAAGTTTCGTTTTGCATATGCAAGAAATAGCCTCACTAGGTGAAATCGAAGAAAGCGATCTTATTCATTACATTATAAACGGGATCAGTGATAGTAATGTGAACAAGATGTTACTTTATAATGCCAATACTCTGCGTGAATTGAAAGTTGCACTAAAGAAGTACGAAAAAATTAAGTCGGCGCAGCAAGCATCTCCACAGTATACATCTCATCGACAGAGTTCAGCAGGAATGATGGCACGAGACATCCCTTTTAGATGTTACAACTGCAGCGAATTCGGACACACTAGTCGAACATGCACGAAACCTCGTAGAGAAAAAGGGACATGTTTCAAATGCGGAAAAATTGGTCACCGAGTGGAACAGTGTAAAGCGTCAACTCAAGTGTTAACAGTAGAAAACCCATTGTTGGACGACGGTCGTGACGCACAACAACTAGAAATGTATGTATGCTCAGATAATAATGATTTTGAGTGTCCGATTACATTTATATTCATCAATGCATATCAGTGCTCTAAAACGCTGCTAACATTATTAGATACGGGCAGCGCAATTAGTTTTGTGCAAGAATGCTTCGTTCCACCTTCTCTTATTTCGAAGGTAAATCCCGAACAACACAATTTCGTGGGAATAAACAGCAGTAAACTTCAAGTCGTAGGTTTAACGTACTGTACCGTATTTTTGAAAAATGTAGCTATACACATGAACTTATTTATTGTTAAAGAAAATAGCATGAAATATCCTGTCATTTTAGGTCGAGACTTTCTCAAAAAACGAAATTTGAAACTTGTTTCTGTAAAAGATTGTCAACTGGAAATGTCAGGCAGCGCTTCAGATGGCCATAATAAATGCGATCGCGATGAATTTACCGAAGAAATCATGAATATAAACGTTTTCGATGAGGAGTGCAATAAAACTCTGAATATTAACGACAATATCAGCCACAAGGTTAAAGGTAAAGTTATTCAAATATTAACAGAAACGGTCGGTCTAGAAACTAGCAAAAGCAATTTATGTAACGATTTTGAAATGACGATCAGATTGGTAAAAGATACCCCATTTTACTGTACGCCACGACGTTTAGCTTATAGCCACAAAATCGAGTTACAAAAAATACTTAAAGACCTATTGGATAGAAATGTTATTCGGGAAAGCAATTCGCCATACGCAAGTCCAATCGTTCTAGTCCAAAAGAAAAACAAAGACCTGAGAATGTGTGTTGATTTTCGCGAACTCAATAAAATCACAGTTCGCGATAACTACCCTCTCCCTTTAATCGACGACTTGCTTGATCGCCTGCACGGCAAAAAATATTTCTCCGTCCTAGATTTGCGTAGTGGCTTCCACCACGTAAAAGTAGCCAATGATTCTATCAAATACACATCTTTTGTCACACCTTTGGGGCAGTTTGAATACCTAAAAATGCCCTTCGGGCTTAAAAACGCCCCTTCAGTGTTCCAAAGATTCATAAATCATGTGTTCAAAGTCTTAATATCTACTGACAAATTATTTGCTTACATGGACCACCTATTAATTGCAAGCGAAACATTAGATACACATTTAGATACACTCAAAAAAGTTATGGAAATAGTAAATACACATTCATTAGAGTTGAGATATGACAAATGCAAATTCTTGTTCAATGAAATTCCATATCTGGGTTACGTTGTTAATGGGGAGGGAATCAAACCCAATAAAGAGAATTTGCGAGCAATTAGTGAATATCCTATACCAAAGAGCCTGAAAGATGTTCACAGCTTTTTAGGCTTATGCTCTTATTTCCGGCGCTTTGTGGAGAACTTTGCCACACTAGCCAAACCCCTATACGAACTTTTAAAGAAAAATGTCGATTTTCATTTCGGAGAAGAAGAACTACAAACTTATGAAAACTTAAAAGCTAGGCTATTACAATCACCAATTTTAGCAATTTATAGTCCGAATAGCGAAACAGAACTGCACTGTGATGCAAGTAGTTCCGGTTTCGGAGCCATTCTCATGCAACGCCAACGTGACAATAAATTTCACCCAGTTTTCTATTTCTCGAGGAGAGCATCTGACGTCGAATCAAAGTATCACAGCTATGAGCTTGAGGCTTTATCAATTGTATATGCCCTGAGGCGTTTTGAAATATACCTCATTGGCATACAATTTAAAATCGTCACTGACTGTCAGGCCCTGACACTTACTCTTAACAAGAAACTGCTCAATCCACGTATAGCCCGCTGGGCTTTGGAAATGCAAAATTTTGACTATTTTATTGAACACCGTCCCGGAAGCAAAATGAATCATGTGGACGCTCTAAGCCGATGTTCGGAAGTGCTAGTGATTGAGGAAGGGCCCTTTGAGTTCGCACTAGCCGCGGCCCAACATCGTGACCCCTCCATCGTCAAACTAGCTGCGGAGCTAGAACATGGGGAGAGTAGGACGTATGCCCTCTTAAATGGGCTAGTGTACCGAAAGCATAAGAATGATGTTAGGTTTTATGTCCCCAGACTTATGGAAAACCAGGTAATCCAAACACATCATGAGTCTTTATGTCACTTAGGCGTTGTGAAATGTTACGAGCAAATCCGTAGGGTGTACTGGTTTCCAGACATGAAAGACAAAATTAGAAAACACATATCTAATTGCTTAAAGTGCATTTACTTTTCACCCATGTCGGGCAAAACAGAAGCAGTTTTGCATAATATTCCAAAAGGCGACAAACCATTCGAAGTTTTACATATAGACCATTATGGTCCCTTACCACGAACATTTACTAAGAAAATTCACATCCTATTGGTGGTCGACGGGTTTTCTAAATTCACGAAGCTTTACGCAGTCGGTACCACCAAGACTCAGGAGGTTATTTCATGCCTGGAGCTATATTTTTATGCATATAGCAGGCCAAAAAGAATCGTTTCAGATAGAGGAACTGCCTTCACTTCACAAGAATTTCAACACTTCCTTGAGGAGCACAACGTAGCCCATATAAAAATAGCAACCAGTTCACCTCAATCCAATGGACAGGTTGAACGAATCAATCGAATAATCAGCCCCATGATTTCCAAGGAATTAGAACCTTGTAGCAGAGGAAACTGGCATCTTCACTTAACTAAAATTGAGTTTGCATTAAATAACACGGTCAATAGAAGCACAAATACCACCCCAAGTATGCTGTTGTTTGGTGTTAATCAAAGGGGAAATTTCCGTGACAAAATATTAGAATACCTAGAGGACCATTTAGAAAAAGATAGCTTAAGAGACTTAGGAAAGATAAGAGCTGAAGCTTCCGCGGAAATAAGGAAAAGTCAGCAGTATAATAAGGAATATTTTGATAAAAGGCATAAACCTCCGCATAAGTACAAAAAAGATGATTTAGTTATGATTAAAAATAACGTGACGACCCCAGGTGTTAATAGAAAGTTCCTTGAAAAATATCGCGGCCCCTATAAAATCGTTAAAGTCTTGCCAAATGATCGTTACATGATAGAAGACTTGGATAACTTGCAAATCGGTAGAGTCCCATATAACGGCATCTGTTCTCCAGCAAATATGAAGCCATACATAAATTTTAGCCAACTGAATGAGATGCCTGCGTGACCTTTCCCAGTTATGTTGCATATGTTCTTGTAATAGTAAGCATAATAATACTAGTAATACTAATAGTAATAGAATAGAGTGCTTTAATTGACGAAGAAGTTTTCATTTGTTTGTATAAAATTTTGGAAATTAAAATGGTTGTGTTTGTTAATTTTCATTAAATATATTGTAACATATTCTAGACGCAATTAAGCTATTAATCTAATATATCGTTTAACTGATACGAGCAAAATTATATGTAGAAAAGAGACGACAAATCATTATTTATTAGATCTATGTGATCGTATATTATCATTATTAACTAGAAACTATTCAAACGTAACCATCAAACGTCGCTCACAATTTAAAGGAATATATTATAGAAGTATGTAAACCCAAAGCGCTGATAGTGAATGCTTATCGTAACACAACAATCGAGGTCGATTTCAGGTCAGGATGGCCGAATCTGTAGTGCATAAATGTCATTTCAAACAAGTAAAGACCAGTTTTGGTACTATGTTCTAGTGTTCCCAATCAGCGCTTACGGTCAGAGAGGTATTTTATTATCATCGCTATGAACAGCAATTTATTCTATAATAAACGGTGATTGAATTCGGATCAAATTGTTTTTATTGCTACATAGACAACTTAAAATCTAGGACACAGACACACATTATATTAAATAAGAAAATCCCGTCCATTCAACTTTGACCACTCTGCCAAGCATTATATACAGCACTTTCACAAAAGGACATGAAAAGGCTCTGCGAGAAACAGCCAAAGAACGTCTAGACTCGATACTGGCAAGTTGGCGCAAGATCTAACATACTTCCATATTTCTTGCAACTCAGAGCCTGTTATGTGCTAATATGCACCATGAGTAGCTACCTACTTTCAGTGTATAATATGCTAAAGCTAAACTATGTATAGCTGTTAAATAGCTGCCGGTGAGAAATGTATTGAAATGAAAACGCCTTATGGCATAAGAGAAAAGTCAAATTGTATAAACTACAGAGGTCTGAATGTATCGTACACGTACGTAGGTTCGTACATTTTTCGGGATATTTGCAACGGCAGAACGCAATATGTGGAATATGCGCTAGTTTGGCAATATGTGCAAATGTTGCAGTTAATTTTATCGGGATTTTCAATGAATACTCGAAGACAGAGAGAAAGATTGCAAGTTGTCTGGAATGGTTTTAATATGACCGAATGCTGCGACAAAAGTGAAATTAAATTTCCAAATGTTTCCAAATTTTGAGTTGACACATGAAGGATGCCACAAATAATGCGAAACTTTTTTCTCTTTTCTCGAACTTGGTCGTAAAATCAGTAGTTATTTTTTCCCACCATACCACGCTATCTAACCTAAAAGTCAACTCGCAATAAAAAACCTATTAAAACAATCGAAAAAAGCAAAAACTCAACCTGAAATAAATAAATTGTATAAACAATACGAGCGAAATCGGTGTCGAGAAAACTTTCTTTAAATTTATATGGAACAAGTATGTTAGTACTGAAAAGTTTCCGTTTCTTCGACGTTTGGTTCTTTTTGTTCATACTCTTAGTTCCAAATAAATTACTGCATTACACTCACTCTCACATCTAAACACACATACAAAAACAATTCTTCGAACTTTTGGTGGATCAGAGAAGGATTTACTTCCGGGCAAGGTATAAGCAGTATTTTTTCGGGCCGATCTCATTTTCAATCTATCTCTTTTGCTCTTTTTGTCTTCCTGGTTTTGAAAGTCTCAGGAAGGATACCAACTTTGTGAAGATGGTACACTTGTGTTTAGAGTGCAGTTAAATTATTAGGTCTATTATTTTGGAAAAATTCGGAACATAGAGAAGAGGACAAGTTCCCAGTCGAGATTTCTATTAGCAAAGTGCTGAGAATATTTTTTTGCTGAATCAGGAAGAGCAACTGAATGCAGTTAGTTACGAGCAATGTCGAACTGTGTTAACTTAAGAATGTATAATGAATGGTAGTGACGATACAATAGAATAGATAGCCTGAGCACTTAGTTTAACTTTCGAATAACGTAAGATATGGGTAAAGGTAAGTGTACGTGGAAGAATGAGAGCGCATATGATGAGTGAGATTCAAATGCTCTGAAACAGTTAAAATTGTGTTAATTAGTTTATTTATGAACAGTTAATGACTTATCTACGAATATTGTAGCAACCATAACCTTTAAATTTGGTTTAATTTCATAGTAAGTTAAATTTTAACAAGAAAGAAATACCAGAGTTCGGCGTGACTGCAAGTTGCTAACTTAAATATTGCCTTTGAACTTCGATACAACAACCAAAATTCAAGTGCCCAACGTATTTTTTGTGCATTTCGCACCGTTTTCTCAGAATCCAATCCAATTACAAATTGTATACTGACACTCTAAGCTTATAAAGGAGATGGAAGATTAATCATGCCAAGTAGAATTAAATGATTAAGTTTGCAGAATAATTTCGATTAAAACAAATTTGCTAATGACTTTAGTGTGGTGACTTTTTTCATCATCAACGGCACAACAATCACTAATCCTGTCTAGGCCTGACCTACCAGATGTCTAAGTTTTGCGCCACCACCGTTCAATTAGATATTTTCAGCATTTTTTGGTATCTTGGCGCACCGAAGACAGGGCCTGCCTTGGCGTTTCTTTCCATTTATCCTCCCGCCGCAGATTTTCATTCTTCTGTTTTATATGAGCTAAGTGTCCGCGTTCTATTGAACCTATTTTTATTAGTGGGTCAGACAAAGCCTCGATATCGTTCATTTATTTCATTGTTGCATAAGCAATTAAATCATATTTCCTCACGATGGTGGCCGAAAATCAATTCGAGGATCGAAACACAGCGCTGAAGATGGTGAAATCAATCGAAGATCGGAAAACAGGGCACTTCTGCAACGCATTGCAGCGCACTAGATAGATGCTTTAATATGATCATTCAAAACAAATATTTTGTTCACCTAGCATCTTCACAGTATACTTAATGGAAAAACGGCATCCCATTACTTACCAGTAAGCTTGGATTTTTCTATCAACGTCCAGGAACCTAAAAAATCACTCTCACTACCGAAACTGACTAAAAAAAACACGCGCAAACTTAGATCCACGTATACTTTTTTGGACAAAAAACATCAGAAAAGCTTCTACTAAGCGCCAAAGATGCTCCTTGGTGTGGGGTGCGACGCAACGAACACTAAAAAGGTAATTGGAGTGGAAAATGATCCTGACAGGTGAGTGGTATCTACCCGTTACACAATCTATTATAGATATTGGAATAAATAATGCTCAAGCATATTATAGAAGGTAGATTTGAAGAAACGAAATTAGAACCTCACGCATATAATAAGTATTTGAAAAAGTCGGCGATAGAGAGTAAAATGAAATGGATTGAAGCTTTATTATTGACAGAGGATCTGACTAGTGTGAAGTTAAAACTGTCTATGCAGATGACTAGTAGAAAATTGGCAGTCAGTGAACTTGACAAGTCGAAGAAATGCAGTGTGTAGGTAAAGTTGCAGAGAAAGTTTGTGGGTGAAAATCAGACACATGAACGGTAGTAGATTACGTGTGATTTGGGTGGGCAAATCAAAGATAAAGCGAAAACTAAGGGAGGAAATCGGGAACATTAACCAGACTGGCCCTCCAAGTTGGGGGTTGGACAATGGGCCAATAACCCGTTTCCGTAAAACTTGACTTATTCAGGAACCTGATACTTCGCCTCGGATACTTGGATTGGATCAACGGAAACAACCACGCAAACGAAATATGGACTACTCTATTGGAACCTGGAACGTGCGAACCCTGTACAGACCGGGGGCCATCAAAGCCCTCCTGAAACATGTCACTCACTACAAAATCAACATTCTCGCTGTGCAGGAAACGAAACTGTTTGGTGCCGAGATTATGGACATGAGATCGTACACAATCTTCAAAAGCGGGAAGTCATCGGGAAGTCACGAATTTGGAGTGGCCTTCATCGTGGACAAAAAAATGAAACCGCTAATAATCGACTTCAAGCCTGTCAATGAAAGATTGTATGCGATCCGCATTCGTGCAAAGTTTTTTAACGTTTGGCTCATTAACGTTCATGCCCCTACTGAAGATAATGATGAGGCAGTGAAAGATAATTTTTATAACCTTCTGGAAAGGCTATATGATTCTCTTCCATCAAATGATGTGAAAATCCTGCTGGGCGACTTCAACGCTAAGGTTGGAAAGGAGGAAACACACCGCGAAACCACCGGCCAATTTAGTCTTCACGACCTATGCAACGAAAATGGACAACGACTGGTCGACTTTGCGAGTAGCAGAAATCTCGTCGTAAGCTCCACGTGTTTCCCGCATCGTGACATCCATAAAAGGACATGGGCATCCCCCGACGGCCACACCTTTAATCAGATTGATCATATTCTGATTCAGAAAAGGTGGGCCTCCAGTATTTTAGATGTGCGAACCTTCCGTGGAGCCAACTGCGACTCCGACCACTACTTAGTCAAGACTCGATATCGATGTCGAATATCACTGTCGTATGAAGCCAGAGCAAGTTCAAGACGCAAGTTCGATATCGACAAGCTTCGAAACAAGACGATCGAAGCCGAACATAGATCTGCTCTGGAAATGGAACTAGCTTCCACGCCTAACACCACGTCTATCAACGATGTTTGGACTACTATCAAAAGCGCAGTGAACGCAGCAGCCGAAAAAGTTGTGGGATATACAGCCGGGCAACGCAGAAATGAATGGTTCGACGAGCAATGTCAAGCCACGTTGGTGAAAAGAATGCGGCCTACAAAATCCACATTGAACGACCGACTAGAGTCAAGAAAGAAAAATATGACGATCTTCAGAGAGTAGCTAGTAGAATAATTAGACGTAAGAAACGAAAGCATTTTGACACCATGCTGAATAACATGAATGACAACTTTATGGCTAACAACACTCGACAAGCGTACAAAGTAGTGAGGCACTTAAAACAAGGCTTTAAACCACGAACTAGCCTATGTAGGGTTGCCGATGGAAGCATCATAAGGGGCTCAGAACAGGTGAAGGAAAGATGGGCGTCCTATTTCCAGCAATTATTGAACGGAAATGTCCCCGCACCCAATGAATCGCCATCATTAATTGGCACATACCTTGACAGTGCCTCATCTCACCTTCCTACACTAGATGAAGTCCGACAGGCCGTGGACCGCTTGAAATCCAACAAAGCACCGGGCATCGATGGTATCTCCGCGGAGCTCCTGAAGACAGGCGGGATTTCCGTTTTAAGGGCAATCCATGGATTGGTGACAGACATATGGCAACAAAAAACGATGCCGGATGAGTGGCGAAAAAGCGTTATATGTCCCATTCACGAGAAAGGAGATAAACTGCTATGCGAAAACTAAAGGGGCATATCACTCTTTTGTCCGTCGTACAAGCTCTTGACAAAAATTTTGGAGTTAAGGATTTCCCATCACGCTGAAAAAATTCTCGGTGAATATCAAGGTGGTTTCAGACGTGGAAGATCGACAACTGACCAAATATTTAAATTTTGGAAAAATGCTGGGAATTCAATATTGATGTCCATCAAATATTCGTCGACTTCAAACAAGCGTACGACAGCATCAACCGAACTGCATTATATAACATCATGCTGCAGTTCGGAATCCCAGCAAAGTTAGTACGACTGGTGAAAATGACCATGTCCGACTCCACGTCACAAGTGCTGATTAAGAATAATATGACCGACTCGTTTTCGACGAATACTGGGCTAAAACAAGGGGATGGATTAGCTCCGGTACTCTTTAGCTTAGCGCTTGAGTACGTCATCAGAAAAATCCCCGTTGACACGAGAGGAACTCTATTATTTAAGTCGACACAGCTAGTAGCTTACGCTGATGACATCAACATTATGTCACGTTCGTTCAACGACGCCAAGGAAGTATTTGTAGCTCTAGACGAAACCGCCAAGGAAGTTGGTCTTCAAATTAACGAACAAAAAACTAAAGTTATGACTCAATCAAGGAAACCGTAGACAACTTCGTGTACCTAGGGACGAACCTCTCGAAGGATGGGAATGAGCTTGATGAAATCAAACTACGGACTCAATTAGCCAATAAGACATTCTTTTCGGTGCTTCCCACTTTAAAATCTCGATGCGTACACAGGAATACGAAGCTTCGCATCTACAAAACAATTATTAGACCTGTGCTATGCTACGGAAGCGAAACCTGGACACTGACCCAGGCGTCTGAAAAAGCATTGAATACGTTCGAGAGAAGGGTATTGCGAAGGATTCTCGCTCCAATACGGGAAGAAGATGGATGGCGAATCAGATACAACAACGAGTTGTATACCATATATGACGACCCGGAAGTCTCTACCATCATACGACTCCAAAAACTACAATGGGCTGGCCACGTCGAACGAATGAGCGACAATCGAATCCCCAAACGATCTCTCAAGGGGCGAGCGAGCGGAGCCAGGCCAGTCGGTAAGCCACACAAGCGCTGGGAGGATTCTATAGATGGTTACAGCAAGTCATTATTGGGAGCACTGAACTGGAGGACGCGGTCACTGAACCGAGACGAATGGAGGCGAAGTATTAAGGAAGCTAAGGCTCGATTCGGGCTGTAATGTCCCGATGATGATGATGAAGGGAGGAAATATTCAAGCTGCGAATTTCATAGCTGAAAAAGTCAGATAATTTCATCTGATTAAGATGAGGGGTTTTGACTTAGAAATAGAAATAAAATGGAAAGAAAGCAATATTTTAATGCCTTTTTTTGGCTTAATGTTTGTACATGATTTGGCGGATTTATTCTCTTATTTAATGTGCTTTAATTATTAGGAAGAGACGACTAAGTGCATTGATTTGTTTTTTCATTACGAGTTTTAAGGTAAAGTGTATGAAGGTTAAGTGGTCTACCTAAACACATATTTATGTACGATGTGATGAAAGTATGAAGCGATTTTGGTTTTATTTTTGGTTACAAACCACTAAAGATTTTGCGAATGATATGGCAGTCTTCAGAATGTAAAAGCAATATGAAGTAATTATGTTCCCAAAACAATAAAAAGTAAAAGAACTGCCTATATAGTGTATTTTGTTAATGTAGTTTAACAACAACCATATTCTTAGCTTTGATTGAAAATTTGGAATGTTTATTCGATTCGCATTAGCTCGGTTTAAATAAAACAGACCTTTTTTCCTTTTGTGGTTTTTCCGATCATTTTCTAGGCGGAATTTCTGTAAGTGTCGTCAATTTGCGCGAGATATGATTTCATGTATAACATCGATCATTCATCTGAAAATACTTTATTCGAATTCCAAAGTCATTTTCAGAGAAACCAAGCACAAAAGCATCAACATTTTGAGCATATATTTTATAGAATGGATTGCTTCTTATGCGTCAACTCTGAGAAATGCTAGCTTAAAATTGAACATTCAAGCTGAGTTTTGCGAAAATTATCATGTATTATAATGAATATGATCAAAATACAGAAAAATATAAAATTGAAACATTTAGTTGGAAGAGAAATCCTCATTAAATATCCCAAAATATAAGCGTAATGTACCGCTGGATAAAATTCGAATCATTCCCATTGCAAAATGCCCGCTATTTTCTTTTTTCTCCTGTGAACAGATTCAAATGTTATTCTTATTCACAACTAACTTAATGTACAGCTTTTCGTAGCAACATAAAACTCCTGCTCCCCCAAAATAATGCCATTCATTCCCCATTCACCCGCAGTCTTAAATATTTCAATCAAACCAGGAGGACGAATATCGAACCAAAACTTCGAAATCTAATTTCTCAAACCAACTACTTTTGTCTTGTTTCCGACAAACGCAAAATAAAACTCAAACTTGAAAAGGGCTTAGTATCCTTCGTCAGACATGCATCCCTTACTATCATCTTCACATTAACTTCATTTTGTTCAAGTCCTATATATTGATCTTCACCTTCACCATCATACCCACCGTAACGGGTGCAGGAAATCACGAAAACCGGAACTCAATCAAAATGAAAAGTCTTTGAAACGGAATCACAACATAAGATTGACTAACTCCTTGAAAGACATGCATATCTCTTAGTGCAATGCCACTTTCATCCCGCTCAAACCACTTTGAAACGTGAAAAACCGATGAAAAAATATATATTTAATCAGTTTCCTCAGTCCTTCCTGACTTCCCTAAGTATCTGACGTCTTCATCGATGCTGTGATGAGGGTGGTGGTGTGTTACGGGTGGTTCAGCTTAAAGACGAAACTAAAAGAATTTCAAGAGTTGACTGAAGGTAATATCAAAGGTAAGAATCGAGGGTAGATAGAGATTGGAATATTCTCAACCCTCTCTGAGATGAAGTTGTGCTTGTCATCATAGTGAATTAACATCAGCTCTCCGGTATCTGCTAGTTGAAAGGGTTTTAAGAAGTTAAGACATAATTTAGTTATTATCAGAGTGCAGATAGGTACAAGAAGAGGTATGAGAAGGGTGATGGGTTCTAAAGTTAAATAAAGTGGAAGGATTCGATTTGAGGATTTTCGCACTAGAGGATGAAAAACGAGATGTATTTATGCAATATTCAAATTAATTTTATTGGGGTTTCTATCATAATTATGTCTATAGTGATTGTGTCTGAAGAGATGAGGTGGAGGTAACTTATCTCAAAGGGATTGACTAATTCGAATTACATTTGAAGTTTGACAGATATCAAAGGAAAGATTATTTGATTTCTATATTTATAGGGCGAATAAAACTAAGACTATCCAATTAAAAATTTGGTTTAAAAGATATCTGATAACATATCGCTGATTGTTTCTTTACGTTTTTCGTAAATAATAATTTTGACTGTTTTGAGAGTTTCAACTCTCTTCCTAAAGTTTTTCAATTTTCGGCTGAAAAATATCGGCTCAGTTTTGCTGGCATTTATCCGTAAGTTTTATTCAACATATTACACAATCCGTTGGTTGAGGTATCTGTGTAATACTTCTGTAACAAAGCGCGGGTTATGTTGGGAGTTCCAGAAGAGAATGACATCCACGTAAAGGTTTATAGTTACACCTGTGGGAAAATCGTTTGATATTACTGGGATTTCTGGATTCAAAACGTTGCAGAGTATTAGTCCATTAATGGAACCTTGAGGTACACCTGATTTAATTGGAAATATGTCAGAGGAAGCCTCACTGAAGGCGACAAATGCTCTTCTGCCAGCAAAAAGTTATCAACGACTTAAATTATCCATGTTGGAATACCGAAATTGATCATTTTATCCAGGAGGTTTTCAATCCAAAACAAGTCGAAGGCCATCTGTAGACCAATCAGACAAGCGCCCAATACCTTGCTGTTCTGTATGATATCCTCAACTGCTATTTGCAAAATCATCTTATTGTCAACCGTTGATTGTTTGACTTTAAAGCCGAATTGTCTTCCGGATATAATGTGTTTCACATCAATGCTGTGATTGAAATATTTTCGAATGACCCTTTCGAATAGTTTTTCCAGGTTAGAGAAGAGAGATATCGGAAAGGGGTTGAAGTCATCACAAGATCTAACGCTTTTTTAAGGTAGGGAATATTTCTTCCTAGCAGTGAAAATATGACCAATATTTAAGCAAGAGCTCAATAGAATGGAGAGGTGTTCAAGGAAACTAACAGGAAGTTTTTTAAGATAAATTTAGATATTTTGTCTATAGCAGAAGACTTTTTAAAGGAAAAGCTCGACACCAAAGTGAGAAAATTTTCCTTATTCACAAAAGTACCATAACATTAAGGGTTTGTGGAAGGATTTCTAGAGCTAAACCTAGATAAAGTCAAATAGTGACATAATTGCTGAAATTTAAAGACTGAACTTATCGACTGAAGGGAAATTAATATCAGAACTATGCCTTCCACCACGATAGATAAGAGAGAAAGCAGCAGCAATACCAATGGCAGTCGCTTAATCATCGAGGAGTGAACTACCGTTAGATATATAATTACTTCGTCAGTTTTTACGGTCTGTAATTTGATTTATTACCTCAAACAAAACTTGGCCAGGAAATATTTTTTGGAGACATTCTTCAAATTTCCTGTTAACGTAGGCTCTGGTGTCGGTCATGATAAGGGTGTTGATGCCTATAATCCAAGTGGAAATGTATCATACCTTTGCTGGTTATTATAAATGTTGAGATATTTGTATTAGATTCGGATAAAGATTTCCTCCTATGGTGGAGCTAGATAATAGCTGCGTTTTATTTTCATCCAGAGTGTAGTAGGTATCCTGGATGCATAATAAAACGAGTAGCACGCGAGTTTTTTTCTGTCAGACAGTTGTCATTTCAAAATTTGAGCTGTCATATAGCCAACGCCGTTTTCAAATGCATGACTATTTATCCTGGTTGCCAGGGTGACATGGAAATTTTTGAAAATTCCAACTATTCCAGTTGATATGACTTTTCGAAATACGTTCCACAGGGAGCACGAGTACGAACTCCATTGAATTCACAAGTGTTTGTACTCTGGATGTTGTTGTTGTTTCGTGTGCAAATCGATATCCTGCACTACTCTGGATGTATAATAAAACGCGCATGATGTCGTGCGGTAAATCACAGAAGGTAAAGTTTGTAGATTTTTCTGGTTCTACTAAATTATCAATAACTGAAAAAAAGGATATGATTAAGCATATCAAAGATCTCGTCAGTTTCCTGGGAGCACAGATCTCATCAGCCGTCAAGATGGAGATTTTGGAGATTGTCGGCTTTGGGAAACTTGGCATTCGAAAGCGTCAAGCTATTATAGGGAGCTAACGAGGCTCGGAAACACTATAGTTCTTGTTGGAAGACCGGTTTAATAGTTGGCCAATTCCTCTTAAGACTACGAACAAGCATTGAAATTACCTAGAGTATGACTAGACCAAGTGAGGATACTGTCACTAGGATTATGTTAATATCTTGAACCAATGCAGCGTTTCTAGAGTGCTGTTGGGCAAATATACTTACCTACAATTTATACTTGGCCGTTCCCTATTTGAAAGATAATGCAAATCTCTTCAATTAATGTTAGTCCTGGGAATAAATGCCTTTGTATTTTGATCCGCTCCTTGACTAGGAGTACTGTTCCCTGCCTATTGGCGTTTGAATCGTCTGAGCTGTCCTCATGGATGATTTCGTAATCATCCATGGCTACACCATGAAGGGACTTGAGGTTAGTATCTTATAGGAAAAAATATTAGGACTTTTTTGGTTCAGGAATTCCCGAATGAAGTTTATTTTGTAGATGACAACTAAAGTAGATATGTTTAGGACTGCGAATTTAAGGGCAAGTGCAATAAAACCATATTGAGATTGAGATCAGGACTTTCAAAAGATCCTTGATTTGATTCATAAAATCGAACATATCACAGCCAACGAAATTTTTGCATTCTCAAAAGACTACTGAGTCGATAGATAGTCGATATTCACTATAGAATTAGTTGCTTAAGCAGGAAGAGTAGCAGGTTTTGAGCAATGGTTTTGTCTTTATTTTTTGCCACTAAGTGGCTGGCATACCGTTGCTGCCACGAAGTCATTTTTGCGTAGCTTTCTTCATTTTGGCAGCAATGTGACGCTTTTCAATTTTCTTGGCTTCCGGGCAGCCCCTGTAGCTTAGTAGATAGCCAGTGAACTTGCAGTTTACGTAGTTTACGCAGTAAACTGTTGTTTGGACGTGGTTCTGTCCAAAGCATTGGCAGTAATAACACAGCAGTAAAGTAAAAAATTGATGCTAAAGGCAACCTTGACATCAACTCCAGCGGCAATTTAGATGATAAACATCCGTAATTTCTTAGACTCCTTCCATGAGCCAACAGTTGAGCACCACGTCACGTTGGAAATAGGCTCTTCTAGGAACGTTCCGCGCAGACAACTTCCTCGACGTAAGAAATGTAAACTCTTTTCAGGAGAACCGTTGTTTTCCTAACGCTATGTGGCGTGTATGTAAAGCAAGGTATTGATATTGTCTTGAGAATATCGAAAAGTCGCTGATGTTACTAAGGTTTGTGACTGATGTGACTTTGAAAAAATTGTTGTTTTATTAAGGTTGTTTAACTTTGCCTCAAAATCGGGATCTTTTTCAGTTTTTCCCGCGCATATTACTTTTTAGAAGTGTATTATTTAATTTCAAAATGAAAATTGTAATTGATAAAAATGAAATACGCGTGTGTACATTACAAAAAATATATCATAGCAATTTATTTTCTACAAAACTTCAATTTACATGTTTCTTAGCCTACTGTGTTTATGAATTTTGGTGCGTTGTATAGTGTTGTATATTAGGTGCGTTTTATTTTACATCCAGAGTAGTGCAGGATATCGATTTGCACACGAAACAACAACAACATCCAGAATACGAACACTTGTGAATACAGTGGAGTTCGTACTCGTGCTCTCTGTGGAACGTATTTCAAAAAGTCATGTCAACTGGAATAGTTGGAATTTTAAAAATTTCCATGTCACCCTCATAAATATAATATAAATAAAAAATATATATTGATGAAAATAAATATTCATACATTTGAAAACGGCATTGGTTATATGACATTTCAAATTTTGAAATGACAGCTGTCTGACAGAAAAAAACTCGCGTGCTACTCTGGATCGTTTTATTATGCATGCAGGATACCTACTACACTCTGGATGAAAATAAAACGCAGCTATAGTGGATATGTAAGTGTGGATTTTGTGATTATATGTTTCCACAGCTTCAAGAGTTTTCTTTAAGCTTTCAAGTCTACTTTTATCTTTAGTGGCATAGCCTTGGGTGGTTGAAACCTTTCTTCCTGCAGGTTTAACAACCACAGAAAGCTCTCGGTAGTGCATCATCGGAAACCCTTTTATTTTTTGGAGCCATAGGCGATAAGGAGGGAGAAGTGGGGCTGATCCGTTTTAATATATCACTGGTTGGCTCGGGGGCTTAAAAGCGTCGACAGTCGACTCAGGCGCTATATGATTTCCTTGAATAAAAACACTTTTACTGTGGCCTTCGTATATTGTCCATCTTTTCTGATTCTTCCTCAGTTTCCTTGACGTCAGTTTCGAAATCAGTGACCTCTTTTCTCCGGTGTTTTTACCGGTGCACAGTTGAAGTTTGAATTATCCAAAAATTAGAGAAAGAAATATTTTCGGACATCTGCATTAAATTTCTTGCAGAGAGAAGAAGGAGATGACATTGTATTGAAAAAAAGAAAATTAGGAAGCAAAGTGTTCACACTCATCATATGGAATGCAAATAGCTGGTTTTTTGAAACAGCTGTATCATTCTGATTCTGCAAGCTGTTAAGCTCCATTTTTTGTGGAGAAAAAACAGTGGAATGTTAACAGGCTTGTCAGTAGCAAACTGCATAATCGTTCCAGTTAGTCGATGCGCAAAATGAAAACCTGAAGCGACGAAGTCAGCACCTTCACTACTGGAAGAACCACATTTTGTTCAAAAGATGTTCGTCATTAAGCTCAAAATTTACAAATGAATCAATTAATGAGACACTAAAAAATGTCCTATGAAAAGATAATACCTTAATAAACTTAAGTCTCTTTTTTATATCGCAACTACTCTAAAAACACTTCTGTGTCTGAGCTCAAAAATCTTCAAAACACTCAAGTTCTTTCGATCAAATATTCTAATCAAAATTCACAGAACTCACAACTTTCATTCAATGTTTCGGTCAAATCTTGTCCTGACATCTGTCCATTGTTTGCTTCTTGAACCTTAGCACAACATTTTCATTTGCACAAATAAAACTTCCATCCAACCATCGACGCCTTCAACTCAACTTATATGTACAATTGAAAAACTGCAAATCGTTTCTTCTTCATCTACATTATTTTGCCTCTAGCATCCTGGCCGACTGCTTGTAATCTGAAATAATAACACGAACAATATTTGTCTTATTAAACTATAGCCCTAAAGCTGTCGAAACTTGTCCAACTCATGTTCATCCATGTTCACCCTCAACACTAACTTTTTCCTTCATCCTGTGAAAATCAACAAATCCTAGCAACCTCAAAAAAAAAACAGATTTTCCATATTCGATCAAATATTGACCGTCTGACACCCTCCAACCTCCGCAAACTATCATCCAATATTTTGTTTTTATCTTGTTTTGTTGAGCTGCCTAGCAGGCTATATTACTTCTAACGTATATAAGTATTTGTCATCCTGGACACCCTGAACAATTTTCTCTTTGGTGTTTACGCTTCGGGGTCATCTCAAACTTCCCAACAGCAACCAAAAAATCCCCAAAAAAATCTGCTTGGTAATTTCAAAACAAACAAACTTCAATCAAGTTTTTGTATGAAGGCGATAAGCACGCATGAAAGTCGTTGAATGAAGAAAGTAATAACTTTTGGTTTGAATAAAAACTACTTTTTTGAAAAATACTTCTTGCTTTATTGAACACAAACTTACGCTTAGGACACTAGATTAAGACTGCCCTATTTTCTTACTCGCTACTATCGAAGCCACTTTGGTCTTCGTTTTTTAGATGAGATATTTTTCCGAAGCCACGTTGGTCTTCGTTTTTCTCACGAGACATTGAAAATCATTAATTACTTCGAAGCCACGTTGGTCTTCGTTTTTCTCACGAGACATTCAACAATATTTATTACATCGAAGCCACTGTGGGTCTTCGATTTGTTGATGCTAAGAACTTGATTCTTTCATCATTTCTATTAATTTCAACCCGGCCGTCATCGTCATGTCTTTTATGGCGATGCACGAGTACCGTGTTGATATTAGTGTTGAGAGTGTTGGCATCAGGATGTTGATGTCCGTTTGTAGTTTTATCGGCATCCTGATGCTGACACATAACTCCTCCCTCCCTAGATGAACATTCGTCCGCGAATGTTTTGCGAGGGGGTGATTTATTTGTCGGTAATGAATGTTTAAAATTAAACTGAATTTTTATACCAAAGCAAATGAGAATGATAATTATGATAATAATTAAGACAATTGCTGTGGAAATAGCGTAAGTATGACTGGTTTTTGTGTATTTTAATTCATCTATTTCCTTTAGGTTTGCTATATTTTTTAAATGAACGTTCTCTAAATTAATTTTTGTCGAAATGTTTCCAAAATTAGGGATAGGATCAAGTGTTAATGTAGAATCAAATTCTTTTACATAGTTTGTATATAATTGATTGTCGATGATAATTTCACAATTTGAGAATTGAATTAGTTTTAAGCCTGTAAGTACAATATTTTTTGACAAAATGGTACTCTTGAGAATCTTGTTTGAATTTATAGATAGTATGAGACCTTTTTCGAGTTCTTCAATAGATGAGGTTTGTTTGAATGGAATTTTACAATTATTACAATATAAATGTTTATTTAGATTTTTTAAATATTTGGTTTTTTCATAATATTTGTTGTTGTATTCGATAACTTCGTTAATTTTGATTTCTAGAGTATAATTATTATTGTTAGGTATTTGACGTATATAATATGTAGGTAAAAGTTCTGTCAAAATAGGTACATTAATAACAAATATAATTAAATTTTCTTTGTGCAATGCACAAATAGTGATATCTTTTAGTTTATCGAAATCGATATCGTTTTCGAAAATTTCATCTTCACTTAAGATAGATCTAGTCATTATTCCTATTATTGCAGCATTTATATTATCAAGGACCTTTTCTATTTCGTCTTTGATTAAATCGAGTGAATGTTTAAGTTCAATGCTTGTGATTTGTATTTGTAAGTCTTTCATTGATGAAACTAGTGATTTTGATAAATCTTCAAGTTGCTTGTTATTGTTGTTTATAGATTCTTGGATATTTCTAATATTTTCTTCGAAAACACTATTGATTTTAATTTGATTGTTTAGTGTTTTAATATTTTTGTGATTATTCTGGTCAATGATATTTAAATGACTCAATATTTCTTCGCGGTCATCATTGTCCATTGTACCAAAAAGAAATTTGTAGCCACTACCGATGAAGTTAAATAAACCTCGTTTGCTACGATTACGCGAACATTCTTCGCATAATTGTAGGTAAGTGTCAAATGTATTGGTAATACAGTTCTCTGAACTTTTATTTCTATTTTGGCAAAGATCAATATTTTGTCTTAGTTTTAGAGGTAAATTAAATTGCATTTTAGAATAAAGATATGATATGTAACCAGATTCGAGATATAATAAATTGTATGAAAAGTTTGAATCTTCGCAAATTTTGATAAGCTCGAGAGCTGAAGTAATTACTAAGTACTTAAATATTGACGTATTTTCCAATTGCCGGAAAACAAAATTTTTTGAAGCTTTATCAATGCATGAAGGAAATGATTTTATGTTAAATGGTTTCAAGTTATTACATTTATTTTCGAATTGAAAGCATTTGAAGTAAGGGTTACTTGGGTATTTGGAAGTATCAGTTTTTATTTTGTTAGTTAAAAGTTTAAGCTCAGTACGAATTAATTTGATTGTATTTTCAACATATTTATCCGGGATAATTGTTTGGACAATTTCATTTAACGCTGATTCATAGAGTGAAATGTTAATTTTATGGTAAATCCGTATGTGATCTTGAATTAATTTGGTAGATTCTTTTGGTATCAAAATTACGCCAGAGTGTGATGAAACATCTTTGATTGATATGAGTGCTGATGTGTTGGATATCATTATTAGAAATATCAAAATATATGTCCAACATTTGATCTGAAACTATGAAGTTACAGTATTAATATGGGAAGTGAGTTCTTTGAAAGGCATGAGTTTTTTATTTTTTATTTCAAGCATAATTTTGTTTCTAAACATTGGAATATGTTTTTGAAGGAAATTAGGAGTTTGTTTTTTTAATATATACCTAATATTAGTCAAAACAAATATACCACAGTCGTATGTGTTGTCTTGTTTTGGACAGGTTTTTGCGATTACTTTCCATTCCGATATATTAATAGGTTTTTTGAAAATACGCATGGAATTATCTGATAAAAACTTGAACAAATGTTGTACTAGTTTATCGGGTTGAAAATTTAAAGAATCATAGTAATGAATTTCTTTTTGATTTAGATTTATACTATAAAGGGCCCAGTGGTTGTTATTTTTATTATAGGGTAATAGAATTAGCTCTTTGTCAAAAATATTTATGTCTTTAGTCCATGCTTGAATATTTTGATATCGAGGACTCGATAGACATTTGAGGAATTGTGGAGAAAAGTACTTAACTTTAGGGTCTTCAATTAGTGAACCGTATGCATCGAGATCTTCATCCGTTAACCATTTTTCTAATGAGTTATTTGGATCTGATGGATTTTCCCACTTTAATATAGGAAAGTCTTGAAATTTCTTCGGTCGTTTAATTTGTTTAGGTGATATTTTCTTTTTTGTCTTACTTTCAAGTATTTTATTTTGATCGATTAGTTCTATTTCTACTGGTTTATATTTAGGGTCAGATTTTGGAGTTCTGATGTTTGTAATGTTTTTGAATACTTTAACAGGAAACTCGATTATTTCTTCTTTATTTCTATTTTCCGTTTTTAGACGTTTTATTTTAGTTTTCAGGGTTTGTTTGAATACTTTTGTTCTATCAACATGTCCGAATTGTATATCAAATGGTGTTTCATGAGTTGTAGAATGTATTTTGTTGTTATATTTAAAACAAGCTAGTTGGACTAATTCTTGTATGGGTTCTTTGTGTTGAGATGCTTTCAAAGATCGAATTTGTTCGTTTATAGAATTGTGGCAACGATTTATATCAGCATTACCTGTATGATTTCCTGGAGTGGTGAAATGATAATTTATATTGTGATGTTCGAGGAAAGATTTGATAACTTTACTGTTAAAATCATTTTCCATTATGTACTTGACGGGTTTACCGAATTTGGCTAAATTGTTTGTGAAACATTTTTTGTAAGTTTCATGTTCAAGATTTGGTATTTCTTCCGCATAGACAAATTTTGAAAATCGGTCGAGTGTTGTAAAAAAATTTACATTATCAACTTGATAAACATCGACATGAATTATTTGATTGATGTTATTTGGTGTTTCCGTTAAGAGTATACTTGGTTTTAATGGATGTCGGTCATATTTTGACATATTACAGACTTCACAGTTATTAATATAGGAAGTTAGAATAGTTTTTAATTTTGGGTGAAAAATCTTATTTTTCAATTGAATATAATTTTCTTGTATTCCCTGATGATTTCCGGATATATGAAGTGTTTCAATTATTTCTTTACATTGTGTGTTGGTGACTTCAGGCAGTTTTGTATTATGTAAAGTAAAATTAACTTTGGGGAAAAGAATTTTAATAGTATCAAGAACAAGATTTCCGAATTGTGGTTTTAATTCGCTATAAAAGGCATATTTACAATCAGGGTTAATGTTTTGTTTTAAAAAATCTATCAACTTATTTTCTTCAATGTCTTTTTGTGAAATGAATATGTTGTAATATTTATAATATGAAGATGTATTACCTGTTTTATTTTCAGTCAAAATTATTCTGTGTTTGCACAGATTAACAGGTTTGTTTGATACAGTGTATTTTTCAACTTGAAAATTTTCATCATCTGATATTTTGTCATTTTTTAATCGTGAGAGGAAATCGGCGACAGTATTGTCTTTGCCTTTGATGTAGTTAACATCCATTTCGTACTCCCCGAGATCCAGCAACCAACGCTGTAAGCGTGGACTTATATCTTTACCTTTATATTTTGAGGCTAACCACTTTAATGGCTGATGGTCGGTATTTAATATAAATTTTCGGCCATATAAATACAATCTGAACTTTTTTACTGCCCAGTAAATTGCTAGAAGTTCCTTTTCAATTGTAGCGTAATTGCATTCATGTTTGTTGAGAACACGTGAGATATACCAAATTGGGTGACCATTTTGTGTTAGGACAGCTCCAATAGCGAAATTGGATGCGTCCGTTGTAACTTCGAAAGGTAAATTATTTTTAGCATATTGAAGAATGGGAGGTTCAATTAATGCGTTTTTCAGTGTATTGAATGCATTAATATAATCAGGATCATGAATGTCAATTAGAGCACCTTTTTTTAAATATTTATTAAGAGGTAAAGAATATTTAGCATAATTTTGAATGAAACGTCGATAATAACCAGTAATACCCAGAAAACTTTTTATTTGTTTACTAGTTTTTGGAAGTTGAATATTTTTAATCTTTTCCACTAATTTCAGGTTTGGTTTTAGTCCAGTTGGAGTCAAAATGTGCCCCAAATACTCTGCTTCTGTTTTGAAAAAATTGCATTTATCTCCTTGTAATTTAAGTCCAAAAAAAGTAAGTCTTTCAAGGATGATTTTGATAGATTTTAAATGATCTTGAAAAGAGTCATTGAAAATAAGTATATCATCTAGGTATACTATGCACACATTATTGATTAAGCCATCGAGAACTTCATTAATAAGTCTTTGAAAAGCGGCAGGAGCATTTTTAAGACCAAACGGCATTTTATTGAATTCATAATGTCCTGTTGGAGTGCTAAAAGCCGTTTTTGCTTTATCAGATTCTGCTATCGGAATCTGATGAAAGCCTTTAGCTAGATCAAGTGTGGTGAAAAACTTAGAATCATTTAGTTTACTTAGAATATTTTCAATATTAGGAATAGGGAATCGATCATCAATAGTGTGTTGATTAAGCTTCCTATAATCAATAACAACACGCCATTTTTGTTCGTTTGAATTGTCTTTCTTTTTAGGCACAATCCACAATGGAGAGTTGTATGGACTTGACGATTTTCTTATCGTACCATCGTCAAGCATATTAAAGATTTGACGGTTAATTTCTTGTTCATGCACTTTAGGGTAGTTATAGATTTTGGAGAAAATTGGTTTATCGTTTTTGGTAAAAATTTTATGCTTTGTATTTATATTGGGATTTATAGGATTTCCTTCAATATAGAAAGTGTTACGGAATTCATACAAAAGTTTATGAATTTGATCTTGTTGATCTTTAGTGAGATGATTGAAATCTAATTGAACATTTTTAAAAGCTTCACACAACTTTAATTTGATCAAACAATTATTTCTCGGGTTAGAATCAATTTTCTGTCTAGATAGCTGATTATTCGTTTCGTTTATTGGAATGCTGTTTGTAAGAGCATTTGTGCAAAACGAACTATCATTAAGAATTTTCTTTTTTTCAAACACCGGTGTGATTTCTTTTATGTATGTAAATGGAATACTTTGACCATTGATAGTAAATGTACCATTATAAGGAAAAATTTGAGCTCTCATAGGAATCAATATGTTTTGTCTCAGAATTGCTTTAAATTCTTTATTTTCAAAGCACTGTAATTGCCAAGACATTGTACTGTTTGGAAATTTAAATTCTTTTGGAGTTGGTGTAACTATTTTTTGTGTTATTTGAATCGAACCACCAAGTCCATAAACTGTTATGGGAACTTTCAAACTTTCGCGTTTTAAGTGCGGAAAGTAACGATAGTCTAAACTAGATGAAGAAGCACCCGTATCAATCAAAACAGGAATTTTTTGATTGAAAATTGTAAGCACTGCTATTGGAAGTGAAATGGGAGGCATGTTTTCTGAAAATTTTGTTCTTGCGAACGAGGTTTAGAAAACTCACGATTATTTTTTCGCGTACCTTGGTATTTATCATCACGTTTTTCATATTTTACTTGCGAGACACGATTATTATGTTTCGAATCAACATGATAAGTTTCACGCACATTATTCTTAAAATTCACTCTATTTGTCACTTCGCGAACACTATTGAACAGTTTACTTAAACTATCACAATTTTTTGATTCCACATTTAATGCTAGATTTATTGGTAAAATTCTTAAATATTTATTTATAGCTCTACTTTCGTTGAATTTAGGTGCGAAAATTGCAACGTTACTATTTTGTTTTTCGAACATATATTTAATGTTCATTTTATTTAAACATTTTTCTATCTTATAATATGCGTTAATAAAATTTTGATCGCTTACTTGTTCCAATCTTTCGATAAGTGTGTCAAAAGATTCGTGTATTCCAAAATGGCTGCACAACAGATTTCGGATGTTTTCCCAGCTGTTTAGATTCTCCAATTTGAAAAGTACTGATGCTGCACGTCCCCTGATGGATCTTGTAATCGCTTTTAGCGTTGAAAAATATACACGATCGTCATACTGCGCTGCATCCAATAGTAATTCTTCCGCACTTTGGATCCAAATGTGCAGGGAAATATTGGCTGGATTGGCATCGAAAACCGGAAAGTTCCTTGCTTCCTCCTTAATCCTGTCCAGGTCCATTTGTGTTCTTGTGGTTGGTGAAGGCTCCAAATCGGATGAACTTTGTCCTTCTTCGGGTTTTGAATCCGCTGTAGACATTAGTTATTGCAAATTGGAATAAAATTAATGTTCTGAAAACCAAATAATTTTTCCAACTATATACAATTAGTTCGCCAATTGTAAAGTTCGCACCGTAGGCTGCGCCAGTAATAACTTTTGGTTTGAATAAAAACTACTTTTTTGAAAAATACTTCTTGCTTTATTGAACACAAACTTACGCTTAGGACACTAGATTAAGACTGCCCTATTTTCTTACTCGCTACTATCGAAGCCACTTTGGTCTTCGTTTTTTAGATGAGATATTTTTCCGAAGCCACGTTGGTCTTCGTTTTTCTCACGAGACATTGAAAATCATTAATTACTTCGAAGCCACGTTGGTCTTCGTTTTTCTCACGAGACATTCAACAATATTTATTACATCGAAGCCACTGTGGGTCTTCGATTTGTTGATGCTAAGAACTTGATTCTTTCATCATTTCTATTAATTTCAACCCGGCCGTCATCGTCATGTATTTTATGGCGATGCACGAGTACCGTGTTGATATTAGTGTTGAGAGTGTTGGCATCAGGATGTTGATGTCCGTTTGTAGTTTTATCGGCATCCTGATGCTGACACATAGCTAGAAGTGAAAGTGATGGTTGAGTTGAATATGGATTCCTTCTTGTTGCAGTAATTTTCGCATTGCAAAAACCACTTCTCATGCATTATTCAAAGGGCTGTCTGCGTTGATGGTATGCGTTGATTTGTGGGACTTGATTCGGAACTGAACCGCCTCGGTCATAAAGACGAAGTTTCGCATGAACATTTTCGAGATGGATGAAATATTGTCAGACTTTGTCACATGAAGTAAGAACCTGAGCAACTCAGTGGAACTTTGAAGGCTTCAATGCAGAAGGATATGGAAATATGGAGTAAGCTTTTGGTGTGATGTCAAAAATTGGGGCAAGAAGTTGTAAATTACATACATGGTATTATTGTCCCGTGTGCTAGCATATAATACGGTTGCTAACACATGCAGCATTCTGTTACACTGTACCAAATACATACATTCGACTTTACCGCTAAGAAGGCAAGTTGCTAGCAAGACAAAATATCACACCCGGCAGGCAATAAGAAAATTCTCATGTGGATTTAATTAAAAGTTACTTTGTTTCACAAGTTGGGTGCTTCGTCATGGCTACTGCGACGGGTTTACTCCAGCGGGAGTTAGTCGTCGTATGGTTGAAAATGAAATTGTTCATGCTTTGTCAAGAATTTTCTTTGGTAAGTTTTTGGTTTTGTGGAAGTTTCAAAGTTTCCAAGTTTCAAGTTTACTGATTGGTTTGTATGGGTTTGGAATGTGTGAAAAGATTACGAGGAAGTGCACTTCAAAACTGAGAAGATTAGAAAAGAATCAGTGTTTTTGGTTTGATGTTGCTTCAAAATAAAGAAGGAATTTTAATTTACGATCATCATTGTTTGTTCCTGCTGAAATTGACATCTTTTTTGACATAAAAATATCTATAATTATTATATAAAACTTAAATTGTGAACTATAGTTTTTTGCATTGTTTGACATCAAGTTTTGACATTTTAAGATTTTTTCCACTTGACTGGATCCGAAGTTCCATATATATTTAACCTCAAAACCTGTTAAAAATTACTCATTCATACAGCTCTGACAGTAATACAACTAGTAGTATAATAATAGTTGCAGGAACACTTTTAATTGGCGGTATTCGCAAAGCATATCTTGGAAGCATAAAATTTCAAATCTTTAACTTATGGTTTCAAGTGAAATTGGTGTGAAATATATGACTACTTAAGGTGTAAAGGTGTTATGACACTACATTAATAATGTCATTAATAATCCGAGAAGAGAGAGACAATGAATAAACATGGATATGTGCATTTTGTATGAGCGAATAGGCCTCACTAGCCAATAATGTTAAACTGTTAAATATTAATGCCATAATTAATGTGGTGTGCTATAATAATGCGGCCGGCTTTGCATTATTCAGCTGCTAGCAGCTGAAATTTTGACAAGTCGGAAATTGAATGTGTCATATTAGAATATTATATGTCATATTAGAAAATACCTTCGACTATACTATCTCAGTGCCTTCGACATTTCGATAACAGTTAATCGTCACTGTCAAAACGAACAATTGTTTTGACTGCACTCACCTACTTGTCTCTTTCACACTAAATATTTCGATCTCTTTTCTTTTCGGATTAATAATGAGATGATTAATGCGCAAAATAATCTAGTGTCATAACACCTTTAACGAAAAATTAAATCGCGTTAAATATTATAAATTTATTTGGTCTATGGGACAGAAGGACAACAAAAGAACATTGTTGTAAGGAAGGTTGACCGCATACAGCTTCTTTCAGACATAAAATATGGAATATTGTTAACAAAAAAGTTTTTCTTCCACTTCTTCATATTACATTTAGTCTAAAGTATCAAAGCCGGGAACAAATAAGGCAATCGTTTCAAGTGACCATAAGATATATTTTCTCAATTTAGTGATGCGAAACTAAAGTAATGCATATTTATTGGAAGCTCAAATCAGGAAGCTGCTTGGCAAAATCCGTTTCCAAAAAAAAATTACTGAGAAGGAATTGTCACATACCACTATTTAAAAATGCGTTTTTTACACTCAGTTGAATATTTTTTTCAACAAACTTAGGTGAAGTCAATGAAGCGCAAGGAGAGAGGTTCCACCAGAGCATTAGGACGATAGAAAAAAATCCCCTAAGACGCTTGAACTATTTGTCGCTGTCTAAGATGTGTATAAGTTTCAGTAATATCTTTGCTTAGAGTTAACATGATTTTCATAATTATAATAAATAAATGTTAGATTGTGAATATATATCATCCCTTTTTTCTACCTACAATCACCACAAAATACTTCACATACACCTATTTCCACCAATGTTACATCAAACAAGTTTAAATTTGTTAACCTGTCATTAAGGAACTTGCTACAATTTCGGATAGGCAGCTCAGACTCTATAATGGGTAAAAAGTTTTCATTAGCAAGAAATAATAAGTATATTGGAACAGTACACATCCTAAGCTTACCAGAAAAATTACGTTCCTTTTGTTTCATTCCAGAAGAATTCAAATGAGCTAGGCAAACATCCGCTTGGATGAGCAAAGACACTTTAGATCCAAAAATTTTAAACTTAAGCACATATTGGAACACTGGAAAAACGTGTTTAACCACTCTCACGGTGGAAGTAAGTCCAGAGTAAAAAGAACATTCTTAAGAAGGATTGCCATGTGATCTATTTGCGCATTGTGTAAAAATGTAAAACGTTTCTATTCGCCAAGAAAAAATATATTTATTGAAATCAGCGTTTTTTTTTTAAATAAAAAAGTAACTTGCAGTCCAGTATCTAAGGCGAAGCTGAAAACAAACTCATACAAGCTGAATTCCGTTTACCCTTACAACTGTCAAGTTCATCCCAGTTAGCTTCACTCCCAGCTAAATGACTTTTTGGAAGCTGATTTTTTGGTGATGATCGGCTCAAATCAAAATAGAAAAGCAGGTGAATGCATTGTCTACACAATAGTGTAATTGTCTACAATTTATACTTAACCCTCCCCAGACACACTACAATTCGAGCACCTCCCTAGACACACCTGGGTCTATGGAGTCCTGCCGTTTTTTTACCACACTTCGAATCGTTTTAAAATCTGAAAAAATTCATGAAGGTAGATCGATATCTATAGAAAAAGAGCGTGCATTAGGTGATGGATATATATGAATTTTTATTATTGTTATTTAATGGAAATCGACACAAAACACGAGAAATACACGTATTCACTTAAAACATCATAGCTTTTTGTTAAATAAGTTTAAGAAAATTCTACTGTACGAAATGTTTCTTGACATATAGTAGATGAAAGAAAAAAAAAGGACATAATGAAACTTCGAAAAAAGTATAATTATTATAAGAGAAAAAGTACAATTTTTTTAGAGTCGAAAATTCGTTTGAAATTACAATTTTTGGTTTGAAAGTAATGTAACTCAAAGTTTTATACGTTTTTGTATTATTAATTATTACTTACACTTATTCTTATTAAAATAAATAAAGTAGCTGAACAAAATTACAAAATGCATTCATTGCATACATGAAGCTTGTGTTCTTCGCAAATTTTTATTTCTTCGCTGGTTAAACTAAGTGCTAACGTTTCAATAAATTTATATCTTCCCAATGCAGTGTTCGCTTCATTAAAATTGTACAAAATGTTACAATTAACTACCGCTTGATCTAATATACCGAAGAAAAGCTTCGAAGAAAATGCACACTTTTATGCTTCCGTAGACACACATGGGTCTTTGGTGTCCGCAGCCAACTTTGACAGCTCAGCAATTCACGAAGAACGGAGGACCGAGCGTGATGTTCACTACGCCAGTTCTGGATCCAAATACAATTTTTTAAGTGGAGGTCAGAACCCGAAATATTGACGTACCTGTGCGCCCTGACGATTTTCAAAAACGGCCGGACACCAAAGACCCAGGTGTGTCTAGCGGGGGTTAACATAAATGGCATGTTCAAATAAAAACTTATGTACTACTCACTGAAAAACACTTCGAAAAAATTAAAAACGATGTACCTTTGTGAGGTACCCGGCTTCAGCCTTTGGACTTCAGCCTGCGTAGTGACTGATCGTGAAAATGATGGTGTAGAGCCTGAACTAATTATCATTAATAAAATAAACCACGCTAGAAATGAAATTCACTATTTCAAGGACAAGAAATCAAAATATTTATGTATCTCATGTATGTCATGTATGTTATTTGCCGTTGGCAAGTCCACACTAAAACACTCATCCTGCCGAAGTGCTTAAAAGTTCATATTGCTTCCAAGTATTACGGGGGACAGATAAGCTCCTATTTCAAACCAAGCTATCGGCCAAGTTACTGCTGCGTGCTTTTGAACATTCTTCTATAGTTTATCTTGTCTACATTTTATCCACAAGAAAAGTATATTTTCTCCTTTTTTCTCTATAAGAAGATTAATCTATTAAACGGAAGCTATCTTTCTTGATGAAAATCCGGGCTAGACCTCAACGCCAAAGATTACCACTTGAACCCGGAGCATAGAGTTATCTTTGCATTTCTTTCATTTTATGATTCTTCATTGTTCTATTCACGTTTTTATCTTTGTAAATTCTTCCGATAAAACGCTTTTTAACCTTCGAAATTCGACATAGAAACATCACCTTGAAATAGTGGATTTAGATACACAATCAGTGATAACTGTCGATCCAAGTAATGACAAAAAATCTGGAGCCAAAATCTCATGGCAAAAAATCTAAAGCCCCTGCATTTTTTCTGACGCTTTGCCTTCAATGATTGCCATTGCCTCCAAAATTTAAATAAATAGCAAAATGCAAAGAAGCAGATGAGGAAAACACAGACAATAACGTTGATCTGAAAAGTTATATGAAGGGAGTTCATTTACTTGTTTCAAGATTCAAAGTCATTTACAGGTGATGGCTATGTAAATTAGATAACTTTAAAAACAGGGAAGAAACGTTCGTCACAGAAAAAGTTGATAGGAAAGTTTTAATGTTTATAAGAGAAGCCTGATAATGATGAGGGATCTTTAGCTGATTTGTGGAATAGAACGTTAGATTTTTGGAGTGTGGAGGTAATTGATTCGTTTAGATTGTGTTTCTGCAACCCAAAAGTGGAATCATGCGGAATGTCACCAAAGCAATCCACTTGTGCGACCAAGCAAACCACGTAAAAAACTATTAATTGGTGTTTGCAACTTGTTTTACAGTCCCATAATTTTAAACTCTTAAACCCTGCATTAAATTATTTTACAAGTATTATTTTATGTAAATAAACAGTTCATTATTTTATGTAATTGAACGTTTGATGCTATGAAGTTATATAAAAATATAAAAAAAATTAAAAGTATGCTTCAAAGACAGTTTCATGCATCATCGTCATACCAATCTTTAAATTCATACCAAAGTCAAACTAATTCCATCTGCAAAATAAACTCACACACAAACTCAATGTCATGCCATCATCTTTAAGTAAAACATAGAACAACACTTAACTATTGCATTAATTCACCATCATTTCCATTTCTTTTCCCGTCCTACGCTAAAATAAAACTAATGGGAGAAATACAACCTCCCCATCCAAACCCCCTAAACCCTCGAAAAGAACATCACTCTAGCTGGGCGGTAAGCGACCATTCCTCTGAAGTCAAAAACATTGAAAATCTGTCCTTTTCGAGATAAGGACGCTTCGGGGAACAATTAAGCAATTATTTAATGTTAGCTTTGAGGTGTAGATAGCACAGATAGTAAGTAGTAGGTCGAGTAAAAAGCCAGCCATTTTCCCAAGTGATGTGGTATGTTGGCGCCCAATGCGTGGCATGATGGTAACTTAAAGTTTTGTTTGTTTGCTGTAATGGAATGTGGCGTGAGGAACAACAAAATGTATTAGGAGGCAAGATATGCCACAAAATATACCTGCATGGGATGGATATCAGTGAATGTGAAGCAACGTGTGTTTTCCGAGGCGATAAAGTAATGGAGTGATAGCAACGGATATAGATAGGCAAAGTGATTGTACGAGTCTGGGGTGAGAGTTAATGCAATGGAAAATAAAATCAACAATCAGACTGTGCGTTGGCGTAAAGCTGATGTGACTGTTGGAAAAAGGAAATGGGTGGTAGCTTTTAATTAGGCAAAGTGCATGTTGTTGTTTAGGCAGAAGGGAGATCAATTTTGCATTTATACAGAACAAGAGTCGAATTAGTTTCGTTATGGTAAACCTAAATTTCGTTCCCTCAAGAAAAGTTTTTTATTCACAAACAAAATTGTTTATTACACATATGTAACTTCAGATTTATGTAGTTTTGATAAGATGAGGAAGCAATGGCGTTGAATTGCAAGAAAGTCTGTGAAAAGCGAGCTACAGCTAAATGGGCTAACAGGTAAATGCAGTGTGCCAATAATGTCTTCGTACAGCAGCTATTTGCAACTCAAGTCTCAAAAAAGAATAAATTGTTGCAAGAAGTTTGAAAAAGTGTTAATGCAGATTTATTCATTCAACATTTTTATTTAATTTATAAACAAATACTAATTCATATAAATTATTCATTACAAAGTTGCTAGCTAAAAATAAAACAAAATCCACAATTTGCCTCCAATAAAGTCTTCGTACATTTACGAAACAGCTAATGAAAAATCTTAAAAACTGTAGATTCATTTTTTGTTAATGTTTGGTTGGGTAGCCTTTGTTTTTAATCACGGCTTTAACGTGGTGTAGCATCGATTTTGCAAGTTTTTTTGCATAGCTCGGCTCTGTTTTCTCCCATTTCTGCTGAAGAGCCTGTTTCAACTTAGGTTTCGAGCTAATATGATGAGTCGTGATCCTTTTTTCCAGCAAGTTCCACATGTGCTCAATGGGATTGAGGTCAGGACTTTGCGGTGGTGTTTTAAGCAAATATGGAGTTGTGTACGCCAAGAACATCCTAGTATTATGAGCCGTGTGCTTAGAATCATTATTTTGTCTAAAGTAAAAATCCTTTGATACATCCAATTTTTCAGCACTTGGCTCCAAATTTCTCTTGAGAATTTCAATATATGCCCGATGATCCATGATTCCTTCAATTATCTCTAAGTTTCCACGACCACTGCGATTCATACAGCCCCATACCATTATGTCGCCGCCACCGTGTTTTACAGATTTAAGTCTCGTTCACCTCTGGTAAGTGAAGTAAATCGCAAAAAACCTTTAAACTTCGCTCAGTAAAACCAAAATGCATCTCTCGAGCTCTGGTGGAATGTTATATTTTCTGATGAGTCTAAACACAACATTTTTGGGTCTCACGGAGATTTAGAGTATGGAGAAAGCCAGGAGAAGCTTGTAACTCAAAAAACACAATCAAAACTGTACAACACGGCGGCGGCGGCGTAACGGTATGGGGCGGTATGGCTCGCAGTGGTTTTGGAGTCTTAGAGATAATTATTGTAGGAATCATGGATCATCGGACATATATTGAAATCCTCAAGAGAAATTTGGAGCCAAGTGCTGAAAAATTGGATGTAACAAAGGATTTTTACTTTCAACAAAATAAAATAAAACACTTTTCAACAAAATAAAATAAAACACAGTTTCAAATAGCTGCTGTACGAAGACATCATTGGTACACTGTGTGTGTTTCGTATGGGACGGGCTTGAGTGCTGCCGAACACTATTTTTGCTAGGAATTGTTACTATCAGAATTATTAATTAAAATCAGAACGATCTTTGCGACCGGTGACCGAAATCAAGAAGCCAAGACCCAATTTCGATATCTTAGCGAAATGCTGGTCAACTAAAATAAGACGGAAGTGGAAACATGGCGCACATCGTTTTTCTAAAACCAGAAGATTTTGCGGCTATCGCAGGCGCGAATGAAGCACTTTTTTATGGATTAAAAATAATTTTAATTTTCTAACCGACTTTATTGTTGGCTAGTTGGCTGACAAAAGAAATAAAAATAAATTGAACAGACAAGATAGAATATTTCATTCAAGAAAGAACAACATAGAAAGCAGTTTTACCTAAAAGTTCGAATTTCCAGCCCCATTTGTATTAGATATAAGACTCTCAAAACGTTCACAAAATATCCTAAAACTAGCTTTTCTTCAAAAGTACGTTTTTTCTTATAGAACTTCAAAATATTTAAAAAGCACCCATATAGATATTGAAAAGAAATAGATGAACACCTAGTTGAAATTTCTGTGAAAAAAATTATAATAATTAGAATATCTTCAAATTTTATAAAAATTGAAATTTTGAAGTTGAGTCAAAAAATTGTCCACCCTTACAACTTGGGATGCAATTATCGAATTGGAGCGAAAATCACAGAATGAGTTAATCTAAATGTTGTTAAGCAAGTTTATGATAAGTGTTCTGCAAATAAGCAATTGTGTTGACATAGAGTTGCCAACAAGGGACATGTAGCGAATATGAAGATGGGAGATGGCCTTAGCACAACTTAGAACCAGACCAAAGTCCAGAACCAAGAGTGCTAAGGTCTGAAAAGTGGAATGGCTAATGCCATTCAAGAGGCAAAACAAAAAAAAAGAAATGCCCCGAGAGCAGGGTGCCCTAGAAATGGCCGTGAAGGCCCCTCGTCCGCATTAGCGGAGCACCCTTTAACCAACCCCGACGGATGCTGGTTTGCCGCTTTGCTAGCTCGCTGCGGCTGGGGTGGGTTCTTGAAAATGGAGTTGGTTTGCTCTCAAAGAGAAACGGGAATTCAAATAGCAACCCAGTGCACAACAGTGTGTGTCTAACTCTTACTAAAAGTCTTAACAGCTAATAGGCCAAAGTGCCAAATTCAAAATATATATAATATATATATATATAAGTAAAAAAAATATATATAAGATATATATACGTGTGTGCACACCTGTGGTGTGACTAACTCTTTCAAAAAAAGTCTTAACAGCTAATATATATAAGATATATATTTAAAAAAATATATATAAGATATATATAAAATAAAATATATATAAGATATATACAAGTGTGTGCACACCTGTGGTGTGACTTAACTAATTAAGTGTAGGAAAATAACAGAGCCAGATGGCTAGAGTGAACTAATGAGAGTTGCAGAAGATAATTCAAAAATTTAAATTTTCTTCCCAAAATTTAAGAGGTATCAAAGTTTACTTTTCAAAAGATAAGTTCAAAATTTAATTTTCAAAATTTAATTTTCAACGATTGGCCCTCTTATTGAGCTGAGCCCGATCCATTCTTCCTCACTTCAGGTCCGTCCACTTGTACTCAAACGCAAGTAAGTTGTTATTAGTTTTTAGCTATGGATGAATTTAATTAAGTTTTCAAAAATTGTTTAAATGGAATTTAAATGTTTAGATGAGAAATAAAATTAACTTAGGTCGATTCCGGAAGAGAATCGCCCAGTCTGGGGGACTGTACTCTCACCCGAAATTCCTCGAAAAGAGAGGAGCAAAGGACCAAAAATAACTATGTTGCTGCTTGACTCAACTTCAGCAAATGGTTCAAGTCTGGCCAAGCTGCAGGGACGTGTAGGTGGCACCACGCCAACCCCACGTAATCCACTACAGCTTGAACTAAACCCAAGCCAAAAGCCGAAGCTGGGTCAAGACAACAAGGATACAAAGTTTGGGTCAGCTCCCCAACATAAAGTGGGGCAGGGGCCCTTCGGTTGACCGGGACAAGAGTGGCGGTAAACCACCACAACCTGTTATCCGCGGCCAACCTCCAGGTTGCACCCAGAGTCAAAAAACTCAAAAGGACAAAACAACAGGAAGCTGCCCAAGAGGTAATCTACAAGGAATGATTTTAACCGGATAGGACTGGGAAGGATGTTTGTGGCTAGTAAGGAAGAGCGAGCAATGCAGGTATTAATAAAAGGGGTCTTGTTCTCTCGAACGAAATGAATTGAATCGCAAAGAAGGCGATTCTAAGACCTGCGAGTGAGAATGGAATGTTTGGGATTGAAGACGTAAAGTCTAAAGGGGAGTATGAATCGAAACTCATAAATATTTTCTCACTTTGGTGTGGGTTGCCAAAAACACGTTTCGGGCCCCACGTTGGGCGCCATTTGTATCGAATATGAAGATGGGAGATGGCCTTAGCACAACTTAGAACCAGACCAAAGTCCAGAACCAAGAGTGCTAAGGTCTGAAAAGTGGAATGACTAATGCCATTCAAGAGGCAAAACAAAAAAAAAAGAATTGCCCCGAGAGCAGGGTGCCCTAGAAATGGCCGTGAAGGCCATCTCTCATCCACATATTCGCTACAGACATTTTTATTATTTATATCTAAATACAATGTAAGCATGCAGCAACTGATTTTATTCGAAAGAGTTTTATTCGATATATTTCAATTTCTTGACAGATATCGATGTTTCGAGGGTATACTGCCCTCTTAATCAGTTACACCGATAGTGAATTGAAATCGTAGTATTCCGAAACAGAAAATGAAGTTCGTCAACAAAATATTAATTCCATAATCACCACAATCACGCAAATACGGAACATCAAAGCTTAGGATATCTAAACACTGCAAGAAAAAGTCGTGGTTGATTTAATTTTTGTTGATAGTACTGCAACAATTCATTCGAAATTGTCGAATTAACCACGGAAAATGATTCTTTCTACTATGCTAAAATAGTTAATTTGACCATATAAAAGTAGTTGACTTTGCTGATACAAAAAATATTGAAATCTTCGAGGAAAGAACTATGTTAATTGGTTCATAAGTACGATAAATAGTTGATCTATAGAAAAATGAGCATCAACTCATTTAACACTCCAAAACATTGAATTATCAACAATTTTCATAGTAAGCGAACCACTCTACAATTGTTAAATTCAACAAACATAATTCCACACCACAGGCTATAGTCATTTACTAACTCGTACTATGTACATTGTTGCAATGCCATAGTGTGTGGTTGTTTACTTTTTTGCACCACGGACGTTGTTTATCAGCCACGCGTCATGGTACACAAAAGTAGTCAACAATTTTCTTATGGTTGTTTCAACTATTGCCCGTAGTTGATGCTTAAAAAAAACAAAAGAAAAGTGTTGATTTTTCATACTCCTCATACTCATACTCATATTCTATCATAGAAGTTTCATATGCATGCATTTCTATGAAAAATTAAACATTTGTAAAACATTCACGTGAAAAGCCTTTATTTTGCATTTTATATAACCTGTGATAACCTGAATACTCAAGATGTGATAATAATAAACATGTGAACATAATTTAGAGTAACCTTTGGTAAAAGAAAGATTAGAAAAAATATCTTCAACATTCTTTTTGAAACCTTTAAAATTGGACCACCTGTGAAATGGGACCATTTGATTTGAGGTGGTCTGATTTCAAGGTTTCACTGTGTTTATAAAATATACATAAACATGATACATCGTATCCATGTCATTGTCACAAAAATTATTCATTTTATTTCAAAGCACACTTCAATTTTTCGCGAAACGTTGCTTGTAGGCACGCAAGTGGAATTGTTTGACGTACTTATGTTTTCTTTTGATAGTATTTAAAAGTCTAAACATAATGTTAACAGCTGATCGTCTAACCGAAAAAATAATTTATTTCAAAGTTTTGAATGTATAAAATTGGATAAAATATTAATATTTGCTTCATGTAAAAAAAAACATTTTGCCATTCTAGACATTTAGACTGTTTCTGATACAGAATGAATTTATGTCCCACCCAAATTTACAACTTGTTTTTGCAGGCTTTTACTTCCTGTGTGAAAATTTCAAAAAAGTCCTTGAAAAAATAAGTGCACCTCTACACTTATTTTGTCACGGACTTTTCTAAAATGATCACACAATTCCTGTATTTTATTTACATTTTTTGCTTCCTCCTTTCAAATACGTTGTGAATAAAATTTTATCTGTAAAAAGTATAGGAAGTTTTTACTGTTTTAAACGAGCATTTATGTTGGTATGGATTTTACGGATTAAATATTATAATTTAATCAGCTTAAATGAATTGATTTAGTTATAAAGACAGTTATCTAGTGTGTCGGTTTTTGGGCTAGAAATAAAAAATCTTCGCTGTTTCGGGCTATGAAAATTTGAAATTGGGCTGTATTTTATTCCAAATATCTGGCCGCACTGGTTCCAATAGACCGCAAGCTAACGGCCCACCACGTCCCGTGATTTGGTTGGCTAATTATTAGTAGGGAAATATCAAAACTAGTTTCAAGGGTTAAGGTGGAAACACTTGGTTTTTTAGATACAGGGCATATCAAAAGTCAGGAGCCGCCAATTTTCGTTAAAAAAATTGCCAAATTTTACACAATCGAGATGAACAATCCAGAGCAATAAAAGAGCGTATTGATTGTTCTCTCGACTGTTGACGCGAATGTTCTCTCGATTTTTTTGTGGCACCAATTGTGATTTTACTCCTACTTTTTTTAAGCTAGTTTGTATTCTTGACTTTAAATGTGCTTCAATAAATGTGCTTTTTTTGAATAAATAGTGTTAGATTCAAATCGAATCAGAGTCATAGTCAACACTAAAAATTGCTGTACTTCACACGACATAACACAAGCCGACGACGACCAAGGACTGTTACTGCCCTGCTTAGCGTAAAAGTTATATATCTATATTTTAGTACTTTCGAGATATTCAGTGATTTGTGTTTTGATTTGTAGCGGAGATTTGAATGTACATATATGGAGAGTTCATTTTTCAATATTGATTTTAACATACTTCCACAAAAGATAGATTTTTCAAATTTTGCAGAATGATGTAGTAGAGTATGCAGTTTATGAATCCGTTATTAACTCAAAAATGACAAAAGTTTGGATAGATTAGGACCATAATTAGGACAGTGCAGCAAAAGCTTTCAATAATGAGCAATAATTGTGTTTCACGGACACTGCAGCAAAAGCTTTCAATAATGAGCAATACTCTACCACATTTAGTCTATTATTCAAGAAACTTGCACCTCTGCTTCAGTACCATATTAAAGAATTAAATCAGCAAAATAACGACCAAACTTTGTAAGATCATTACGATTTAAAAAGTTGTTCACTATTTCTCACAAGTAGGTCCTTCGGAAAAGGATAACGTACTTGAACATCTACAACTTCAATGTAATGTTTAGTTTGAAAATGTTAGATACTAGGACGTAGGTATACGTGCGCTAGTTCTTTTTTTCGGACACAGTAAGAGTTCAAGTTTGGACTGTGCAATCATGTAAAGTTTTAACGAGAAAAATGATGTGTAGTTGTGAATTTGAACTGGTAAGGAATATAAGGATATGAAAGTGAAAAGTAATTTAACTCTCGATCTTGAACATCAAAATGTGATTGAAGCCAAGATATTTCTCTTGTACGTGTAGCGAGGCGTTCGATTTATTCAAGGAATATGTTCGCTGAGAACATAATTTGAACAAATTATGAAAAATTTAACGATAATAAATTAATTATTTTAATTAATAAATTGAATAGGTCTGATGGAAATTTTTGCTTCTTTGCAGCTACTGGATATTCTGTTGAAAAGTTATGTCCATTATTTGTAGTTCATAATTCTTGGTACACTAGAGGAACTCTCAGCAGGTAATATTCCTGGTTTATTTGATTCTTCACTGAATTGTATTTGGGGCAATTTAGCCCATTGAATTGCCAACCATAAATTGTGCTATCATAGCCACATATGCCTGAAATCATGACTATTACTTTTGAATTTCACAGAAGTTATTTTATATTAGGCCACTAAACAATCCAAATTCAATGTATAAATAATTCATATTTTTTTTAGTTTTCCCTCGGCAAGAAACTTTAATAAATCTGCCTGTAAGTCTCTTTAAATTGTAAAATTTTCCAAAGAGCATAAATGTTTAAATGTTTTTAAAAACTTGTATTAAATGCACAAACTCATGAAAAAATTCGTTTCATGCGTGCTCAATTTGCATGGAAATACAAATTCGCCTAACCATCCCAGCGAATTTCCATGTAAATTGAGCATGCAATACGAATGTAAGCATTTCGGGGAAAAACCAGCGCTGCGAGTCGAGGAATTCCCCGAAATATCGACGGGCCTGAGAATGTTGCATTTAACATTCTCAGAACTCGCTCGGTAGCATGGGAATGTCGAATTCACCTATTCGCAGAATTGATTGATGTGAGTTTTAAAACGATTTTTACGATCAGAGAGGAGTCGTGTTTCGGAGCTGAGTGTGAGTGGTTGATAAACGCGCGCTGGTGTACAATTGGTGGAAGAATTTTGTCTGATATCTCTGAAGTGATTTGAGTGTGGTTATTTATGAAGTGGTATCTGGATGTTGTTAGTGAATGAGGATAATCGACGAATTGCTTGTGGAATAGTTTTCAAAGGCATCTTGCGATTTAGTGAATATTAAACTTGTCAATACACAGATATTGTGTTTTCTTGCCCTTCTATTTTGAATAGAAGACTTACTCCTTGCTCTTGTGGATTACTGTTTGGTAGTACAAAGGGAGATCTTCTTTATCTACGCAAGTGATAACGTGTAAAACTGCAAACTTCTTCGATGGGAAGATCGCACACGCGATTGTAACTGGATATTCAGAGAAGAAATACTGAGTGAATTGTGTGTAAACTGATGCGATTCGAATCCAGCACACACCTGTGTGTCGTCATCCTCACCGTCACCCACCTCAGACCCTTTTATTCGCCGCTCGAAAGTGATTTCATTTTTTTCATGGAAAATCGCTAGTTGGTTTCCCTTCTATTACTATAAGTGGATGCTAATTAAAGTGAAAACCGCTTAATGCACTAATGAAACTACTTAAAGGCATTCGAAACTGCAGTGAACGTCGAGCGTGTTAAAGAAAATTGTCAAATTGTGGTTTTTAAAATAATTTAGGTATAAATACTATGTTTCGTCATAAACTTCGAAACGAATGAATTTCATTAGCTAAAGTTTGGTGCATACTACCAATTGGTCTGATTGTTGCTGTTTCAATAGAAACACTATGGCCGTCATCATTAAAAGTGACTACCTGTTCACCGAAAGGCATCGAATATGCTCAGTGTTCATCAATGGGTGGAACTTGCTGTCCGAATATTTGCAATGCTAAATCATGCGTTCTACCGAGTCAGTTTGGGGGTAGCAACAATAAATACGATTCCAGTTCTAATGAAAGTTTACACACTGCTATTTAAAAGCACGAATGCCATCAGTGGATAAGTCTTTGGGGTCGAAAAAAAAACGGTTCAAACTGTCATCAAACATAAGTAATGATGAGTTATTCACATTACTACTTTGTGAATTGGAATAGATAGCGAAGTCGTCGTAAACATTTCGTGCAATTGATGGCTACCGCACTAATGAGTAGTTTTTTTCTGCGGACTGCATGATGCGGATTGATCTGATCGAGCTGAGGGTTTCCGGAGATATTCGTGAATATGAGCTGTAAGTCGTTTTTTTATGTAATTTGTAAACATCAGATGGGTGTTTATTATATATGTTTGACATATGCTAAATGTATGATAATGTACAAAACTGTTAGCTGAGATCACTTATTGGAAAAATGGAAATAAAAATGAAACAGTACGTCACATCAAATAAAATTGATTGAAGATATTATGTAGACTGTTTGTGTTGCAATAGTAATTGGCTTTCACACTTCCATAATGCTACATGAACTACATTACACATGGAAATCAAAAATCCTTCACCTGCAAGCCGGCCAAGTAGAAAGAAGGAAATTAATAAAATATACTTATTACGTGCACTTTTTACTTCTACTCGTAAACAGAAATTTGTTTGAAATACAGAAAACTTTTAAAGTAGTATTTGTAGTCCGGAAGTTTTCATTTCGGTTTCTTAAATGAATCTAATTAACGTATAATGCAAATTATGAGTAAGATACGTAAATAAATGAAATTAATAACCATGAATACAACCAACATATGTATGACAAATGATAACAAAACTTAGTTTTTAAGAGAGAATGTTACAGCGTACAAGAAGGTGGAAAAGAGAAAAACTTTGGAGAATTTAAACAAATGGGCAACTTATTCTTAGGATATTTGTTATTTGTCGATTTGTTTTCACCACACAAATTTTCATTAGCTTTCGTGCGTTCAAATTTTCTAAAATTCTCTATGTGGAACTCAAATAAAAAGTGTGAAACTAGAAAGCGAGAAAAACAAAAATATAAATATATTTATGAAATTTAATGAATCAAGTTGTGATTCGTTGAAAGAAAAAAAAAAATGAAAATATGATGTGAACTTTTTCAATTCATAATTTTTTTAGTATTTTTCTACTACCAAGTACTATACAACACGTTCTTACTACTAAACTATAATAAAATGTAGAAAAAAGTTTAAGTTAACGAAATATAAATGATTTGGTTTAAAATTAATAACGAGATACACAAGGATAAATACAATGTTTGAATAAATCACAAAACTTGTTTTTCCTTTCCGAAGATGGGGTGAAGATTTATTTCTCTTTCATTCTTTGACCCTTCTTTCTTTCATTTTTTAAGGGTGGATGGTAGGGGCTATGGGCGGAACCGTCGGAAGTCTGACCTATATACAATTTTTTTGGTAGAGATCAGACTTCTGGCACCGCTATAAGGTAGCACGGGATTTTTTTTTCAGGTCGATGAATTTCGTTAGTCGTGCGCGTATTTGTTCAGTGTAAAGTGTAAAGTAGTGAATTTCGTATCGGTATCCGCGTATACCTTATTTTTGGAGTTTGTTTGTAATTTCGCGGTTTCTTGTTGTATTGCGTGCGTATCTCTGTCGTCCCCGAATTCAGCCACCAATTCGCGATCCCTCGCGCGTACTTCGATTCGTCTTCGCGTCGAGTTGCTTCGTAGGAAGCATTGACTCAAATTGGTGGCCTTATTTTTTTTTGTTTTGTGCTGGTGATCTTTGGATCCCAGTCACAAACAAAAACATACCCGTGGTCAGGGTTAGCCTTCACGGCTCCTAAAGTGGATCTTGAAGAAGATCACTTTCAATGTCGCGTTTGTTTTCTTGTCAGGCACATGAATAAAAATGTGATGATGGTTAGGACGCATGACAGGAAAAGAACCCCCCCACATCTCCCGAATCGCTAGATGGCAACCAGCATGTGCCGCCGTCCTGTCATGTGAGAGTTGTAGCTACCCGGCGTAGCTCAGTCCTGCACGGACTAATGACTCGATATCCTTTGATGGTCATTTTAGACCTTCACTCCATTTTACTCAGGCACGTAGTGTCTGGGTAATCAAAACATTTAACCATTTCATTACAAATGGCGCCCAACGTGGGGCCCGAAACTTGCTCGTTAGAGTCCATAAAGTTCGCTCAAAGATGTTTTGAGTTTAGAACTACAGACTTCGGTCTACCTATCCTTAAAGGAGTCCCACATTTAAGCAGTGAGATCGATTTATGTTCAGTAGAACATAACTAAGTGCTTAACGTACTTAACATTTTCCAATCGACCCTCACTCCTGCAGACTTAACTTCGGTGGTATCACTCCGCCAGCAATTTCTATTACCTGTCTGCAGCCCCTATATAAAAACTGCCATCCGTAGTATATTTCCATTAAAAATCCAATATAAGGCACTCGTTCTCGTGTTTTATTCTAGGCTTCACGCTTGAAGGCAGTCTGTTTTCGGAGATCTGTGATATCTGCTATGTTGGCAACCAGCCACTTAGTATGTCCAGTCTTCGGAAACAGATGTCGTCTTCCTTTCTGTTGAACAAGTGATCCTTTTTTTTTTTTTTTTTTTTTTTTTTTTTTTTTTTTTTTTTTTTTTTTTTTTTTTTTTTTTCATTTCTACCGTGAGGACAGAGATTCCATGCTGGGATTTTGATCAGCAAGGAGCAAACCAACTGTGAAATCTGCAGTTTCGGCATCCAGCCAAATCGTATGTCCAGTGGTATTGGTCCTTGTTGCTCAGAATCCTGGTATCGGATATCTCTGCCTTCTTTGTCTTTAAAGTCTTTTGTCGTGGAGAAAAAAATTATAAAATTATATCGGTTCGGGTACTGACGAGGTTCATCACCTGAAAGAATTATCTTGTGCAATTCCTTTTTATTGGAAACTTTAGTTTGTTATTGCAGTTTCACACATAGTGTCTTTGATCTCTCTATTTTTCATCTCTATAACGTAACGTAGTTTATCTTCTAGTTTCCAATAATTCGCGAACTCTTTAACATTTCAGTCTTTATCTAATGTATATTTGTTTTAAAATATCTTCATCTAAATTCTCTTTACTTCTTTCTTTTCTTTTCTTGAAAGAGATCTTCACCACTCTTTGGAAAGGAAAAGCAAACCAATACTAAACCAAAAAACTAATTAAAATATATCTTGTGCAAAAGGTATATTTTTCGTATATACAGATATCTTTTCGTATATATACTTATCTTTGGAGTAATTATCTCTAAACTAATTATTATCTATTAACTAATAATTATCTCTAAAATAATAATTATCTCTAAATATCTAGTATCAAAATGGCAATGGCAAGGACGCCGCCACCTCTTATGAGGGAAACAGATGATGGCAGTAGTGAGAGCTGTCCCATCTGTCAACAGGTTTTCACAACGGAAGAAAACTTGTTGATCACTAAATGTGACCATAAATATCACGAGAAGTGTCTGAAAAGATGCTTTCTACAATCTCGTGCATGCCCATTATGCCGGAGGGAATTAAAACCGGAGGACTTGCGGGCATTATCAGCTAAAACCGATTCTGGACGGCAACCTAAGCAAGGTGCCGTTCCAAAGGGCCACCGACCCATAACTCGGTCACGTACCAACGAGCCGTTGGGCGGGGACTTGAGAAATTCGGTACAACGAAGCTGGAACTGTGAAGAACGAGGAGGGGATGCTGCAGGCGCTCTTCCTGAGCTATCTCAGAGTCTCACAGATTCCAGAAGAGCAACTCCGGATCCTGAGATAGGAGACATAAAAAAACAGATGGGTCAACTGATGCAATCAGTAAACACCATTCAGCATCAATTGACTACATTATCTATATCTAGCCCTAATGCTTCGTCTCGGGATTCTGGAGCTGGTCCCCGCCCAATTGGCTCGTTGAGACGCCCCGGGAGGGACATATCTACTCCGGAGTTGACTGGGAGAGACCACCAGTCAAATTACCGGAACGCTCGGTCTTCAGCACAACCGGCTGCCAACAGGCCTGTCCATGGGTTTGAGGAGCCCATGGCAGAAACAATACCTCGACGATCCTCAGATCACTTGTCTGGAATTAGGCAGGGACAAGTGAGGAGAGGTTATGATGAGAATGTGTTACCTAGGCGGAATGGTCAGCCACCTAGAGATAGTAGGATATCTTCGGACAGGGTCACCACTATAATGGCAGGCTGGAACTTGAGGTTTAGTGGAGAATCAGGAAGCATACCTGTAGAGAAATTTCTATACAGAGTAACTGCTCTAACCCACCAGAAGCTTCAAGGAGACTTCTATGCCCTGTGCCGACACATTGATGGATTGCTGATCGGAGAGGCGGAGGAGTGGTATTGGCAATACCATCAGGAGGTAGGAAGAATCGAATGGAATGTCTTTTGTGAGGCTATAAGACGAGAATTTCGAGATTTTGCGTCAAACCGTGAAATTACCAATCGAATCCGTCGGCGCCGCCAGAAGGCTGGTGAGTCCTTTGACGATTTCTACAGGGACTTACGTCGAATGTCCAGTGCTCTACCGTTCCCATTGTCGGATCACGAGCTGCTGGATATTGTTCAGGGAAATATGTTGCCCGAGCTGCAGTGGCAGTTAGTAGATCGGCACTTTTCCAGCACACAACAGCTACGTGAACAGGTCAAAAGACGAGAAAGGTTGGCTCAGGCTCTTGGACAGCCTGAAAGAGTTTTTGGGACTCGCCGTCATCTGGCGGCACTGTCGGATCCGTATGCGTCGGGAGAAGAGGAAGATCTGGGTCAGGAAGTTGCGGAGGTTACTCGAATTTCCATCTGTTGGAACTGCCGCAAGCCAGGACATCTCTATATGGATTGTTTGGAGGAACGACGGATATTTTGTTATGGCTGTGGAGCAGAGAATATTTACAAACCTCACTGTGAATCGTGTCAGCAAAAAAACCGTCAGACCGGAGGAGCTCACCACCACCAGAAGCCCTCCGTAAACAATCACGGGCCTCGGCAGATTCCCAGACCTTAGATCCTTCTTCTCCGGAAGATCAGAATCTGTTCTCGTCTGCTTCTGATTCTGGTGTTGCCAATACCACTCTTGCGTTTACCCCTATCTTCACTAAAAAAACTCTATCTTCTTCGGGTTCATCTGTTGCTCAATCTGACGTCGTTTTGGAGGGATCGGAGCGAGTGTTCGGTACCAGCCCGACCCCACAATATCTTAAACCTTATCATATCCGACTAAGGAAATATGAGCAGGCACGCCGTCGCATTTTTGAATGTGAGGAGTTTTCCAAAGTACGAAGAACTAAAAGATCAACTCTTCGTCTACGTAACTTTTGGTTACGTATTAAGAAACTTAGGCGACAGTACTGTTCATCTACCGTAGTGGATCAACCCACAGGTGATTTGCGTCCATATGCAAATGTCACTCTTTTCGGAAACGAGAAGGTTAGCGGATTGATTGACACGGGAGCGAGTGTCAGCTGTCTGGCGTCTGACTTAGCGAGGAAATTACTAAATGACAATAGATACCGTCTCGAGAAATTACATGTAAGTCTCAGTACTGCTGATGGCACCAGACATGCTGCTGTTGGTAGGATTGTTGGCTCCATACAATTTCGAGGACGTATCAAAACTATGTCGTTTCTGGTGATTCCTTCGCTGAGTCAGAACCTTTATTTGGGAATAGACTTCGTGCGTCTTTTTACTTTGGCTACGGATTTGTTTGATCAAAACCCTTCATTGGAGAATTTATCACTATCTGCTATCTCCTCTACAAATCGTCATTATCTTTTACCAGCACAGCAGGAGGAACTGGAGGCGGTCATTGCAAGGTTTCCGTCGTTTGCAAAGGAAGGATTGGGGCGCACTACACTCACTTCACACGTGATTGATGTGGGCGTTAATAAACCCATTAAGCAACGACATTTTTCAATTTCACCAGCAGTTGAAAAACAGCTATACGCGGAAATTGACCGAATGCTGAGTCTGGGAGTTATTAAGGAATCACAGAGCAGTTGGTCCTCTCCAGTAACTCTTGTTGTCAAACCTGGAAAAGTTAGAATGTGTCTGGATGCGCGAAAGGTTAACCAGGTAACGGTGAAGGATGCTTATCCTCTTCCCCTGATCGACGGTATCTTAAGTCGGCTGCCACAAGCAAAGTATATAAGCAGCCTTGACTTAAAAGATGCTTTTTGGCAAATACCGCTTGATCCGGAATCGCAGGATAAGACAGCCTTCACTGTTCCTGGCAGACCACTCTATCAGTTCGTTACCATGCCTTTTGGGTTATGTAATGCCCCACAAACCATGCAACGACTGATGGACCGAGCCATTCCAGCACATCTTAAACATCAAGTCTTCATCTATTTAGATGATTTGCTCTTAATCACTGAAACTTTTAACGATCATATATTGCTGCTTAAAGAAGTTGCACAGCATTTGCGTTCTGCAGGATTGACGATAAATGTAGAAAAAAGCAAATTTGTGATGAAGGAAGTTAAATATCTCGGCCATATAATCGGTCACGGGACAGTTCAAACAGATCCTGAAAAGATTCAAGCCATAAAGGAGTTCCCTATTCCTCGGACAGTCAGGCAGTTGCGTCGTTTCTTGGGGGTTTGTGGTTGGTATCGGAGATTCGTTCCCGATTTTTCGACTGTGTCTACGCCATTAACTAATATGTTGTCGAGTAAAAGAAAATTTGAATGGAGTGATGAAAGCCTAGCCGCTTTTGAGGAGCTGAAAAGATGCCTTAGTTCTTCGCCTGTATTGCATAGCCCCGACTTTAGTAAAGCATTTGCCATTCACTGTGATGCTAGTCAATACGGTGTTGGTGCTGTATTAATGCAGAAACTGGAGGACGGAGCTGAAGCCCCTATAGCATACATGTCGCAGAAGCTAAATTCGGCCCAACGAAACTATACGGTGACCGAACAGGAATGTTTAGCGGCTGTATTAGCTATAAAAAAATTTAGGGCTTACATTGAAGGGCAAGAATTTGAGGTGGTAACCGATCATGCCTCTCTGCAGTGGCTTATGAGTCTTAAGGATTTACATGGAAGACTCGCTCGATGGGCTTTGAAGTTGCAAGGCTTCAAATTCACTATTAGTCATCGAAAAGGTAGTCAGAATGTGGTTCCAGATGCGCTTTCCCGTGTTCACACACCGGAAGATTGCGAAGCTATTCAGGAACTATCAGAAATGATCGAAATCGACTTAGATTCGCCTCATTTTAAATCTGAGGCTTACTTAGATTTGATTGAGAAAGTATCGGCGAATGCAACAACGCTTCCTGATCTTAGGGTAACTGATGGATATGTATACAGACGTTGTCAATATGCCACAGGTGATTTGATACAGGAACGTGACAGCTGGAAGTTGTGGATTCCCAAAGAGCTTACATCTCAGCTGATCATTCGGGCCCATGATCATCCCACAAGCTCGCATGGTGGAATAGGCAAAACCTTAAAGCGTTTGCAGACATATTTCTTCTGGCCAAAAATGGCTTTACAGGTTAAAGAATATGTGCTGGCTTGCGACTTGTGTAGGATGAACAAGGCTCCGAATCAGCTGTTGAGACCGCCTATGGGCCAATCAGTTGTTAGCGATCGCGTTTTTCAGCGTTTGTATATAGATCTATTGGGCCCTTATCCCCGATCTAAGGATGGTAATACCGGCATATTAGTCGTATTAGATCATTTGTCTAAATTCACGTTTGTGGAGCCTTTGAGAAAAAGCACCGCTTCTAAGGTGTGTGAATACGTGGAGAAGCGTATCTTTCATGTTTTCGGTGTGCCTGAAGTTATCATGACTGATAATGGTGTACAATTCCGCTCAAATTTGTTCAATTCTTTACTCGATAACTATGGCATACAACATCAATACACAGCAGTATATTCTCCTCAAGCAAACGCGTCAGAGAGAGTCAACAGATCCTTGGTAGCAGCCATTCGAACCTATGTTGCGCCCACTCAGTTGGATTGGGATAGAAGATTGTCCGAAATTAATTCTGCTTTATGCACTTCTCATCATACCTCAACCGGATTTAGCCCTTACTTTATGGTATTCGGGCAAAACATGCCTAAACATGGTAGTTCGTATAAACTACTCCGACAACTAGGGTTGTTACAGGAACCCACAGCTGAGCTGCTACCCCATCAACGCCAGGAGTTGATTAGGGAGCAAGCTCAGAAACAAATAGATTTGGCATATCAGACTCAGGCCAAATATTACAACTTGCGCACCCGAGACTCTCAGTTTCAAGCTGGCGACACAGTTTTTGTTCGGAACTTCGCTCAGAGCAAAGCCACGGAGCATTATAACAGCAAACTTGACAACAAGTTTAAAAAGGCAAAAGTTGTAGCTCGACTGGGTACGTCCAGGTACCTATTGCAGCACCCAGATGGCAAGGCCATGGGTGTTTATCATGGTAAGGACATTCGGCATTAATGCTGTCTTTGAATTTTTTTCTGTTCCTAATAGCTCCTTTGATGAGGATTGACACACAATACAAAGCTCAGGCACCTATAATTGAAACACTCTTTTCAAATATTGCGTGACTGAGTTTTTTTTCATTACCTTGCTTCGCTTTCAAGTGAGTTTTTCTATCCGGAATCTTCCCATAAACCACTTTGATTCTAAAAAATTGACAATTGGTATCTTCGGCTCTTTCCACGCATTGGAATTTGCGGAAAGATCGGGTTTGTATTAAATGCACAAACTCATGAAAAAATTCGTTTCATGCGTGCTCAATTTGCATGGAAATACAAATTCGCCTAACCATCCCAGCGAATTTCCATGTAAATTGAGCATGCAATACGAATGTAAGCATTTCGGGGAAAAACCAGCGCTGCGAGTCGAGGAATTCCCCGAAATATCGACGGGCCTGAGAATGTTGCATTTAACATTCTCAGAACTCGCTCGGTAGCATGGGAATGTCGAATTCACCTATTCGCAGAATTGATTGATGTGAGTTTTAAAACGATTTTTACGATCAGAGAGGAGTCGTGTTTCGGAGCTGAGTGTGAGTGGTTGATAAACGCGCGCTGGTGTACAATTGGTGGAAGAATTTTGTCTGATATCTCTGAAGTGATTTGAGTGTGGTTATTTATGAAGTGGTATCTGGATGTTGTTAGTGAATGAGGATAATCGACGAATTGCTTGTGGAATAGTTTTCAAAGGCATCTTGCGATTTAGTGAATATTAAACTTGTCAATACACAGATATTGTGTTTTCTTGCCCTTCTATTTTGAATAGAAGACTTACTCCTTGCTCTTGTGGATTACTGTTTGGTAGTACAAAGGGAGATCTTCTTTATCTACGCAAGTGATAACGTGTAAAACTGCAAACTTCTTCGATGGGAAGATCGCACACGCGATTGTAACTGGATATTCAGAGAAGAAATACTGAGTGAATTGTGTGTAAACTGATGCGATTCGAATCCAGCACACACCTGTGTGTCGTCATCCTCACCGTCACCCACCTCAGACCCTTTTATTCGCCGCTCGAAAGTGATTTCATTTTTTTCATGGAAAATCGCTAGTTGGTTTCCCTTCTATTACTATAAGTGGATGCTAATTAAAGTGAAAACCGCTTAATGCACTAATGAAACTACTTAAAGGCATTCGAAACTGCAGTGAACGTCGAGCGTGTTAAAGAAAATTGTCAAATTGTGGTTTTTAAAATAATTTAGGTATAAATACTATGTTTCGTCATAAACTTCGAAACGAATGAATTTCATTAGCTAAAGTTTGGTGCATACTACCAATTGGTCTGATTGTTGCTGTTTCAATAGAAACACTATGGCCGTCATCATTAAAAGTGACTACCTGTTCACCGAAAGGCATCGAATATGCTCAGTGTTCATCAATGGGTGGAACTTGCTGTCCGAATATTTGCAATGCTAAATCATGCGTTCTACCGAGTCAGTTTGGGGGTAGCAACAATAAATACGATTCCAGTTCTAATGAAAGTTTACACACTGCTATTTAAAAGCACGAATGCCATCAGTGGATAAGTCTTTGGGGTCGAAAAAAAAACGGTTCAAACTGTCATCAAACATAAGTAATGATGAGTTATTCACATTACTACTTTGTGAATTGGAATAGATAGCGAAGTCGTCGTAAACATTTCGTGCAATTGATGGCTACCGCACTAATGAGTAGTTTTTTTCTGCGGACTGCATGATGCGGATTGATCTGATCGAGCTGAGGGTTTCCGGAGATATTCGTGAATATGAGCTGTAAGTCGTTTTTTTATGTAATTTGTAAACATCAGATGGGTGTTTATTATATATGTTTGACATATGCTAAATGTATGATAATGTACAAAACTGTTAGCTGAGATCACTTATTGGAAAAATGGAAATAAAAATGAAACAGTACGTCACATCAAATAAAATTGATTGAAGATATTATGTAGACTGTTTGTGTTGCAATAGTAATTGGCTTTCACACTTCCATAATGCTACATGAACTACATTACACATGGAAATCAAAAATCCTTCACCTGCAAGCCGGCCAAGTAGAAAGAAGGAAATTAATAAAATATACTTATTACGTGCACTTTTTACTTCTACTCGTAAACAGAAATTTGTTTGAAATACAGAAAACTTTTAAAGTAGTATTTGTAGTCCGGGAGTTTTCATTTCGGTTTCTTAAATGAATCTAATTAACGTATAATGCAAATTATGAGTAAGATACGTAAATAAATGAAATTAATAACCATGAATACAACCAACATATGTATGACAAATGATAACAAAACTTAGTTTTTAAGAGAGAATGTTACAGCGTACAAGAAGGTGGAAAAGAGAAAAACTTTGGAGAATTTAAACAAATGGGCAACTTATTCTTAGGATATTTGTTATTTGTCGATTTGTTTTCACCACACAAATTTTCATTAGCTTTCGTGCGTTCAAATTTTCTAAAATTCTCTATGTGGAACTCAAATAAAAAGTGTGAAAATAGAAAGCGAGAAAAACAAAAATATAAATATATTTATGAAATTTAATGAATCAAGTTGTGATTCGTTGAAAGAAAAAAAAAAATGAAAATATGATGTGAACTTTTTCAATTCATAATTTTTTTAGTATTTTTCTACTACCAAGTACTATACAACACGTTCTTACTACTAAACTATAATAAAATGTAGAAAAAAGTTTAAGTTAACGAAATATAAATGATTTGGTTTAAAATTAATAACGAGATACACAAGGATAAATACAATGTTTGAATAAATCACAAAACTTGTTTTTCCTTTCCGAAGATGGGGTGAAGATTTATTTCTCTTTCATTCTTTGACCCTTCTTTCTTTCATTTTTTAAGGGTGGATGGTAGGGGCTATGGGCGGAACCGTCGGAAGTCTGACCTATATACAATTTTTTTGGTAGAGATCAGACTTCTGGCACCGCTATAAGGTAGCACGGGATTTTTTTTTCAGGTCGATGAATTTCGTTAGTCGTGCGCGTATTTGTTCAGTGTAAAGTGTAAAGTAGTGAATTTCGTATCGGTATCCGCGTATACCTTATTTTTGGAGTTTGTTTGTAATTTCGCGGTTTCTTGTTGTATTGCGTGCGTATCTCTGTCGTCCCCGAATTCAGCCACCAATTCGCGATCCCTCGCGCGTACTTCGATTCGTCTTCGCGTCGAGTTGCTTCGTAGGAAGCATTGACTCAAATTGGTGGCCTTATTTTTTTTTGTTTTGTGCTGGTGATCTTTGGATCCCAGTCACAAACAAAAACATACCCGTGGTCAGGGTTAGCCTTCACGGCTCCTAAAGTGGATCTTGAAGAAGATCACTTTCAATGTCGCGTTTGTTTTCTTGTCAGGCACATGAATAAAAATGTGATGATGGTTAGGACGCATGACAGGAAAAGAACCCCCCCACATCTCCCGAATCGCTAGATGGCAACCAGCATGTGCCGCCGTCCTGTCATGTGAGAGTTGTAGCTACCCGGCGTAGCTCAGTCCTGCACGGACTAATGACTCGATATCCTTTGATGGTCATTTTAGACCTTCACTCCATTTTACTCAGGCACGTAGTGTCTGGGTAATCAAAACATTTAACCATTTCATTACAAACTTTTATTTCACTCTTTTAACAGCTTTATTCTAGATCAACTTCTCACCACTAAAAACTAGATCAAAAACGATTTTCTCAGTTCTACCGAAAACTTCTTTGACCTCTTTTATAATAAATTTAATTTTCCTGTTTGATCCTAGCCAACAATCACTTCACTTAAACAATCCTAATAATAATTCACATTCCTAAACCACAGCACCACCGCAACTACAAAACCAAATTCACCACAAAATCCTTCCTGCATTTTGAACATTTCATATTTAAGTTTTCACCCGGATAGCATGGTCCATTTTCGACTCGGTTCGGCCAAGCGATTTTTCGTCTGTCCATCCACTTCTGCGTGATAATCGAGTAAACCCACAGCAGCGTCCAGATGGACAGAAAGTGCATTCAGCGAATGAAAACAGAAACAAAAACAACAGCAAGTAATTCTCGAATGATACGAAATCATGCAAGTGTCATCATCACACGACACAATACGACAAACATCCACCTCGTTCGCTCACTGCATCGTCTATCATCGGGACATGCCTTGGCATAATTCTGGTAGAAAGTCCTGAAATGGAAGTTCGTACCGGCGAACAATTTTCAAGCATTTTGCATAGCCGCATTTACTGTCCGGTCGGTCTGTTTCTACATGACAATGATATTTACCGAGCCATTTTGATAGTGTCCGGCTAGTGTCCAGCATTCATGTCTAGCGAGTGTCCAACCAGTGCATCTTGGTCAATCTTCCCGACTGCTTCCATTGTTCGGTACAAGTGACTTAATGCGTCCGCTGCTGTGTTGGTCTGCAATGGTATGCCAAGTCTATGAAATTTGCGTAAAGTCAACCAACATCCTGTTTATTATGCATGGCTTCCCGAGAATTTACAAATGCTAGATTAGAATTGAGACGGAATCCTTGATTCTCTTCGGGAAAATTTTAAATTGATGAATGAGTATGTGACTATGTGTGTGGTTTTGTATGGACCTGTGGCGTTGGGAAATAGTATTTGCAGTAATTGCTTGTTAAATAGAGGGTATATTGAAATTTAGATGCTGAGTGGAATTTATAAGTTTTGGAGTTAGAGCGAGGAATGGAGGATTGAAATCAAACTGAATGCAAACATATCAGAAGGTGTTCACCAGGAGAATGAAAACTTATTGACGTAAAGCAAGAAAAGGCATGATTTCTGCGAGGGTTTAAAAGATTAAAGTTAAAGCCCCACACTGGGCGCTTTCTAAATATTTCCTTTTTAAAGAATCCTTTTAAAAGAATTAAAAACCTTTTTAAAGAATTAAAGAATCCAAGCATGAAAACTTTGCAACATAGCAACTGTAAATACACTAATATAAAAGTAACTTTGGTCATCAGTAAAAAACCATCATTGAATATCGCTTTGTCTAAAAAGTAAATTCGAAAAGAAAGACAAGTCGACTTAGGTTCAGTTACAGAAAAATAAAAATTTTAAATGATTTCCAGAAGAGGGGCATATAAGCTACTGCTTTCCGGCTTGATGCTCGAAGTTTTGTCTGATGTAGGGTTTTTAATTGTTTGAAACTTATCTAATTAAATCAGTTAAAATCCGGTTTGAAAAATTGTTTGAAACAGAAAACCAGATCCTGCTCCTGAGACTGCATTGTGTTGCAGCTAAAGAATAATATCGAAAGAAGAAATCAGAGGAAGCTAAGGTTACGGAATTCAAGATTCACAATTTGAAAAGCAAACTATTTCAGGCTTGAACAATGGTGACTAACGCAATTAAAACCAGGATGTAGTTTTCCCGAATCACCAAGTTGTCCTTCAAATTTACCATTCGTTTCGCGTAATTTTAAGGTATTTGTATATATGTCATTTGTTTGTTATCTTTATTAATAAACTTATTCGTTATTTTTCTTGCATCATTATAAATACCTTGTTTATTGGGCTCGATTTTATACGTTCGTGCATTTTTTATAACTTGTTTGGTGAAATAAAAATAGGGCTAGCCTGAGAGTAAACGGGTTAAATATTTCTCATTTTCAAGCTTGGAAAGCCAATTTCTTAAAAACTGTGATAAAATTATTGAGTTAGTGACCAAGATGCAGAGATTACTGCCAATAAAGTTTTGACATTCTCCAAAGACTACTGAATCAACGGTTGGATGAGCTCTGAGCCATGTACTATATTCATCCACGCCATGTACATGGTTTGGACGACTATATTACATGGCGTGAAGGACTATAGTACAAAGCGTGGAGGGCTATAAGCATAGCGTCCGCTCTTATGTATTTTTCGCCATGTACTATGGCGTGTGGCGCTATATTTTATCACAATCCCAAAATGGACTATGTACATGCTGCCAGAAGTTTATAAGTTATGGCGTCTGGCGATATGTGTTTTTTCAGTACACTTTTCAACACTTGTGACAGCGTCTGGAAAGCTTTTGTCTTCTGTAAGCTATCCTATTGGATTTCCAACTTATTAACCATTGACTCCAGAAGAGAGCTAAAAGTTGAACCTTCTTAATTTGTTTGTTCTGAGTAGAATGCTTGCACTCGTTGAAAAGAACTATATATTTCGTGATGTTTGGGAAAAGCAGGAAAAGGGCCCTGCTCTGAGTGGCTCAAATAAATGCTGATGTGCCTCAATATTTTAGCCTGTAAGAAATGGGACTAATGAATGGCATTTTGGCTCTGTCTTTGGTCTTATAACCGGAGATCCCTCTTATCAAACAGTATAGCTGCAAAGAAAACCATTTGGGTTTCCGATATGATTTTAATTCTGAACCTTTTCGTGTTCCGTTTCTTTATTATGTGTGTTTTTTAAAGTATGGAAGATAATTTCGATTGATAGATTCGATCTCCTAAGGGAGAAAGAAGTGCATTTTGCACCTGTGCCTACGATTCCTGCTCCTACTTCATAATACATCTTTGAACCATACGTATACCAAATAAGTAGTTTTATTTGGAATAAAAAACAAGATATTTTCAACCTTTTAGCGACAACAGTCATTTTAGTGAATTTTCAGGTATCCACTACAGTCGCTTCTATGGAGAAGAAAAATTTCAAAAAAAATAAGTATAACAAGTACGCTTTCATACACTTTCATAACGCATGTTTTCCAAATTTCATAATACAGACAGATCATAGTAATATTTATAGGATATATTAATTTTTATAAGGAGAAGGCAAGTTTAAAAAAAACAAACCATAATACACATACAAGCAAAATACTACCAGAATGATACTTAATATACCCACCTGTTTACCGCTTACGTCCGTACTGTCCAATTGCTCGACTTGATTCTCATTCATTGTTAACTATCTATAGGTACGTTTTTCGCACACCCGAGCAGATCAAATTCTATTAAGTATATTGAATACAACAACAAAATTTAAGAAATTAAAAAAAAACGCACCTTATAACGGCAATTGTGGAATGTTTTGTAGTGACAGCATGCAAGCAATTAAACAACTCTACGAGTAGTTCGACTTTATATGCTGCAATGTAAAAAAAAGATTCTAGGCTATAAAACCCCCACTTCTTATTTGAGGACATGAAAGATGCAAAATTCGTAAAAGGCTGTTGCAAATGATATTGAATTTAACGTTTAAACAACCCGTTTACATTCCACTGGTTCAATCTCAAATCATAAAAACAGCATAACATTTTTGCTCTATAGTGTTTGAGAGCTCGTATTTTTAAAGTTTAAATATCCGACTATTTTTCAAAACCACAAATTCTTTATCTCTGAAAATGACTAAAAACATGCCCTCTAAAATGAATCATCCATGTTAACCACCCCAATAACAAAACGTTTCTATATCCAAAATTCACTTTCAGCCTTGTTAGTTTAGCCATATCCGTAATATATATTCCACCAAATAACAAAAGTGCATCCATCATCCCAAAAAAAAAAAACAACAATCTATCGATCCATCCATGCCTCCGATCATATGCCAATAGATTTGATGAAAACGCCTTCAAATTGGGTGAGATCCCCGCTGCGGTCTAATCCGCAATTGAATTGCGCGTCCGGGATGAGGGATTATCATAGAATATGATGCGACAACTACATCATCGGACATATGAAACGACCGATGTCACCGTGTGATATTTTAATTAGGAACAAGAGAAAAGGGACACCACACTCGTACAATATATTTCAGAACACTAAGCTCATTGCTGCTGCCCCAGCGAACCACACACATATTTCCCTCGGGGTCTTATTAGGCGCGATGTACAATAGGCACGTGTCGCCAGGATAAAAGTCATATGTTCCGAGCTCAGGGTGTGGTGATATTTGGAATTGAATTGATATAATAGTAATCAGAAAAAAAATAATAGTAGAAGAAGCCTGAAACATTGAGCAAGATTTGTGAGAAAATTGATGGGACTCATATCAATCACGTAATGCAAGCTGTGGTAACGTGACTGGATTAGGATGTTTGAAGAGGTGGAAGAGGTATTAAGATACTAATCAGTGTAATTTTTGGATCAGTTAATTTTGAGGCTGTGAGATAAAATTATTTTCGAGAATACTTTTTGAAGTGCCTATTTGATTATATAATGTCAGAAGCATATAAGTATTTGGCCAAAGAATGTTGGGGTGCATAGCATAGCACATAGCACAGAAACAACTCTTTATCTACAAATCAATTTGTTTACTTACCATTTATTATTTCAAAGTTAATTAATTGAGTCTGGAAGTCCTGGAACGTTAAAAAAAAATAATTGCAAATCAAACGTATCATCCACATTTTACAAAATCTTGTATAGTTCCTTTCTTTTCTTTGTTTTTGGCCTTTGTACATTTTGAAATTCCACTAGATGCAAACTTAAGACACTTAGTGGGATCAAAGAAAAAGTTTCTGTTCAAGTTGATAGTTCGTTTGTTGTTCTTTCATTATATGGAAGTATTTGCTGTCTGTGATGGCATCTATCTTTTACAGGCGTACATCTTGCACTGAGTATCAAACAAATTGTGAAACACAACCCCGATCAGTGGTGCACAGAGAAAAAATGCCAATGATCATAATTTCCATAGCGCCAGAGACCATAATTTATATACTTCTGGCGCAATATACTTCGATTTCGGGATTGAAATTCATATGAATAGGCGTTATGTATTATAAATTGTCAAGCCATGCAATATGCCCAACGCTTTGTATTATAGCTCCCAACGGCATGCATTAAAGCCCTGATACAAAGTAAAAGTGAATGTGCTAAATGAATTTTCAAAAAAAATTTATTTATTTTAAACAAATCCAGATTCAAATCCTTGACCCTATTCCTATTCCAAGCTCATTGCGAAGCTATTGGTGTTTAGCCTAATTAAATGATATATGCCAAGACTATGTCCATGGTAGTTGGAACTGTGTCACATAGCTGTTTAGACTATGTACATAGTACAATGTATGGAAATTTGACCGTTGTGACAAAACTTTATTGCTCAGGGCTATGTCCATAATACACATGGGATCAGAAATGCTATGCTATGTTACATAGGAGCATAGCTAGGAAGAATGTGATATTATGGCGCTGGGAGCTATGTTTTGGGAGCTATGTTTTGGGAGCTATGTTTTGGGAGCTTAGACCATCGAAATCAAAATGCGCTGATTTGCTGGAAGATAATTTATCATCACTTAACTTAGCCATAAAATCTACTGCAGTCAAAATTAGTGATGCCGCAATAACCAAACTTTGTCGAAGATTGAATATTGAGTAGGATTTTTGTCGAATAGCCGAATATTCGGTCTATGAATAAAAAAAAACTCTAGGGCATCTGAACCGCTAGAAACACTAATGTTCAAAGAACAGTAGAAGAATCGTGCAGATTTTGAGTGCATATTCTACCACACAAGCTGCTTATTACAGCCAAACTGTTTTAAACGCCACGTTTAACTTTGGTCTCAAGAATGCATTATAACTCATATGGTGCAAAGGTTTCAGGTATTACCACTGGCATGAATTTCATAGTTTATGAGAGCAAAACACTTGTTAATTATATTCGTTATCAGTTGTTTATTTCACAAAACTTTGAAAGCAGCATCTCATATAATATTAATGAAGAAAAATGCTCAGTGTAACTGAAGTTGGTGTTTGTGGCTGGGATCCGAAAGATTGTCAGAACTTTGGGAATTGAAACATTGGTTATTTATTTTCATTATAAATAATTCCAGTATGAATACTAACTGTAAGCATTTATTGATACAAAAATAGCACTACCGACTCATGCTAGCAACCTTTTGCCAGCATCAAAGCCAAAAATATATCACATCTGCTTCATGTTAAAGTTAACCTACCCTGCGAATTTTGTCTCGATCTGATGACTGCGTTCGAAGTTATAGGAGTTTAAAGAAATTTAGGGTTACCAGTCGCAAAATCTTTCAAATAATTGAAAACTATATATTTTCTTATTGTCACTACAATATCGATAAAATCGCTTAATAAATATATTGCAAATAAATACAAAACCATCAATAGCTGGCAACCCTATCATGGCTTTTGAACCAAATTCGGCCTGAATAATGCCTATAATAGAATCCATTAATTGTATGAAATTCGTATTGATATCATTACTGCACTGCAAAGTTATAGGGCAAAAAGGTTTATTTTCCTGAGTGAATTTTCAAAACTAAAGACACTAAAAGTATCATAGCTGGCAGCACCAAACCAAATTTCTATTTCAACCAAATTTCTATCAAACACGGTGTAGCAAAAGGTTCAGCTACTGTGTCAAGTTCATGAAAATCTGGTAACTGAATCCGAATTCATAGGACAAAAAGCAGTTTTTTTTCTTTGTAATTTTTCAAGATGGCACCACTGGCACAGAGTTGCCCACAGTTCGTGAGTTCCCGTGAACAGAAGTTTTTGATGCTAAAAATATAGGTTAACGGGGAAAGGGTTACCGTTCTTGTTCGACATTAAATTTCCAAAGTTTTACTTTGAACGTGTAGATAAAGCATAAGATTTGTATACAGATTGGTTTTATTGTAAGAAGCGGACATTTTTTAGGATATTCGATGGATATAATTTTACTTAGTAAAGGTAATTGAATTTGATCACGGTTCCCTTCTTGTCTATAAATCAGCATAGACAACGTATATCATTTCTACAGCATCGAAGCCGAGCATATTGAAACGGGAAACTTCGATCGTTTTGCGGAATCAGCCTCCGAAAGCAGAATCAAATTGGAAATGTTTTTGCGTTGTTCAATTTTAATCATCCCGCAAAAACATTTCCAATTTATATTCGATGGTTTGAATGTTTTCACTTTCAGTCCCTTCAGTAGCTACAGGATTGCCAGCACGTGCATCAAACATGTATGCAAGTGTGCAACTTAACAACATTAACATGTCCTGTAAGTTTCATAATTATCTGATGATCTAGTAAATAGTTATGGCAATTTAAAAATGTTCAAATTTTCAAAATCTCATTTTAGACGCCTAGCGTACACATAGGGTTAAATATTTCAAAAACATTATCATATTCACATTTAAAATTTTTATTTCTATTACAATAACGTTATTTTTGCGAAGGTTATTTTTTGACAGAATAAGAAGTGCATTTTATATATATTTAAAATATCACTAAAATGGCCGCCGGCGCCAAAGGGTTAAAGATTATTAACTTTTTGTGAGACCTGGCACTATTCTGCATATACACCAATGTATCCTGAAAATTTCAGTTTATCGGATGTCGTGTTCCTGAGATTTTTTCACTGAAATTTTTTGACGATATATATATATATATATATATATATATATATATATATATATATATATATATATATATATATATATATATATATATATATATATATATATATATATATATATTATATATAGAAATATGAATTTTTGGACAAAGTTATTTTAATACTAATGTTCTTCTTCGAACATTAGTAAAAAGACTGTAGTTATCCCTAGAGTGAGAGAGTTACTGATACTTTAATTGGACAAGCTTTTTGTTGATGTATTTTCAGATTGTAATTTCTTCATACCCGTTTTAAAAAATACTCGTCAAACGACTTCATTGAAAGCTTTTAAAAATATTATTGTTAGATGTGATAGAAATAATGATCAAGTGAAGTGAAGTGAGGTGTGCCGGTCAATAACTTTTACCTTTTGTGTTGAATGGTGCTGGAAGCAAAAGCTGGTTCACAATGTAAACTTCTTAAGTCAGTGATCTTAAAAAAAAAAGTATGAGAAATATGTATTTACTCTAATATTTACATTAAGTATGTTCCAAATGACAAGTCGCAAGTATTTAATATTTCGTTTAATCTCCATCGATGTCCAACATAGCCTGGCATCTTCTTGCTACACTTTCAACCAGCCTTTCTGTGTAGTCCGTGGCAACAAGGAATCTTTGCGCATAGTTCGCACCCGTTACTTCATACCGTGGACAAGCTTTTCGGCGACATAGGTTTTCATAATTCACCTCACATTTGCGATGGGCTTGGCCCCTGGGGATAGGAATGGCCATGTAGCACCATTTCCTTCTTTCCAAGACTTACAGAGTCAACTTCAGTCTTTCGGGTCATTTTCCTCACACAAGACCAATTGTCGTTTTCCCGTTGAAGCATATTCCACAGGTGCATATCTTTTTTTCGCGTTCAAATTTTGGGTGAAGAGCTCCAAACATGCCAAACCGCACTCGGAGAGGCATCTTCAAATATTCACCTTCACTGAATGTTTAACAGTGCACTGGAAACACATTTGCTGCGGGTGAAATGTTTTTCGTTGTCAAGAAACGGAACAAACAACTGGATATTCGTTGAAAAAAGCTCGGGACAGCCAACAAAATTCCAATATGCTGAATGGTAAGCACGATTCAGCAACAACGAATGACAAATCGGTTACAAGTTGGTCGCCAAGCGAATTTAGATCGCCCCCAAATATCCCAAAGGCAGGTATCTACCACTGCCCACATTCATTCAGGAAAAGAGTAATTGTACTAATTCAGTGCTATAACCATACACGATTGCATTAGATCTATATTTTTGAAGCATTGATTACTGAAATGGGTGCTGCCCTATAGAGCAACCTGTTGCCATTTTCTGTAGCAACATCTGATTCTTCGGCTGGTGGTTCAATATACATGAAAGCAAGTGGCTGGCAAGTAAATTTCAACCGTCAGTGGTAGTAGTGAAAATCCAATCGACCACAAAGATGATTGCTATTGGTGAATTTATATATCTCAATCGTCTTTTTGGTCGGTTGGTTTATTAAGCAGAGAGTAATTTTTCGGTAGAGAAAGACTGAGACTATTTGCTTGAGTGCTGTTTATGCCTTATTTTGCTCAAATGCTAGCAGAAACTACTACAAACAGAAAAATAGAATATCTGTTATTGGCGTGAACATTAATACGCCTTCATATTACTATTCTTATTGATGCTTTTCACTGGGGCTCCACATTATAACATTATTTTTCGACATAGTCACAGTATTTTGCTCCACTTATTCCATCGTGAAATTACATTTCACTCAAAGTACCACTTGAAACGAAAATTTTTCCATTTCTTTTACATTCCAGATTTGAACAAAGACCACTTAAACGAACTTAGCAAATGAAACGATGATCCATTATTAAAATATTTATTTCAAGCATCACACATCGTCATCCTCTTGGATGGATGCAAGCATCCCACCATGTTTTCTCGATGACCTCTAGAAAATTGAACGTACTAAGAGCATCCAGCTTCCACTATACAAATATACATGCGAACGTTTATATTGGCTAAGAGAATTAATTACTTCCAGACAATTCAACATTGGCATCGACGTCCAAGTTCAATGGTCTACAAAATTAATTCGACTCAAAGTCAAAATCATGGTTGATACGATGTACGTATAGGTACTATGCATGTACTCGTCAAGTGCATATACGATCCACCCGCGCAATAAACTGACTCAATTTTGGACACATATACACCCATGCACGTAACAATAGAACATATATATTTACATCTCATGTGAGTAATGAGGAGCCTGTGTAGGCCTTCTTATCAAGTCGTCGTCCACAGTTGACCATTCAAGTGAAATGGCTCCAGTTTGCAAGCCTTCTTCATTGCAAATATGTCCATCTATCTGGGCGATTTCTCTGCACTGCATAAACTTAACGAATCGCAACAATAACAACAATCACACATTGCATAGATTATGGCCAAGATGGCTGTGATGACGATGATGATGATGCTGGAGCTAAAGTTGAGGATCACGTTGGCTACGAAATGGTCACTATCCATATAGTGCTCCATGGCTTTTTGTTCATTTAACGTTAAAATGTGAAAATTAATTTGACACTTAACAGACGCAAAAGCACTGAAGTCACATGAAGTGTGACTTGAGGGCAGTTGTGCGGTAGACAGGCAGTGAGCGTAATGAAGATGAGCTGGACGAATAAAAAACAAATAAAATTGAAAGCATTGGAAGTAAATTTTTAGTTCCAACATTACCAGCTAACTTAAAGCTGATAGATTTGGAATAAGGCTAATATTCTAAGGATTAGCTGCTTTTGATTACACAATAATTTCAAGCTCGGATCACTTGCATCAAATTCAATCTATTTGGCAAGAAAGTCAAACTAAATTATATATAATCGAAAAATCTATACACTTATGCACATTCATGTACCCAAAATTTATGAAAAGTATCGTCGTATTTCACCTAATTATAATAATTGTAACTCTTGTCCGCATCTGGGCAGTTCAAACCTGTTCTAAATTCACATCCATTCATTGATAGATCTTAGTCCCATATACACATGCCCCCACATTAATAAATCCTACTGCTCTAGAAACCTATTTCTACATAAATTTCCACTCCACTCTAGATACTGAAAACGACCACTCCTAAATAACTCATCCTCAAACAAGATTGAATAGGAATAAAATCTCTGAAATTACCATAGATAATTATAAGGAATGGCAATGGTGTATAACGTCATCCTATTCTTTCATGTATCCTTGTATCCAGGCAAAAAAATGCAGATTTAAATCTTAACTGCAAATATAAGTCGACAAAGTGAAGCTTAAAAATTTAATGCATATGAGGAAAAAGTACCATGAGCAGGTTGAAACAAAGTACAAATAATGTGAAACACTACTCGACTTGATGTCGGATAAGGATATAGATTCAAGGTTTTTCATAGGATGCGGGTAAATTTTTTACTGGCGTTTTTACAGTTACAGTGAGAGAGGGAATTATTGGGTAATTTTTGAAACAAAATTTGTACATGTGGTAAAGAAAATATGGACTAAAAGCAAAGAACTTATAAATTTTTCGTGTTTGTAGAAGTATGTTTTAATAGTTGTCTGAACCTGGGTCGTAGCAAACGGTTATTGCAATGAAAATAGTTACGACTTATCCAGAGTGAAAGTAGAACAATAAGAAATTCTGCTTAGCGAAATTGCAGAGCTCCTTTCCGCTACTCATTCGCCATTCTGGTTTGATACTTTTCAAACTTTATCGTAGTCAAAAGAAAAGCAAAACTATAGTTTGCATTACTGCAAATACGTTTTTAATGGTCATGAAAGGAAGTGAAATAGAGGGCTAAAAATTTGGAAGAGGAAATGAGAACGAAAAATATGCGCAAGAGTTCCAAGTGGAGAAATCCGAGAAGAGTTGGAAGGGGATACCTTATTACCTATACCTACAGTCCTCGGCAGCCAATGCTGAATATGGGACCTGCAACTGCAAGGCATCAACGCAATTACCTCAGCCAGACGAGAGTGTAGCGGTGTCACTCAATTGAAACAGTATAGTCCAGCTAAATGACTCGCTAGCGAGGATACGAATGGTGGTTTAAGACAAAACCTTCAAGGCAAATGCAGAGCTTTCATGTCAAAAATAATTTGCAGCCTCATCGGCCGAATAGGTATCACTGTTTAAATTTATTAAGAATTTAAATGTGACAAATAATGAAAACAAATGTGAAAATAGCAAAGAAGCCAAAACAAATGGCTGAGGTCCCCTAAGATCATAGACATGTAATTCATGTCTATGATCTTAGGGGACCTCAGCCATAAAAATTCGGAAAGCTCATAGAGCTAGTTGATAGTGAACCTAGTGTCAGTATACTCGGAGCAGGACCTGTTGACTTTATCAAGAATATTGGGCTGCAGATATCAATGAGGCAATCTGAAATCTTCATTGGGTCACATCAAAGGGCTTATATTCTGGGATAAATTAGAATGCTAGCGGGATTCTTTGACCGCTTGAAGATGGTACAATTTTTTATTGATACATCCTTGTCCGGTTGCGTGTACTAAAAATCAATTTGTGGAATAAGTTCAATCAATGAGCTTATTCCAGATATCGAATCTTTGTCTGAGTCACCTGTTCTTGGACTTTATCAATTGCTTCTTGAAGATTAGCGGCATCTGGAGCTTGCTAAATAATAGTTTCCGTAATTCACTCTTCTGGAACTTGCTAAAACTTCTTTGTGAAGGCACCACATAGGTACATATGTTCGCTTAAGTGCTGTATGGGCACTAATGCTCACTCGTGTTTGCAGATATAGAAAAGTGGCTTTTTTGCTCAGAAACCGGTCGATTTTGACATTTACTTATGTTTGCAGACTCATGTTTAGTTGAGGCTTATGTCTCGAAACCGACGTAAGAGCGTCATCACGGTAATAGATGCGCATCTGTTGCGTATATTGAGGGCCTCATTTTGCGTGTTTGGTCCACTAAGCACACAATAAGTTAAAAATTCCCTTCTGAAAAATTTCTTTAGATGAAGAATCTATAAAAAAAAATCGGTGCTCACCGTACCTGGCACACGTATGTATCATTTCACAGTTGTGCTTTTTGACCTGTGCAATGCTCCACAAATGTTGTCCAGACTATTTCGTAGGACTAAATCTCAGGAGGTACAAGACAAAGATTTTGTTGATCTGGACCGCTAGCTCGTCATTCGTTCAACATTTGATGAACATCTTCAACTTCTTTCAGCATTGCTTTCATCCAAAGAGAAATCAGAAAGTTTCTATGCAGAAAGTTTCTAGACTCGTCTCAAGCCCCATGCCAAAAATTACGAAATACATGAGACTGTTAATGGATATGGTAGGTTGGTATGGACGTTTTGTCGTAAACTTTGCATATATGTCATCATCACTTATCGAGTTGTTGAAGAGTAAAAATGGTTTTCAGTGAGCCAAACGTGCAGGAAATGCATTCGATTGAATCAAAGACTTGTTGTGTTTTGTCGCAGTCCTGGTGAATCCTAATTTCACCAAATAAATCTATATTCAATGTTATCAGGCGAATTGGGAGCATTCTGTTGCTGAACAATGATGATTTTCAAAAACATGCCATCGATAATTTGACAAAGTTCTATGAAGATTTTCGGGTTAAGCAAATTTTCACTCCTTCCTTATATTCTCTTCAAGCCAATGCTTCAGAGCTCGTTAACCATCCAAGTAACATATGTAGATGATGAACATCTAAAATAGGATGAATATATGATGAAATTATGTGCGATATTTAGAAATATTGGTGAGGTGATTAAATACGCTAGAATGGTACAGATGAGTAAATTTTACTCACATAGGGTATAAATTTCGTCGCGCACCAGCCAGTTGGCCCCTCAGACTGCCATGAGGCTAGAAGCTATATAATCTTTTTATGTTTAATGATAAAATAAAAAATATACATAATACTATTGTTGCCATCTTTTTAGTAAAAACATGTACCTAAAATCATCCAAAAATTTACCGTACCATTCCAGGGTTAACCATCCAAGTAACATATGTAGATGATGAACATCTAAAATAGGATGAATATATGATGAAATTATGTGCGGCATTTAGAAATATTGGTGAGGTGATTAAATACCCACCATGGGGTTGTTTGATTATCACTTTACCCAGCATTGCTCTGGCTTTGCGATTTTGTGACAACGAAAGTGGTGACGTGATAGTGAACACCAAATGTGATAGACTCCGTCTAATTAATAATCCAGTGAAGATTCTGTAGATAAGACCTTTCACATGGGACAGAGCATCCTCACAAAGTAACGCAGAGCTGTTCCGCAACAACTCTTATAAGAACCAATTTACCTATAATTAAACTCCAGGGGCAATCATAATACGATCACTGCTATGGGAAAAAATTGGGTTTTTTGAGGATCAGTTTGGTTTTCGCACACTAGGCTTGGTCGTTTTGATTCAAAATGCACCTCAGCTGTACATACTATGATGCCAAATTTAAAAAAGAGATTCTGACTAAGCTAATTAGTAATTACTCACTAGATAGCTGACTAGCCTAACGGAATATATAATTACCTAATCCAAACGGGATATACGATTGCTGCTAGCATTGTCTAAAGCTGCGTGGGCGATATGAAAACTTATACGCAAGCATGTGCTTTAGCTGGCTTCTCTTAAAAGTTACTTTTCATTCATCCACGCAACTAGTGTTTTTTCTCTACTTTGCCGACTTCTTCATTTTGTTTCCATACCCCTGAAATCTCTGTAAGGAGCATCGTGAGAATTCCCTTTTTGATCCTTTGTATATGCTTAGTCTATATTTTTTATATATTTTTATCAGACATTGAACTCTTTATTCAACCATCTTTAGCTAGAGCCTGTAAAATAGTTTATTTCTCAACTTTTTGCCATGCCATTTCCAGAACCACAATCATGTAACTCCCACAACAATGGTGAAAAGTGAGCAAAAGATTATGAAGAATGTATTCCTTCCACTATGTTCCGATCGGTCCATTGTTTTCGCTTGTTTTGTGACCTTAGCCCTTCTAACTCGATCTTCCTCGTTTAGTTTGCTTTTTTATTTTTTTTATTTTACTGACTGACATGGACATTTCTGCCGATTTTAAGTTAAGATATGGATCAAAAATACACGGGAAGCCCCTCGATATATGAGTGGTATATAAAATTTAAATATCGTCGCTAATCACTAAAACTGCTTCAGCAAAAAGCACTGTTTATGAATCGCAGGGGATCAATCAATAGTTAATATTGAATCTGTTAGTATCAAATGTATCGGTCTAGCTTTAAGACTTGCTTAGGTAGTTTTGCAGATCACTCCCTATTTCTTCATAAACGTTGAAGCAACCTCAGTCACTGTCATAGAACCTTTTATAAAAGTAAGGTTTTAAGCCAACACTGCTAAACTCATCATGAAACCAACTTAAATTGGCAAAAACCGGCCAGAGGAACATCTGTGGCTTGTGGTACTATTAGTTTCTTGACAACCAACTAGATTCAGCAACCAAAAAGGTATGCGGTATCCCAGTGGATGCACATTGGTGGCATTTCCTTACATACTTTTAAGGATTAATAACCTAGTTAGGAACCGTGAGGATAGCTTAGCCCTAAATTAATGCCGTAGTAGAGCATTTCTTACGCTTTAGCGTAACATCCATCATCAATCGTCGCCACCAAAAAGGAATTCGATGTTTGAGTAACTATGCTTGTGTTTTAATCTACCATGTCTGGATAAACCCGCAGAGCACTGGGACGTCAGTTCAGGAGTTTTTTCAACTCTGACTGATTTTACTTTGTAAGACGGAATTTCCTGCCAGAGCGCTGAAATCTCAATTCTAAATTCATACTATATTGCGGAGTTTCAAAACCTTTTGATAATGTTATCAAAGGTTTTTTTCTTGCGTGTCGTGTTTTGTTTATCCTGACCTTCATTACCGAGTGGCATGCAAATATGTTTGGTGTTTTTTTTTATGCTCGATGTAATTCTTATATATCCATTCCTTTCAAATGATGAACTAGTGTCCCACAATGTTCCATTCTAAATCGTGTATTGTTCCTATTTCCCCTTTTTTCGGCTGATTGTCAAAATGACTCATTGAAGACCGGAGTTTATGAAGAATGCAATAGCACAATGATACACTAATCATCACCATTTGGCTCACTTTTCTCCATTTAGTGCTTTTTAGTTGGCATTTCTTTTATAGGGACTTTGCAACTCCAATACTTACACTTAGTCAGTACTTGCTTAGCAAAAACTACGAGTCTTTTTCACTTTCCGTTGCTTGTGTCCTTCACAAAAGCCCATACTTACTCATCACTTCCCTACACTCCATCCAGTTCAGAATCCCAAACCAGACACTTCCAAAAATTGCATCATTACAGTACACTACAGTCGCCTAGGCGAACAAACACTTTTCCGGGCGTGAGGGCAACTTTATGGACGGCAAAATCAAATTTATAGCAAACGGTAAACGTATGTTCTGGAGTGATTTAAAACTTTACTATACATGCATTCGGAATGTGTATACCACTTGTTTAGCTGAATCAACCCAGAACAAAAGAATTGTTTGGTGGTGACTGTATATAGGCACTAAAAGCAGACTTTTCGTAGGAACGCTCGTCGGTGTACGTAACTAGGAGCAACAGCAAGACATAGTACAGCCGAAATATAAAAAATATGTTTGTCCGAGTATGTGGACGGAAATTCAAAAGGAAATTCAACTAAAGTGGTTCACTCAATATTCACTGTCCGATGTTTCTACGTGAAATGGCACATTAAGGCTATCTCGGTGTTAGTAGTTTGGTTTTGTTGCATCAATTTATTTCCCTCTCTCGAAAATGTGCAATGCATTTTTCATGACTATTCTTAACTAGTGGCACTAGATTTAGTGGTTTGGAAAAAATTACAAATTGCCAATTTTTCCCGCAGCGTTCATGCAATAAGCATGAATTTGGCTAATGCTGCAACGGTATTTGAGTGAAAATTTTGTGCGTAAATCGTTGTTAGTTATTTTTTAGTTATTGCACCCATTTGAATAAGCATGGATTCGTAATCTAATATTTGCAAATAGCAATAGCAGTCTGCTATTTTCCTCAAATTCTCAAATAGCTCACACAATAACAGGCATCAGTGAAAATAAGCAAATAGCAAATGAAGCATACGTTAAGGTCATTGCGCACTGTTGCTCGTCCACAGGCCTTTGCAAATTCACATCACATCATACATATCAGATAAAGGCCTGCAGACCTTTGCGCCGTTTTGAAATAACGATCGAACCTCACACGAAACAAACGAACTGATAGCTAAATAGTTCGCTATGATTTATCGAAAACCTATTCTATCTATGTCATTTGAAAATCAAACACGACTCAGAACAATGTTTCCTTTCAAATAACAGGCTGATATTTTTAAGCCGCAATTTTTCAGCTGCTTTATGATCCTGCTATTTAGAAATAGCAATAACAGTTGATGTTGCTATTTGAAAATACCAATGGGGCCCTTCACTAGATACAAGATTCATTTCTAAAATAATCAATGCAAAATATTGACATTTTCTCAATCCTTGAAAAAACTAAGCTTCAATCAGGAAAAAACTACATGCGATTCTACCTCCACCTTCATTTCTTATATGTGAAAATTTAAGCTTGTTTTCTGAAAGATATCTACACCATGCCACATTTTGTTCGCTTTGCCTTTACCGCAATATCCATCCATATGCAATCTTCACCTTAAAAATATGTCAGCAATCCTTCAAAATATAAAGACCTCGAGACGGGTCCTTTTGTTCCAATAAAAATCCCTTTGCAGGACACAATTCCGATTTATCTTCATCGTAATACTATCGCATTTAGCCAGGCTATTATTTCTTACTGGAGCAAGAACTGTAACAGAACCAACCCAAAAGAAATGAAATCCAGTACCATGAAATCTCTGATCCAGGATCAATTCTCCTCACATGAACCCTGTCCATTCAATCACATACAATTTCAGGAAAAAAAACACCGTCTGCACGCTAGTTCAATGTTTTTGAAGTGCAATTTTACGGTCGTAATGTTGATTTTTTTTTCGGTTTTGGTTCTATTCATTTCGGACGACCCAACAATAAACTTGACATTATATTGTTTCTGATGGACTTACTTTCATTTTCCTTAAGTCGATGGTTGTCGTCCTTGGACAGTGGTTGAACTCAGTTAAAGGGAGGAGGATAATATTTGATAATATGATCCCAAGAAGCAACCTGTGGTTACATTATGTTTAATGAGATCCTTTCTTGCAGAGGATGCAAGAGCAAGGCAGCATATTATACGGTTAGTTCATTCAAAGGATACGTTTTGGGTGAAAGTGCTGGTGCAGCATTTGTTATTTAGGCTGTTCGCTTGGATTGAATGCTATTGGTTTTAATGGATTTCTGGTGGGTATTGAAGCTATCAAATTCCATTTTGATGATGCCATAGAGTGGACAATGAAGGAGGGTTGTGCTGGCAATGCAATTGGTGGCATCAGGTGAATGTTGGATATTTGAGATATTTCCAAAAATGAGCTAAGAAGTTGTTGGCGTGTTTCAAATATTGTTTCGTAAGGGTCGATGTATTAAAGATTGATTCTTATGTGTGTCCCTTTCATTTACACGCCAGTAAAGTGCTCCGAAAAAATAAAATCTGTTCTAGTCTCACTCCAGACATCGGAGAAACTTCGAATCGCTTTCTGTTCCAATGATTGTTTATTTGCTTTTAAAGATTACTCCACATGAAACTTTCAAAGGCCCAGCAAAAATAAATCAGCAAGATGTCCTCAAATGAATCTCAATCAGTGACTGAGTTTCATAAAAAAAATTCAAGTTTTTTCAGTCTACAATCGTACATACTTGCACTCTTAAAGGGCCCGAAATAATTTACTTCTTCAAATTCCCACAAAACGTCGCAACTCTCTTTCTCATTCGAAAACAAAAACATTAAACTGAAGCTTCAGCGAACCGGAAGTTAAAAAAGTTTCTAACTTTCAATTGCATTTCAGTTATTTTTTCCTTGCTTTCTTTCATCTGCACTTTCAAATAATGGTGCTCTTTAGTGTGTCTTATTCAGCAAGACACAGTACTACGGCGCTACTAACCAGCCCACCGGCTCAGCATGACTTCAGAATGTCTAGATTTTGGCGCAGTATCTTGCATTTAACTTTCTCAAAGCATGTTACAGAAAACTTAACTTTTCAATGACCTCTTGGCATCGTCATGAAAAGGACCTGATTTTTATGCCATTTTCACCACATACACCGACCGTCAGGCAAAGTAAGACTAAGGACAGGGGCTGGGACTGCATACATACATGCTTTTTCTTCTGCCACATATGCAGCGAAAGATCATTTCGCTATAGTGCATGTTCTTTCATTCTCTATGTATGTATGTATGCTGATAAATACTCTTAGCGTACGGAGCTCATCACAGCCAAGAGCTTTTTCCCATTTTCCGGGTCCTTGACTTTACGAGATGAATTTCCAACAGCCATTGTGTTACTCCAACGGTCCTGTTCTGACCTGGCATGGTATTGGCTGGGAGTTAAAACAGAAAACAACCGGGCGCCATTGCGGCCAGACGACTAGACCACTGCATAGCCAAGAGAACTTTAATATTGTACACAGAGTATCCGACAATTAAATTATAACTCAGATCTAGAGCCAGAATTGAACAGATTGGAATGATTATCGGCTGTAAATTTCAGTTTAGTTAGTGATAAGCACTTGAATAGAAATGCAGTACAGAGAAACATTTCGAAAAATAGAAGGTGTTTTGCAGAAGTTAGATTTTTCTTGGTGAAACTGTGTGGACAATATTTTGGAAGACAATATATTTTGAAGCGAGTTGTATATGCTAGCGTTATTCGATATATAAAACATTTGGTTGATTTAAAAGAGCACAAATCTGTCTCATACATGCATAACAACAAAAATTTGAAGTGTTCAATGCCTAACTATCATTCTGCATTGAGAAAAAGCACGAGCCAGAGACTATATTATCCCGGCTCTCAACACTATGTATTATAACCCTGATGAAAAGCAAAGTAAAAGCAAATTTGCTATCGTTTTTGACAATTTCGGTATTTTAACAATTGTATGTGATTGATATACCTACTTTCATTTGGAAATTTTTATATCTTACTTTTTAAATTGTTACAAATACTGTGAGAGTCCAAAGTGATGGCACACTTAGAAATTTCATTTTTGAGCTAACATATTTTTCTAACTGTAATGCCCGGTCCAGACGCTACGTTTTGTACAACTTTTTATCTACAGTCTTAAACGTTGCAGATAAAACGTTGCGTGTGGATAGGAAAACTGTGCAATTTTGAGAATTGCACGGAGACGGTACAGTTGCAGCGATAACTGAGGTGGTTAGGCATAGTTATCCGTGAATTGTGCCGACAAGTCGTTACGTGTGGACGATTAGCTAGGTTTTTTTTTCATTTTTAGCAAATGGCAAAGCTTCGACAATGTTCACGGGAGTTTCTGACTGAGTTTATTGCCTTGTACGAAAGTATTTTACACATACAAGTATTTTCTTTTCTGACATATGGTTTCACTAATTCCAATAAATGAATGTATGAGTCTATGCTCATTCTCAAGTAGTTCCGCCAATCATTAGGTTCATCACTTAACTCACGCAATAATTTAATGTGAGAAAAGTGCTGTCTTTTTAGAAGACATTTCCTCGACCACTGTGAACGTCGGGTTCTTTGGAGATGTCCCATTTGTTTCTTTTTTTTTCACGAGACAACATGCAAAAATTGACCAGAGTAGTCTCCATGGTGATGCCACTAAAACTGCGCTAAAATAAATACAGATTTGCATCATCTGGACGTTCTTTATTTTTGCAACGTTTTGACTGCGCAGATAAAACGAAACCTAGCGTCTGGACCGGGCTTAAGGAATAGAATACAGTTGAATGTCTCAAAACAAAGTTTTATTTGTTTCAAGAAATTATAATCATTTCATAGCAATGCATGCTGCACTAATCATTTTGTATACAAAAACATTGTAAAAGTGCGATTTTTATCAGTCAAAAGTAATGGCACATCTGTTTCTATCAATTGAAACATGACAGCTAAACACAAAACTAGTATTTTGTTTCGGTTACTTTTGCTTCTATCTTGCCTCGTAGATGTGGTGGCTTTAAAGCTAGTGGTTCTTTTGTGGTTAGACTGGTGATCGCTGTGATGTATTTAAGTTCTGTTCAGTATTAAGTATATTTCATAAAAATGAGGCACGAAACTCAGTAAGAGTTAAGAAAAATAATTTTAAATTTATCGCACCGTAAATTTGGAAAAATAGTCAAAAGATATTATTCGGCAATCAGAAATATAATCGCGAAGTTCAAATCTTGTAGAAAGGTAGTAAATTTTCCACGTTCTGATCGACCCAGAAAATTGGATTTCGCGTAAATAAACGAAATCATCAAAGAAGTAAAGGCTATTCCAAGACAAAGTGCAGCGAAAATTGCAGAAAACTTGACCCATCAGGCAGAGAAGTCAGTAAGTGCATCTTCGGTCCGTAGGACACTGAATTCAAATGGTTTACATGAACGTGAGCCAAAGAAGATGTCTTTCATATCGGACAAGAACAAACGGAAGCCGCTCAAAATATGCAAATAAATACAAAAACTATGGAGCTAAGTTCTGGAAAACTGTGCTCTTCGCCGATGAAAGCAAATTCGAAATTTTCGGGCACAAAAAATCTACGAAAATATGGCGCGCTAAAAATTCTGAATTTGAAGAAAAAAAACATCACATCTACACTATAGCATGGTGGAGGGTCGGTAATTGAATCGGGGTGTATGGTGGAGACAGAAGTCGGGACTTTCGTATTCATTGATAGTACAATGAACAAAGAGCAGTGCCTCAAAATTTTGCAAGAAAGTTTGACTGTCAGTGTTTAAAAATTGGAGCTATCTAGGAAGTGGGTCTTCCAACAACACAACGACTCTAAGCATACATCTCGCTTGGTCAAAGAATGGTTCTTGTATCGGACACCGATTCAACTTGATCACCCTCCCCAGTCTCCAGACCTTAACCTTATACAGCATTTCCGGGAAATTTTGGATCAGCGAGTTCGAAAAAGACCAATTTCTTGCAAGAAAGATTTGAAAATTGTTTTGCTTGAAGAATGGGAAGCTCTAAACCCAAATGTGACAAAGAACCTTGTAGAATCTATGCTAAGACGTCTGCAAGCTATGAGAAATGCAACAGGAGCCCAAACCAAATACTAGTTTTACTTTCGACTCTCACGGTATATCTTCCTCTAATCCGGATTAAAAGTAGGGCCTATGCTCTACTCGCTAGGCTACACAAGCTTGCTAGAAAGCTAATTCTATTTCGCCTACTTTAATGATGCGTGCTGAGTTTATGTTGCTGCGCTATGTTACTTAAGAGAATGTGCAACGTAGGCTGTGACATTATGGCGCTGCTTTTAATTGTTGAACTCTGTTACAGTTTTTGTTGCTGTCCTCATATCCATCTAGACCTTGTCAACAGTCCTCATTGTGCTATTTTGTAAGATACGGGTTAGCTTCGTCTGAAAATCTTATGCGAAGTTTTCAGTTACTGTCTCTACTACATGCAAAGTCGATGGCCCTTCACTCGTTACCAACTTTAAAGCCCGTTCACACTGGCACTAAATCAGGCGATTTCGATCAGCTGATCGCTTTAAATCGACCACAGATCTACCTGTTTAATGTTTCTGACTGTCAAAAGCTACCTGATTTGTTTAATCAGGTACTATTGTGAATTTGGTCTCGGCTAAATTGTTCTCAGAGCATGATGAATTCCATCCGTGAGAGGGAGAGTATATTTGGATGAAATTTCGTTCTAAAATTGTGAAAATTGATCAAGAAAATGTGAGTTGTACAAAATGAAAAAATAAATGTTTTTGCATGTTCCTGCACCATTTTCAACAATTTTCATGCAAAAAAAAAATTGTGCACATAAATTCGAATGACATTTCCCTCTCTAAATCTCCTCGCTCTAAATCATTTCGGCTAGTGTGAACGCTTCACCTGATTAACTTGACAGCTCCTAAATCTACCTGATTTAGAGTGAAGTGTGAACACCATATTAGCATTGAAGTCACCAATGATTATTTTGGTGACATTTGCGGACAATGAGTCGAATAAGGTGGCTATAGACCGCGTCTTTCGTTTTCTTATCTTTTGCTTCAATCGAAGCGTGAGATCCGTGAATTTCTTCTTCCATATTGTTATCAGCTGTTACGACTATGGTAGTATTATTAGGGCTGTAGTACTTTAAGCTCAGACGCTAATGCTCTGATTGTTTGACCAATTCTATATCGTCGCTGTTAAATCAAACCGGCATATCTGCAAAAATTGAGTTTTTGAGTTTTTGTTATCAAAAAATTCCTCTTTTTCCCGTCTATTTTTATGTCGCACCAGCATATCGTAGAGTTGAATAAAAATCCGTCTAATGGTGCTGTGCCGGTATGCATTTACGAGGAAACATCCCACACGCGAAAACTTTAAAGCGCTCTGGTGAAAAATATGCATTTTGCAGATATGCTGGTTTGATTTTACAGCGACGATATGTTCTTCTCGCAGGCGATGCCAGCATGTACTTCGACTTCCATTCATTTGTTTGTAGCCCTATTTTTTGGGCCATGTACTCGATCCTTTCTTATGTACAAGACAGATTGTAGCTTTCCACGAATCTTCCGGCATCTCTTCATGCTCCCATGCATGTACTATATTTTCGTACATTGCTCAGTGTAGCGTAGGCCGTTCGGCCACTCTCAGCTCTCGAGGATTTGTTGGATTTTAGCTAAAATTATATGTTTCCTTAACACTTTAAAACAAAATACACTTTTTTTTTCACTTTTTAACACATTTTTTATTTTACTATAAATATTATTTTTTTTCATTTATTACACTTTTAAATCTTCTGACAACTTTTATAAAACTCTTTAAGCTCTGAAATTATTTCTGCTTCTGATTTAGTGGTACAAGCCCTTTTATAGTAGTTTTGATATGCGTATTTTTGCACACGTGCATTTGTTTGCATTACTTCAAAACTGCTTCGGTGACAATCTGGCATTTTGTTTATAAGAAATTAATTGATTTCGCGATGGAATAGAACTATTAGTCGCAAATCAAACGGCTATTGTTTATCCTTTATGTGCCAAATAGATATTGGCCGAGCCCAGGCGAGCCGAGTGTGTGGACGTTCCAGACAAGCGACTTTGACAGGTGTCAGAGGCGCTCGTCCGCTTTCTGATCGGAATGGGTTTTGGGCACGAGCCAAGGCGATTCGTGACGAGCTGTCAAATGCCGTCCACATGTTGGCGGCCTCGTCTGACTTCGGCTCGCCTGGCCTCGGCCAATATCTATTTGCTACATTAGAAGAGCGATACTCGCGCATCAAACTTAAATGTTTACTTGATGTTGATATTGTCGCGCGTTAGATGAAAGATTGTTTATAGTGAATGTATCAAATGTCTATGGCTTTCAATGAGTAAATCTGTATCGAGTGGCTATTATTATGTTCTGATGATTGATTAATGCAGCTGCTAATTTTGGTTTCAAATTTAAATTTTGTTCTTTTGGAATATTATTTCTTGCGTGTTGTTGATATCAGTATTGCGCATTTCATCGGTATTACGCATATCAATGTTAGAATTGCGTGTTGCTCATAAGGGCATAATACTAACTTATAACGAGCTTTGTGGAGGCAGTGTAAGGTCTTCTTTTTGAAGCCTTCAATTTTGCGTTTAGCTTATTATTTATTGATTCATAAAAATCTGCATCAAAAGCACCCGTCACTCTTGCTCACGTTCCATTTATTCCAATTTACATATCAATTCCGCAGCGTAAATTATGAGAACATAAAATCCCCCAGAAAATATCCAGTGAAACATAACCGCTGAACATAAACTGATTTAAATTAGCTTTACAGGTATTTCCGTTTATATCCTGTTAGGCCTGGCCACACGTTTCTTGCCAACACAATAAAGCATAACAGAACAAGATAATATCGATCAAATCCATTGAGTATTTGTTAAAGTGAAGCTTGAACGACGGATGCATTGCAGTAAATGTAGGTATGTATATATAGTACATATTTTATATACAATATACTCGTTCTTGATACCAGAGAGAAGACCAACAACGTATCCGGTTCCATAAAAGATTTAAAGTATATTCCTGCAGAAAATGAATTTTTCTTTTAAAGCATTTTATATTTATATCCTTGACGTGATAATTTAGGTGAAAGTGTTGGAAGTCGATAATTTTGATATGAGAGTGTTCAATTAAATTTTAAGTTACTTTTGGAAAATGAAAGTTTTAGTTCATGTCGATTATGTTGTTATTTTTTACTTTGAGTGCGTGCTGTAGGTTTTTAGAAGTATCTTTTATCAATTGTTCTCCGATTTTAGATTTATAACAGAAAGAAATTATTTTTAAAATTGCAAACAGAGGAAAATTAGGATTAACCTGACACCGGAACCTAAATTTTTATATTTCGATACTAGGTAATCTTGAAAAAGCTCGTTTAATGTAGATTAGTCTTTGATGTCCACCAGTTTTCCATTCGATACCCTTCCAACAACAACCCATTATACGAAAATAAAAGTTTAGCAGACCAATCAACTTGAAACCATTTTCGCAAAACTAACTCTGACGACTAGAGTAACGATATGATATTCACTTAACAAATCTTTGGATTTCCGTGCACCTGCAAGGAGACTACAGCAGGATTTAAACGTCACTTGTCTATCCATTCGCCTAAAATAAAATGTAAAACGTGAAGATTGTATGGAAAGCATGAAATTGTCTTAGCTATTCTTGTCGCTGTCGTCCTTTCTATAATAATCGCGAATGCAAGCAAATAAGCAGGCAGTCGAGAAGGAAGGTAAGCAAGTAAGCAAACAAACAGAAGTAGTGAGTAGCTTCTTTTCGCTTCCGACTTAATTTGCATAGAAAATGTTGTGTTTAGTGTGTATAGTGCAGTGGCGTGGCGTGACAATTTACCGAAGGGAAGCAATTGGTTGATGTCCATGGCTGACGTCCATGGTTGATTACGCTTTCCGCAAATTCGTTACGTGTAATAGAACCCCTGTATAAAAGCACCCAGGAATTACTAACGGGGACGTGAGAGTAGACATTATGTACTCTTATGAAAATAAAAGTGCACAGTCCTTCACACAATAAGAAACCATATGAATATTTATCAGTAAAATAATAACATTCCTAGAACTAGAAATATAATATTTTTGAAAGTGGCCAAACTTCGAAGAATTGAAAAGATTTAAAAATCTGAAACTTTTTAAGGATGAAAACCTTGACTTTATTTTAACGATTATGCTACCAATTATTTCGACATAAGCACTTGTAAAGAATGATACAACATTCTCATTTATTCAATTATGCACCTTGCTGTTTAACGACGTTTTGGTGTTTCACAAATCAACCATAAATCGTTCCCAATTACCGTGAAACTATTTCTTGAAGCTTGTTTTTGATCTTCAAATTTTGCCATTTTGTGAATATGATTCAGTATATTACATTGTTAGGACTGAAGTATGACGATCAGTATGTTTTTTTTACATTAAACATTCAACAGAAAAATAAACTAAGAATCTTTAAGTAAAATAAAAAGCCCTCTCTCATTATTAACGATCTCTCCACCTCAAATAGCACTATCATTTTCCGTTATATATTCCACGAGTTATTTTAATTGCTCTTTATTATAGAAAAATTGTTAAAAATAACCAACCATTAAAAGTCCACTGTTTCGGAGCTAATTTCTGGAGCATTTTTTGAAGAATAAATACAAAGCAAATAAAATTATTGTCGTTGTTGAAAAACTAGTAATAGATTTGGTAAATTCTGCATTCGCGTATACTATTGCACGATTTAGATAAAATCAAATTTAGTCGATGTTCGAAGAAATGAATATATATTGCGTTTTTATCCATTTGTTTTATACATGTTTGCAAACCAGTTGTTTTGGCATATATTACAGAGGCTCCTCAAGGCTTTGAATTTTCGGACAACATGCAATACAAAGTTAAATAAACGGGACGCATTTTGGTTATCAGAAACATCAGTGAGATTTATGAAAGTATCTTTATCTGCACCGAAAGAAGTAATGTAACCGAAGGTTGTTGAAAGTTGTGATCGATATGATATATCGGTTGTTTTATCTAATACCTATTATTGCTATGAATTTGCTTTTCTGAATTGCATTACAATGATATCGTTTTGAAACTAATGAGTTCATTTTGAATATAATTCGATGTGCCGGAAAAAACCTTTGCTTGGTCCAAGTGAGCTGGCAATTATCGGTTATGTACTGTCAAAATATTTATTGTCTTTAGGTGATTTACCCCTATTGTAAGAATACCCATTTTCATTATGACTATGTAATTGTTCTTCTTGACATCCTAAATGACACACAATGTTCATTATCTTCATTGTTTCTCAATTTCTCCTATCTGTGAGCAATATCACAGAATATTTATATTGACTACTCAGCAATTCTTCAAATCACCGGAAACAAACTTGAAAAGTAAAAGGACTATTTGTACCAAGCCTGTTCACAGCTTTAGCATTATTTAAATAACAAAATCCGATATTTCGCCAAATGTCTGAAACGATCGAAAATAGTACACATAACCAACAAAATTATTTTTGTTTAAGATTACAACCGATAATCCGTTCCGAGTTTTTCATTAATTAATTTTCCGATCAAACTACCGAGTAGATACATCTCTTTGATATAGAGACAATTTACGAATTCGATTTCGATCGATCCTGGTTGATGATGTTTTTTTTCAGCAAATTACCGAGATCCAATTATATAAAAATTAGATAAGTTGACGAATTCTAAAATATTGACCCACAGAACAAGTGAAAACATTCACCTATTTCAACCTTTCTCTATTTCAAATATCAATCAAAAGTATCATGCAATTTTACACAGTAATTTTACACATTTAATTCGACACAATTCTAGTCTACAGCTTTACCTATTACTACATTGAAATATTATTACCAAATCCTATAGGCTATAAGTGACTAAAATCCGCCGCCAATTGAAAACACCTTCATAAAAGTTTCCATACAAAATAGAACACACAAAAAATAATGTCATAATATAAATCATAAATAAAACGACTTATCGAATCCAGAACATCTGGCAATGCTTGCCACACCTCGTAATTCAAATTCGCTCACAGCAAGCACTTTTCATTCACAAAAAAATCTGTACAAGCAAAGCAAAATGATAACAATAACAATTTACCCTGCTACTAGTGAGGGGAACGCAGGAATAAGTTCCACAGAAGTCATGCGTTCGCGGCTCCGCTCTGAGTCTATCTCTTGAGAAGATAATTTCCCCTTGGAAGCAACATCTTCATTGCTTCCAAACATACCGTATAGACACATTTTTTTTAATGACGTCACAGTCTAGTCTATATGGGTTCAAATAAATGCTCGTAGATGCAATTTTTATATTGCTTCCAAGTCGTGGTTGTTCGTTCATTATTTTGATTCTGTGGTGTTACCAGATCAACTATGTGAGATGTTCACAATTTGATTTGAGAAATTTTTTTTTATAAATGTTTATAAGCGATTATTTGACGATTTCGAAGTGAAAACTATTAATTTAAAACTCATGTCAGCCAAATGTAAGGGAAGCAATGCTTCCCTTGCTTCCATGAACGCCACGCCACTGGTATAGTGGTCGTATTGCGACAAGGACATTAGCCTGACAACAACAGCAACAGCAGCAGCAAGCGAGATAGGTAGCTAGAAGTATGATTACATCCCACTTGATAATCTGTTGTTCTTCTTGGGACAGTTTGAGAGACGCAAGCATAAGAAGAAAGATATAAGTATACCTGGTGCAGAAATGGAACTAACAGAATTCTAAGGAAGACTAGAGGCAGCATTAAAACGTATAGTTTAAACTTCCGTGCCAGAAGCTTGAGTGAACGTTCTAAATGGAAAGGAATGGAAGGTTTGACTGGCGCAAGCTAAGCTGTAATTTGCTTAAGAGTCAGGGAAAAGGGAAATGGAATTGTTCAAGTAAGGATCACAGTATAGCAAAGAAAGGATTGCAATATGAGGGAACAACGTTGCGAATTGTTAAAGGGTGTATTTTTGGCGACAATTTTCCACGAAAAGTTTTAAAATTCATGAACTGAAACCAGCTGCTAATCATCCCAATGAAGTACTAGTATTTTGCTAGAGTTAAAAAATCTGTGTAAATTTGTGTGTAAAAAATCACTGTTCTGCATTTGATATCTAGTTACTTCCGGGGCAGGAATTTCATATTCAAAAGCGATAAAGGAACGGAAACCTATGACACAAGGCTCTATAATGGGTCCACTCCTTGGAATATATTGCACAATAAAGTGCTGAGACTTCCATTGCCAGTGGAATGTACAATTATCGAATTTGGCGATGACATAGCATTAATAGCAGTGGCTAACATATCCACCAAGTTGAGGCTGCTAGGAACGCTACTATTGATGCAATAAAAGCGCACAACACAAAAGGAGCGCTGATATTGAGCCGGAAAAGGATCGAGTAGGGAGATGCGAGTTAGCTTTCAAGTTATTAAATGTCTTCATCAATATATGCATCACTCAAATATATTAGGGTTGTATTAGACAGAGAGCGCATAGGCTATGCAAGCACAAAAGCAGCAAAAATAAAATCATCGCTTCTCAGAATATTGCCGAACTTTGGAGGTCTACAGGCCTCCAGGCGTAAAATGTTGGCTGGAGGAGTAACCTCAGTGATCTTCTACGCTCTTTCAGTACGAACTGATGCTCTCACCTTAAGTTCATCTCGGTGGAAGCCGACATCAGTACACAGACTCAGCGTACAATGCTACCTTATTTTACCTGTATTGTAGCCGGAATGATTTCTATCGATACAAAGACGCAATTAGGTAAGAGGAGCGAATAGTTTCTTTCTCCAAGTGGCAGGTACACCGTGATTTGATTGAAAAAAGTAGGTCTATGTATTATTTGATTTGGGTGCAGACGTAGTGTAGTGACCTCAATCGGGCCAATTCTTTACCTCAATGGGACAATTCTTTACTTTGCCTTTGAGGTTCGAAATGTTTTAACATATCTGGCAGAATTCATCACATCTTGATATTTTACAGGTTTCTGTGCTTACTTTTAGACAATCAGCTTCCGTTTATGATAAAAAATTCCAAAGCGTTATCCTTGCCGAGCATAAAACATTATCAGTTTTCATTACGCATACTTGCTTCTTCTGAATGTAGAAATATAGGGGTACTTGAAAATTCACTAAAATATCCACCGCCGTCAAAGGATTGAACATATCCTGATACAAACTTACTCCTTATATATATCAATATTTCCTCAAACTTCAGTTCGATCTAGTGTTGCGGAACAACTGTGAGCAGCCGCCACCACAACATATTATTTAGCCTGCCGGCTAGTTACCGGAGCTCATGGTTTGAAAGGACAGGTCAAGCCCTAGTTGCGTCACGCATCTAATAAGAACTTACTAACATAAAACCAACATGTAAAAGGACGGGATAGGAAGCCCACCAATCCATGGCTCTACTGAATCTAAACTTTTAGGATTAAGCAACCCATCATTAATCTCTTCAACCAAACAAAATGAAAACCAAGAATTTTACCAAAAAAAAAATTTGGTATTAAAAAAAATCAATTCGAGCAAAAAAATACGGAAAATAAGCAATAAAATAATATCCAAATCGGGCAAACGAAAGTGTTAAAATAACAAAGAAAATTAAAGTATTTCTACTCGCCAATAGATTCGGACGATTACATTGGAAATTTTTTTTAAAATAAGAAAAGCAATTATACGTATGTTTAAAACAACTTTTACCGATTTCTCAGCCAACTTCTAGTACATTTTATGATTGCAATATTTTCTATTAAAGATATATTTAATTTTTATTCTCTTCGATAGCTTTTTCGAATGGTTTTGGTAGTCAATTCAGATCAATTCAGTTGGTCCGACTTTCACTCGGTCCGATGTCTTTGTTGAATAATTCGCATTTATCGATCATCGAAAATAAGAAATGAAAATTGAAAACGGAAACTGAAACTGAAACTGAAACTCCACACCTAGCAAGCCATTAGCTGTTAGACTTCGAAACCTTAAAACCTTCTGCATGGACGACCGATCCATACAACTTCTGACAATAGTTTTTGTTCGTCGCCAACAATCACTCCATCCGCTTTTCCGATTCACTTGCACATACGTACACAGCAAATTCAGGAGTCATAATCAAACATTTTATTCTGAGTTAAAATCAGAATCTATTCGAGTAATTTTCACTTCAAGTCGATTTTTAGGCAAAATTAAATACTTATTATTTCTTTAGGGCGAACAAAGCGTGAACTCTCCCACAGCTTTACTCTTCCCTGGCCCAAATCGAAACAAATTCTTTTTTCCTTCTTTGTTTCTTTGTTTGCAGCAAAGAGCTGCTTTCGCCAGCCAATAACTGGACCTTTCTCCGTCAATCACACCACACGCTGGATCAGCTGACAACCGCCAACGAACCCGCTTGTACTTGAATGAGAGCTGAGTGTTCCGTCCCGACCTAACATGCGACTCAGCATCGGTTCCTGGTGGCGGCTGGCCTGCTCAAAGTGTGATTGCTTGGTATTTGTCGCTGTTTTGCAACACCGGTCACGCATTCCTGAGATTATCTGACTCACAAAATTCGATGCAAACACAAATTTCAAAATCACTTGTCAGAAAAAATCACAACAATCGTCATCACAGCTATCAACATCACAGCGGTCGGAATCACTGTTTCCGTAATCTGTGACGTCGTTATGATTTTGCTGATTCTGTGACTTTGCTCGCTGTGATTTTCAAGTTTATACTTTTTTACAGTGAAAAAAATCAATGATTGATATATCGGACCAAAATCACTACTAAAAGGCTAAAAGATTATAAAGTTGAGTTTCCGAGTACGGATACGTTTCCGAGACATAGAGATATTAAATAAGATGTTTGGTGTTGAATAAATTCAATCTGAAATAAGATGTTTGATGTTGACGTCTTCAATTCTCATAATAATGTGCAACTGTAATCAATGATAAAGCTCGAAATTTAGAGTTCTTTTCAATGTCAGAAATATATAGCTCTGATAACTAATGGTTTGGTTTGGTTTAAAAAATAACTAAAGTAGATAATTTATCTACTTCTGGCGCTAGATACATAATTGATTTCGGGATTGTCATAAAACATTGTGACTCACACCATACTACAAGGTGAAAAATTCATAACAGTAGGCACTAGATAATATAGCTTGCAAAACTATGTATTATAGTCCCCAACGCCATTTACTATATCCCTAATAAAAAGTAAAGTAAAAGCAAATTTGTCCACGTTTTAGAAAATTTTGGGGCTTTGACAATTGTAGATTATGGAAAATATTATTTTCATTTTTCGTCATCACCGGCGCTACAACCAAGGTTCGGTCCTGGCCTCCGTCAATAAATTTTTCCAGCGGCCCTGATCGTGAGTCGATGTTATCCAATTGACCACTTCTAATGCCCGAACGTCCTGGTAAACGCCATGCCTTCAGCGCAAGCAAGGTCTCCCACGCTGTCGTCTGCTATAAAATCTGGCACAAAGTGTTTTCCGAGCAGGATATTCTTTGCTCATTCGAGCTAGGTGTCGTGCCCCCCGAAGTCTACTGAGCTTTGTCTTAGTAATTATATCTGCTTCTTGGTAGATAGGGTACAACTCATGGTTGTAGAGTCTACAGAGTCGACCTTCTCCACATGTGGGGCCAACGGTTCTCTGCAAGACTTTTCTTTCAAACGCGGCTAAGAGGTCAGAGTGCCTTTTGCTGAGCACCCAAGTCTCGGATCCACACGTAAGTACTGGCAGGACCTTGATCTTGTACAGCAGAAGCTTAGATGTTCAGGTGAGATTTCGTGATTTGAAGAGCCTTGACAAATTGTAGTAGGCTTTATTGGATTTGTGCAGCTGATCACGAATTTCTTCCTCGATGTTGTTATCGGCTGCTACAATTGACCTACTTCAAATTCATGCTCAACTACCCTGATAGTTTGGACCAACTTTAAGTGTTCTTCTTACAGATGCTGCCACCATGTACTTGATCTTTCCGTCGTTTATGTGAAGCCCCAGTTTCTGTTCCGCTTGCTCGATCTGGATTTAGGATTTTCGTACAGCTAATTTCGAACTTCCAATGATTTCTATACTATCTGCATAAGCCAGTATCTGGCTGGACTTAGTGACGATAGTCCCTGTCGTTGACGTGCCAGAGACTTGGATGGCTTTCTCCAACGCCAGGTTGAAGAGGAGGCAGGCGAGACCATCCCGTTGTCGGAGCCCATTGAAGATGTTGAATGGTCAGAATAGCAATCCAGCTATTTTAACTTGGCTTTTTACATTGGTCATGTAAAAAGCCAACAAACTGACAATCGATCCAGTTTGTTAAGGATGTCGAATTCTCTCATGGCTCTATACAGCTCTACCCTGGCTATGATACCATAGGCGGCCTTAAAGTCTATAAATAGATGGTACAGTGGAATGTTGAATTTCAGACATTTTTCCATGGCCTACCTAAGAGTAAATATCTGATCAATTGTTGACTGCGATGATGCCACATTGATATTGTCCGATGATAGCTTTAGCATATAGGGCTATCCATTCTTGCAGGATAGAGGAGAGTATCTTAAAGAAAGTACTCAACAGTGTTATACTCCACATAGTTGCATCTCCTTTCGTATGTATGTATATTATTATCATTACAGTTATTTTATTTCTTAATTGCTAAACAAGTACACATAAATTCTGCTCGAGTCCGGATTCAAAACCGTTAATTGATGCTTTTAAAACTGACGCTCAGTCGCTTAGGCGACACGACCTTGTCGGAAAGATAATGTTATTTCGTTATTTAGCTGCGATGATGTTCATATTAGTTAAGGCTACATTATATAGGAATTGAGATTATGTGCTTAGCAGAAAAGCCTATAATGTATGGAAATTTAGTCTTTTAGCTATATTTTATAGCTCAGGGTGCAATGTACATAATGTGCGAGAGAATCAAATCTACGCTATGTTAGATAGGATTAGGCGCTGTTAGAATTTTGTTTCTCCAGTGATATGAAATAATTTTAATATTTAATCATCTCTCAGACTAATAATTCTATATTACGAAACAGCAAAGCTTGTTTCTTTTTTTAACATAGAATTTTGTTATAACCTAAAATTATACCCAAACTTTTATCTTGCTGAGGTCAAAATTACCACTAGTAGCTTTTGAAATAATTTCGGGAAACTCATTTACAACGAAATTAAAGCCCATCAAAACTAGTTTTGCCATCCATATCACATCCTAGAGCATTCGGATTCGAAACCGCTTAACCTAAATTTCAAATTCTTAATGTTCTAGTGTCCTTCCAATTTCGTAGATCAAGCAATTGTTCCAAATGTCCGCAAACTTCACAATTCCGACGCCTAAGCTCATCTTTAGTAAGCTATCAAGTGCGCATTAGACCGAGTCCAGTTGAATTGTTTCCTCCAAATAGTCACGCTGATTCGTATTTAACGGTCAATTACTATGCCACAATACATTATTATAACAATTGGAGAAACAGTCATGTTTATGTGGAATGCTCTAGCTATTTATATGTCTGTGGCAAGCAAAATGAAATGAGAGATATATCAGGTTGTTGTTATTATTATTACTGAACGGATTGAATTTTATGATAATGATAGTTCGATACGATAGCAGATTGTATGCTAGGAATTTGTTTATTTATTGAAAAAAAATGTCATGAATATATTTGGTTATCTGGAAGAGAATTTTCATTTGTATATTGACATTGGATACTGTATTTCAGTTTGATGAAAAATAATTAAATATTTGAGAATAATCATGCAATATTTGTCATCGCTTTAGATTTTTATTATGTTATTTTAGATGTGTAAACTTAATCTTAATTCCACCATATTTTGGGAGATATTCGATATTTTGATGACTAAACAGTTGCTCTTCATGTGTTTTTCCTCAAATAGTTTCGTATTACACACTCCTAATTTACAGTATCCATAAAGAGTCTCTTAAGCCTTAAACACAATTCTGTCTCCATTAAGATTTTCCAATCAACTGAAATAAATAAATAAATCCAAACATACCCATAAATCCAATTCACGCGCCTCTCCTAAATTGCCTCGAACATCCTGTCCATGAAAATTTTTCCCAATGATTTCATATTGTCCTCTATCACAAATTGTCCAATGATTTACGGGAATGTTCATTTTCAAATCAACAGCTCTTGACAAAATTTCAGATTTGTGGCGATAATTTTTCGCACTCACGTCGATAATGTCGTTCTGCTCTTTAATCGTGACAAATCGCATTCCAAACGCGCTTGTTTCTGCACACCGATAACATCGAACACATGTGCATATATATTCAAAATTACTTCGACCACGTCCAGTTATAGTCCTATACCATCGCTCACACCCCAAATTCTATTATTTTCGATGATATCTTCCAATATCTCGTGCAAAATGATTTTAATTTCGCATTTCGTTCCGAACAACAAGATTTGATCCTTGTCTTCGATTCATATGTCCATGAGACTACAAAGGAAAGAGACATAGGGTCTCTAGTCGTAAGACTATCGCGATTCAATTAAAAATCGTGCCGCCTCATATTTTACGGTAACACATTATTATCTCGAAACACGAGGAAAACGAGAAATTTACTGACTGCGGGATCCACCCTCGTTTGGTTCGTTTATACCTTGCAGCAGTGCACATTTAAAGCGATGCAGTAAAATCCTTTTTTCTATTGTTGTTTAATTCGAAGCCCTATCATTCACTCGTACAACTCAAAGTGGCTGCCGAGGCGATTACAGATAATACCACGGACTGAAAGTGCAAGTTAGGTCGTAAAATGAAAAATATTGCCTCCAGCTTGCCATTTGATTGACACCTTCAGTTCGTGCGAAGCCTGTTCTACGGCTCTACTGTTTTTGGGGTCGTAGTGCACACAAACCCTTTCCATCAACTAATTCGACTATAGTATGCACCTTGCTTGTTTCCGAAAACAGCCCTTGAACCAGCCAGCGTCGATAGCGCATTAATCCAGACATTACAAAGCAAGCAGAGCTGTCAGACTTGTCTGACAGTGAAAATTCATTTCTATGTTAATGCAAAGTTTAATTGCCCAGGAGTCTTTTGCCGAGATGTACATGATGGGGTGATAGTGAAATGTGAATGTTCGTGGAATGTCAAGAGAATGAATAAAGAATGTGTAAGAGGAAACGGTGGAAATTTATAGCGGAAGCTAGTTTACAGCTAACAACAGTACAAAGTTGAAATGAATTGGAAGGTGTAGTATGAAAGTAGGAGTTCGAGATGCATTTGATTTGTAGTGTTACTGTTTACTTATTTAATGGAAGAAATGGCAGAAATAAATGTGAATCATGAGTATTCCAAACAATGTATTCTTCCTATATGTTTTCCGAAAAAAAACATTCTTCACAATTTGAACTGTACAGAAGCTCAAAAATAATAGTTCCATGACAAGTGGCAATAAGTTTATAATGCTTATTTTTGCAAACACTACCACAACTGTATCATCAAAACCTAAGACATTCACTACCACCCTGCTACGTAGTCTATACGCAAACCACCTTGCACGTTTAGTTTCATTGTTCAAACAATATAGCTTTTTTGGCAGTTGAAGTAATATTTTAATTTTTTCAAATCGGACACTGGTTGAGGTTCCTTGAGGAGAAACCTGGAGGTTCTCTGGTTTCGATGTTTCATTCTAGGGTTTCTAAAAGGACTAATTTGATTCTCCGCAATCTTCTTCAAATGACCAAACTTTTCCATGCTATTGTAAACACAATAAATTATATTCGGCAATCTATGACCTCAGGAGTACCACAAGGTTCTGCTACTTGACCTGTTTTGCCATTATATATACCACTGGACGTATATTCCAATGGGTAATCTTCAAATTAAAGTCCTTCACTATGCAAAAAAAAAACGCGCCCTTGACCAAAACTTTCCAGACACTATAAAGTTACTTGGTAAGCGTTGGCTTTCAAATTGACGAATGGATCATCAATTCAAATAGTAGCAGAACACAATTTGTCAAGAGCCTTTATAAACATCGGGTATCGCAGACTACCCACAGCAACGCAAAAAAAATCACTATTTTTTTGCTGGGTATTCCTCTTCCACTTTACCTTGCCTTGCGGTAGACATTCTAAAATTTCTTAAAATTAATCTTGAAGTTGCCCCAAAAAAAAATTTCCTCAAAAAAAGGGACATAATATTTCAGTTGTTTTATATCAATTAAATCAATTAAGAGACTCATCTGGTCAATCCTAAACTTTTGGGTTCCAATTTTGGTTTATCTGATTCAAAAAGAGATAGTTTAGTGAGCAGGTCAAGTGGCTTTCAATCGGAGGAATCCAATCGAAAACCACACAAAGCCACAGTTGAGGCCCAATTTATTATGATGGATATTAATCTCCCTCAGCCACAGTTATCAGAAAACCAACTGGTTTTTTTAATAAACTGAGCCGATGATTTTTTAATAAACTGAACCGATGGGCGATAGATCTGTCAAACCTGGGAGAAAAGAGGCGCCGAGTGATGCGATTCTCCTCTCCGCCAAACCTTTCATCTCCCAGCCCCAATTCCATCAGTAATCGTTGAACCCAATGCCCAACCATTACGCGTGTCGTCCTATGAGCTGAGAATGGCCATTACACAATGAAGATCACTATAGCTTAAACTTAAGCTTGATGTGACCTTTGCACATGGGCTGTCTTACGATCGCACAAGTTGTTATTTTGCCTAATGGTCAGTTTGTTCGTAAACATCTGTGTATCTGTGGAGAAAGGATGTCAAGTCCTGCCAGTTTGTCGGTTTGCAATTGCCTCGAAAACCTCTATGTCCAGGTACTCAAATGAATTCCGTTATCGAATATCTCGACATCTCGCTAGGAGTTGCGCTGCATTCAGCAAAAATCATGGACACTGTACAAGAACCAGCAAGGGACTCAATAGCCGCTTGACTATCTGTAAAATCCCAATATTAAGTCAACATATTTATTTACACAAAATCCATTCAATTTTCTGAAAAATAGATACAAACTTCGCCCAGAAGATACTACAATGGTCCGGAATACGAAGGGTCTGCCCAAAAGTTCAGCTCATCCGAGTATATAACACTGTAGACTTTATTGCTCAGTTTAGAGCCATTGGTTGAACATAGATGAGCCCACCTTTGAGGGTGAACCGAACCTGACTCAACTTGAACCCAACTAAACTCTAGGTTCAATAGATCGTCCGGATCTATATAATTAACGTCTGCTGGAGCAAGAAATCTTTCTGCTCAAATTTTAGCACGACCTATTCCAGGTCATGCCGGAATGCAATGAATCCTAAAATGATGGATTACAGAATCGGTAGGTAGCCAATGAAGCAACACGAAAAAAGTGTGAAGACCGTTGTCATCAAAAAAGTGTTCACTCTTTGCGCGTTTTCGAGCATAAGTTGTTAGACAACATTAAAAGCGGCCTACCACCAAAACGTTACGTCATATAATAGTATAGGCTCAGCCAAAAAGATATAAAGACAAGCAACAATGACGACTTATGAAGATGATTTGCTCCGTTAGTATCTTCTACGTTGCTTTTTATGTTCCCTCTCTTAGGGGTTCCTTTTACTTTGCTTACGGTGTGCTTAAAAACCTTCGGTTTCAGCTCATTCATTGATGAATCATTAGATATTTTGCGTTGTCAAACTCTTTTCTACAGTTTTGTCGTAGATATTTGGGACTGAGAGAATTTTTCAATGCTAAGCTAGCTGCAAAAGCGCAGTACAGGGAAGAATGTTAACCGCTTGACTTAGATCCTGGCAACAATCGATGCTTCCCGGAAAAAGCTCCAGTAAAGATCGAATCAGTGCGTTCTTTTCCTTGTTGCAGAGGCTACCTCCTCAGTTGAACTATTTACCTGTGACGAGAGAACGAACACTCCTGTATGACCTTTCAGTCATTCAAGAGAAGTGTGTACCACTAAGGTCACACCAAAAATTTTCCTCTGATTTCCACTCCAACTTCCAAGTTATTCTTGTCACAAATTTTATGCAGAAATCATTTTATGTAGTCATAAATAATATTCCTTGCGAGATTGAAAGCTCATGGTTTCTCCAGATTTTCGGGTTTAATCAGTCTGAATGCACTGGTGCGTGGATTAGTATTAACTCCTCCCCTGCCTTCGACAGCCTAAGAAGTAGTGCAGCCGTTGCGTTGCTTTGCTGGTACGGAAAGGTAGAGGTTAGTATGAAGTTTTTCAATCAAGGTCCTCAGACGCTAGAGCTGCCTGACTGACCTCATCTATCTCCACGGCCAGAAGATCCACGCAGCTGGCCAAAGCAAGTAGTCCTAAAACTGACCTTATTGGTCAGGAGAAACCTCCTACTTCGAGCTACGTTTAGCGGACGCCAAATTCCTCCACCCAGAAGCCTTAGCCTTGATATTTTTATAAACACGCAGGGACAATTTATCGACCGCGTACTTAGTGTTCCCCTCCGGACATCTAAAAGCAGTATTGTCTCTTCATTTAGGTTGAAAAAAGACTACCCTCGATTTTCAATAGGTTCAGATATTTCATCTTTTCTGTTTTTACAATACAATATAATGTAATAATGTTTCATTCTTTTGATTCGTTTCTGTTTTAATATAAACTTTGAGCATTGGAGGAACGCGGTTTCTTCAGCTTCTCGATATTTTTTATGACAATGTTGTGCAAGGACAAGTAACGATTTCGTACCTCGCACACTACCAGCCACAGACTCAGGTATTCCTTTTCTTCGAGTTCAACGACAGCACGACGATAATCATCGATATGCAGATACTTGACCACTGTCGACACACTTACGACAATATCTCGAGATCTGATCGAAGAACGCAACAGCTTCTGATTCGACTGCCTGGATCTCGGCTAGAGTATCTTCCTGCACGGATATACCAAAGTTGTTGTCGTCTTCGATATTCGGTATCATGAAGGAAATCCACATTTTAAGGAGATTTGAGTCTTCTACCAAGGTCCTGATGGTGGGCTTGACCATTTTAGTCATGTCGCAAAGTGGCTTGTTTTACGTAGTGAATCCAATCCCGGGATTCGAATCCCGGGATCCCGAACAGTGTTTAGCCACTAAAATCCCGGATCTCAATTAGGATTGATGGTTTATAGTCCCGGGATTATAAATCATCAATCCCAGGATTATAAAACATCAATCCCGGGATTTTAGGGACTAAAAACTGTTCCGGATCCCGGGATCCCGGGATTCTAATCCCGGGATTGGATTCCCTAGTTGTACGGCACCGTGCTGGTCGAGAGAGCCATCACTTTTATGCCGGGAATGAAGCAGTCGATACGCGGCCGCTTAGCCGATGGTTCGGACGCCTCGACGATGGTGCTGTTTTCAACCGGAAGCGCATCCGGCACTGGAATGTTCAAGTCCTGGTGAACTTCGTTGAAATTTCGTTCAGAAAATATCAAAGTCGCAAGCATATCATTCAGTTCAACGATTTTTTCGGGGAATCCACAAATGATAAGATTCTCAGCCTTCTTTATGAGCGTGTCCTTGTAATCCTGGACCTTCTTGATTGTGTTTTGTAACATTGTTGGCTATCTTCCGATTGTCTACGGTTCACAATTCCGAAATAGTTTCAGTTAAAATTCGTATGAAATGTATGAACTTACAACTCCGCAACAGGAGCACGTAAGAAAATGAAAAATTTCGGCTACCTTCTAATCCTTCGTTAGAAGATTAAGATAACTCCTTCTGCATCAAGGTGGAAGCAGGGAATCAATATCCTGCATCTGGGCCAAATCTGGGATTTGGTTCTGGCCAAAGTTCTCCTTGTTTAAAGATAACCTGCTTGTAGAAGTCTGCCGAACTCTGATCACTGAATAAACGAGCTGGGCTCTGAACAAAGTCTGCCTTATCCTCAGCAAGTTTTCTGCAGCGATGATTCCCTCTTCTGCCCAGATAATGTTCTTTTTGGTCATTTTATTGAAAGGTCAAGCTGGCCCTAAAGCAGATGTCATCAGTTTTGGATTTTTCTTTGTTTATCTGCTTTGGCCCTTTTGTTTAGCCGACCTCTGTGGTTTTTGACCACAACCTTGAAAGGCGGGTAAAAGTAAAAAGGCTGATAGTCGCCGTATGTGTATTGCCGTACTTAATAGCTTTTCAGACTTCCTCTTTGTGTATAATTTGAACTGGTTTGACCTATGTATATTTGGAAGCTTGCTTCGAACGGCGACCTTCCATTGATTTGAATGTATAACTCATAGTAAAAAAATGTATGTATCTACATACTGAACCTGTTATGTAAATGACACTAGCCGCGCCTATGAAGCTATAAGTAGGTTTGATGGGATTTCTATTCTACAGATTCTGACATTAAAGTAGTAATTTTACCTACAACATCATGTGACTTCTGTCGATCAAAGCAAGCCAAAGATATGATTTCAAGACAACCTCTCATTATCACACTTCAACCTTCTCATCATCCTCACAAATCCACCATGCAACCTTAACTTAAACTTCACGGCAACTCCTATAAAGAACTCATTTTCGATTCTATGGCTTGTGCATCAAAACTAATTGAAAACGTCTCGACAGCTCAATGTCCTCATATTGATGGTGATGCTTTCAAACAGGATATGCATACGGACGTGCAACCAGACTGTCGCGACGGAATGGCTCCATAACATTTTATACTTGAAAATCACCAAATGTCATCAAACTGTAAAAGGAATTTCCACGGCGTGTTTGTGATATAAAATCAACAGCAGCATATTAAATGATAATGGAAAGAATTATAGCATGCTTTTGATTAAACAGTGAAGTTATTCAATCAGGTCACATTGACGTTTTTTATGGCGATGTAGATGGTGAGAAGTAGTCGAATATAAGGTGATCTGATTGAAATAAAATGTGAGGTAAATGGATTATTAATTAAAGTAACTTACCATCTTTTTTGCAAGAGCGACAAATTTTACTTAACAAAACTCGACCCAATTCATCAGGCTTAAATTATCTATTTCTCAATATAGTGATACTCAAAGAATAAGAAATAACAATTATCTCGCACGCTTACCCACTAAATTACCCAAAAAATTTGCAATCAAGAAAATTTGCCCAATTTGCTCAGTAGGCTGTCATTCTCATTGCCTCCGTTCATCAGAATATCGTCATGAAAAACATCAAAAGATAACAGAAAAACATGAAACTGTACCCTCGTGGTCGAAAAAAGAATATCCTAATCAGCTTTTCGTATCACAACTCGTCCTTGACTGAGTCTTCAGCCCAACTATCAAATTCGCTTTTCATCCCGTGTAGCCTGAGTGCGTCCATCTTACTCACTTCTTCGGTTTTCGTCCGCTTACTTGCTCCATGTTTGTGGCATGAGTCCTGTAATTCAATGGAAAACGTCCCATTCGAATCGCATTAGTCAGAAAAGCATTTTTTCAGTCTGCCGGGTGCTTGGCTTGCAGCTCTATCGCATGAGCAGAAAAACACAAAGCTATAAGTAACTGGTTGGAAAAAAGTTTTCCCACACAAGTTGTTACGTCACACGAAAATTAAGATGAGCAACGAACGATGATATACCACATCGCGGGAAAGACAACCTTGCTCAACGAAAAGACGATAGATAGTCGAAAGTTAAGGATAAAGTGCGACAAAAAACGAATCTAGTGAGCAAATCGCAAATTTATGACATTCATTCCAAATGAAAAGACTGGATGGAGAGACGACTGAAGACACAAGTAGTCAAAGCGTAGGATGCAAGCGGAAAGTGTGGCTAATGAAATGCCCTGTTGGTTACTTCAAATGTAGTTAGATCTGTGATGAAATCCTCCTTTGTGGCTTTGGGAAAACCAACGGAGAACTGTAGATGTGTACATTCACTCAAAGAGAGCTTAGATAAATTGAAGAAGACAACCTTAGGCGCAAGAATACCTGTTCTAAGTTTTCTGAGATGATGAAATATAAGTTTCTGTGAATTTCATTGGAGATGATAACTGCAGTAGTAGAGTATTCATTTCAATATGACGATGGAAATGACTTAGTCACCGGAAATATAATTGTAAATGAAAAGGTATTGAAATGAATAGGTTTAATTTGAAAGAGAGAGAACAAGCTATAGGGTATTAAATAATCAGCACTTTAGACTCTACTTTAATTTCAAAATCACGAGAGATAAATCTTGCGATTCGCAACTAACCGAACTTATAAATCAGCTACTTAAAAACCGGGTGTTATATTGATCTTTGAGCCACTTACCCATAAAACGAGTGATAAATACGCACACTTCCTAGGATGAGGAAAAACACTTATGTTACGTGAAAACCCTGAATCTGGAGATCTTCTCTGATGAACCTTAGAGACCTCAAATCAGCGCATTCGCTGTGAGGTACTTCGTGTGCCAACCAATGAGGTAGCGAAAATATACTCTTTTCGCTGAATCATAAATAATTCTTAGGTCATTTAGGGGCCTGGATATTTGAGTCCACTTTTGTGGTTTTCCTATTATTATTAGAACCGTCGCTATCACTGGAACTGGGACCTGTTGGTCTTTAAGCCAATCTTTTCAAGAATGATGTCCGTAGGTTTTCTCATAGTGTCAACCTAATTCTAGGGAAGTTGGGTACTGACTAGGCTGCTTGGGTATCCGGTCTGACTTGATGCGGACGGGCCGTGAGAGCAACTCACCTAAATTCGGAGTCTAGAGCCTTCCTGACCCGCTGAATTCGATGTAGCGTACAAATGCAAATATCTACTTTCGTCTCATATGTACATATGGCTTTTGGTCGTGGCGAAATGGTTACCGCGGAGCAAACTCTGAGTGTTCGTCAGTTGCGGCATCATTTGATTCATCCTGTCATCTCCAGTCTGTCTCACTAGCTTTAAGATCTAACAATCAATGAGCTTCTAAGGAAACCTGATCAAACTGGATGTAAGGTGATTCTTTAGAAAGATGACATCACTATTACATATCAGCGTAATTTATCTGGACCCTATGAACACTGTCAAAATAGTGCTGAGAATCCAGCCTAAATGCTTACTCGCACAAAATGGAACTATTGCTCCTTACCAGAAAATATAGATTTCAAAATATCGACTTAACAAAGCTTAATGAAACTCAAAGTAAAATAAATGGTACTTATCTTAAACTCCAAGCTTCTATGGAAAAAATTCTGCCAATCTCTTGATTTTTCGTCATGCGAAGTGTGCAGCAGTAAGGTAATATTATGCTGATCTGCGAACTAATACAGATCTGGAAGAAGCTCTTGTTGAAGCCCTGTCTCTTTGAATTAAGGGTCTGAGACCCAGATCCCAACAAGAGATACTTTGGTACATATGTACATTCCACAGTAGTAGAATATCACTTCAAACAGATATGAACATAAGGCTTAGGAATATTAAGGAGTGCAAGCAAAAGCAGGTAAACTTTTACCAGAGGTGTTTTTTAGTTTCCCCCAATTACTAATGCAATGACCCCAGTCACACTGACCATCAGACAAAGCAAAACCTTCCCGTGCGATCGCGAAATCAAAGTGGGAAACTTTTTACATTAACCGAATCAGAGAACTACTAGAATTGAGGGGTTCCTCCGCGTGATGATATCTTTTTCAATCGAACATATTCCGTTTGGCAGGCATGTGATGTGGAGGGGTGCTCTTAACGACTACTTCTGCTAAAACTGTAGATGCTAGAAGGAAGAAGAAACAGTTTCCTACTTCTTGTGTCAATGTCAATGCCTGACCCTTGTTGTAATAGGAGTGCTGCCTCTTGGTTTATACTTCTTTGCCAGCCTAACTGAAATAGCTTGGGGAGGATCACCCAGTATATCCAAGACTCGGGTTGGTTTCACACTTAAAAATTGCCGCACTCTAAGCGTCTTACCTTCAACTTTCCAGAGGTGGCAGCTCTTAGCTTTCTACAACGCTCCCTATCTCTGGGAACTCGAACGTTTCTCGAATTAATCTCAGTTATTAAGGCATCGTCTAAATCTTTTACTTAATGCAGTAAAGCAAAATTAATTGCTTTACCGCCTTGAAAAGGCGGCTTTCCATTTTTACAACGCTTGCTGTCACGCAGCTTAACTTGATTCACTCATTCTACGCGGTTTTTTCTCCAAACAAAGGTATTGTTAAGTCTAAGTTCACTATGATATAGTTCACTTCTTTAAAGTTCAGAACAAATCACATCCATTTTTTTTTTTGCTGCTATTCACTTTATTGTCTTTTAATTTTATCTAGCTGTTTTTAACTTTTTTTTTCACTTTGGTAAAAATCCTACTTCTGACACCAATTTCGTGTTACATTATTCTTTGTATGGATTCTACAAACAGAGGCTCGAACGATTTTCGGAGCAAATCGCTATTTTCGAAAAATTAGGAATTAACAACAAAGGTTCAATCGAGTTCTACTTAGAGCAAAAACATTGATTTACGTAAGAAAATGTCTCGAAAATTAATTTACGCAGAAAAGAAGTTGGAGGACGGATATTTTTGGCAGCAACAGCATTTCAAAAATAATGAATCAAACAAGAAGGCAGAAATTCTTAAGTGGTTAATCTACGTTTGTAGAAAATTCGAAGGTCAAGCAGTCACCTTTTTCTGGAGTCTCGTATCCTAGAGCTGGAAAAAATATTATATCAAAAAATTTACTGAACTAAGTCATGAGGTAATTTCCCAAAGCAATTACAAAAAAAAAAGGTTTTCCTTCCACCACACTCCTTCAAAATATTTTATTGTGCATCAAAACATCTCTACACATATGTATAATACATTTGTGATCAATTTCATCCGTATGCTGCTATTCAGTCCAATTTTGCAGTTTTACGTTCATATTCACTTGGTGGCCTGACGCGGACCCTCCAAGAAAAAATTCAATGATCCGTACAGTACAGACCATAATTTCTCAAAAAGAAAACACCATTTGATTCGTTGTTTCGTCGAATCTAATTGATATCGAATCACAGTCTGGTGCTGAACATATGAGAGCCATTTGCAGAATCGAACTCTGAGCACAAAGCAGGGTAGAACAAAATACGCAATCGTATATTTTGATTTCGATTAGAACATGAAAAATTCAATCTTTAATTGGTGTAGTGGATGTATTTTGTCACAAGGAGAGTGTGAAAGCACTTGCAGTTTTCTTTTCGCTCGAAACAAATTGCGAACGAATGGATAGACATTGATAATCGAGGCCAATTGTTCGAGGTTCGTCGAGGGGATGCTGTGTAGTGAATATGCACCCTACCATGGCGACGAGAGACGATTGTTAGGATGTCATTTCACGCCCCATATGTTTCGAATGGCTCAGATCATAATATTTAGGCCAGCCATATCCATAAAGATAGCTGAGCCAGACTGCTGCGAGGGAGTGAAACTAGCGAAAGTCAAAGGAAGCTCAGAAAGCAATAAAACCGTGTATGCAACGTCCTTTTAACACACCGTTTCACTGCGCTTCGCACTTCCCTGTCAAGTGAAAGATGCAATTTAGATACTGTTGCATACACAGACAAACACAATGCGTCCTGGGGACGTGGTCTTTTAGCCGCACATTAACTGATATGACAAGGGTCGACATCATGGTCCCATTGTCGTTACACATCTGTCCCGCATAGCAAACACCTCTGACAGTGACCGATCACGAGGATTCACCAAACGAACAAAGTGTCCTGTAGAGTTTTTTCATTGTGTTCTTTTTGAGAGAAAAAAACTATACTCTCTTGAAAAAGATACGCAGATAGGACATGCATTTGGTGCGCATAGGCATTGTGAAGTGACTCTGGGGTATAGTTTTTCCTTCACTCAGAATACACGAAGCTCCACTGAAACGTTCGCATGTCCTCTAGCAATAATACAAAGAGAACGAGTGTGCTGATGAAAATGAATTGGCTCCAGACTAAGTGATTTGTCTCCCGGCTGTTTTTCTTGAGCCATTACCCCGAAAGTATAGAACCTGTTCGAAATGTGAAATTGCTGAGATTTTCCTAGATTTTCACTTTGTGCCCGGAATGGATTAGTGTGCTGGGAATATATGCATGAAAATATTTCGTCCTGGCAAGATGCAATGAAACGCAAAGTGAATAAAGCTTCCTTTGCACGCTGGCATATGTGTGGTGAATGATGGTGGTTAAGTCCTTTCACACGTGCTACTACACGTAGGTGGCAATGCATTGAAAACCGGCATTATCATCGAGAAATATTGAAGTAAGGTGTGAATTTGGTAGTTTTGGGGAATAATCTGCCATAAACGTTTGTGGTCACGCATTTTCGACATTAAACGGAGCAATCTCATACGAATACAACTAAAAGCAATTTGTAAATGCTTTAGTTGATGATGAAGTGTTAAGATCGATGGATTAGAGAGTGGAGAGCAACAGATTATAGATTGTTTTTGGGGTGGAAATAGGAATTTATGAAGATTATTGCCCGAAAGCTTGCTGTAAATTTGAAAACCATGAAAGCAACAGATTGTTCTATTTCGTATGGTCGTTTCAATGTGTTGTCAATGTGCCAATGAAATATGGTTTTTCGTAATAGCTTATGATTTATTCTAAGTCTATCACGCATATCAGTATTTTATCTGAAAGATTTGTACTGCGTGAAGATACTAACATGTTTCAAGCTAACCAGTGTTTGCTCTCAAAGATTTTAATTTAAAGACCATTGTTTTCTTTATGTCTCTTCTGAAACGGCGGCACTTGAAGAAAGTCTGCAATGCATCATCAATTACTTTAATTGAGTATTTCCAGTATTTTTTCCTCGTTGAGCTCGTGGCCCAGCATTCCGTTCAAAACTCAAGCTTTTGCGCTAGTGCTTGAGCGGTTGCTACCACTCTTAGCATTTCTGAGGTATTCAGAAGAACCTTTCTGCAATCGTTGCCTATAAGTCAGCTGGAATAATTGGTTCTCGATGCCATACGGTAGCTATTTTTGATTCGTATGAGACCGCGAACATTTGGCATGAGTCTGCTTAGTGAGATTACAGACTGCAGTGCCCTATTGGTTGTGCTTCTCGTAAGTCAGCTTCGAGTCAAGAGTCACTCAGAGATACTTAGCAAATTTTTTGATATCGATTATTTCGGAGCCAACCATAAGGAGTATGACAGTTGGTATCCTTTTTTGTCAGCATGACAATCTCAGTATTCGTGATCTTCAACTGGAGACTATAGTTTTCCAGCCAATCTTCAACTCTTGCCATGACTTGATTTATTTTGTGTTGAGTGATGTGAGAACTTCTGGAGATAATTGCATCAGCGTAATCTACCAAGAGCACATCTTCTGGCATTTCAAAGCACAGGGAATCGTCGTATGCAGCGTTCAACAAGTCTGGCCCGAGAAGGGACACTTGTTCTGCTTTGGCAGTAATATTTTTGCGGACAGTTCCCTAGTTCGACTCATATATAACATACCGATTATTCAGATAATTCGAATTATGTTTAACAGTTAGTCCTTTAACAGAAAGTTCCGGTCAAAAGCCTTTAGAATATCTATCCGTCTCGCTGAATTAAATGTATGAATATCTAGCCTCAGTAGACACAAGCACGGTCTGGTCTGATAAAATACGGTCTCGGTGCACTTCACTACATCGATCTCTTCGTGGACGGTACCTACTGTTGAGTAGCCACAACGGAACTCATTTTAATTTTTCGGAAGACCACCGACCATTCGTATTGCTGTCTGTATTTGGGGCTTCAATAGGCCTTCCAGGACCTTCCCACCGTATCAAGCATACAATGAGAGGTGTACGTAGCTAGTGTGTTCGATTTTTCCTTTCCCTTCGGGATCGAAGCAAGCTGCGCTACTTTCACGCATGATGGAAAGACAACTAACAACAAACATGCATTATATATTCGTAGCAATGTGGACCACTAATTCCACCTTCGTTCCACCAATAAGCCAATTACTTCATATGTGGTTGTCTCTGACGTGGGGTTCAGGCGTCAAACGTTCGCTTGATTTTTCGCCCCTACCGGTTCACTGGACTTTCCCCACTACCTTTTTGATATTTGCTTGATCTTTCGCTAGCCTTTCTTTCTTTGTTTTTGGATCTTTCGCTCCAAAAACTTTTCCTGTCTAGTTTAGAAATACTCCAACCAAGTATTTTTCAATTAGAGCTCCAATAGCCAAAGGTGATGCAAATATGAAAACTTCCAGAGTATTGCTCCATCACTCTTCTGTCCCTTGTCAGCACTGACAATGCTTCCGAAGAAAGATATATGTTAGGTATAGACTCACTAAACCTTGATCTACGACACGCCACAATGTAGCCACCATCTGCTTATTTAATTTTTGCCGTATGTTCTGGGTTGTCAATCCTTGCTCGTTAACTACCAAAGCATTCGGAAGATCTCATTCAGTAATTTCCAGTACTTTCATTTTCTTCCGAAATTTTGACAAAGTTGGTGCGTCGGTTTCAGATCAAGACATAACCATCACCCGAACATCCAACCCGTCGCGCTTCATAGCCCGAGGAGTATGTAAGGCGTCAGGCCGAAAAGCGGCGTGCTACGGGGCCTGCGGGTTCGAATCCAGCCAGTGCCATGGCTGTAAGTGTGAATGCGTGTGATTGCCTATGAGGGTGGCAAATGGGCCCAAGCTGGTGGGCTAAAGCTGGCCGTCTTCTTGGCAGCCCTCTTCACTAACCTAACCTAACCTAAGCCATCCTTAATTAGATTCATAACATTTCCTTCGTCCATTTCTAATACGGCTTAGCACTGTTTTCTTGCATTTGGAGGAGAATTATTTTCGTTTGTTTCCCCCGAATCATTGTCACCACTTCTTCTTCGGTTGGAAGTTCTGTTGGGATCAAAGAACTCGAGTTTAGCCTTTTAAACAAGTTTCTTAGTCTACTGGAAATCCCCTTGAATGACATCATCGAATATCATTATACCGTCGCATTTCACAAGCGCCACCAGCATTCCACTGTCCGCCGTATTTGTTATTTGACGTACGTGTGCCCCTAGTCTGAGATCCCGCATCCACTGAAGGAGTTCCGCGTAAGTTTTCCCTGGGACGGGCTTTATCATCACCGCTTCCTTCTTAGCACTAGGCGCTTGTGCTCTCTTTTATCTGTGTTTACCTGCTTCGGATAGCAATTTTAACGGTATTTTTTTCAGGTGAGGTTACGGGCATCAAACTCCGCTTCTTACCGTTATCTTTTCGATACTTTTTGGCTTCAGTCATTCAATGTTTCTAATCAGTGGTTGCTGTCTCAGCTCGCGGAGTAGCCGTTCTTTGTCCATTCGGCCCACATTTGCGCTCCAGCTTTCGCGTTGCATGGAGTTTTAGGCGACTGTTTCTTTCCACTATCTTTGACAAATCTTCATTTCTGCCTTTTTCTAGATCGGTCCTTTTCCAATGCCTCCTACTGCCCCCAACCACTTCGAGAGCTTCCTGAAGCTCAAGAAGTTTCACAAGCCTGACATGTTTCTTTGAGCCTGAGAAGCATTTGTTATGGTCTTGACGATATGCCGAAATTTCCTCAGCATCTTCTCTTCCTGCATTCTTTCTTCGGTGATGTAACGGTACATCCAAATCGAAGCGAACAGAGCGTTGAGTCGCGAAATCGATTTGGACCGATGTCGTCGCTACCATCGCATTGATGCCTTGGTCATAGCTTAAGAACTATATATAGCTCGGAAAGTACGTGAATTGCAATTCAATTCCCCACTGATTGCGAGAAGTAAATAGCAATATTCAAGTCCAAGTTGGAAAAAGACACAAAATACCCCGCCAAGCAACTCTGCTACGATCAAATACGTTTCTCATTCCCACTAGGCAATATACATGTGCTTTGACAAAGAGACTATTTTAACGAATGGCGATTTATGCAATATTGCTTTTCTTAATACATTTTCTGAGTATTAAAATGGTAAGCGATAAGGTAGTTAACGCGTAATACTACTTTCGATACCATTTGGCGAGTAAAAGGAATATCTCCGACACTTTTATGCAACCCAATACAGAGAATTTCGTTTGTTGGCAGTGCATGTTCGCGGCGCTTACTGTTTCTTGATGGGATTATACGCACGCCAACACACTCTCACCTATCAGCTAACACGGATATATACATTCTCACCTGTCGTTTGACATTATATTTTCTCACTTTCGCATGTGATAAAGTGATCTTGTTTTGGGTTTATCTCTTTTTACGTGCCAGCTGATGGTAATTCCTTCACTCTTTTCCAATCTCTTCCATCAATAAATCACGTACTTTCAGGCCCCTGCCTTGGTCGCTGCTTTGACATGCCAAAAAAAATATGAACAATTACTGCGAGGTGCTTGTCTCGACACTACATCCTGGCCACACCTTAACTTCTCTTTCGGGAAGTACGTATCGTAACCTTTAAAGATTTAATTTCAATAATGAATTTATAAGTCAACCATACAATATTTTTACAAATACTCAAAATTAAACTACCCAGAGCTTTATTTTCAGCATTTAATTCAAGCAATTAATATTTTTCATCTTCATAAACTAGTATTCCCTATCGTCAAACCTTAACAACATATCCTCTACTAGGTTCCAACACAAATACAGATGCATATCAACTCATCTTCATTCAAAATTGTCACCCACTCGAAAAATTTACTTCAAAATATCAACAAGCCGGAACCGGAAAAACAATTTCATCCCGCATAAGGCCAATGGGCCTTGTTACACTTGTACTCTTGATACAGTCCTATAACCGGTTATCTGGGCAAGAGGCAGAAGAATCGAGGGGAAATCTCTACAAAAAGTGATGCACTTGGAGAGAATTTTTCCTCACGTTTGAAACTGATTGAAACTGCTGCAAATCACTAACACAACTATAAACATAGTTCACGGTTCAGGAATTTTTCATGAAACACTCAAGTCGAAATGAGAAAACAACAACACGCACACATTCATATGCATAATCGGTATATGAACGCTTCCGTTGCTGATACACACCAAGTGTGGAAATGTTGATTGTGTAAAACCAGTTTCAGGAGTGCGTCAAGAATGCAAGTGTAAAAAGGCCCAATGACAGACAGAGCGGTTTTTGCGAGGCGTTTCCCGAGAGCAAAACCGAGTCGGTATAGTCGTACATTACTTTAGCATTGTGATGACACACACCGCGGTGCGAACCGCCTCTCGGTTTCGGAATCGCGTCGGTTGATGAGAGAAATGACCCACCGACTCGGTTTTCGAGCGTTTTTCGATGAGTTCATTGCTGCGTAGTCCGATCGAGCTGAAATTTTCTGGATGCATTGATGATTTCATGGGATAGGGGAAGGAAAATCTGATACTCCGACGTAATTTGTAACTGAACCGACTCGATAAACGTTTCTGAAAACCGCTGTGTGTGGCAGCCGACGCGCCAAACCGAAGCGTTAAACGCTTCGGTGAAACCGAACTGTCTGTCATTGGCCTAAAACACCGCACATGAAACAAATGTTGAAAATCTGACAAGAAGCTTTTGATCCATGCATCATCTGAAGCCAGACACATTTATCTTTACTAGCAACATACGACTAGACACATTTCAATTGGATAGGAAATTCCCCAATTGGAAACAGTGGCTTCCCTGCAACATTTCCATTGGATGTTGATATTGCGACTGGATGTTGATGTACAAAGTCACGCAAGCCCAATTCCCAGTAGTTCGAGTCGCATTTTCAAAACATTTCCTTGCTACAAACCCACAACATTTCTTGCAACATTCCTCCGTTCGAATTGAAAGCGATTGGGGTTGTTGCCGCAGCAGCTGTACTTCAGCCGTTCAGTAGTGTTTCGAATCCAGTTGCGTGCAAGTTGGTTGGTTTTATTCGGTGTAACGCTGTTGATCTGGAACACATTCTTAACCCTGATCTAGTTAGACTGTGAACTGGCGCTTATAGTTTTCGCGATCGTTATAACGTATTTCGGGAATTGTTAGTAATAAATCGATAAGGACTGTGGTAAAGAAGCTATATCACAGATACACCTTTCGGAAATTAAATGAGAAGTGCTAAATTAAAGTGTTTAAAGTTGAGGTGTGAGTGACACATCGCGTTCCGAATCACCGGAGATTTTGTTGCGGTCGCGAGTTGTAATCGGCGATCAGTACTTCGCGCTCCACCGCACACACCTTTATCTCGCACACCTGCGGCGGCGGGCGAACCAGCCAAGCTAGAGAATTACCTGTCCTACCTGTTGGGTCTATTGTTCGTCGCTCGTTAATTCGTTTTCTCGTGTTTTGTTGACTTGGTGTGAGTCCGAGTGGAAACGAGCGGTGGCTGGAACACAACCACACACGACTCGAGGGAATCTAGTCGGTTCAACGGACACACAGTGGGGAGCAAGCAACAGGCAATCGACCGTTGGGGGCTTAACGAAAAATCATCGTTACTTTCCAGCAATTGGAAGAAGCTGATCGGAAACTTCGACAAGCGAATTCCGCGCGCTGTTCATTCGTTCGAACACGATCGCAGCTGAAAGTGGTGGGTTAGTGTCGTTGCTAACAAAGTCTAGTTGAACGAAGATACTCGTTCCGGGCAAAACAGTGAGTGTAGTGACATCGAATTGTGACATACATGATTGTTTCATAAAAGAGTGCAAATAGCGTGCAAGTTTCCGAAAATTTAATAGTGTCCAATGAAATATTCAATATAATTTCCCGGAAGAAAGTGAATGAGACGTCCAGCTGATCGACCTTGTTAACGTATTTGAATTTGTTTCATAATACGAAATCGAAGTGATTCACCCTCATTGAAAGTATTTTATAAAGTGTTTGTTTACATTTTTTTCCTATCGAGCGAAATGGCTACGAAAACATCTAGAAAAAGTGGAGATGCGAAAATGGTGGCAAAATTATCGCTGCTAGTTTATCTAAGCGCAAGTTTAATAGGTGCGTATTGCAATGAAAAATCGTAGTAAATTAATTTGAGTGTCATTGAGTTGGTGTGTATGGACTGGATTTCTATTTATTTTTAGTTGCATTTGATGTGAGTGGATTAACTCGTTATTCACTGACGAGGGATAGTAAATTTGAGTGATTTTGAGTAGGAAAAAATCGTGTGTGTATGTGGGTGTTAATGCTAGGAGTAAATAAATAAATATTTGTGGTGATTATTTTAAATAAGCAAGAAAGTGTTCTGATAGGGAAGTTAATTGACAGTTGAGTTTTAGGAGACTTTCGAGAATGATTTTTGGAGGCATCTAATTGATTTTAGATAACGTAAAAAGTGTTATAAAACCACGTAAAAATCTAGCACCATTGACTGTATGCGCATTGAAAAAATATCGAAATTGCGGAAAATTTTGTCAATTATACGTACAGCTGTGGGCATATAATAACAAATACTTAAGGGGGCAAGATGGTTTCCGAGGCCGAAGAAAAGCCGATTTTTGCGATTTTTTTTCTCAGCTTTGAGTGAAAATAATTACTAATTTTTTATAACACATTAAAGAACTATATTTTGAGAGTATGTAGGAATTATTGTATAAAAAAATATGAATTAGTTATCCCGTGGTGGCAGTAGATCAAAGGTGCTTCGAAAAAAAGGCGTCGTGCGGTGCGTAAAACCTGGCCTGACAGTGTTATCTGAAATCAAAAAATCGAAGTGATTTACTTAATATATTAGTTTTTTTCGCGGATGAACGAAACTATATTGAAAAATATGCGATTTCCGATTTTTGGTGCGGTTTTTAATATGGAGGTACCATTTTCACATAAAAAATCAGCCTTTGATTGCCTGTAAAAAATAGTAAAAAAAATTTTTTGAAAAAAAACGATCGTTCATCCGCGAGCATTTATCATATTAAAGATGTTCGGCAAAGTTCATTGAGATCGGTGCATTACTTTTTGGGTTATGTTACGCACCGACTTCAAAAATGTAGTTCGGAGTTTCGAGCTAGACTATTTCGGTTTCTCGTGGAAACATACCTGGCAACACTATCATAAAACAACCGGTATCTCTGCGAGTTTTAGTCCGATCGCCTCGAAATTTTCAAAGGATATTCCTGAGATGTTGTACTTTCATATAAAAAAATAATTGAAAAAATTTTTTTCTTTAAGTCGGAAACCATCCTGCCCCCTTAAGTACAGCTTTAGGCCCAATTTTTCTATGAATCCTTCAATATAACCCATTCCCTTCAGGTCAGATTTTTAGTTGCTTTTTACCAGCAATTGGGGGAGGTTAAAGGTTGAGCTGATGCTACCTAAGGGCGACAGGATAAAAAAAAACCAAGATTTCGAGCGGACACGTAATTAGAAACATAAAAATTATTTTAAAATTTATTTATGCAAATATTTTACCGAATAAAAACAACGAATTTAAAAAATATATCAATAATGTATCAGGAAACCTTTCTGCTTCACAACCTCTTGTAGACGATTTGGCATTGTCGTTATAAGTATTCTGCATTTCTCCAAATGTATGGATGAACAGGCTAATTTTACTGCTTCGAACAATTGGTTCATGTTTGTGCAATTTTTTACTGCTATGACTTGTATGTCGATTGGATTTAAGTCCGGACTCTGATAGCCAGTCTAAAAATGAACGCTGTATTCTTCCAGAAACGGGATTTATTTGTATTTCGTCACTACAACTCATTTTTTCATTTTTCCCGTATGAACTCCATTACTTCTTCCGACCAGCTGCCGTTACCAGGATCTTCTTCCTGCCTTGTCGTGTAGTCCGGTTTCAAAAAGAGATATTCTAACTGTTCTCACCAAAATATCGCTGCTTCCTCCAAACAGTCGGCGATGAATTTCGACAGCTGGTTTTTTTAACCTCCTTCTCGATGTGCGGATAATTTGTCTATGCATAAGTACTATGAGTTGTCTTTTAGGCTCTTTTAGTCTGAGAAATATCTTGGACAATCTTGTCGAACTATAACCAAAGGAGTACAACGCTTAGCCTTTCCCTTCGTTATTGAAATTAAAAACACCTATTAAAACTAACTTTGTTATCCTGTCGTCCTTTTAGTTGTGAAATGGTGAAAATTCAGGTTATCTCGCTCTTTTGCCATTAAATCAGGTAAAAAACTGAACTACTTAAGGCCGGCGATACATGTAAACGCCTGAATTTAGACCGTTTTTCAGAGGCTTATTTAAAATAGAAGGAATAAAAGAATCATTTTGAAAGTGATCATGTTTATTTATCGCATATTAAAATACAAGAATCTGATTTTATTTCATTTTTTTTTTCCAAATGGCCGCCGTAGTAACTAATCTCCTGAGACCCTCGCGACGAAAGGCATCAATCGGCGGAATTTTTAGCATCAGTTGCAGCAATTTGAAATAAAAAAAAAATGGGTTGGAGTGTGTTTACTAAACATGTATCTACCAGTTGAACCAAGAAAAGAAAAAAAAGTCAAAAAATTGTGAATTAGCACGCATTATAATAAAAAGTACGATTTTTCGCCCTTTTTTTCGACAGTTTTTGGGTCGAAAATGCTAAATTTTGAAAAATTTTTTACATTATTGAAGTTCAACTAGAAGCTTATACTATAGAGAAAACGTGTGCCGAGTTTCATAAGAATCGGTTGAGAATTTTTTGAGTTATCTTGCCGCCAATTTGAAAAAAAGTCGTTTCGAGAAAAACGCGTAGTTTTGACACACAGAAACACAGAACTCTATGATTACAGCGACTTACCAACTAATCAGCAATTCCAGGCCCAGGCAGAAGTCCTTCAGTACTTTTATTTTTTAGATGTTAACTTAACTATTTATGCAAAAAAAAAAAGAAACTCGAATTTTTTGAAATTTTTACATGTATCGCCGGCCTTAATTAAGTTGGAGGGATCACACTCTGTATTTAAAAGCATATTTTGATAATTTGGTTAGATACTTATAGAATTTGAGCTTATATTGTCCTCCTTCAATAATAAAATTAGTCTGCAACGATTTGTTTCTACTTAAACTACAATATGGTTTAAGCTGTTGGGGTGGTACATATTTGACTAAATTGGAACCATTGATTATCTGAAAAAAAAACATGCCATTCGAATTATTTACAAGTCCAGCGTAGATGTATCGCTCCATGTTTCAATCTATTGAAATAACTCCGTCCAGGTACTTATATTTTCTGAAGGTTTTCAAATTTTTCCCAAGAGATCAGGCTATAAAACACCTAGAGTTTATGTTTAAACTAACCTACGGGTAAATACTAGAAATTTAATGGTAGCTCTCGCTTATAATAAATCGCACTTTAGACGCTTTTACAGGAGCCTTGCTCGCGGTTTATTTAAGATTTTGCCATCAATTAGACCATCAAAGATAGAGTTTTCAAAAAAGTGAAACCTTGGCTCTTATCTATCGGTTCCTTGGACTTTGAAAGACTGTGTGAAATTGGCAAATCCTGTTTTTTTTATACTGTCGGGCTTATGCCATTGTTTAAAGCAACTGAATGCTCTTGGTATTTCCTATAGCACTTTTAGAATTGTATAAAATCGTATATCGCAAAATTCTATACCATTATTTGACTATTTTATCATTAGTTGCTTTTTTGAGTTCACTGGACTTTATTTTGCATATATTGTCTAGCTGTAAGTTTGTGCACATGAAGTGAAGGTTATTATTATAGTCTGGTAATTCATAGATAATCTCCTTTTTTAATCTTCTGGAAAAACATTTGAAAATCTTTCGAGCTTTTCTATTAAGTTTCAGATAGAATCAGTAATCAGAATCAGACAAATTTAGTATTTTGCTAAAATGGATGTTCAGAGAAAGAAACGAGCTAAAAATTTTCACCTCTTAAATTGAACACTTGTGGAATTTCAGTTTCGACCACTAAAATTTCTGAATTTTCTCAAATTAGAGAATTGAATATTACAACTGGGCCCTTAATAGCTCTCAGAATTTGAGAAACCAAAGGCCAGTTTTTTGTGTAAGTCCTTGTAGAAAGTGATAGTTGCACTTTTTTTTAGATTAATTTGAAAGACGTGGGGGCTCCAGTAAGTTGAAATTGCAAGTAATAAAGTAGGCAAATTTTCCTCAAATCAAAATTTTCTATAGTTTCGACAAAATAAACTTTCTTCTAGAATCTATAAAACCACGAATTGAAAAACATAGACAAGTTATAGAATTCTCCAGGCACTTTATTCAAGAAAAGAAAAATCATACCAAGCCAAACCACACATCTTTACAACACTTTACAAATCAAATAACCCTTTAAACAGGTTAATCGCAAGCATACTCGAAAAATAACACATGCACCATCAACCTCTCGTCGTCGTCATCATCCTCTGAAAACAATGAATAGCAAAAACCAGGCCAACCATTTAGCAGCATATCAAACACAGTGAAGAAAAAAATCCACCTCGTAAAGAGCATTTCATAATCCCGTCGAAGCTCGCATAAAATCCCGAAGCGCACGTTTTTTCCTGAGCTCCAACTCAACTCAACAACAACAGCAGATTGCAAAATCCCTTTCAAGTATCGCATCTTGAGCTCAGTTTAGCTCCTCCATATCCATACACACTACCATGGCTCGCATCATTCCTGCACTTCAATGTCGATATGCATCGTGTCTATTTCGCTAAAACAAATCCGGGCATCGACATGCTATCGCCTAGCCAAAGATGCTTCCATCTAACTTTCTGGCTGATGCTAACTCCACTACCAAGTCGAGACCTAAAAATACCATAATGCAATGCCTGATACGCATGGGATCCGATATGTTCTGAACAGCGAAGAGTAGTCATTAACCATTTCGAATGCTATGTGAACATCAGGTTCATCTACTACCCTTCTCATTCGCGATCTGCCGCAGCAGTCTGCATGACTTCTTCGATTCAAGTCTTTTGCGACTAAGTGCGAAAAGGCCACAAAAAAAGACACGAACAAGAAAAAACTCAATTCGATGCAAAAAGAATCCCCTAAAGATTTTATCGAGAGTAAGAGGCAAAAAGTCAAGTCGTGGATTAGAAAAGAAGATGTTTTGTGGTGTACCTACGTATTCTTAGAATGGCAGAATGCGGGGTCTTTAAAAAAAAACAGTCAAAGATACTCTTCAGCATCACGCTGTAGTCGCATTTCGTATGCTGCGATGTGCAGAAAGGTACTCGCATGAAGAATCGCTAAATGATGCGTATCTATATAAAGTTTGTTCTCTCCTTATTCTCCGTCTTTGACTTTTCGAGGCTAAATTTATCGATCTATCGTTAGGCTTTCTCTCGTTGTTTTTTGTGTTGTATTTTTTCATCAAGAAAATACTTGGTCTCTCCCATTTTTTGTTTCGTTGATTTTTGTTTGAAAATTCGAAGTGAAAATACACATAAATACTAGTGGACATCGATAGATACATTGCGAAATATAAGGTAGGCACATCGGCAGCGGCCGTGGGGAATACTATAAGCACGAGATGAAATAAGATTGCGGAATGCTTTGAAATTTTTTCTGAGGAAGTAGAATAATAAGAACGAAAATGTAGGTTTGGAGGAAGTGAAGTGTAATTTTAGGAATGTGTATAATGCTTTGCGAACAAAGCGCGAATTTTAAAGGAAAAAAAATCAAGCAATTTTCAGGTGGAGCAATTTAATCAATATGTCTTTATTGGTTTAGGAAGTTGGAATAGTTTGCCCAGATAATAGGTCGGTAATAGTGCTTCCTTTGAATTTGTTAGTAAATCTTTACTTATCGTGACAAAAAACAATTTTTCTAACATGTAAACTCTCATCTCATTCCATCCGTTTATACTGACCTCAAAGACTTAGAAACTTCATAGGCAATCAAAGTGCTAAACGCCGTTATTTTCGCTGCTATTCTCCGCTTCGCTAAACGCTGTTTTACTAAATTTATGCACCAAATCGCCGAAAACATAAAATCATACAATATCTGGAGTAAGAACCTTATTGTTCTACTAAGAATATTCACAGGCCTTGTATGCGGGCTTTTAAATTTCTGAAAAATTTCTACCGGTCATGAAAAGTGTGTTAAATGAAATAGCTGCATACTTCTATACGTAGTATCGAAATGAAGAAAAAGGAGTCAAACCATTCTTGATTTCGCATTTGGATGATCCACTGAGCTGATTTATATGACTCACTGAGTCCCGGACATTTTCGGCGGTTATATTAGTCTCAGGCAGGCGATGGAAAGTCTGGAATTCAATATTCCACTGTATACCATCTTTTTATAGACTTTAAGGTCGCCTGTGATAGCATAGCCAGGGTAGAACTGTTTAAAGCCATAACAGAATTCGGCATCCCAAGCAAACTGACACGATTGTGTAGGCATGACCAATGTAACAAGCCAAGTTAAAATAGTCGCATTGCTATCCAGATCGTTCAACATCTGCAATGGGCTCCGACAAGGTGATGGTCTGGCCTGCCTCCTCTTCAACCTGGCGTTGGAGAAAGCAATATGAGGCTGGCACGTCAACGAGAGGGACTATCGTTACCAAGTTCAGCCAGATACTGGCTTATGCAGATGATATAGATATAATTGGAAGATTAGAACTAGCTGTAGAGAATCCTACATCCAGATCGAGCAAGCGGCATATTGAGCATGAATTTGAAGTAGTGCCATCGTTTAACTATCTTGGCTCAATCGATCAGCCAGTAACAACATGGAGGAAGAAATACGCGGGCGGCTGCTCAAATCCAATAAAGCTTGCTACAGTCTGTCAAGGCTCTGGAAATCTCGAAATATCACCCGAACATCAAAGCTCCTGCTGTACGGGATTATGGTCCTAACAATACTCACGTATAGATTCGAGACTCTGGTGCTCAGCAAAAGGCACTCTGACCTCTTAGCTGCGTTCGAGAGAAAAGTCTTGAGGACCCAGGACTCAGGCTTGGAGGCCCCATATGTGATGAAGGCTATACCAGAGACTCTACAATTATGAGCTGTACGCTATCTATCTAGAAGCAGCTATAATTACTAAGATAAAGCTCGGTAGACACCAGTGGGCAGAAGACCTAGCTCGAATGAGCGAAGAGAATCCTGCTCTTAAAACCCTTTGCAGTAGATTCTACGGCAGACGACCATAGGCGGGCCGTGGCCTAAAATCTAGCAGGGGCCAGGGACTGAAAGGTTCAAGACACGATGATTTTGTTTTTGTTTGTACACGAACTGTACATACAACTTATATAATTTACTAATACAGTATATATTTGTTAATTTATTCTTTGTTATTTGCTAATGCATAATGTATTATCAAATAAACTTCTTGACTGTGAATACGTATGAGCTACTACCACATGCATATAATGTGATTGGTAGGTATGAACTACACATGAGTTATCAATGACCCCTAAGAAAGAATGCTTGTATGAATTATACGTGAATAGAATGGAAATAATTAGAAATGTAAGAATATTTTTTCGTTTACAAGCTAAATATATTGCAACTTATACTTGAAGAAGAGGATAGCTTAGTTTCAAAATATCTTTGAAAAAATTGGAATATATTAAGCTTAGAAGGAAGAAATTGATTTCTTGCTTCAAACATTTGTTACCTAGAAAAACCGAAAATAATTTGGCCAGATGAAAAGTGCTATAACTTACTCTTTTCGAGCCATTTGGTTTGCAGGAATATCTTTGTAGCCTTACCTGCGTGTCCGAGGCTAGATGAAACAGCACAACCTTTGAAACTAGTGCTTTTGCTGTTTTCCGTTTTCGTGATCCTCTGGTAAATGTGAGATTCAGACAGTTCTTTTTTGCGAATGATTTTATTTTTCCCCAAACTACATACAAGTCTTCTCGTTGAATTAGTAGTGTTCCATTCACAAGATTTATCCCATCCCGAAGAGTTCCATTTTTAGTTTGGAAATATGTGCTCAACATGTTCGTTATAAAAAGAACGTAGTGACAGATGAAAAGATTTACTACAAATTTAGGATTACTGATTGAATGAAAGATCCCCAATGAATAAACTGAGTCATTGTATTTTCCCTCATTCATTTCTTCCTCTAAAGCATCTTTCATAGTCCCATAGCTATCGATCACATATTTGTAATTGTGGAATCTCATTGACTAACGAGTTGAACGAAAAGTGTAGGTAAAGGGATTCGATGGCATTGAAAAAGGATGTACACGTTTCGATTGTGAAAAATGTGTCCATCACAACTAGGATAATTTTATGAGCTAGACAGTGTACAAATGTGGCTGCAGGGTGTTTCATGCTAATTTAGATTTGTACACCACTTTTTTGTCCTGACACCATCATAAGACTGTCCAACAACGGGCAATTCGGGAAGTGCGTAGCTGTCTAACAGGCTCAAAATTATATCTGCTAAATACTAGATATTTCGAGCTCCTGAACAGTCTGCAAAGCATGAGAACCTTTCTTCGACTACTATCTCTTTAGCGAATCTGACAACCATGGAGAGTTGTTCCTTCTGTGGACCCTTGGTGCGTCTGCCATAATGGATATCAATCCGCAATCTTTTATTTCAGCTGTATTGTCCTCGCGAACGATTTCAGGTATTATTTTCATCAATTCATTTTGTATTTTGCCACTACAGTAGTTCGCAATCTTGTTTTTAAAATTATTTATTAGTAATGTACAAAATTCCAAAACAAATCATGGTTGTCACTGGCCACTTTCATCATGTCCTCTGAAAGCACGTCTTTTCTGCAAATAATTTCGGTTCATCTTGACAATATTCCAAGACTGTTCAATACCATATCATTTACTGTCTTCCAAGTACTTTTAGAGTTTTCTCATTGTGCATGAATTTTACTATCCGGATCGCGAAGTTTGGTCGAGCTGAAATTTTTATTTTTGGCGACAATGGAAACTCTATGGAAAATTTCGCATTATGAATTCACACCGAGTCATCAGATCATCACAAAATTTACAAGACTCATCAATGGGCATAAAACATAAGTTTCTGTCGTTTTTAAATAATGTCTGGGCAACCTTGTAGCTACCATAAGTACGTAAACACAAATCTTTCATACGGCTGTTAGAATAAAATGCAAATGATTGATGAATTTGATACTATATTTATACAATCAAATCTAAACTTGTAAAATTCCCAATCGCACAAAAATCGCACCGAATTATTTATATTTTTAGCATCTGGAACTTGCGTTTACGGTATCTTGCAACCGGATAAAATTCATAGGATATACTGGTCTTGAGTAGATACAGGTCTGACAAAAGTTTAATGAATATGATAAGAACCATGTGGTGGCTGTGTCACTATGAAAAAACGTTCGGTGAAATTGAAGTGCTATGCCTTTTAACTTCCGATGTAGTTATCAAATTATAATAAAATTCACACACATTTAACCTGAGTGTAAACCAAGTAGGTCCTAGATAGCATAAAAGTGGAAGGGATGCCATTTTTATTCTCCAAATGACTTCGAAAATTGTATTCTACGTTAATTACCTTATCGCCTACCATTTTAATAATCAGACTATTTTTTGTGAAAACCATAACTGCATAAAACGCCAGTTTATAAAAGTGTTTTAATCTAAATACCTGTATATTGCCAAGTAGGAATGAACAGATAATATTAATAAAAAAGGATGATTGGTAAGGCGTTTTTCGTCTTTTTCTTAACGTTTAACTTGTAGAAATTAAATATTGCCGTCCATTTCTCGAAATAATTCACATAACATCGTAATTAATACCGCAAATAGCACAGTCTCTATGTTATAAGTAGTGTGTATGCTTTGGTATAGGCTTACACTACTCACCTCTTGCTGTAACCACAAAAACCTAAGAGGTGAAAACTTAAGTGTCTGCTGTTGGAAATATTTATTTTTCTGGGAGGGGCCAACCAAGAGTCTGGGGGGGTCCCGGCACCCCCTGGCCCCCCCTACGGCGCGCCTATGCAGACGACAGAGTGGGAGACCTTGCCTGCCCTGGAGGGATGGCGTCGGATGGCATCGGCTCACGATCGGAACCGATGAAAAAAAAACTGTTGACGGAGGCCAGGCTCGGACCCCGATTGTAGCGCCGATGAAAATGATATTAAGACTTATAATTCTGCTTTGGCAACTGCAGTAAATGCACTGTCTTCGCTTGTTTCTCTTTGCATTCTTGAGAAAGTGCGATTTCTAATCAGACAACCACGGTCTCTTGAAATATAATTGTTGCTGTTGTCAATTGAATTTAAGGCTTAGGGAATAATCGGCCCCATTTTCACTCTCTGCTTAGAACCGTCGGTGTAAAAAATAACAAGGGTTGTTTCTAGACGGAGCATTTTTACTGTATGGAGCATTTTTACTGTTTCAAATGACTCCTGTGCTACAATTAGAGCATTTATGTTACTTCGTACGAGTTTTACGGATTTAAATATTATAGTTTAATCAGCTCAAATAAATTAATTAGCTATAAAACTGGTGTGGCAGTTTTTGGGCTACAAATGAGAAATTTTGGCTACTTTGGGCTATGAAAATTTGAAATTGGGCTATAATTTCTCGCAAATATCTGGCCACACTGGCCACACATACAAACTACTTTACTCTCGAAATCTCTCGAGAAGCAGCAACATACACATAAAACACTAAACACATCATTGCTGTCTTCGGCTCCGAGCAAAGATCCATCGAAGAAAGTCTGCTTCGCACCATAAGTCTGTCTGGCTGGTAGAACCACAAAGGTGGCACTCTCCTGCACCTGACGACGCTTAAAACGCTGGCAGGGGAGTATTGTGGATACACTCTCATAAGCTGCGTTTTTTTTTCATCCAGAGTGGAGGAGTTATCCTGCATGCATAAAAAAACTATCCAGAACAGCATGCAAGTTTATATCTATCAGATAATTGTCATTTCAAAATTTAAATTGACATATAACCATCGCTGTTTTCAAATGTAAGATTATTTATTTATCCTTGTTGCCAGGGTGACATGGACATTTTTGAAAATTCCAACTATTGCAGTTGACGACTTTTCGAAATACGTTCCGCAGAGAGCATGAGTACGAGCTCCACTGAATCCACAAGTGTTTGTACTCTGGATGTTGTTGTAGTTTCGCGTGAAAATCGATATCCTGCACTACTTCGAATGCCTAGAAAAATGCGCCTATAAATACACATCTTTCCACATACAATCCACAACTGAGCCGTTTATTTTGAAAGTGGCATAAGTCACTTTTTCAAAAAAACAAGTTAATGATAACATCAATTACAATTTAACGGTATCTCTTCAAAAAAAAAAAATTGAAATCAATTTGTTCAAAACTATTGAGAGAAGTTTCGTTAATTAACGGTATAACAAACATGTTTATTTTGAAAGTGGCGTAAGTCACTGTGCTCAGGAAATGAATTGCGGGGCTTAGTGGAGAAGAGAAAGAAAAAGTTTTGATCAGTTGACACATTTTCATAAGAGAGAAAGGATAGTGCAATTTTGTAGTTATATTATACTGATATCTAATATAGTACACATCATTAGCACTATTAAAATTATTTTTATATGATGTTATCAGACAGTGAATGAGGTAAAACATACTTGTTTTAGTTATGAAATTCCAATGCACATTATTATTTTATAGAAATATTCCCTGTAATGCGAAAAAGCGTTAACGCCAGAAAAAGACATATGAGAGTGATTTCATCAGATGAAGAAACAACTTCTATGGAGTCATTAGAAAAAGAAACCAACACAACACAGGGAACAGAAAGTCATCGTGCACAAAAAAGAGAGAAAAATTATACTCAAAACCTTAATACGCATAAAAGAAATAGCGGTGAAAAGTATGTAACAGCAAACTTCAAAATTATTTTTCCCAAAAAATTGCAGTAAAGTCTTGTTGTTTGAAAAATTGTGGCGATAAAATAAGTTCGTTTGATCGACAACTTACCTTTGATAAATTTTGGAAGTTAGCAAACTTCGGGAAGCAAACTTTGTTTCTTAATACTATAGTTAAGCGTGAAATACCCAAAAAGAGAATACCTAGGAATTACAAATCAAAACCAAGACAATGCCAATTTAAATATTACTTGACATGTGAAAATGCAAGTGAGTTGGTTTGCGAAAAATTCTTTCAGGATACTTTCAATATCTCAGAAGGACGACTAGCTCGAGCGCTTACAAAAGATGTTCCTGGAGAAGATTCGCGTGGGAAATCTGAAAATTCCAGGAGAAAAACGCAAGAATCTCTTGAAAAAGCTATCAAAGAGCATATTCAAAACTTCCGTGCGTTTCCTAGCCATTACACAAGGTGTCATAATCTCCACAGAAAATATTTAAGTCCAGATCTAAATATTAGGAAAATGTATAATCTCTATCTTGAAAAGTGTAAAAATGATAAACAACAACATGTTAACGAGTGGATATTGATTTGTTACTTTGTTAACAATTAAAATTCAAGATTCTGTTCGTTATGTTGAACAATGAATGATTTATTTCTTTCCAACATGAACATTTATATGTTTCTACAAATCTTGACTCAACATTAATTTTGTCGTAAATAAACAAATAAGCGGAACAACTGGGTTAATAAATTTAGGTTGATACCAAAACAAATGTCATCAAAACATGTTCGCAATAATTCCGACTTATTGACCCATTTACGAAAATTCATTACAGTGCAGGTTTGACCATGAAGTATTGAATTCCCATGCTCTACATTAAACTTGCACTTCGCACTTCGTGTACATATTATTCTTATATTAGTCTTATATTAACCGTGCGCGTAACATCACCGCCTACCTAGATCCAATAGGGTCTAGACACTGTGTTCATCATACCATGTTGACGATGACGGGTCAGTTTTGTTGGGTAGCTGAGATGTTCCAGGCCGACATTTGTACATGTAAACCGCCACCAATATCGACATAGTGATCGCACAAAGGCTGAACGTGGATACCCCAACTGCTGTTACATGTGTTTTTAATTGTTTCCAATTTGTGGTGTGGAAAGTATGTAAAACATCTTCTTCAGCCTTTACTAGTGACTCAAAAGTTTCCGAAGCTTGAATTATTGATGAATGATTCAAGTGCTTAATCTTTTCTGTCGTGATTGCACTTGTTCCTGGTAGTTTAGGAGCGATGTAAAACTTTACGTCTTCCATCTTGCTGGTTTGCTGTGCCGTCAATATGTAGTCTTTACTTTCCAGAGTGCATTGTTGCGGAAGATGTATTATGCCAGTTCCATTCAGAATGATATCATGCCGTGAGCCACTGCAAACAGTTTGAGCTGAAACTGGATTCGGAGTGACAAACATCCAGGTGTTCCGTGCCATAACCTTTTTCCAAACTAACTCATGAAGCTGAAATTCATGAAATGAGCAACTTCCCAACGATTGAGAATTATATAACTCCTGAATGATGCAATTTGGTCGGTTTCTCAAGTCAAATAATGTTGAAACTGTTAGCAAATATTCATTTGTGCTGACTTTGGATGCTGTCAAAACTTCACTTTCTTTCGTGTGAAAGTAAACTTGATCATTGTAATTGATCCCGAGAATGTTATTTCCGATTACGAATGCGGTGAATTGATTTTGACCGATCTTCCGGGGAACTGCAGTCGCTGCTATAAGTTCAAATTTTCGATTGTCAACAATCGGGATATGGCCTTGAATTTGGATCGATTCACTGGTATAATTTAAAGATACTGAAGAGTCTAAAATCTGCATAATCTCCAAATGTGGACTCAACATACCCCGAACGGCTTCAATCTTTGTCTCAAGTTCCGCTTGCTTGATACATTCCCATAATCCTGATCTTGTGTTTATGGCAAATAAAATGGTGTCGTATTTATTTTTTACTTCCAATATGAAATTGAGTGCACGTTGATATGTTGCTAAAAATTGAATGTTGACCTTGTTGTGATCAGTAGCAACATACCAACTTTTTAATCCATTCAACAGTGTCAATCCTTTCTCTACCTGCTCCTTAAATCGAGTAAGTTGTCTGCTGACCCGACCAGAAGTTGCGCTTAATGTCTTTGTTGCCTGAAGCACAATCCTTCCTTGATTTTGAACGACTTCGCGCAGCTTGCTCTGATTCTCTGCTAAACTGGAAACATCAGCAATCACTTCATCATTGACTCCAAACACAGACGTCAATACTCTACCAAGCAAGCCTCGTCTGGTACGAGAATGAGTGATTTGAATAACGTTAATTCGTTGAGATACTTCTTCTTGTAATTCCTTTAAATGATCTATTAAATCTCGGCAGTGGATTTCTTTTGTAATTTCTTCTCCTTTAGTACACATAAATCTTGTGTCGGTAATGACATGGTGAACATTTTCCTTATCGACATCTAAGTCTTTAAGTGGCAAAATTACATTCAATTGTAAACTTCCTCTAATTAAATTAGCGTGCCCGATATGTTCGATAAATAATCCTCCGTTTAGAGGTTGAATTTCCGGTCTGGTTGATGCCGTACAGTAGCTGAAACACATTAAACCAGTCAGAAGCACTGTTGCCACAGAACTAAGGTTCAAAGGTTTAGTCTTGTATGGTTTCTTCGTCTGGCTTGATTGAATTGGTTCAGCTGCAGGACGTTTTGCTGATGAACTCTGCGTCCCAAGTACTGTTGTTGGTGTTGTATTCATTGGTGGAGTTTCTTCATTCGACTGTTCGTTGAATGGCAGTCTACATATTTTCGTGATTGGCCGTTTGGTGATCTTTCCATTCATTTTAAGGCTGACTACACGCACGAGTCCATCTTCACCTGGGTGAGTAGCTAATATCCTAGCCAACGGCCAATTCATGGATGGAAAATGATCGATTTTCACTAGAACTAATTCACCATTTTTCGGATTTTCATTTTCTTTAAGCCATTTTGGTCTTTGCTGCAACCGATGTAAGTATTCCTGACTCCATCGTTGCCAGAAAGAATGTTTCATCTGTTGCACTAACTTCCATCTTTTAAGAAGTGTTTGAGACACCTCACTTGGATCACTTTTGATCTCAAATAAATTCTTGCCCGTGAGAAAATGTCCAGGAGTTAGCACAGCACAATCCGATGTGTCATCGCTAATTTGGGTCAACGGCCTTGAATTTAAACACGCTTCAATTTGTGTCAAAAGTGTGACAAACTCTTCGATGTTCAGAAGCTGCTGACCAACAGTTTTATAGAGATGTCTTTTCATTGATTTGACTCCAGCTTCCCAAAGCCCTCCAAAATGTGGACTACCAGGGGGAATGAACTTCCATTCAATGCCTTCATGAGCCAGTTGTGAACTGCTAGCCCTGAATACCTCCACAGGCTTTAACTGCTTGCTAGCTCCTATGAAGTTACTGCCGCAGTCGCTGTGAATTGTAGTACACTTCCCACGTCGAGATATAAACCTTCGGATTGCAGCTACACATGTTTGTGTCGATAAATCAGATGCCACTTCCAAATGAAATGCTTTCGTTGCCATGCATACGAAAACTACTACATAGGCTTTCGTAGTTTTTGCTCCTCGTCCTCCATTCCATTTAATTGTGATAGGACCGGCGTAATCAATCCCAGTTTGCAAAAATGGTTTTTCAAACCGAACCCTAACTGCAGGTAATATTCCCATCATTTGGCTCTGTGGTTTAGCGGACATCTTGAAACATGTTAAACATTTGCGTAGAATGCTTCGTACTAACGACTGACTCGATAAGATCCAATATCGTAACCGTAACGTAGCCATAGTCAGCTGCACTCCTCCGTGCAATGTTTGCAAATGTGCTTGATGAATGAGTAGTCTTGCTAGCGTGTCTCTCTTGAGTAATGCAGGATGTTTACGTTCCCGTCCAATTAATGCATTATGTATCCTTCCGCCTACCCTGAGGATTCCCTCAGAATCAATCCATGGAGTTAATGAGCGTATGTTGCTGTTCTTTGAAACTGCTCCTTTGCTTCGAAGTTGTTCAATGTCTTCTCCAAACGAATATCGCTGAGACATCTGTATACAGCTGTTGTGCGCCAGTTCGAGTTCTGCTAGTGAAAGCGACCCTAATCGTTTCTGATGTTTGTTTCTGCAATTATTAATGAACCGCAAACAGTAAGCTACAACTCTCTGAAGCTTAGTGAAACTGGAGTAACGACTGAAAATTTCTGGTTCATGCACATCTGTTGCCATGAGTCCGTTTATCGTTTCTTCTAATCCTTCATGTGAAACTTTTGGTTTTGACAATTGCAAAATACGTCCACTTAGCCAACTTGGTCCATGCCACCAAAGATCGGACGTTTGTATGTCTTTGGGAAACATTCCCCTTGTTGCTATGTCCGCAGGATTACACTCGCTTGACACATGATTCCAATTTTCACTTGATGTTTCCTGTTGAATCATGCTGACGCGATTTGCGACGTATATTTTCCATCTACTAGCGGGGCTTTGAAGCCATGCTAGCACAATTGTCGAATCAGTCCAAAAAAACCGAGACACATAGCTCCATTTGTGCGCTGTTACTACTTCCTTCATCAATTTAACTAATAGAACGGCTCCACATAACTCTAACCTTGGAATTGACTGGGTTTTTATCGGAGCTACCTTTGATTTGGCCGTTAATAAAGTAACGGTTACCGAGCTGGGGGTTATAATTCGTAAATATATAGCAGCGGCATAAGCTTTCTGTGATGCGTCACAAAACCCATGTAGCTCTATTTGGGTGCTCGGTGCATAATGTATCCAGCGTGGAATGCGAAGATTAGATAATATGGGCAGTTGTTTGCGCAGTGTGAGCCAATCGGATATAATATCTTTGTCAAGAGGATCATCCCAGTCACACTTAATTAGCCAGAGTTTCTGCAGGGTTACCTTGCCAATGATGATGCAAGGCTGCAAAAATCCTATAGGATCGAACAATTTAGATATTTCAGCCAAAATGATTCGCTTTGTGTATGTTGTTTGCTTCTCAGGCTGGTTAACGATAATAGAAAAGTCATCTGATGCAGGATGCCATTGCAATCCAAGAGTTTTGATGTTTTCTTGAACAGCAATGTTGAAAGGAATTTGTGTTTCTCGATCTTCAGGAGGGATGTGTTCTAATAATTTTGGGTTATTTGACGACCATTTCCTTAGATGGAAACCTCCTTTTTTTAACAGTAAACGTAGCTCGGTCTGTCGATTTACTAGTTCTTCTATGCTATCTGATCCAGTTAGTAGATCGTCTACATAAAAATCTGTCATCATTGTCTTAGATCCTTCTGGGAAATCCTTCTTCTCATCCTCCGCTAATTGGTGAAGCGTTCTAATAGCCAAAAAAGGTGCGCATGCCGTTCCATACGTAACTGTATTTAATTGATAATGCTGAATTGGCTCTGACTGATTTGACCGCCATAAAATCCGTTGGAAATTTCGATCCGCTGAGTTCACCCATATCTGTCGATACATTTTGGCAATATCAGCTGTCATTACGTATCGATGTTGTCTCCATCGCATTAAAATGTGCAAAATATTTTCTTGAATTGATGGGCCAGTTAGAAGAAGATCATTCAAGGTTTTGCCGTTGGATGTTTTTTGTGAGGCATTAAATACCACTCGTAATTTGGTCGTTGAACTATCTTCTTTAACAACCTCATGATGTGGTAAATAATATACTACCTCTGGTTTTGATCTGTGAATAGAGACTCGCGTCATGTGTCCCAATTCAATGTATTCTTTCATAAATTTTCTGTATTCATCATAGAGTTTTCCATTCTGTGTCAGCCGCCGCTCAAGCTGATGAAACCTTTTGTACGCTGTACGTAATGAGTCTCCTAAATCGGACTCTGGAATAGAGTCCTTTTGAAACGGCAAGGAAACAACATATCTGCCATCCATCCTACGATATGTATTCAGGCTATACTCATTTTCTGCTCGAACTTCACCATCTGACCAATTTGTGCAGGATGTTAGCTCTTCTGTTTCCCAAAATTTCTGGAGAGATTCTTCTAATTGCTGGTATGAAACAAGTGCACGGTAGTTTGGATTGACGACTGCTTGTGACGTTATGCCGAAAAGAATCCAACCAAGTTTGGTTCGTTGAGCACATGGGTTTCCTGATAATAATCCTGGCAGCAATATCTTCGCATATACATCCGCACCCAAAAGCAAATCAATGTTTGATGGTGTATGATAATTTGGGTCCGCCAGATCTTTAGTCTTCAGACCCGCTGGAAGGTTCACGCTGACACATGTTGAAGGCAGTGGAGACGTTATCGTTCTCAAAATCAAAGCTTCTACGGCTAACTTGGAGACTTTTCCGTCGTCATCTCGCACATCTATTTCAATTGTTGTGATGCCTCTTGTTTTAATATTTGATAGGGCTCCAATTCCACTGATTCGCATCGTCTCTTTGTGTCGATCAGTGTTTAACAGCTGCATTGCTGATTCAGTAATAAATGATCTTTGGGAGCCTGTGTCTAACAGTGCCCGTAAAATAACGTGATCATTGTTTGCTAGTTGAATTTGAACAAGCGCTGTAGCTAACAATACGTGCTTTTGCTTGTTAGCAACCGTGTAATGGCTATGCATTACGTGTGTTGGTGACTTATGGATTTCTGTTATATCCATGTGCAGAAGTGTATTATGTTTTTTTGCACACATCTTGCACCCTCGTTTTGTGGGACATTGTACTGCTCTGTGTTTTGGGCTGAGACAATTGAAACACAACTTATTTGTATTTACGAAATCTCTGCGCTCTATTACGCTCGCTTGTTTGAACATTTGGCATTCAAACAATTTGTGCGACATCTTACAGAACAGGCAATTCATCGACTTTGTTTCGACCTGAACTGTATTCACTCTGACTTGTTGTCTTGATGGTTTCAGCTTGAGTTTCGTTGGTGACAAAGCTTCAAGCATTGCAAATCGTTGTTTCAAAAAATCCAAGAACTGTCCCAGTGTTGGAATGGCTTTCGTATCGCTGATGTGTTTTTGCCACTCCTTCTGAGACTCCTCATCTAGCTTTTGGTTAAGAATGAATACTACCAAAAGATCGAACGAGTTTGCTTCCAAAGTCTTCATACTGGCAAGGAGCTGGTTCACAGTATCCAGCATCAACCGAAGTCCGGAAGACTCGTTCTCTTGAGAACACTTGATGTTCCAGAACCGTTGCATCATCTCCTGTGAGATGAGACGGTGGTTATCATACCGCTCACATAAAAGCTCCCATGCTGGCTCGTAATTCGCCTCAGTGATACTGAGGTGATTGATCAGCTGTTCTGCTTCGTCACGCACCGAATTCCGAAGATATTGCAGTTTTTGAACTGCAGTCAAATGTGCATTCTCATGCACCATGCTTCGGAACAAATCACGAAACGCCAACCACTTGGTGTATGAGCCACTGAATGTTGGAATCCGAATTCTTTCCAACTTGAGGGATTCTGGAACCTCAGAAGTTGCTGGTGCTCCAGTTGACGTAGAACTTTCCTTAAGTTCGTCTATTTTTTGTTTAAACACCACGAGGTAACTGAAGACGATTTCTTCCAGTTTTTCGTATTGTTCCCCGTAGCATTTCGCTTCCTTCTCCATTTCTGCCAACTCCTGAACGGTTGCAAAATGGTTCTGCTCGCATTTTGCCCATGATGATTCCAGACGCTCCAATCGGCTCTGAAAATAAATAAGGTTGTGACGAGCCTCACCATCCTTCTTATAATTGCTGATCACCCTCTGGACTTGCTTAATGTTGAGCTCCTGCTGCTGGTACGCCATGATATCCGGTTCGAAGGACCAAATGATTTGTTACTTTGTTAACAATTAAAATTCAAGATTCTGTTCGTTATGTTGAACAATGAATGATTTATTTCTTTCCAACATGAACATTTATATGTTTCTACAAATCTTGACTCAACATTAATTTTGTCGTAAATAAACAAATAAGCGGAACAACTGGGTTAATAAATTTAGGTTGATACCAAAACAAATGTCATCAAAACATGTTCGCAATAATTCCGACTTATGACCCATTTACGAAAATTCATTACAGTGCAGGTTTGACCATGAAGTATTGAATTCCCATGCTCTACATTAAACTTGCACTTCGCACTTCGTGTACATATTATTCTTATATTAGTCTTATATTAACCGTGCGCGTAACAGATATAATTGGCTAAAAATTCAGTGAATAAGATTTGACCATGATATTCTCTATTAAATGTTTTATAAACTAACTTTAGATGAAAAAGATAAATTTCTAACACTGGATTTTTCACCAAACAGAGGAAGACCTAGGCGTTATTCACAAATAGAAATGACACCTTTATATCTAAATCTAAAGACATAATCGATTTGCTTCATTATATACCCCCAATATACCACAGTTATTTTAAAAATCTTAAACAAAATATGATTTCCGTGGACTTAATCACCCATAATAATGACGACGGTTAAATTGAACTGATGCAATTTCATATGAAATACGTTGTAGTTATGAATAAATTTTACTTATGTTTTAAATTGTACTAATTATTTTTGTATTTTATGAATATTAAAACAATTTTCGTTGTTGAATAAACCTTTATATGAACTACATAATATTATTTATTATTATAATTTATTTGATTTATTCATCAATAATCTTCAATCACTGTCTTTTCAAAACATCACTTTAGTAAAATACATCGAACAAAATTAATACAAGTCAGTAATTTTTCTAAACTATTTATTTTGAAAGTGGTATAAGTCACTTTCCGTAATGCAAAATGGTGATTTTTCAATGACTATACTAAATTATTTACTCTGAGAACAAATATAAGTATCCTGAGGTAACAAATACAAGTAAATCTTTTCGATAGTTTTAAACATGTTAAAACGCAAACCCCTAATTATCTCGATTTAAAAACAAAGTGACTTATGCCACTTTCAAAATAAACGGCTCAACTCCCCACAAACACTTTACACTTAAAATTACATTAAAATTTGAATACACAAGTAGGCTAAGGCAAAAAATGTAAGAATGAAGTTTTGGAGGAATGAAAAAAATGATTTTTCAATTTTTCGTTCGCGCCGCTATCTTTTGACGGATTAAATTCAGACAGTGATGAATTGTTACACTATCATCGTACTGCGTTCAAAACTGGGCATAGACATTGTCTTTGTACCACTCTAAGAAAGGTACCGCTCAATGCGCTAAGCAAACATGCTTAGCAAAGGTGGCCAATTGTATATTTAATCCTTTACTGCCATGACTATGAGCTGTAACTCTTAAACCATATTGTCGTATAATTTATTCCTATACTATTTTTCTTCTTTACATATATATTTTCATTTTTTTTTACATAAGGTACCATTTACTAGAAAATATAAAATACACGAAAATCAAGAACTTTAGGGTTAGCCAAAAATTTTACTATCACCTTTACTGACAGAAAAGGCTTCTGTTGATAGTTTAATGTGATCGTCAGCAAAACAAAATTGAGCGAAATAACCACGTTCTTATCCCGCGCTTGCAATTAATTCTAGACAAATAAAACACTGAGTGAAATACTATCTCAAATATTATATGGACGTATCTGTTTAGTTTTCAAGCTTGAAGTGTCTGGTTGAAGCATTACTTTTCGAACTTGGACTGCTACTGTTGGTAGCAATCGCTTCTCTGACTTCTATTCCTATCTGGCTTCCAACCCACTTAGCGCTGCTTAATCAAGCATCTGAATCAGATCCACAAAATGATTGGTCACCATACCAAATAAATACACCGTAGTGACATAAAAGTGAGATGATATCTTAGATTCCAAATCTGTTACGAACTATATAATTACTACCAGATAAATTTGTATGGTAAATTCAGTTCAAATCATTAAATCGAATCAAAAATACTACCTTTCAAAAATAATGACTCTTGAGTTCGAAAATCTAGCCATTAGATTGTTCACGATTGCAATTTTGACCCCAAATCGAGACATCTAGCAAATCCCGCACCGAAATTCGGAATGATCAGCATCACACCATCAATTCTTTCATTCCCCAAAAATATGTTTCCGGTAATTATTCCGTCAGCTATCAATTATCCTAATTATGAGCAAAATATCTGACCTTTTTCTCGCTTATTCGGAAGTCTCGATTTCGGTCAAATATTTAGGCCTCCAGAATTTTTTTCAGAGTCGATGAGAAAATACAAAGTTTCTATGAACAAATGAAAGTAGCAGAATTTGACGAAATTTCAACTAAACTCTCCTCCACTGACTGCATATTGATCATTCAGTTTCATTTTTCTTCAACGAGTAACCGTTGTTATCAGATGCATACACATATAACTAACCGAAAAAAACTCATTTCTTTTGTTTCAAACAACAACAAAATCTTTTATAACTCTGTCAAACAATGCTTGACTGAATTCATCGCGTTGTCACTTCTTGACATGATGAATTTGCATCCCGGCGAAGGCAACGTCTATGACCACAACAATGAAGATTATTGTAATTATCTTGTTGTTATGCAAAAGACTATGCAAATTACGCTTGACCTCTCGGCGTCGATGTCTTCTGTGTGAATTTTTAGATGAAATTATGAAAAGAGAAATTTTTCAAAAAGAGAAGCTAAAAAACAAAATGAAATTCTGTGAATATTTTGTAAAAGCTAATTTTGAATGCATTGCAAAACTAATGAGTTTTTTCTGATGGCATGGCATAATTTGCTGCTGTTTATGAGGTGGTGAATGGTCGACAGGAAATGCTAAGTCCGTAGTTGAGAAAGTAGAAGTTTTGTGAGTTGGGGAATACTTTTTTAAATTGGAGTTATTTCAGATTTTTCTGACTGTCTAAAATCGATCTATGATATCTCATAGACATATACTTGTACTTAGACATATACTTGTAGACTCATAGACATATACTTGTACAAATTGTCAAGCGTCTAAGTCCTAGTTCTGATTCATTGGCATCCCTATCTATTTACTCTTTCACCGAAAACAGCAATAGTGACCACTTCATAACCTGAATAGAACCCTTACAGTCCATCAATCCTAGAATTAACCATTAATTTCAATCCTATTAAAATCCCTACTGTAAACCAACCACCACACTTACTCACCATTTACACTCCTCACGAAATTAATTGGTGCGAACATTTACGACTATTTCCAATCAAATATCATTAAAATCACCAAGTTTTTAATCAACAAAGATCAGAACACAAATATATCTTACTTACACCAACTAAATACCGTAATGAATTGTTATCTTGTATTTCTCACCAAATTCGGTTGGTACATACCTCCGAAATTAAATTTTCTGTATCTTTCACGCCTAAATCAGATAATCGAAGCAAAAAAACTATGAGACGGATCGAATCCAAAAAAGCTTGAAAAGAAGTACTTAAACAGCACACATACCTGTACGTGTAAAATATCAATCAATTCTACCTCGTAAATGATTGAAACGTAATTAATCATCATCGAAAGAAATTATTTTCGTTCTAGAAAATTATGATATACTATCGATCATCGAAGTTAATTTCAAGAGATTTTCGCCGTTATGAATACCTACCTCTCTAATTTTTATAATGATGAATGACACTAAATATACACTTATGTTATTTTTTTTGATGATACTAAAAATCTACGTCAAGTTACATTTGACCCGATGAGCCAAATTTTTATGACTCATGAGATATAGATACACGCATACGTTCGATTGTGTAGCTAGCTAGCTACTAGAAAAATAAACGAGGTGGCCGAATGAGACACGAATGCATATATTATAAAATCTGAATGCGTTGAATATGGTTGCATTGATGATAGATATACCTATGGTCTGTGGTTTTTGTGTGAAAAGAAAATTATTTTGACTTTGATATTGAATTTCGTTGGTGAATATTGAGCTGTTTTAAAATTCATCACACGTTTCGATGCGCTATGCATGAAGAATGAATGTGAAATGATTACGGAAGATTGCGTGTTCGCAATACATAATTATGTAGGCTGGATTTTTGGGGGAGATAACGGTTGATATTAGAAGTTATTGTTGGATGATTATTTTTTGTAAATGGATATTACATCCAGTAGTTGGTCACTTTTATAATAAAAATTGTGTTTTTTTATTGTTAAACTAAGCAAGGTATAGTTTTGATAGCACAGTGAAACAAACATTTAAAAAAATGCAGTAAAAAAACAAAATTGGGTGTTGGAGAGGTCTTCAAAAATGTATAACTCCTAAAACTGTCCAATGGCGAATACTTACTGTGCCTAATTGCGAATATGATGTTTTTATGCATTTGAACTACTAGAAAAACTGAAAATTTATAATTGAATTCGTGCGAAAAAGGCTGTAAACTGGTCAAAATGGGAATAAGTATACAATATTTTTATGATATGTGCCTCCTGGTCCACATCACCTTCCTCTCATCCTTGAAATCGCCATCAATAATACTATGAGGAACCAAATCCATTTCTTAATACTTTTTATGGGGGTATTCTGGTCTAGAAATTTGATCAAATCGATTTTTTTTTGTTTGCATATTTTCAAAGTTTAGACCTTCAAAAATAAGCTTTTAAAAAGATTTTCGGAAATTCGAATTATTTTTGGAGTTACAGTTATTTTTGTGACACGCCAACTAAACCAACAAACGCGATCAACAACGAATTAACCGCTCCGAGCTACGAGCTTCTGAAGCTTCTAAAGAAGTTCGAACTGCTCTTATGGCTGAAAGAGCTCCAGAAAATCTCGCTTTTGAATTTGAAGAAAGAACATTGCACGAGATGGGGATCTCTGATCAAAAAAATCGAAGTATAACATACCATTAAACGACTCAGACTGCCCGAAACGAGACTCCAAGCTTTAAACGCGTTTTTCTCGAAACTACTTTCTTCGATAAGGTTGACATGATATCTCTAGTTGTAATGGACCGATTTACGTGAAATTTTTCACAAACCCGCTTAACACTATTAGATTGTTCTAATATTTATTAAAAATTCCCAAAGTTGAAAAAATGAGGCGAAAAAAACGACTTTTTCTTTTACATGGACGCCATTTGGTGAAAAAAAAGTTTTTTCAAATCGCCTACGTCAGACGAATTCTACATTCTTCTTTTTACAGAATTCACCAAAAATGTATGTGTCAGACCACCAGAAAGGTTGGAATCATGTCAACCATGAGACAAGTTTATGTTTTAGCCTTCACTTCGCCGGCCTGTATCTACATCAATTTGTTTTTTTTTTTTTTTCTTTGAATACATTTTTATACTTTTAAAATGTTAATAAAAAACTGATCAAAAAATAGATGCCAAAAATGTTTCTGGTTTTTTTTTATTGCGTCCGTAAAATCACCTCAAAATCGAGCCTCTAGACCAGAATACTGCCTTAACTTCCGCAAAGCTGATTCCACTCGTATGATCATTGAAATGAATTAATTTTGTTCGAAGACAGTCGATTCGCACCTACAACGCTGGCATTGAAGCATCAACCAACCGAAATCCTTTTGGTATTTCATCCGTTTTTTAAAAAACTCACCTAGTATTCTCATTAGTATGCATTTAGATGATACAGCTGTTTCCATTCCACAATTTTTTTTTCTTACTTTTCATCTCTTCTCACAACAATATCCTCCTTCCCAATAATTTCTCTCCACGTATTCTCTTTATTACATTCGTTTCGGATAAATCCTTTACAAATCGAACTTCTAATGAACGATATTGATGCCAATACATAAAGTTGGTGATCTTACATGTGTCTCAAACTATCGTCCTATGTCATTTCTTCCCTGTTTTAGCAAGATCCTTGAGAGAGTGGTCTATAGGAGAGTATAATCTTCTTTCGAACTTACCCTAGCTCATGAGCAGCTCGGCTTTGTCAAAGGTAAATCCATTTTAACCATGTATAGTCGCATCCGCTCTTGATCACAGCCTGTGTCTCTCTCAATAATAACGTCCTTCAAAAGCTAAGAAATGAAGACATAGCCGGTCATCCCCTATCCTGGTTTACCCCTTACATCTTTGGTCGTATCTGTATTGTAACTGTCAATTCCTGTTTTTCAACTCGCTTTTATTCTGCTTCAGGTGTTCCGCTAAAGTATATCTTTAGTTCTCTTCTCTATGTTTCGTTCAGAAACAATCTCCCTTCTTTAATCCGCTCTTGTCGTCTTTATATGTTAAAGATTTCAAAGTGAACGATCGAATCACAAAATGACAGTGCTTTTTCACAAAACAATCATAATTTGGATACTTGGTATTCTGCTTCCGTCTCTCCTCTTAATGTTCTTGATAATTTTAAAGACCTTGTTGTATTAGATTCGATAAGCGTATTTTATAGATCATTATCCAGGCCTTTAAATTATAAGGTTACATAGTAAGATCCTCCAAAGCCTTCGTTAATCTTTGAACTTGTTTACACCTCTTTCTTTCCTTTGTCTGTTGTATCCTGGAATATTGCTGTCAAGTTTGATGTCCTCATTAAGTCCATTTAAATAATACGTTGGAGTCTGTTCAATGTAGATTTAATCCTGTTTATAATTATCGTCTTTTATTCGTCGAGAGTGTTTACATTAGAGATAGTCCTTTGGTAACCTTCAGTGTCGTTTTGCTTCGATTACTGTCCCAGGTGAGTCTCCTATCCAGGTGGATTCCTAGATATTTTACATTCTTCCGTAAACGTACCTCTGGAACCCTAATTTTTATATCCTCTTGCTCGATTTTTCTTTTCCTGATGAATGGAAATCTGTTGGTCTTGTGAAGATTTATGGAGAGATCCTCCTCCTCGTTCCATCGTTCTGTTTCATTTAAAGCCTTTTGCATTATGTGATTAACTGAATGCCCCACCGAAGCTCCTTCGTTTCGGGGCATTATTTTTTCGGGGCAGTTATTATGATAGGATTCGATGATTATCCTGGTGGCATTACCCGCTCTATCCTGTAATTCAACCTTTATAGTGTCATGGATACAAGTCATGAAGTCCCGCTGTAAGGTAATTTCAATAGTCTTTGCAGTCTGCGCCCTTTCACTTGACTTTTTTTTCATTATCTTTTCCTAGCTCGAACGTTATGTGTCTAGGATCAGAGAATAAAGCCCTGTTTAGGACATCCCACTTTTTCATTAGGTGTACTGTATTGTTAGAAACAAACGTGAAGTCTAACACCCCTTGAGTGCTAGCTGTCAGGAACTTTGGCGTCTTTTCCTTATCAGGCACAGCTAAATGGCTGATTAGGAGCGATTCTAAGGATAATTCATCTCAAGTGTTGACATCATTGCTTCCCAATACCGGGAGATGTGCATTGGCAACAGAGCCACTTATTAGTATCTTGTTCTCTCTTCTATAATGTCCTACCAGTCTTTTGATGTTGTTACTTGGGACTTGGTTCTCATCCCCTGAAAATAGGCTGAAGCAAATATTATATCTATTGTGCTCCTTGAATGAGAACATGTGCTCGGATCACCACTGTGTCCCCATTGCTGTAGTCTGGGATTAAAAGAAAGGTAATGTTTCTGTTAATTATGATCGCCGCCTTCAGGCTCTCTTGACCTGCAGCCCAACTTATCTGAGTATTATTTGCATGTAGGCCATATTCTGCCTTTATTTACGCAAAGCTCATGTGTCAGCCTCATTTTATTGGTGCCTGAGAAAACCTGCTGCTTACTTCCGCGAAAGCAGCTTTAAAATAATGCAGGCTCGCCTATATACACCTCAATCTATGCCTTTAGTCGTTTATGAGCCGCTGGGACCTAGTGTTGCCTCCATATATGTTTCGCTGCACTCCATACTGGTGGCTTTCCGTCAACATTTTTTATGGTCAACTTATCCAAACCAAAAGCTAACGTTACCGTCCCCATCAGTTTTTCTGGAAGCTGAAGCTTGGTCCGCTGCTATGAATAGCATAGCGCATTTGTTACTATTCTTCGTGAAAACGTTCTCCAAGACTTAGAATTCAGGGTATTATTTTGGCATTCTAGGAAAGCGAACATCTTTTTCACTGCCAGATCCGCTAAGTTGGAAAAGTAGCTGACAAGGGGCTTGCGATTCACAATCTGGGATTCCTCCGCGGCTCACAGCCTGGCTCTTTTGGACGATTCTATCCTTAAGACCTCCAACCCTACCTATTCAGCCGTTGATCTATCATTACAATGAAGGGACTCATAGCCTACTTTTGAGGGGATGCTAAGAAAGATAAAGCTTAGGGTAATCTCAATCTCCGCTAGAAGTCTTCTCTCAAGAATCATCTGTTCCTCCTCCGTTTGCCCGATCGTAAGTAAGAAGTTCTACGGGAAAATATTGCGCCATGATGGCTATATTAATACCTTGTAGCGCCGCTATAGGTGAGCTGTAATTTAGTTTGAAGATTTGTTGTCAGAGGTATAGAAGAGCCTCTGCTACCTTCTTCCCTTTTAGTGTTCTTCTTACCGAATCGGGTTTGGGCGGGGAGTCGTTGTCCTTGCCTACTCCATCGTTTACCTTTGGTGTCTGAGACAAGTATGTGAAACAGCCTTTCATTTGAATTTACAAAACAAAGCCAGAGACCAGAACATATACCAACGTATCTAAAAAGTGTAATGGATACTAAAACCCATTTAGGAAGCGCTAGGGGCTTCATCAAACATATTCCATCTCATAAATTTACATGTGCTTTTACATGATCAACGCTCTTGTGCTCGTAAGTAGTAATGTATAGCCTCTAACAACTCTAATACCAAAACCATATTACCACAACAAAAGCTTATCTTCCGTGTACAGTCAACTTCAATTAAAATATCATTCCGATGAAATCGTAATGACAAATCATCGCACAAAATATCAACCACCTTAATCACTGCTCGAATGCACACACTACGAAAATAGTTTTATCAGTAATCGCAATATTTCATTCATTGACTCCCAAATGATGACGATAGTCTCTTACAATAAAGCATTGTACTAGCTCGTATGACTCAGTTCGTTACAAACTTCAGATCTATTCAGTGAGCGAAGAAGGCTTAATTAAGAACGCTCCCAAGTTTATTTATGATGTAATATCAGAAAAACACGACAATAGCTCTCTGGATAAATGGAGGATAGCTACCTCCCTAGAAAGATAGAGATAGAGTAAATGGCAAATTTTGACCCGACCTTTCATTGCGGCAATGACGCTTAAACGCCAATAGAACCCCGTTGGTTGCGCTTCGTAGCATTTACCGTCTCTATAAATTGACTTAAGGTCAAGGAGTTACTTGACGAGTAAGTTTCTTCGAGAAATTCCGCATCAGCAACTCGCCCGCCAACGATTGCCCGAAGAACTTACAAAGACGTCGTTGGAGGTATTCGTTCACATAGAGAACACTCCCAGTACGTCAATTAAGTCGATAGTTTGGCCCTGACGCGACTTCACTTTGGCACCACTTGCATTTGCCGATTAAGGGTGGTTCCCAGAGTAAATCCAACGACGGTGTTGTTCTTCCTACGATTCGGTATGGATCTATTCGATGTCCTTTGCCGCGCAATCGATCCGTATTATTATTCAGACTTTTTTGCGAGAAGCTAGTCAGAGAGTGCTTAATGCGGTAGAGTGACCTTCTCATTGGAATTCGCAAACACTAGTCGAAAGTTTGCCAACTTCCTTCCTATTCTTTCAATCGTTTTTTGTTGTTGCTGCTCTCATCACCATCATCGTCCTCGTTGTTGGTGCCCTGGTCGTCTTCTATTCAAATGGAAATTGGTTTGAAAACTGTTTTTCGATTCTTGTCGCCTTCGGTGTACGGTGTATACTAATGCTCAGAAGTTTTTAATACTTCACTATTGGATCCGCATCGATGATTCGCTGATAGTTGTCGCAGTGTTGCAGAAATTTGTTTTCTCGGGGGCTTTTGTGAGAAGTTATTTAATTTTATCAAGTTGAATGGGAAGATAGTTTTGAAAGAATTGTTCAGTTGTATCTGATGTGAATCATAAGAAATGGGGGATCAAAAATACAGTGACTGATTTTTATAGTTTGTCCAAGATCGGAATTCGTAATTGATAACTAGAGTTTGAATAGTTTGTGACATGATGGACTTTGATGATGACTTTTATCAAATAAATGGGAAAAAGATATGTCGATTCATTTCATTAATATGGTTGTTAGATGTTTGGCTTGAAATCGAATGAGAATCTAAAATTTCCAATTCTTTGCTATCTATTTCGCAATTTCCGCGCATCATTCCAAGCTTTCGAACCGCTGCTTTACCTACCAACTCAGCAAACTCGTCTATAAAACGATTAACCATAATCATGATTAGAATACTGATAAGCTTACAAACAAGCTTCTATCGCTTAAGACTCAAAGATAGAAAATACTGGAAGCATTGGAAAAACTAAAATTGATATCGTTTTACTTCATGTAGCGAACAATCAAAGTGACTGGAACAGGTTCCAATATAGATATTGTGTAGATATCACGCTATATCGGTGATTATTACTAAATTGCTGACAAAAGCAGTATTTTTACTACAATGCCAAGTCGTTTATATTCTTGTATTAGTGACGCAAGTTTTCTTTCACTTCTGAGCTGTTATAGATGTTTATGCTAATCAGAGTGCTTTGTAGGTTAGTTTGGTAGATTTGGATGGATTGTTCATGTTGACGTAGGGCATTTCATGGAGTTTGGATGAAAGTTAGCAGATATTTGTGTATTAAAGATCTTAAAGAGTAACTTGATGCCGAACAAGCTAGAAATGCTGAATTGAAGGTTCACTTCATTTTCTAAAACTCTCTGAAATAAATTGGAAATGTAAATATTTTCATACCTTAATAGATTTCGAGCCATCGCATGTTAAAATGGCAATTTCATCATCTTTATTATAGAAGTTACGGTCAAAAATGTATCTCTCAATCGTCAGATTCATCATCCGCTGCTTATATTATTTAATTTTTTTAAATTATTTTCAATCAATAAATGTCATTGTAGACAAAAAAATGTCCGTTCTTACAAATAAATCCAAGTGAAAGTTTTCCAACGGAATTATGTTTATTGTAAAATGAAAACCATAATGTGGAAAGCCCATTACGAAGTCGTGTACGCAACAAAAGCGATTAAATGTCAAATATCACTTTGAAATGTCATATTAAGTCAAATATAGTCGTCCAACTTGAATCAATTTTCTTCAATATTAGTATTAAGTGATTTGTTATTGCATCGGATTTGCTATGAACACAAATTTCCACATATGATTCGCACAAAAAATTCACATGAGGGCAATAGTTCTCGAAACATGATTTTGAGAAAACTTCAACGAAATCCACATAATCCAATATTGTTTCGGGATAGTGATGCAAACATACGATAAATGATAAGATTTTCGCTGTGTAATATGGTGTCAAATTGCAAGTGCAAAAGTCAGCTTAGTCCTTAATAGTCACATCGAGCCTTTTATCACATTTATGTCAGAAAATTCATCGGATATTCCGCAACTCACAGGTAGCCAATTTCAATGTCTAGGTTTATTATAAATTATCTTTCATTTTCTATTCTCAAATTATTTTCCAGTAATTTCAACCATGCCCTGTAAAATGGCTACTTTCCCGATGAATAGATAGTTGCTAAGATTGTTCCATTCACAAAAAAGTAAATGTAGCGAAGTCAGCAATTTCCACACCGCACTCTAATTTGAAGAAGCTTTTTGAGGGGCTTTGGAAATTATATCCGCCTAGTGATGCTTACTAATATTATATCTTGCTTACTAATGCTTACTAATATTATATCAATTCGGCTTTAGGCACTAGCGTAAGACACATCATTCGATCTCGTCACTCCACGATCAAATTGTGTCACACCTGAATGGGTGAAACACTACAACAATGGTGTATATCTTGGATAACGGAAAGAATTTGAATATTTTATGGCACGCAGGTCTTCTGTAGAAGCTGATCAAGTTTGGATTTCTTGAAAAAGGAATACAACTTACTGCAAGTTTTCTTAGCAACAGACAGCTTTATTGCAAAGCCAATGTAGCAAACCCACTTAGAACACGTGACCTCTGGAGTTTTATTGGACCTGTTTTTTTCAACGCTAACCTTCCTATTGCAGTGGGTCACTCTCAAGATAAAGTTCTTCAATATAGGAACGATAGACTGTTTTTCGCGCAAACCTGCAGAGAGCCCGGAAGTTTTATTTTAAGATAGAAAGTATCAAGCCAAATAGTGTTTCAAAAAAAATTCCAGAACTTTTTCAAGTATCGGGATATTAAAATGGCAGGTATCGGGATTACGGCCAAAAAAATCGCTGTCTTGTTCGAAGCTTGAAGAATTTCTTCTGGCGTTTCATGATATGCCTGATCTTTTGAAATTCAAACTCTATGGACGACATAAAATTAATGTGGCCAAACTTGCATTGCAAGTCATCAGGCAGCTTTTCACTAAAAAAAATGGACATGACGACGTGTACTAGATCTGTTTGCTATCATTTCACTAACTTTCATACTGTGAAATCAATGTTAAGATTTTACGCGCAGACAGGTGAATATGAAACGAACTGATTTGGTCAATTAGACAGGCAGGTGACTACAATGCGCCATTTATGCGTTCATCGGAAATAAGTCAATGGCAACTTATTTAACGTACTGTTTAATTGTGCACCAATAAATCACAGCACATAAAGTTAGAACTAGACTTAGTTTGGATTTAATTCGGCAAACCTAATTTTAGTTAGGTATAAGCTGCATTTTATTCAATAGATTATGTTAGCATTTATATTTTCTTACAATCTGAGTAATATTCTTCAATATTAAGCCAAGTATAGTAGTCCCACTATAATGCTTTTCTGGTTAGGGAGCCGAAGTTGGTAGAAACTATATTTACAACCAACGAAACACGTGTGGAATGATAATTTGCACGACTCTCTTTAACCTTGATTTGATTCAGCTAACTCCATTTGGCATTTTGCCATCGACTCTCAGCAGATCTCAATTTTTCTTCAACCATTCAATCAAATCAAAGATAGCACCATCCAATAAATAGAACGATCCAATCAAATCGAAGATAGCCTCGAACGCCTTTTTTTGAACAATGATGTCAAAGAATTTAAGCTTAAATATTATCTCTGCTTGAACCTATGTCAGTTTCAACCGCAAGGACTGTAAACAAAATTTGTTTTGTTGAATGAATTTTCCGTGTAATTTTCCCACGTTTTTCGAGGGCTCAAAGCAGCTCATAGAAAAACTTTTTCGAGTACATTTTGATGGTGTACTGATTTCCACAACTCTTTTATTAATCACTGAACTAATTTTCTTTCAAACTCTCATTCAAAAAATCATAAATCCATATGACACCATATTCATCGATCCGAACCGTACCATCCTTCATCGTCCATCATCCTCATCTGTTGCCAACACCATATCGAACTCCAGTTAAAAAAAATCGAGTCTTCATATGCAAACTATAATTGACTTGATGACTCCGTTCTTATAAGTCTTCCCAGGCTGACCCATCCTATCTTCTGCTCTGCTTTGACCATCTGGTCTCAATACTGTCTCAACACGAATCAGGTCATCATCACATTGCTCTTCGATGACACATCACTGGTATATCGCCTGTATTAGTAGTTCGAACCTAAAATCCCGCTCACATCATAAATATTCCAGTTCGCACATCTGTTGGACAAATTCTCACATATGACATAAATGGCTTTTCAGTAGTCAAACAATCAAGCGATGAGCAGAGCATTTCGCGTCCAACGAATATCATCATGTCACTCAAATCACTTTTGATATGGCACTGTAATGCCGCCGCCAGTGCCAATGGTGGAATGCTTTTCATCCATACATATGTTTGTTGGTTTGGTTTTGTTCGAACAAAACTGTGGTGGTGTCATCGCATGTGAAATCGAGTTCCACTTCATTGAACCTCAACATATCGCACACATAGATCGGAAATAAATCCTTCGTAGGCAACATCTGAGAAAAGTCATCGGAATTGGAAGCATACCAGCTGGCAACGATATCAGGAAGAAAGGAAGTAAGCTGAAGTTTTTCTAGTCGGTTAGGATTAAGACGTGATTTAGGTTAGTTGGCATCACTTTTCACTCGAGGCGCTCTGTCATGTGTATTCGTATGCGAGCTGAGATGAAATTCCGGTAGAAGCTCCGATGGAGTTATCGAAGCTATCGAAAATAACGTGCGGCAACTTATTCACGTTCTTGTGTGAATTTACCGAATGAAAATATGGTGAATAGATGGATTTCCTTTGTTGTCCTGTCTGTGAGTCTTGTGTGTGATTTATAGGGCTTAATTCAGTGGATTATAGAGACGACTCCGTTGTGGTTGATGTTGGATTGCTCAATTTCTTAGGCGAACGGGGTCCGGGATTATTTTTATGGGAATAGAGGATAGTTTCTGGGCTTAGGCAGGGATAGCGTCTAATCGTATTTGGCGCTGGCAATATTACTGGGTGAATGGAAAAAAATTTAATAGGTATGTAGTCTTCGTTCCATCTAGATACCAATAGTCCAAGAAAAAATAGGAACTGAAAAAAACTACCGTTATTTTTCAAACTGAGCCAAAAATTTTCTGAGTAGGTTGAAAAAAGGGCCAGTCTGGTGTTTTGACACCTTTTTTCATAATTGGCAAAAGCTATAGTTCCTAGACGACGGTATCGATGGAAGGCTGCTACTGCAATTTCAATATTCAATCAAAAATATTTTCATATATATTGTTTTCAAATAATACCCACTGTTTTCAGACATTCTTCAAATTTTCTTACGAGAACTATTTTGGTTAATGTTCAAAAATCTGAAATTGCAGCTTAGAAAAAAACGGGAGAAGTAAAATACCATGTAACTGTTGTATATATTGTAATATACTACTGTAAAATTGATCACCTGTCTCGGAGCCCAATTGTAAAAAACCTTCACGCCGGAAAAAAAAACCAACCTGAAACTCAGAATTGAATTATCTTGGGGGATACCACTCCTTTCCATTCCTAAAACTAGTTCGTTTTTTGTAAGAACTGTATGCTTCCCCGTACACCCTAACCTTCTGCAATTTTGTGCAGACCCTTTTCCTCTTCCTCGGTATCCGAAGATTATCTTCCCAACTTCTTCGTACGTTTGATTTTTTCTTTTCTATGGATTGCTAGTATTAAGCTCCATCACTGAGCTTTGCTATTGTCGGCTGTGTGATTAACATAACGGAACATATTTTCAGTAAGAAAGCAAATTTACAGAAAACAAAAATATAGAAAAATACTTACAATTGTCCTTTCCAGATCAACAAGAAGGAATATCCTTTTAACTAGGTATGACGAAATTTTTTGTCATGCCAGTACCTCATTCCTGCAGCTCGGAAATAGAGAAGATTTCTACTACAAGTCTCTATTTGACGTCATGTTCGATCAGTGTGTTTCTGAATGAAGCTCTACTGCCATATCTCAACCTTTTCTATTCACAACAGAACGGGAGTAGAGAAAGCGTTTCTGTAATGTCTTGAGTAGAGTTCGACTTCTCTACCAGTTGACTATATTGTCACGGCCTTTCTTATAGTTCAGAACAGGTGCGAGAAAGTGAAAGATTTTGTAGTTTCATATTGAAAGATAATAGAGAAAAAGAAATATGGAGAATAATCAGCTTCATTCACACCAATTAGTACATTCCTACTAATTATATATGATATCAATTAATTTATCCAGGATCAAAACCCACACGTACTAATCGGGATCCATATTCACAGGTACTTGCTCCGTGCTTATCGGACTGAAGCCTGAACAAGTAGCCCTACAAACACTCCTTGGCATACAGTGCATTATCAAAAGCAGTCTTTCAAGTTTTCATGTTTACATTTCTCTATTCCTGTTTCAAATATTGACGTTCCACTATACAGAAACGGCCAAACTTATTCTTTAGGTTTCTGCGTCGTCTGATAGAGATTATTCTCTACTCAAGTTAGAAAAACGGTCTACGGAAAAGCAACTCCGACGAGCATGACGATATTTTTAATCACATAGTCGGAATTAAGCTTTGTGCAGGTAGTATTCGTGCGAAAATTTCAACTTACCACATTTGTTTGTGGCACAATTTCACGAAACAAAAGCCTAAAAGCCAAACATTTGCGCGTTTTTATTCCCCCCCACCATAGTTTTTTCTCCGCCTAACAGGCAAACCAGCGACCAAAAAATTAATCATTAGAGCTGTTTTCACTTCACAACACCCCCGTTGCCATTCGTCGTGACGGCTCAGCTTCGACTCCGTAAAACATCCAATACTGAATGAACTTTTCCGTTTCTTTGCTTCGTTCTAAATTTTTGAAAGTTCTGAAATTTTGTTTTTCTTTCCAATTTCCGCGCTTTTTGCCTCACAAAAATAATTTACCCATACTGAAGTCACCCATTTGGCTTGAACGCTAGTTGTTCTTCGTTTCATCTTTCTAGTGTCTTTAAATCATCCCTGCACTTACGTAAAGTGGTAACAGTGGTTCAGTTTCTTCAACCCATACTAGACCAACACAAAACGAATGGAAACCCTTTCACTGTTTTTTAATGTTTCCCAATGAACACGATGGCATTTCTACCGCAACACAGGTTAATAAAAGCCACTCGAATTTATCTATTATACCTACCTGTAACTTTTGAAAAATACTGGGAAGATTTCAAAAGCTATCACCAAAAATGTTTTAGGTGCCCATCAGTTGAGGATATCAAACGATTTCGCCCTATTGATCTACAAATTCCAAGACTTAAAAAAAACAAATCCGTCTTTCTCAAATCAAAGAAATTCATCAAACATATCTGATAATTAACCCAAAATTTCCCCAGCATAGCAGTGTAACCCAGACTCGTGACTTCCAACTATTTACAAGCAATTTGTTCAAAGCTCCCTTCCCTTCAGCTCATCAATTTTCTGCCTATTTTTTATACCACACATCGTCTTCTTTACGACAAAAGTGAATAAAAACAACAAACCAGTATCCCCAAAACAGTTCTTCGTTCATATGTTGTACTTTGTTTAGTTTTATGGTTTCATCTTAAGACACATGGACGTCCGCTCGCAGATAGTCAGCTCATGTATCGTACAGCATTGGCATCATATTCTTGTTCCTTTTCCCATCGCATCTGTTCGATGAAATTCTCCGGAATCGAAGTAATATGTGTGGTCCTCTTGATCTACCACCACAACCACCATCGCACACTGTTAGTTCCTCTGAGTCTAGACAACTACTGCTGCTGCTGTTAATCCAATTTGATGAAAGCCATTTCCGATATTTCGGCTCACCAGCTCAACTATATATGACTATTCTTTACTTGTGGTGTAGCTATTATTTTTATTGTTACAACAATTTGTAGAAAGAAAAGACAAGATTCGGCCTGCGCCCGAAGAAGAAGACCCCTGGAACGTCAAAGTAATACAATAATTCGTGTTCGTAATTAGGAAATTGAATGAAATTTTGTTTCATTTCTCGATGGGCTTCCTATTCGAATTAGCCACCGTCGTCGTCGTCGTCGTCGTGAGCGGAGGATATGATGTGAATAAAACTTAAGTTAATGGTTAGATGTTCAAGTGAGTTGCCCAGTAGTGGCCATCGGTTGTGGGAAAGTAAATTTCGGGACTAAATTAACTTGCTGGCTGGAACAATGACTTGACTAAAGCAATAGAAGCTTTTGATATCAATTAAGAATTCTGTTGAGAGTTGTTTAATCGATTCAAAAAGAATTTGAAATTAAGTTAATGATACTTTCAATGACTCATCTTATCGTTTCCTTTTCAAAGTACAAGTGCGTGATCTGCATGCATACAATTGTACATTTTCTTCAAGTCCTGTGAAAAGCAATTACAGCATTTGCGAAGAAGCGATTTAAAATGAAGATTTCTATTGACTTGAAAGAACAGTTTTCTATTGATATTGCATTCCATAGACATTGATTGAGCTGCAATGACTGTTGATTGAAGTATCTTACATGAATTTCGTTAAATTGATACTCGATTCTATGGGCACTACTGGCTTTATAGTAAGACTAGAGCAAATGGATGTACGAACACAATCATTGTAATTATTATGACTCTATTTTGAAGTCATGGAAATTAACGCTGTTGTCGATTGCAATCAATGTACTGATTGTTGAAACTAGCACACTGAGTGTTTGAAGACGTAAAAGAAACTATTGAAAATCAACTATTGAGCTAATGTTATTGCTTATTGTTGGGAATTGTGCAATATTCTCAACGTTGAGATAGTTTTTACATTGTAGTGAGAATTACCAATTAGGTCTAGTTAGATTTAAATAAGTGTGAGTATTGAAAATTTTCTAGCCAGGGCTTTTTCCAGGCTGAACCGTTCAAACGCTGAACGACGGAGCCTAATGTCAAGGCGCAGTTTATGTAGAAAAGAGCCCCAAAAATCTTACTGGTAAAAACGAAAATCCAATCCTCAAATTTTAATCAGTCTCCACGGTTTTCTCTCAATAAAAGCCCAAAACAAAAATTAACGTCATGATTCGATTCTTCACACATTAGGTGACATAGAAAAAAATGTAATGCAAACCTTGAAATAAATAAAAATAGAATATGAGTTCTACTAATGCTAAATAAATTTTTTTTGTGGAACTTTCCAACCAATTTTCACTCACTCGAAACCAAATCTCTGGTCATATGCACTTGCAGCCTTAGAATTTCAGTTGCCTTCTCTTCATCACTGTCAAAATTTAGTGGGTTTCGATGAAGAATAACCAGCAACTTTTCTTCTGGCGCCAAGATTTTTTCGTCCAAATGATTTGAAGACTGAAAATCAGACAGAGCAATGTTCACGGAATATGGTTTGTTGGACGTTGTGTTCTAATCCAACTACGTAAGCTATTGAATTTTCATTCTCGCTACATAAGGTCGACCGTTTTCCTGATTGAAGAGCACGTTTAGTCAAGAAATCAAAAATAGTCGCTTTTTTGAAGTGCTGAGCTAAGACGTTTTATACTGGAGATAGACAAACAATCTATTTTCGTTCACGAACTCCAATGAGCTTTGAGCATTTCGAATCCGCATTTAAAAATAAATAATTCATGAATAGCAAAAAGTGTATTTCATTTCGAGCTGAAACCCAATTTGCTACTTTAACTGGTTGCAATCTCCAAGCCATCGAAAGGACGAGGTTTTCTGTGACATCTGGAATAATTTCGCGCCAGGCTATTAGTAAAGCGTCTTTCATCATCTCCTCGTTGCAGACCATCAACTACCAGTTCTTATTTTCCGCCAGACAGTAAAAATTGTTATTTGGACATAAACGAATCCGCTTTTGAAACTCTTTCAGACAAACAAATCTCGTTGAAATTCGAATCTCGTCCCGAATCCTCTGATCTGTCTGCAGTATTATAAGTCACAGAAATTCTGCTAGGCTATTGTTCGCTCGAAGTTTAAAAAAGTTGCAATATTTACCCGTTTATATCCCAGCAAACTAAGAAAAACTATACATGGGTGAAGCCTGGTTTAGCGGTTTATTGACTTTTTCCACCCACTGTTTCTTGCGTTTGACATTCTTATGCGACCTATTTTTCATCGCCAGCCCACATTCGGTTTCAAAGCGGCTCATTTCGACATTAAAGCAGTAAAAAATAACACATATTCACCTTTTGTGGTATCCATTGATCCAGCTTGCTGACTTGGTGTATAGGTGTTGATATATAGTTGAGTGAACAAATCCAAACTTCTCGGCTCGTTCCTCAACAGTTCCTATGCGATATTTTCGGACTAAGGTTCGCAGATCATCCTCGTTTTGTTCAATACTATAGGTCTGTTTCCGTACCTTCAGCAAACTGCAGCAGTAACAGAATTTGGCAGCTGGCTTCTTTTTGCTGCAAAATTTGGCTTGCATTTCGCTTGCAGCAAAAGTACGGAAACGACTTGCTGCGAATCTATTTTAATATATTATAATAGAGTACGGAAACAGACCTATTGTTGTGTTTTGCCATGTTTCATGAGCTCTTGATTCTCTACATTTTCAAAGCCAAACCCATTTTTTTAAACTAGACACGATAATTAAAACTCGGAAAACTTAAAGTAGACGAAACTTTCACAATTCAACAGACAACTCTCTGTCCTCTCTTGTCTTATCTTTTGAATTTTGAAATTTCTTATCTATTGAATTAAAAAATGAAGTAAGGCTGAGATGGACATCATCTTTGTTTTGAAATACTTTTCCACCTGAAAACGACAGCAGGCCTGTAAGAAACTGAAAATCGCGTGGAGCAATGTCCGGGGAATATGCTGGATGAGGCAAAATGTTCCAGTCAAATTCCTACAATTTTTCCAAAGTGACTTTTGCTGTATGCGGTCGGGTGTTGTCGTGATGAAAAAGACACTTCCTCCTGTTCACTAAAGAGGGGCGTTTTTTAAAAAATGTTGCATTCAAAGTACTTCATGCCCAAAAAAAGGATCGAAGAATAAATAAGAGTAATAGAGTAAAGTTTCAGAGAAACCCCGTACACGTTCTTATGAAGTAGAATGTAAATTAATGAATGTATGAAAAAATGAAAGTTGTTTAGTGTTTAGAATATCATTGATGTTATTGCAGCCCCCAGAACAGTAATTATCAATGTAATACCAAGAGAATTGTAACAAAAATTACAAACTTTGCAATAAAACTATGAAGCAGTGTTCGACCCGTGGTTCAAATCCAGTCATGTGCGGTTATTGCTCGGTCTTGGGATTTATCTAGCTATGATTGAATCCGTAATTCAAATTAGGGGCGAAATGAGTAAAACAAATCACTTTACTCTGGTGCGGATTGATTATGCAATGAAGTTTTCACCGCATTCCTAATTTTTAAATGGCGTTGACCAGGTCTGAGCTTTCTGATCTTAGCAGTTCGCACTCTTCATTCCATAATCGACCCTTACAACGCTCAAAGAAAACAGGAACACTTCTTATTACAGGGCAATGCTTTTAAAGCTCTGTACTAGGCTTGGGTCGTTCATGAACGGACGAACTAAAAGAAATGTTTCCGTTCACTAAACCGAACGAACTATATCATTATTTCATATTCCAACAATTCACCATTTCATGTCCGAACTGCTTACCATTTGTTGTCTGAACGTTTCATCAATTCGTATCCGAACGTCTCACCACATATCAAATCAATTCGTTCACTACTTTCGTATCCGTGTACGTTTCAAAAGACACGAATGAACGACAATAAGCAATAGAAGGAAAGCATGTACGTAGTCTAAAGATTTGAGAAGCACCGCACATAAATAATGAGATCAAATCGGTATGGAACTAAGTTTCGGCCGATTATGATAAGAGAAGCTAATGCGAGGATGTGAATTGGAGGACTTCAGTGAGAAGTTTCTCAAAAGCGAACGAGACATAGTTATTGAACTGAATCTATTGAACTGTTTTGCGCAAGTCCAATGAATGATTTGGTATTGAACTAGTGAACCGTTTTAGTGAAACATTTCACTAAAGTGAACGAGATCTGGTGAAACATTTCACTCTGCTGAACTGTTTTGCGCAAGCCTACTCTGTACATGGTTATAACCAATCATCCAGGCTTGTCCTTCATCAAACGAAAAGCTTCTTATCATTCATCTCCTTGGGCATTACATATTCTTACTTACTTAATCAAGTTACTCAAAATGAGAAGAACAACATACTATAAAAATACAATAAACGAATTATTCATGCGCAATCGAACGGGCTAGGCTCTCACCCTGGAATTCTCTTTAATCTAAAGATGCAGAATTTTCGCTGAGCCCATCTTAAATTTTTGTATTGAGCTATATATATATGTAGCAATCGACGGATTTCATGACGTCAAATTACAATCCCAACAGATTTTGTCTCACAAGAGATATTTGCAGCTTACAAGCTAGCAAATAGAAATATAACTAAAAGTAAAAAATGAAAATAGAACTCATAATGTTCAGGATGATATCGAAACTTCAAGGAACTTTGAAAGAACGAAACGTCGAATACTGTCGGATTTATTAAAAACCATTTCAAACTCAAAAAGCCATTTCATTCATTTCAAAGCTCTTAGAAACCATTCAATATAACTTTAATACATGTCTTATGCACCACTCGTTTCCCATTGACAAACCTAGAACGAATGAAAAGTTGTCATAGAAAATAGTTAAACTTCATTGCTTCAAAGACAGCCTTTCTATTCACCAATAACACTCAGTATTGAGCTAAAATCAAATAAGATCTACAAAAGCTACCAAAAAGACGCAAAGCCTTCCGTGAAACTTAAAAACAAAGATCGAATCATTGTCGAAACGAGTAAATTCGAACGAGGTAACAACTCGGATCGAAATCGTTTCGCTATCCTAGCAGTTTCTATCCAAATCGATTAATTGGATTTGCTGAACGTATGAACGATTCGAGCTCGATAGCCACTGCGGATCTAATTCCTTTTTTATTTGTGTCCTATTTGAACTAGAAATAATTTTCTCTGGACTGACTACCGTAACCTCATGCCGCTGCTCCTTAAGCTGCCCGACCATATGTATGTAGTTTCCTTGGAACCGCTAGTACCGAAAAACGTAACGAAATAATCAGTAGTACGCCATGTCGTAATCCGATTATCGACTTTACTTTCGAATCATCGTCGTGTCGGTAGCCTTGTAGCCTTAAGTCACTGCAAAAGAAAATGTTTACGTGACTGGACCTGACCAAGCCAAAACAAACCAAGCTAACGCAAAGCGATATAGTCTTACAAAACATAGAAGAACCTGATCCGGATAAGCCACTCCATTTACTTTTTCTTATTCAAGGGAAAATTCTAAGCGAACTGTATCTGATTCGGATTAATACGGGGGGTCGGGACGATATCGTTTTGTTTCATGGAAGAAGGTCTTTGGCGACAGGTCCGTAGAAGTTCAGCTTGCAGGTTGTCAGGTGTGGAATATCGAAATGGTAGCCACTGGTCGTTGTATCTAATGCTGAGAGCACTTGAATTAGTCGACGGTTAGCTGACTGTACACTTACGGGTACGAATGGAGAGAAGACACAAAGTGCAACCATGGATTCAAGTACATACTCAGAAGTGCAATGCAGTATTCGAAGTGTTGGACGTTCATCGCCCCGGGGGCTGACTCTGATGTGCATTGCGTTAAAACCCGTAAAAGGTTCAATTGATGTCGTGGCTTTTTAACCCGTCTGTTGTTGTCGATGCACATAATAAAAACGAACCGGCCAGAAGATCTGTCGGGCATGTGGATAAGGTGGCTTGGTTACCTATTCGGATGAGTGAAAAAAAATCCAAACTAAAAATATTCATCCGATTTGAAAGTGTTCTCAGGCTTTTGGAGGAAAGTTTTGTTGTCAGACAAGTTTTCTTTTGGTTGTTTGTTGGAATCCATACCATCATCAATCATCGAGTCATAAACATGTCATCATTGATTACCTTCGAATTCCCTTCACTCGTAATCACCCAACCAAACGACATAGCACTCATTCACAATAGATGAGCAGCCCAGCAATGAAGCAGTGCTCAAGAGTGGTTGGTGTCCCATTAATCCGCTTTAGTGTCTTCTTCATATTGCCGCAAGAACTCGATTATCTTTCACGCTAACTGCTTCTGCGACAATTTCGACACTGATTCGTGTCTAGTTCCTATGCTGTTTATCTGAGCTTTAATATGAACACCGGTAGTTCTAGTGGCCAGAACCGCCAGCAAAGCACAGCACCGCTATCACATTCCCTGTTATTGTCACAAAGGCACTTGTACTAGTTTTTCCTAGTCTAAGCAAGTGATGATGATGGTTCTTGCAATTTGTTGAACACTTGATCGCGTTAGTCTCTTGATTCTTGTGCGTAGTAGTGCTGACACCGAAAAACGGACAAGGAAAATGATGCAACGAATAATGAGCCCGCAACTATCTATCGTCATCATCATCATCAGACATCGTGATTATCCGCACCATTATGGCTATGTTGTCTATGCTTTGCTCACAAAGAACGACAAACGAACAGGTTGAATCAACCGCTGCGACGACGGACACAACAACGAAGTTTTTATACCATTAACTTCATGTTGTGAATTCATGAAAAAAAGTTCATCATAGGGTTCATGAGAAACTGTGAATCCAATGAATGCATTCCTATTTACATCATAGAATATAGTCTGCATGAAAAAATGCGTGAACATTTTTCGGGCCCTAAGTAAAATAAATGGTTATTTTCTGATGTAATGGAAACAGTTTTCTTTTTAGCTTTTTGATGAATGAAAAATGAAATAAAAGAAAAGCGACCAGTGTGTAAAAAGTGCTTTTTAATAGTTTTGAATGTTTCTTGTTGTGTAAAACGATGTTGTCAGAAAGTATGTTAATATGCACCTTTCGAACGTGATTTTGTGTAATCTAGATAACTTGTTTGAAGCTAGTTGGTCAGGAGTACTTGAAAGACTGGTGTTGGGCAGTAGTTTTGATGGCTGCATTAGGTCATTTGTGGTATTGTTCTAACAACAATCAGGGGGATTTTCACTTATAGAATTTGTTTCTGGTTCGCCGTATGATAAAATTGTTCATGGTTCATGATTGTACTCCCACTTAAACTAATAGAGATTTAGGGAGCCATTCTATTTTGAACAAAGATGTCACTTTAGTTTAACTTTAACTTTCACAAAAAAATTATTACATTCTATATGCGCTGTCCGAAAAAAGGATTGGTGCAGTCTGTGTTTTCAGAAATAAGGGCTCCTAAAACCGGACATCGACTTTTTACCTAGCAGCTATTCGTATTATATTTGGCTATTTATTATCTTAGTGACAACATAAATTATTTAGCAGCTTTAACATTAGTAATAGCAAAAACACACTTTAAACTAATAACACTGCATTTGTATTGGCACAATTCACTTTATTTTAAAATACTTTGAAGATTTTAGAGAAATATTAAATCCAGTTATGAGTTCGAGCTGTCATACTTTTCCTTTTCAATCTATTAGGCATCGACATACACCAAAGTCTTGCATTATTTCAAGCTCAATTTTTCTCTCTTTATCTGCAATCACTTCCTTGAGTTGAATCTTATCGATAATGTAATGCTTCCTAGCTCGTTTTTTGAGTTCATTTCACAAATGCTCGATCGGATATACATCAGCAGATTGTTCGTATATATAGTATATCGCCATCATGTTGAAAATACGAGTAGTAATCATTTGGAGTACCCAGTTTTCCGGCACTTTTTCAAGATTATTTTTTTAAATGTTTATGAAACCAACCTCAGGTTTTACTGAAGGTAGCAAATTCTTTTTATTTTATTTATATGTTAGCTAATCCAATACTTTTTTCGGTCAGTGCAGAAGTGTGAGCACAAAGACTATGTAGAGGATACTGATGCTCTGTTAATTTCGATCAGTCTTTCCTGAATTTAAGCAATTTTTTCTTTATTTTCTGTGTTTTGTTTCTTCATTTATCTATAATTTGCTCCTCTCTCGCTCTAAGCTGTTGGAATATGTAATTCAGATTCTTTGCTTCTTATCCAGTGCTCGTTCGTAACTGCGTCATTCCCTGCGGCTCAATTAAATCTAACAGATATTTTATTTATTTAATGAATCACGTCTCGTCGAATTTCAAAAATAATAAGAAAACTTTCGAAATCTGACGATTCCATATTATTTTTGGTGATCAGTTAGTTGAACATAATGATTATATTCCCTAAATGATTTGATCAAAAGAGTAAGCCTAGCAAATTATTGAACAGCGTGGGCCGTCAGGCTTCGTTGATTTTGACAAATCTTCTGTTTTAACAAAGCACCCAAAGTATAAGAAGAAAAATTACATTTTTATAAAAAAAATGAGACATTTATTTTTTTAAAAGATTAAATCATTCCAATGTAAAAATCTGGTTATAAACACTTAGCAAATCCAAACTTCTATTTTAAGAAAACTCTCTGAAGCACTGCCTGTAAAATAGCACCCCGAATATTTGTTTTAAGCTGACCGAATCTGGTTAGTTTATTGCTAAAAACAACCCTACTTTTTACTATAGATATATAAGAGTTAGGTGTGGACTCCTACATTATCCTCTAATGACACTTTCTGCATATCGTACCGCAAAGTCATTGCAACGTGCGTGCGATATGAGATTTTTTTCCGACTTTTATCGTGTCGTGCCGTTAATGGCTCAAAGATCTGGCAGTTGCAGGAAGGAAAAACTGATTTGAATTTAGGGTTACATATCTGGCTATAGAAAGTCACAAAAAAGAGTCCGATTATTCTTTTAGCTGAAATGTTCGCCCAAATTGCTATTTTTGAGGAATGCAAATGTTTCTGGTGCTCTAATTTTTAATTTACTACTTCCTAATAATGGCAATTTCATGGCATGCCAATTTAATGACGATATTCTAAAAGTACTGCAAAATTATTTCGAAAAAATGCGTCGTTAATTGTGATCATTTAGCTTTAAATATCAAACTAATTAAATTTTTGATCTATTTTTTTTTTGCATAACAGCAAATTCTGCTGATCTTTTACGAGCTGATAATCCTGGATTACGGTGTATAGACATGATAGCTTCATGAATTACTTTCTCTGATCTTATTTACGTTGAGCGTTTTAATGACTGCTAATCGAGAGTTGAACCAGTAGCTTCGAACTTTCTAAGCTTTACGACCTAATCACACTTTCACTGGGACACTGATTATGCAATTCAATCCAAACTCAAAGCATTATAAGCATAATAATTCTTCACAAAAATTCCACGTTGTGCAACCCGTTCTTTGGTGACTGAATTACCAAAAATTGAGCTATAAATTTAAACTTGCTGCGAATCGCTACTCCTTTTCACTCGGATATACTGGTGTTTTTGAGATCGTACGCTTTTATGAAAAACGCTGTATATGCAACTGCTAAGATAATAGAAAAATCGTATTGCTAGCAACGATTGTCTATATCTTCTTTATTTTAACCATATCATTCAAAATTAATCGAAATTACTCGTCGCTCTCTGGGTTCGCCGTTGTTTTCTCAACTTATACCTTCTTTTTTACTAATGTTCGAAGAACATTAGTATTAAAATCGATTCGGCCAAAAATTCATATTTCCATATATATATATACACTATATCATCAAAAAATTTCAGTGAGATAATCTCGGGAACGCGCCATCCGATTGAGCTGAAACTTTCAGGATACATTGGTGTATGTGCAGAATAGGTCCAGGTCTCTTTAATGTCAGTTATTGTTAACCTTTTGGCGCCGGCGGCCATTTAAGTGATATTTTTAATATACGTATTATTTCGTGCACAAATGATTTTCGCAAAAATAAAGTTAACGAAATAAATTTCTAACGTGTTTTACATATGAATCGGATAATGTTTTGGAATTTTTTAACCCCATGTGTGCGCTGGGTGCCTAAAAAGAGGACGGGAAAATTTTAAATTTTTAAATTTCGATAACTTTTGACAGAGCTATTCAATCATTACGAAATTTTCAGGACATATTGATATTATTTAGTTGTAGATTTGTGTAGCTTTTAATGAGCGTGCTGGCAACTCTGTAGCTAGGGCAGGCACTGAAAGTGAAAACCTCCAAATCATCGTCTCTCTTGAAAAAATGCCGTTTCTTCAAAAAAAAGCCACTCATATGTAAATCTTGTGCTTTGTTTACATAACCAAAAAAAAAAAAAAAAGATATGGTATAACGGGCACGCCTGGTAACCCTTGCCCAATTTACCTATATTTTTAGCATCAAAAACTTCTGTTCACGGAAACTCACGATCCGATGAGCAGAATTATTTGAAATTCACAGAATGTATTGGCCTTAAATAGGACCAGGTCTGATAGAAGTGATTTTGAAATGTGGGCGATTCTGTGCCAGTGGTGCCATCTTGAAAAACCACTAAAAGAGATAACTGTTTTTAGCCCTATAAATTCTGATTGAATCGTTCGATTTTGACGAAACTCACACAATTGCTGGATCTTACTTTAAGCCACGTTTCGTAGAAATTTGGTTGAAAAACTCGGTTGGAGCTGCCAGCTATGATAATTTTGGTTTCTTCATTTTGAAAAAAAAAAATTGGAAGTGAAAACATTCAAACCATCGAATATTCAAAAAAATGTCCGTTTCTTACAATAAAACCAATCTGTATATAAATCTTATGTTGTATCTACACGTTCAAAATAAAACTTTGGAAATTTCATGTCGGACAAGAACGGTAACCCTCTCCCAGTTAACCTATATTTTTAGCATCAAAAACTTCTGTTCACGGAAACTCACGAACCAATAATCAGATACAGCTGAAATTTACAGAATGCATTGGACTTAAGTAAAACCAGATTTGATAGAAGCGATTTTGAATTGTGGGCAAGCTGTGCCAGTGGTGCCATCTTGAAAAATTACAAAGAAAAAAAACAGCTTTTTGCCCTATGAAATGTGAATAAGTTACCAGATTTTCATGAAATTGACACAGTAGCTGAATCTTACTTTAAGCTCTGTTTGATGAAAATTTGGTTTAAAAATTCGATTGGTGCTGCCAGCTATGGTAATTTTTGTGTCTTTGGTTTTGAAAATTCGCTCAGGAAAATAAAACTTTTTGCCCTATAACTTCCAGTGCAGTCATGAAATCAATACGAATTTCATACAATTAATGAAACCTGTCAAACATTATTCAGGCCAAATTTGGTTGAAAAGCCACGATAGGGTTGCCAGCTATTTTTGGTTTTGTGTTTAATTGCAATATCTTTATTAAGCAGTTTTATCGTAGAATTTTCAAATGGTAATGATATTGTAGTGACAATAAACAGCAAATATTAAGCTTTCGATCATTTGAAAAAACTCGCTGCAGGTAACCCTAAATTTCTTTATACTCCTTTAACTTCGAATGTAATTAAACAACGTGAAGCAGATTTGATATATTCTTGGCTTTGATACTGGCGAAAGGTTGCCAGCACGAGTCGGTTGTGCTACTTTTGTATCAATAAATGCTTACAGTTAGTATACATACCGGAAACATTTACAATGAAAATAAATAACCGATGTTACAATTCGCAAAGTTCTGCAAATTTTTCGGATCGCAGCCTCAAACACCAACTTCAGTTACAGTGCTGCAGGCACTGAGCATTTTCTTCATTGATGTTATATGAGATGCTGCTTTCAAAATTATGTGAAATAAGCAACTGATAACGAATATAATTAACCCGTGTTTTGCTCTCATAAACGTTGAAATTCATGCCAGTGGTAATATCTGAAACCTTCCACCATATGAGTTATAATGCATTCTTAAGACGAAAGTAAAACGTGGCATTTGAAACAGTTTGGCCGTAATAAGCAGCACATGTGGTGGAATATGCACTCAAAACCTGCACGATTCTTCTACTGTTCTTCGAACATTAGTGTTTCTAGCGGTTCAGGTGCGCTAGAGTTTTTTTATACTTTTGTCGCTTCATGATTTTCTGTTCTCAGGACGGCGGTCAATTTTATAACTTGCTTGTTTAACAAATAATTCATCAAATACTCTGTACAATACAATCAGCCTAGGTTGACATCGGTTTTACTCCAATGGCTCTTCTAAAAACCATCTTTTCAAATGCGTTATTGTGAGCACTGACATTCAGTGAACACATTTCGATCAATGTCATTTCACCAGTAATTACACCAGATCGATGTAATTTCAACATCCTTCCAATGACATTCCTGTTCGACAAATAAAACCAAATCCCTCACATACAAGTAAGCAAACCAGGTGACATTTTCTTTTACATATATTACTCACTTCAAAGAAATTTCTCTCCGAAAGATGTTGTAATGTGGACTAAAACCACAACAACATACAGTTCACACTCCAAGAATCGAACATTCTCATTTATTTTTCAAGAACTGTGAACTCAAGAACTCAACTCAAATCCTGGCCGATTGCCAACTGGAGCAAACAACTTGTATTCAATGACCTCGTCTTCCACATACATTGAGTACTAAACGAACTGACTATCTTGCTTCGAACGTGCTTTAATAGTATCTCAATGCTTAACCACTTACATGCCATTTTAAACGTCGCTTTAGACGAGAATTGCTACTGCTGGGATTTTTTTCCCATCGAAAATCGAATGGAAAGAGTTTTGGATTTTTAACAGGAAAAGGAATTAATTTGAGTTCGAACAAAGTTGATGTACTTAGGTATTTGAAGTTTGTCAATGCTGAAGTGTGGAAAGTTGAAAGATGATTGCATTCCATTCGAAGCCAAAACGAAGAGATAATCATAGGCGGACAAAAGATAACAATATGCATACGTATGCAAAATTCTATTCTCCAACTAGGAAAATAAAATCCATCAAATATCTACGCCTAAAGCAGATCCCCCAGAATAATTAGAAATAAATATTTATTTATCTTTCCATCATTTCCATCCCCTCGAGTTCCAATAAAATCTTTCGATTGCCAGCGAAATACAAATTTTCGCAAATATTTACATACACGCCAGTAAACAAAAGCAAAAAATCATTCAATCCTTGCGGTCTGCCGACAAAATAGTTTTAAGCGCGTTAAAATAACGCACCGAAAACGCATTGGATTATATTTTTAGAAATGGAACCAAAAACATTCCAAGAGATCCAAATCGATCCCAGAGCCGCCGGCATATATAGCTGAAGTGGCAAGGCGATGACATCGACCGGCGGCTGGCATAGCTAGTGGAACCAGTGGAACTAAGGCGATGACGAAGATAGAAAAGCGAAAGACTGACAAAGATAATGATGAAGACGATGCTGATGAGATAGTAATGCCGTTGATAAACATGCATACCTCAAGCTAAAAGCATCAGCATCTTAGCACATACATATATTTTCGTGCGTTCTTTCAAATCACTTCCCAACTTCAAAGGTCATGCGAAAAATTTTCAACAAACGGAAAAATTATTTGTATACATAAAATTTCTGATGTCATGGATTCTGTGGTGGATTTTTGGCATCAATATCTGAAGAAGATACATACGATATTGTGCGATATTTCGAAGTCACTTATAGAACGAGCCGAACTTTCGAATGACTGCCAGATGTTTATGCAAACAAATGCCATTAACTTTGCGAAGAACATTCAAGAACTCCTCGAAAGAGATGGTTATTTTTGGAAGAGGCGGTTATGTATATATTGCGAAAATGGGTGAAATAAAATGGAAATTTTGAATGTTAAATATTAGTGTTTGGACAGATTTTTTTTTTTAAATGAGTTTGGCATAAGATGATTTAGTTGAAATCGGGATGACAGAAATAGGATGTTTGTCGTTCAAGTTTCAACTGATGTTCTAAATTGATTGTTGAATTTTGCGTGTTTCTGTTTCCGTAATCGATTTCAAAATGAGGAGAAAATAATTTCATATTCGTTAGAATAATAAAAGATTGTTTATTTGTTTATTTATTGTCCAAATCAACAGAAGCAAATTTTATATTACACTAACCATAAAAACTGAGAAAATATACAGATAACGTTCGAGGAATTCAACCAAGGATAAGGCTATTACACTGACAAGGCAAACGTAAAAGTGGGGATAAAAAATATATGTTTTTACAGGCAAACGGAACCAAAAAGTAGAGTAAAGTTATATTATGACGGCCCGATTCTCTAACAGAGAAGTGAATGCTAGGTTCAACTAATATATAGCCGTTCAAAAGTTTCAAAAGGAGGAACACGTCGAAGAAGAATGCGTGACACAAAGAAAGAGATTTCAAGGTAATCACAATAATGAACAATGAACTTTTAGAATAACGAACGAAACTCATCTATCAAGTATCTATAATGGGGAGACCAAATTTGACACCATTATTTTAGAATATACCAAATAACATATATAAAGACGTGGACAGTTCAACAAAAGCTTTAGTGGATCTGATGATAAATCCGGGAAAACGGAACGCCCTGGCAGTGATGTGTAATATATGCTGGTCGAATTTAAACTTAGAGTCAATGATCATCCCAAGATCTTTGAATCTATCGACGAAATTGAAAGCGGAGCCAAAAACGGAGAAGGAGAAAAGCAAGGGAAATTTGTTGTATGTGAAAGACATTTGACGACACTTCGCAGCATTCAAAGTAAGCGCAGAGACACACACGGTGGTTCTACCGATGCGTTTCCCGAGAGGGGAACCTTAGCAATTGCCTTTCCCCTCAACAGTTAGTACCATTTAATTCGTTGGACAAAGCGGAATAATTAAAATAAAAAGCAATTTTAATATTAGACGACCGATTCAAAGTTAATTCCATAAAGAGAGGAGGATGATGGGGTTCATGGTGCATATATGAAGTTAGAGAGGCTTTCAAGCAAAAGGAAGAAAGAAGAAGATTAGTCAGGACAAGATCGTGCGTCCTTTTGTTAGCACTGGGTACATTGTTGAATTGGGGAAAGTAAGCAAAGGGACAAAAAGGAAGAAATAGAAAATGAAGGGATATTAAAGTTACACATAAAAGTACGGAAGCAGAAACGAAACGACCAGTGAGTAGGATGAAGGTTCCCCAAAGAAACGTTCATAGAACAGTACGAAGCTACAGCCAGAGATGTAGATTGAGGAAACAAGCAACACTGACCATAGTGTGAGAGAAATACGGACAATCATACTGGGGAGGAAAGAACGAAGTCACTGCAGGGCGTTCCATTCAAACATTTATGAACACCAATTGAAACATCATCTCCTAAAGAAAGATTACAGACAGATCGGTCCCGATCAGTGCGAAAGAAAGTGTGAAGAGGTAAAATTTGTTTGCTCTATATACCCCCAGACAACTAGAGTTCTGTTATGCAGGCAATATCATAAATTTTTGGATGTCGGTTCAAGCTTTACTTTTTTTCGATTATCTGGAATGAAAATTTGTAGCGGGAATCCCGACGAATTCCTTAAGGAATAATCCAGTCAGATATAAGTTCTTCTTCAATAGATTAGTAAAGCCAGTGCTCAGAGCAATACAGAAGGAAGACATTTGTTGGTGATCGAGATTTTCTCGTGTGAGCTTTCGACACTGTAACAAAAGCGGACCTTTGATTTCATTCGGGGAATAATGGAAGCAGCATCCATGGAAGCAGAAGGATTATGCGAAGTACCAGGTACAAAAGTCAATTACTCCTGATACTCACATGAAGATCATTAAAGAGGAGATTACAAGCCAGCATTAGAAGTTAATTTTTAGTTTGTGACATTTGTTCATCATTAAGATAGGTGAAAACTTTACATTCAAGATCCACCAATCTAAAAAAAACCGTGACTATGCAAAAAAGAAACATCATCATAAAATGTAATTTGGGGTCAGACCCGCAAAACTAGTCCAAGGAAGTATTCAAGTGAACATCTGGTCGCTCTCTAAAATTAATTCGACAATACTAAAATTCATACTAACGCTATTTTCATAATGTTTTTCAAAAGAAAAGCAGAACAACAACGCTGTATACTCTCTGTATCTATTTACATTTAAATGTTTAATAAATGGAATGTGTTTTGTTCGATATATACTCTGTACTATTTTCTATGAAGACAACAACAAAAACAACTCTGAGCTCTTGGCCTCAAAACCATCTCGAACATTATCAACCAGCATCACCTCTATTAAAGAAACAATTTCGAACAATGCAATCTTGTCCCTAATCTTGAGTCAAATTTACGTATGTACATACGTTCAAAACTATAACAGTACAACCGAAATGACTCCTTTATGAAATCCAGCATGATTACAAAAGCCCGAACCATCTATTTTGTGATATTTGTAGAATAATGCTTACCCAACAATACCTTTATGACTTTATCTTATCTCGCCTCGTGGACTCGAGTCTAACGACTATCTCATCTAAATAAACAAACAAAATCATCTTCTAGATACACGGCATCAGCTAGGGCCAATGACAAACACAGCGGTTTTTGCGAGGCGTTTCCCGAGAGGAAAACCGAGTCGGTATAGTCGTACATTACTTTAGCATTGTGATGACACACACCGCGGTGCGAACCGCCTCTCGGTTTCGGAATCGCGTCGGTTGATGAGAGAAATGACCCACCGACTCGGTTTTCGAGCGTTTTTCGATGAGTTCATTGCTGCGTAGTCCGATCGAGCTGAAATTTTCTGGATGCATTGATGAATGCATGGGATAGGGGAAGGAAAATCTGATACTCCGACGTAATTTTTAACTGAACCGACTCGATAAACGCTTCTGAAAACTGCTGTGTGTGGCAGCCGACGCGCCAAACCGAAGCGTTAGGCCAATGACACACAGAGCGGTTTTTGCGAGGCGTTTCCCGAGAGGAAAACCGAGTCGGTATAGTCGTACATTACTTTAGCATTGTGATGACACACACCGCGGTGCGAACCGCCTCTCGGTTTCAGAATCGCGTCGGTTGATGAGAGAAATGACCCACCGACTCGGTTTTCGAGCGTTTTTCGATGAGTTCATTGCTGCGTAGTCCGATCGAGCTGAAATTTTCTGGATGCATTGATGAATGCATGGGATAGGGGAAGGAAAATCTGATACTTCGACGTAATTTGTAACTGAACCGACTCGATAAACGCTTCTGAAAACTGCTGTGTGTGGCAGCCGACGCGCCAAACCGAAGCGTTAAACGCTTCGGTGAAACCGAACTGTCTGTCATTGGCCTAACACTGAGTTGGCCAGCAGGAGCTTACGTAAAAACGCGATATGTGAATCCTTTTATAATCTTCTTGGTTGATAGCAAAAAAATAAATAATATTTCTCATTTTTTCGCTCGACATCTAGGCTGTAAATACATAGTGTGTCTGTCCTCAGCCTATTTTTCTGTTGGAATAAAAATCATGTTTTTGAACTCTATAATGTTTATGGTCCAGAAGCGTCATATTTATGTATTTATCTTGAATGATTTAAATTATTCACGTGAGATGATGGTGCGATGTGTTTATTAAAAAGACTGATGTTTTTTCAGTAAATTAAAATTTTATTGGCATTTTTGTAAACATAAATGAAAACAATCTCTCGTAGAGAGTGTTTATTTACTAACAAAACTATAGTTACAATTTTTCTTTTTATCTTTCTTTCAGGTAAGTTCATCTCAAATTTACTAAGTAGATCCAGTAAACAGTTAATTAATATGATGTTTGCGCACTTTTTGTAATCCTATCATCGTTATCATAGGTTCAGGCGGCTCAGATAAGTATAGTACATATCTTTATTTTGATCATGCTGAAAGTGTAAATTTGAATTAAGCAGGTTAAAATTTCAAATAGCATATTGTTTCGAAACAAAATAAATAATGATAATTAGAATTTGTTATTTGTTGGTGTATTTTTTTGCTTGTTAGCTGTGTGCATGACGACAATTTCAAAACAAACTACTGGAACTTTCCTTGAAATGATGTAGATAGTAGATGAATTATGACCAGACTACAGATGTCATTAGGTAGGGTACCTGAAATTTGAATTGTGTCACGTTTTGTATCACCTTTTGACAGTATCGTCTTATTTCGAGCACATGATATTTTTTGAAAGAGGATTTACTACGACATTTGCTTGATAATGTGAAAGAAAAGATGGATATTACGGATGCCAAATATTTTAAATTGTGAAAGCTTTAGTTGAGTTCAGCTATTTACATGGTTGCCCGAAAAACGTTACTGGATAGTCGATCTGCGATGGTTGTAAAGGGACGAAAGAACGTATGCTTTAGTTTGTAAAAACGGTCGATGAATCTTTTGTCCAAAAAGGAGTCAGCATGTGTCATATTGCTACGTTTAAATTTATTTTATGCTTTTTCATTAAAACTAGGCCGGTTATATAATTTTTCCTTCAATATATATTTCCCTCGCCTTCACCAGCCGCTTCTTTCTAAGTTGTGGAATCCTGTGAAGCCTTACTGCAATCGCTTTTTCCTAATTGTCTTATTACCTCCATTGTTATTGAGAAAAGAAAAACAATTATCCTCAAAAACAAATCCTGTTGCAAAGTTATGCAGTGGTCCAGTAAGCGGGAAGAATGCTTCAAATTTAGGTTAGTGAAAAATATACCACATCCTATTCTGTCATTCCATTTGGAGCCTACGGTATATATGTCTACAGTACTTGTTGCATCAGTGTTCCCATTGCCGATTTCTCTCTGCGTGACATTGGAGTTCCAAACCATTGAGTCAGAGATGGTTGGATAATAGGTTTATCCCAAATCAGAGGCTACCAGATTGGGCGTGTTTTTTTGCTCCTCTATCCAGTAGAGATAGAGTATATGCACTGGAAACAACAACACTCCTATACCAGTGAATTCACTAGTACAGAAATTATATTCCTCGTTTGTAGTTCAAGTGCTGAACTATAGAATGGGCTTATAAAAAAAAAGAAAAGCTCTTGAGAAGTTGTCTATTTTGCTGTGAGGTGGCTTTGCTTTTTTCAAGGTTAAGTTGAATGTTTTGGTAGTTAGGAAATTAGAAAAAGCCCTCATAACATGTAGAAAGTTAAAAGAGGTAATTTTCTGTTAGTTTTTTTTCTATTTTCGATCGATTGTGGTAGTGTATACTCGTTATTTTCTCCCTTTATTTTCAGCTGTTTTGTAGTACCATAGCGAATATAGCAACCTAGTCAGTCTTAGCGAATGCACTGCTGTTTTGTGCTAGATCGTTGTTTTTGCGGCATAGTTCTATTCTGTTCTGTATCGGAGCAAAAAAAAACACGCGTATTGAATTCTTACCGCTGCGCACCTCGCATGTTGCAAGATATGTAAATTGTTACTAAACTAGTAAAGCAGGAGCAAGCGTACTTTTGTTGGGGTACAGCCTTAAGTGTAGCTGGCCATCAAACTACTGGTCCGTACAGCAAATGTGATTCCACTGTGATAGTATTCATCCGGGTGACGATTCCATGTTGCAGCCCCCAAGTTGTTTCTATAGCCCTCTTATAGCTTTACAGAACACAGAATATCTTGCAAGCCTATTCTGCTACATTTACCTTCCATAGAAGTTTGTAGCCTAGGATAAATCTCAAATATTTACAAGAAATGTTTATAGGAGTTCAGTTAACCTTTTAGAGAAAAGCAGTAATTAAGTTTTGCCAGGATCGGCACATGTACGGTGAGAACATGAAAGAATGATTTACTCTCTTCGATTAGGTAGAGAAATATGGCCCTGATATGGAAAAAGCGGTGACGTCTGCCGATATTACTTTGCATCGAGTTGTTTCTAAAGTAAAGGTAATACCCAAAGACGAGTATAATACCCGGTTTTTGAGTAACTGATTTATAAGTTCGACTTGCTGTGAATTGGCATTGAGGCTTCGCACAGCATATACAATCGCCTAAAGACGCAGATGATTGAACGCTCCTTCGATATCCAAAAATGCATGTAACGTCGCTATCTTTTCTTGGAATAGAAGAAATAGGAAATATTTAATCTTGCTTTTTCGCATGCCTGATCACATGAGGATAGCCATCTCTCTTTTTATGGGAATGCACTACGCACTTACGAAAAATGGCATTTGCAGATGGATTTGCCACTTACTTGCCCTGTAGTGGAAGCGTTGAGCCTACGCAATAGCATCATCAATTTAGTTTCCTCCAACAGCGCAGTGTTCCGTACCCAGAGTAGATGCACCTTATCGAACCTCGTGGTAGAGTTCAATCGTACCCTAACTACGAAATAATCAGAGGTGTGCGTAATGCCAGCAGTGCAGCTTGATTGTCGCAGCAAATAGCGTTACGCTTTCTCTTTCACTTTTCATCGATGGCCCAGCAAGCAGCTCTCGAGATAGCTACTTGAAAAACAGATACATTCTCTTTGAAAGAGAGGGAGAGAGAAAGCCAAGCCAATCTGTAATTCGATGAATGTCGGCAGACGGCAGCTTCAGATCTATAATCTGTTTTGGAGCCGCTGTGAATAAGGTCTTAGAGTATCGTACAGATGACTGGGTGCTCTCAGACACTTCTACTTAAAAAGATTACTTCATGTTTGCCGGAAAAAGCCCTCGTATGGAACCTTTAATAAAGCATTACCTCAAATCGTCGAAACGCATCAAGATCATCACCAAGAGTATTTATTACTTATGACTCCATAGTCCCTTATAGTGTGGCTAACTTTTTGCGAGAACACATGAGCTCTATGATTGTGGTGGGACAGGCTGCTTGTACTGCCTTTACTGTAAATATATGGATCGAGGCAAATGTTTGTCCAAAACATTTTTGTCCAACATCACTGAAAGGCCGTGCATGAAGAACCAACTGCGTTATGTCTCATTGAAAGAGACTGAATACCAAGGAATAGTTTTAGAGAAAAAGTGAAGTCCCGCATAATTTTTGGCCAAACCTCGAAGATTTTCTGTCATTATAAGACAAATTTTCGTATTGGTATTGCTGCCTTTTGCAATGAACGAAATTTGGAAATGAAGTAAATCGCCCACTGCCTAACAGGTTGTGGTCTTGTGGAAGACAAACTGATCAAAACCTTAGAGATTGAGTTCTTTGGCCTGATATAATTTCACTTATCTACTTCTCATCACTTGAGTATCTCGTCTGTAATGAGACGAGGTCTACTTAATTATTTCTCTAGCAGGACACTTATATCAAAAAGAAGGCGTATTCAATAAGTACATTAAATTACCCAGCCTGATGTTGGGTACACTGATGAGGCACAAACAACTAGAGGATTCTAAGAACGGAAGATGAACCTAACCAACGATCACACTCAAGTTTCACTGCAAACCGTTTTCGATCTCTGGGTGCTGAAGTTGCTAGCGACATCATCTGTAACCTACTTTTATGAGTGTAGAATGATTAGTGCCATGACTCTTTTTACCTATGATTTGACTCAGGTACCTACAAAAATCTATGATCATGGTGCGGAAAATCTATGATCATGGTGCTACACAAATTTTAAACACGGATAGATGTCCAAAGCTGATGAAAATACCAGCAAAACGAAACATTCTGCTATAAACATGCTGCATAGGCATTTTTCACTTTAAGATACAATAATTTTAACAACCACACTGTCTCCTACCTTAGAAATCAATTTTCCATTCTTTAGCTACTAAAATCGTTAAATAAAACAATCCACATCAAACCCTATTCCAAATCTCGAAACAATATCATTTTAATTTTAAACAGAGGAAACATCCTTATTCGCCTACCACTCTATTAAATAGCACTTTCCTTACAAATTAAACTTCTTTTTGTCAAATAACACTTATTGTGCCTCATCCGCATCAAAGTCTTCCATGATGCTCGGATTGACTCGATGTAGTCCAGTTTAAACATGCAATAGAAAAAAAAAACCCAAATGCAAAACAATTTTAGGTATACTTTTATACTGCCCTACTAAGCATAATCGTTCTATCTACATTTCAGTACTTTCGCGATATTCAATTAGTTGTGTTTTGATTTGTACTGCAGATATATGTGGAATGTATTTTTCAATATTGATTTTAACATACTTTTACAAAAGATAGGTTTTTAAAATTTTGTAGAATAATGTAATAGATTATGTAGTTTTGCAGATAAAACGTTTATGCTTAGTAGGGCAGTATAGCTTCACAGGTTTCAGGATATATAAAGAGTCAAAGAACGCAAAAAAACTTCTCTGCTAAACATTCATCCTTTTTTCTCGTTAATGATGTTCGTTTTTCTCCCTTCCTTTCCACTCTTCCCTATCAATACCAGGAAAAAGTGCAAGAAAAGGGAGAAAATACATCAAAGATAGCGCAGGACGAAAGTCAACTTTCGATTTCCTGCATCCTGTGAAAACGCTTCAAAGGATAATTTCCATGTCAAGTGGCAACGTTTTTTTTTACTTTACTGCATTGTCTAACGTCTTCTTGTCTAAACAGCTTTTTGGCTGTGACGTCATGATTAGCACTATCGTGTTTCGTTCGCGTGAAACTTTGAAAAATAAGTCGAAGCTAACACGCCACGATGCAAGTCAAAGGAAGGCAGCGATGCTTGAAAGGACAGAAAAAGTAAAGCGAAGGCAATGCACATCCCTTTTCGAGCCGTTTCTTCTTCGTTTATACGAGAAAGTCAATGGGAATAATTAAGAGCTTCGAGGATTATAAAGCAGCGCTGTGTTTTTTGCTGGGAATAAGGTATTATTCGTTGGTTCTTTATGATTTCCAGTTGTTTAGTCAGGGGAGTTGAGCCATTCAGGCTCTTGATTAGTCCATCGAGGTTATATTTAAACGGACACAATTTCCGCTGTTTGAAGTGGTGACGATTCAACATCAAGTGCACGTAATGCATGCGCTCTTAATTTTCTTCAAAGGTGGATTGGCGCTCGACAGCAGAGGACGCGAATGGCTAAAAGTTGGTCATGCAAGGTTTTTAACGTTATGATTTTCAAGCGAATAATTTCCTGCTATTTCGAGTCTGCATCGTATTTTCCCTGCTGCACTTTTTGAGTGAGTTTTTTTTCGTTCTTGAAAGGGTTCTCGCATGAAGCTACTCAGCTTAGTCGGGCAGCAAGCACTATTCATAATGCCTGTGTTTGCTCGGCTCTGGATGGAATTGCACAATGAGTTTCGGCTAAAATAGAATTAACTTTTTCGTAGTTTCACGTGCAGAATGCATGTACGCATGAATGGAAATTATTAACAAAGTTAATTGAAGCTAAGCGAAGCGTTTTGTAGCGATTTAGTGAAAATATTCTCCTAATAATTTTTTGAATAAAGTAGTTCGAGCAAAAGCTGACGAGGGATTTAGAATATATCAAAATCGAATTTTGCAATGTGGAAATAGAAAAAATACAAAGCCTACTCGGCTTAGAATATTATTTGTAGAGACAATCTACCGGCTCTTGTTCTCTGCATGATTACTCAACTTTCGAGAAACAAATAGTCTCCGAATAATCCAGTAAAAAATTGAATTTCACATAAAAGCAAACATTCCATGCTCGAATGAGTGACGAAATTTTTTGGCGCCCAGTGTGGTAGTAGTTCATATGGAAATATATGCTGGCATTATTTCAAAAATATATTAACTCTATTTATTCAGGGAAAGCTGTAACCCTTCAAAAAGTTTATCTTTCAATTATCCCTTTCAACTCGTATAAGTGGAATCTAAACTAGGGCACATTTATCTTATGTTTCATGCCTAATAAAATCAGCAATCGTAAATATTTCCCATCTGCACACAATGTGTGAACTGTATTCTCGACAAATTTAAATTCGCAAAACCTCTTAAGGGGTTATATACAGTTAAAATCGATTTTTTATTTATTGCATTTTCAGAATGTATACTTAACTGATAATATTCCCTGAAAATTTCAAATCGATCCGACAAGTTTTTTCCGAGATATACGCATATTTGCTATCACATTTCGGACTGTTAGAAAGTAGGCGGAGTACAGACCGAAGCGCATGGGAGTAAGCGAGACGGAAGAATGGCTCGTAGACAGCATCAAATCGAGGTATTAGAAGCTAGTGAGGCTACAAAAGGTACATCTTATGGCCCTAAAGCAGATGACTCCATGTAACTAAAAAAAATATGACATATGTGTTAATTTCTTCCGAAACTTTAAACGCGTTTTTCTCAAAACTATGTTTCCAAGTCGGTGACCACGATTTCTAAAAAACGGCTCGACTAAACGGTTTGAAATTTTAACACAACTTTCTCAGATATATTTCTCAGGTATTAAACGAAGGAATAAGATTTCGGATAATTATTTCTGTTATTTTAAAACAATTTTAAATGGCAATTTTGGTCAAAAATTCGATTTTTTTTTTTACGAAGCTGCCATTTTGTCAAAAAAAAACTAAATTTCGATTATTCCTTCGTTCAATACCTATTTTTATCTATCTACTAAAAGAATCTGTTTGGTTTTTTGACTTGAGACGAATTATACCGGAGAAATCGTGGTCACCGCCGAACACCTTTTTTTGGAAGACCTTCAGGAGATCGTTTGGAGGAGCGCACCAGATCAATATTTTAACAAATTATTAGTGCCATTATAAACTTAGATGTTGGTACTAAATGAATGTATACTTTTTGTTTTTGTAAAGTAAAATACCTTCTCACAAAAAATTAATAAAAAAACGTCTTTTTCCGGCCTTCTAACTGTATATAACCCCTTAACTCGATCTTAATGCTAACATCAATCATTTGTACTACCTCCTGTCCCAGACAAAAAAATCCCAAAACGTTCCACTCTTGCTGAAACTGATCTTCATAGTTCGAAGAACATAATCCGACACCAACACTGTATTGCATCAAAACATTTAAATTAAGACACAATGCACTTTTAACGCTCATCAGATTTGATTGCAGGACTATGAAATCATATTATGCACCAATATGCACAACACAGAAAAGCAACATCTGCAGGAAATAAATTCACAGTGGTCTTAATCGTTTAGTAAACATGCCCCAGTACGAGCTCGAGTGATGATCTGTCTTTTCTTTTTCGATCGACACATCATCACATCGTATCGTCTCCAGATCGTTATTTAGTATCATGTGCATTGCATGTTTGTTGCAGCTTGAAATAAAGTAATTGTTGTTGGTATTACAAGCATCGTCATCATCATGTCGAGTTGAACGTAGTGTAAAAGTGAATGTGAAACAATTATTCTTAGATTGTTACTAATAGTTTTTTTTTTTGTAATATGATGGTGGCCATGTTTTGAACTGTGATGGCTATGATTTATTTTTAGTTCTCGTTGGAGATCATTTTTCTGCTTGTTATTTGAGAGTCCAAGGCTGATTATGAAGCTAACGTTCTGCAAAACAGAATAGTGTTTTAAACAAATACCAGGCAACCCTTTATTGACTGTTGCTTTATTCCGAATAGGTCCCATTGTTTTGACCCGCTTCACATATGATTTCAGCTTATCGATTTCTTCAACTTTTGACGACCCGCTGCTTTACTTCCACAGACTGAGTGTCTAGTTGATGTTTCACTTTTGCGGCCTGACTTTCTAGCTGATGTTTCACTTCTGCAGCCTGAGTTTTCAATTGTTGCTGTAATAGTTGTTTAATATATGTTAAATGTTGCTTACTTTATATAGTGTGTCGCTCAAACTGTTTCTTAATATCCACAGCTTGTGCACCGTGTTCTTTCATGAACACAGATTGGTGGCTTTGTTTCTGATCGAATTTTATGGCTTATTGCTGCCCGTTGGAAGTCATTTCAGTAACAAATTTATCATCATTCTTGAATCAAGCGTATCTGTAAATTCAAAGGTCAGAAAAATTACGTTTCCGCCTGTCCACCTTCAACTCCGCAAACGTTATCTGCTACCTTCGGCATTGTTTTTTTTTTAAGTTCACGCTAATCCAAACCAAATTCGCTGGTATTCACAATAGTCGCCAAGTCCACAATCTCTCATTTCTGAATGAGTTCGCACGCTTTTTTCATAGTTAACCCCGTTTTTCCAAACTAACAGTTACAAAAATCTGTGGAGAACTTCACTTTATTCAAAATCGTAAAACAATTCCACTTCTGACACCAAGTTTTGTATGTTTCTCGACAGACCGATTTGGAGCTTGTTATTCCCTGAGTTTAAATATACAAAGAGTCTATTTAATTGAAACACCACGCTCTTATTAAATTGATACTTGGACACCATTCTCGTAATAAAAACTTTCACAACTACCATAGAATAATTTCGCTATTTATCGCTTGGCATGCTTATTAAAACTGCTCTCCTTGCTTCGTTGAGGGACTATTCATAGTCGCCTGTCGAGTTTCTAGGCTATTCAGGACTCATTTTTATTCGACTATTCACCTCTCGGTTGCCAAGATGGTCTGGTCAAGTTTTGATTATTGATCAGATAGATGTCTCTTAATAAAAATTACACATTAATCAGCTGGCTGCATATTCCGAATTCTTCGCGATAGTAAAAATATAAAAATTTTACTTCACTATCAAATATTTCAAATAGTTTTACGGTATTTTCGATTACATATGGCTGAAAGATTATTTTGATCATTAGAGGTGACAAATGTCAAAAATTTTACCCATGCGTGTTTTCACCAGTCAAAAAAAGAATTATCCAATTTTACAAACTAGCATAAAATAATCATTATCATATCACATAATGAATCAAATAACAGTTCAAGAATACGACTCAGCTTATATACCCTTTTGAAGGACAATTGAGTCTCACTTTAAATTCACAAAATCCAAACTAATATATTTATCCGCAAAGCACTCCTATTTCGTTTGCTACATAAACTAAAACAATCATACTTTCTAATTTAATCTTGGCGTCGCAGAATTGTTTTACCATCTGTTCACAGCTACGTGCTAGCAACCATCTATTAATTTCAATCGAAACTAAAGCCAACAAGCTAGCGTTGACTAGAAGTATTGAGAACTGAGAATTTCCAAGAACTTATCAAAACAAAACTTTATATACACATCATTCGCGTTCCTTAGTTCGATTCCAATACTACGGTGTCGGTGAAATCTTATCCTTTTCCACGTTCGAGCAATTAGTCAATCAGCAGCTTTTCGTTTTCTTTTTTTGAAAAATAGAAAATGTCAAACTATAACATTTCCCTTTCAGATTAAAGAAAATTTATAGCAGTTTGAGTTCCTGTGTGCACTTCCATTACACTACTAGGAATGATGAAACTGGTCCTGTGAAAGTGCTTACCTATACTGCTTCAAATACCGTTGCTACTGCAGAAGGGTTTTTGTTTGTGATCATATCGTATTACAAATTACTAAAAAGAGAATAGTACCGCAGCGAGTGTAGAATTTATTGGTCTGGAAAATGAATTGATTTATTATGGCCAAACGAATAAACAGATGTGGAAGGATGTTGAATAGTTGGCTTATGGTTAGATTTCAGAGTAATTAACAGCTGAGATGGCTGATAAGATTTATAGATGAACTTGATAAGTTTGACAGGATATTCTCGTGGGAATTTCGATATTACGTTTGTCTGACTTAATAAACCACCCCCCCCCCCCCCCCCTAGTGAAGCTCGTTTTTGGAAAATGGTGAAAAAATTGGTGAGCTAGAAACGCTGATGAAGTACTGGCAGGAAGAAATATCTTTGAAATTTCTCTGGGGAGCTATTTCGTATTTTCCAAAAAGTCTATCAGTAATTGTGACAGTTCTTAATTCATGATAAAGCGATGAACATTTTCAGTTGAACCCCACATATGAAACGAATAAAATTTAAATAAATTCCACGCAACCAAAACCACAATGCCATTCATTTCATTTGGCTTCTCAAACACAACAATCATACTTAAAGTGCACGTTGAAAAAATAAATAACTGGCGATATTAAAAATGTTAATCCCACTCTCCTCTGCAAGATAATTGAGACCGTATTCATATTTAACCATTTCTGCTTTCTACTCTCCATCCCCTTACTTCCCGCTGTTCTACTTACTTTTCATGCGGTCTCTTTTAACTTAATATGCCAATAAAAACGCGAACGTGTCCTGAACTTTTGCAATAAAATTCCATCACTGGTAGCAAAAAAAGTATTAAATAACTTCACCACAGTAAGAGAGAATTTGGGTGTGCAAGAGCTCGGGCTCATTTATGGCATAATGTTGTCTTCTCTACCGAAATAATCCGACGAACAGAAAAAAAATCAACCCCGTCGACCTTTAACCGGAGACGACGACGACAACCATGACAATCGACCGTCAAGAGTTCGTCCTTGTTTCCTTTCTCTTGACACAAAACCACATCCTGTCCTTCGGAAAGCAACAAAAAACCCGAGGAGTAATACAATATAATATACACGCGTAAATTTTTAAGGAATCCCCGTTTTCGTATTGTTCTAAAAGGGTGTAAGGATTCAATTCTTTCGTTTCAGCTAGGCTGTCGTTTTATTCTGTTTTCACTCCCTTATTCATTCGTTGGATCTAATGAAATTTATGTAATCCATTATAGGGAAGAGTGAACAAATTTGTCGGTCTGTGTTTTCATACAGATGGGGGTTGAGGTGAGTAGTTGAATCATAGCTAGGGACACGATGAAAGTACTGATATTAGTACGGTATCGATACTTTCGTTTGATACCAAGTAAAATTTTACTTGAATCGAAACTGTTCGATATTTTACTCATATCAATACTTTGATGGTGGTATCGTATCGACATGTGACTGAAAAAATTTCACATGGAAACCAACCCATTTTTCCGAACACAGTTACAGTTATAAAATTCTTCGAACCAGCCACGCCAAAACGTGTGCATCTGACTCACTGATCTGACTAGCCGAAAAACGAACTCTCGCCCATAAGTATATCGAGGTCGGTCGCGGCTCCTTGCTTATATGTGTCCGTTGCACGTTCGCCTGCAGTTTTCCTTAGGAAAGCCGTAGGAAACTCATCAGCAGGTCCTAGGAAAATAGTGACTAACTAGTTTCGGGTGCATAGAAAGGAAGTCGGTTTTGCTGTTCTATTTGTATTAGACATCTGAGTGCATATATGTATCTTGCATTCGTGAGTTTCGCGGTAATTACATAAGATTACGATGCAAATACGCGGAAAATTTGCTAAAGTGCATTGATAGTGCGGAGTGTTTTTTGCGAGGGAAAGTAGTATCTTGTGTGTTTTCTTTGTCTATTAAAAGATAAATTACTAGGAAAGAATGTTAATCTTGTTGCCTCAGCCATTTTTTACTAATGTTCGAAGAAGATCATTAGTATTAAAATCACTTTGGCCAAAAAAAGTGACACATCGCGAGTTCAGTTGCATATGCTCTTGGTGCACCGAGAGAATGCAAAAATGAAAGAAAGCTGAAAGTTCAGGACTTGTGCCTTGTGTTAGTTTGTTTTGGATACATAATCTTGTGAATAATCTTGTGATGCTGTGGAAAATTGTATGGTTTTGTGTCGATCAGCCGTTATTGAGATTCGATCAGGCGAACAATTGGTAAGTGGTTGATGATGGTTCTTATTAAATATTTGTATGTATTCACATAAATAGAAGTATAGACATGTGCATACGGTGTTTCTTGAAGACATGAAAATTAGTTTCACAGCCAACTTTTTTTGCCAAATTTTTGAACTGCAGTGAATTCGTTCGTTTTGAACTATCAAGCGCTATTTGGGGGCTTAAAAACTCAATTTCTTTAAAGATCACATCATTAAATGGTAATCTCTCTTTAATCTTTTTACATGTAGTAATGTAAAACTCTTTTCCTATTTTTTTATTTCTGATTTCACAGCTTCTTCAAAAGACGCTACATATTCTTCCCATTTTGGTTCCAAATAAATATCCATATCTGAAACTAAGTGCTCTTCATTCAGTTCGATATTTTCCAGTAAGTCAATAAATACTACTGCACTCAGCATACGATTTGTGAATCAGTAGTTGCTTTGATTGAAACAGTGCATTAAACGTATTGAAATAGCTTAAACTATATTCTAAAAAGCAGAAAAATGCCTTCACACGATTATTCTGCATTATTTTGTAATAATATTTTGCTTTTGGCCGTTTTGATTGAACAGAGTCGTATAAAAACATATGCTCTAGAGCAGTCCAATTTTCAATAAATCTTATGAATGATTGCTGCCTTGCAAGCCATCTAGTATGTGCAGGACTCAAAAGTTTTCTCTTTTCTAAATTGAAACACTCTTGAAACTCAGCGAGCATTGCTGAACTTTTTGGACTATCAGAAACATAATTGACTGCTGTTTTTAAAAGTTTTTCACATTCACTGGGAATCTGAGCACTGGCTTTTATTGCAACTAACGATATAGAATGGCAAGTAAATCTTACTAGAATAGCTTCAGGAACATTCTTTTTAAACTTGGAATAAAAGGAATTATGTTTATCCAATCATAACTGCGGCATTATCACAACTAACACAACATATATTTTTGAGTGGTATATCCTTACTAACAAAAACATTTCCGAAACTACTGTACAGAGTTTCTGCAGTACAGCTAGCAGCAAGAAGGTCAATTAGCTCAACCAGTTCAGATTTTACTCACTTATGGGGTCAAGATAACTAGCTATAATGCAAAAATTCTTTCGGGATGAAATATCTGTACTAAAATTGTTAGATTTTAATATGCTACGAAAATTCTCACATTGAACTGTACTTAGCACATTTTTCAACATTTTAGAGGCTTTTCTTCTTCCCATTTTAACGTCTTTGCATATTTTTGAATCTGGGAGTGTTGATTTTAGAAGTGGTATCAAATATTCGATCGCGTTAAACCCCACATTATCTCCGCGAAGAATGCTGCTTATTTAATTTCAGCCCGTTTAACACTTTTATCATGTGATGTTTCGGCAGATTTATAAAAATGTGATACTGATGGTGTACCCGCCATTTGTTTAATGTTTTCTATGTGCTTCACACTGCTTCGATGTTTTTCAATTTCGCTTTTACCACATAGGAACGTTGAATTACAAGCTTGGCAATAAGCTTTTGCTATGTCTTCTTTCAGCCATCCTTTGTATTCTGGCATATCTATCGATCGGACTTGAAAATGTTTGGCGGAAATTGAAGTAAGTCTTTTCTTCTTAGAACTGGATTCACCTGAGTCCGCTGACATAACTAATTTAAATGAAAAGAAAGTGCTCACCTACTGATCTTAATAGCAATTAAAAAGATGGCTAAACTCTACTACGTATTCTCCATAGCCGTTAGACACTTTTACCGAAAGATGCCTAGCTGATATGTTTTCGGGGGCGTTTTTTGTTTATTTTTTGAGTATTCTTCATCAATTTTTTACCCTGCAACCACTAGGGGACAAGCAGGGATAAAAAATGAAGACTTTCACAAAAACGCACAATGAATACATGAAAAGACAACAAACTGAAAGTAATCAAACAAACAAACAAAAACACCAGCAAAAACCCACTCACAAAAACATCATCCAAACATCAATCGGTAAAATTGTTTATCGGATATGGGGAGCACGTAGTCAAGTTTTACCACATAGACTTCTAAACTTACCATTTCCTTTGTTTCAAGTGACGATGACTAAAAATTATAAAAATAAAATTATTAAACTGGATACACCCGCGGTATAAAAATACTTTCCGCAAACTTTCTATTTTGTAATTAAAATACCTTTATATTTCTACAAAGAACGATATTACGAATAAATATCCACAAAAACAATTATCAATAAATTCAGCTATGAGTCCGATCGCGATAGCCGTTTTCAAAGAAGTTTTGTTTAGGAAAATAATCGACGCTTACAATGGCTGCCGTGGTAAGATCCTTTCATTATTTCTTACAGAAGACATTCCCCGCCAAGTGTGCTGGCGCCGCAAGAAAGTCATCACAATCCATGGTGACTAAAAGGCTTAGATACGAGTTTGTGCGTCTCATAGAAATAGGAAAGTGTAGATGGGAAATGTTTGTTTCCGTGGGTCCTCGTTTCACATTAGTGTGTGACATTCTCTAACACTAACATATAAAGCAGGGCTGTGGAGTCGGGAAGAAAAACTTGCGCCTCCGACTCCAATGATAAGCCTTCTAACATTTGCGACTCCAACTCCCGAGTAACGACTCCGTACTTCTACTCCAGACATTCGTAGCTCTATTATATAGTTAAAGCCAGAAGATTAAAATCGTTTTTTGTCTTACAATTAGATCATATTTTCCTACTAGTTTGTTTCCTTTAGTAACATTAAATTATAACGCTACGCTATTTTAAAATATAAATAGAAAATATTCCTATTGCATTTCACACACTAATATAAAAACACAGAAAACACTTAATTCGAGTTAGTTCTTAAAAATAATATTGCTTCAATCAGATCAGACATCATCGCTCCTCTTAAATCAGATTTAATTATTCTAAGGGCAGAAAACAAGCGTTCCACAGATACTTGAGTCGGGGGCAATGCCGCAACGAGCACTGCTGCATTTTGGACGATTTCGGGATACTTCGTTATGGCATCTTCTACTTCCAAAGCTGAACTTCGGTCAAACTTCTCAACATCATTCAGTGCCCTATAAAAATCCAATTTCAAGGGTTCTAGTTGCGATGAATTTCCTCCTTCGTTACTTTTTTCCTAGTTTAAGCGCTGCCGCTTTGCTCATTCTTGTTCGTCAATATATTTTTCGAATTCATCTTCATCATCAACTTCAGTACTTGGGGGAAGTGATGACGACTGAATGGTTCCCTGCTGTGGTCTAGCCATGGCTTCACTTTCCGTCTGCAATCCTTTCATACGAATAGTTAATTCGCATAACGCAATTTCAGCACGCGCTTCTCTACGAAGAAGTGAATTTTTTAATGCATCGACTAAGTTTCCATTCATCTTTGAAGGGCGAAAGATAAGACTTTTCCATTTTTGTAAAAAAAAAAAAGAATTTCAAGGTCATCTGCCTGAAATTCTTTCGTCATTATATAAGGTTGATATAGCAGCTCTAGAAGTTTTTTTTAGCTTCTTCCCAATCCAGTCAAAAATTGAAAAATGGTCCACAAATCTTTAGGCTTGGTGATGAATTTCGGAGTCGGAGTCGGCTGATGAAAATTAGCTTCGACTCCGACTCCGACTCCATTAAAAATTGTTCGACTCCTCGACTCCGACTCCACAGCCCTGATATAAAGGACGTAGATGAATTAAAATTTGGACTAAACTTTACTACGTGTCCATTATAACCGTTAGACAATTTTGCTGATAGATGGCTGGTTGGTAAGCGTGTGTTTGAATTTGGGTGTATTTTTGGTTCGCTTGTCTGTTTGTCATTCTTGCGTATTTTTTTAAATTTATTTTTTTTATGTTTTTCTTAAATTTTGACCCCTGCTAGTGGCAAAATGTCCTGTCTGGGGACATTCAAGTTAAGTTCTACCGACCATTTTCGACCTTTTACTTATTAGTGTGAAAATAAGGTAAGGATGTGTGCGTTCATACTTATAGCCGATCGCAAAACCGGCCTGTCCAGGTACTGGACTCGACCAGTACAGGTACTTTTCTCGACCAATACGATTTTGGATGGTACTTTAATACCTGTTAGATTACAATTCGCAACCGGCCTTCTATATGACGGTCAGGACTCAAAGCACAGCTTGACAATCCACTTAAAAGTACATCTAAATGTGGGATTTGTAATCGAATTCTGCCGCTCGCGTGCTCATCACAAGAAATTACTCGCTTGAAACATTTCTTTTTTTTTGTGAGCCAAAAATACTACCGTTCAACTTTTGGCTTATAAGAAACTGCTAAAGTAATGATGCTTTAAAGTTGTATCGCAAATATTGCTAGAATGGTAAACACTGAAGAAGAAGGCGGATTATCTTCGAAATATCAATATCTGTCAAGGAATTTAAATAAATCAGGTTCTAAAGGAAGAAAATTAAATTTGATATTTAGTCTATAATCGCGTATCTTGAGAAGCGATGCTTGTTCATTTCATCCCAGGTTTTAACTGGAATGGAAGAATACATGAAGAAATGTGAATTTTGTCTGGATCGTTAAAATTCTTTCTCAAATATACTTGGTGGAAATTTTACGAAAGTGTGTAATTTAATTTAAACTATTTCTCCCACAATTTCGTTCTACGAGCAGCAATTTTTCCCCTTTTCAAGTTTTAGAGAGCGAAAATTCTCATAAAAAGGGAAAATTCCCACAATATCCCAACACTGGTCAAGCTAGCCGCACTATTTCCTGATGGTGTGTTTGTCATGCCCGGTGCTTCAGTTGATAACAATATTGCCGCGACTGGTTCTATTCTACCTGGACTCGGTTTAATTTGATCTTGAGTATTTCATGTGCGGATCGGGACGGTCATTTTGCACTGTTCTGAAATACGTGCCTTGCAATTCATTGTCATCTTCGGTTTACATTCATATTGGGGTCCCGCCCAATCAAATAGATCCTGCCAGATTGAAGATCATCGTTAACGTTTCTATTACCAAAATCTTATGCAAATTGGGCTTAGCTCTATCATTGATAGTAAAATATATATAACATTTGTCGTTTCTCCATACTTTACGGATTACTTACCTTGCATTCTTCTTTTAATACACATATTCAAAAACAATAAAATAATTTCTTAAAAAAGAATGAATTTAGAAACATTTGCACATTGTTTCCAATAAACAAAATTACTACATTAGATTCCTCACATAAACGAAAGCGCACGAGCCAAAATCAATTTTCTATGAAAAAAACGAAACTAAAAGACCCTTCACACTAGTTATTTATAAAAAATAAATTGATTAGCAAAAGATATTAAATAGCAAGCTCATTAATTCAAAAATGTGGCCCACATTACAGTATAAAATAGCACTGGGTCGTCTCTTTGTATAAAATCTCAACTAAGTTGCTTTTAAAACACATATTTGATATTTTAAGCAAAACACTCTGAACCGAGTAAATCATAATCATTCTTGATAAATTATTAGTATCGACTTTCATATCCTAATGTCCTCTCAATGCACGAATAACAATATGATTAAATTTGTTTCAAAAGTGATATTTATGTATGTAAAAAGGCACATTTTTGACGTGAGAGTGCAACAATCCTAGTGAACAATATATGGTATTCTGTAAACACCCTTATTTTTATCATCGCTTACCTCCTCTTCAAAATTAACTTTTATCTACTTTAATTTAGTTTAATAAATTTATTATTTTAACGTTTCTAATCCCACTCAAGGAATGCTGTTTGCCTGCACCTGTCTTGAGCGAGCAAACAAAACGAAACCTGATGGAATAGTTGCGATTAGCTCCGCAAGTCGGCTGAGTCGCGCTTTTGAGTCTCCATTTTCTTGACAAACTGTTGTTCTTCGGCCTCTGACTTATTTTGCTGGATGGTATCACTTTGAGCAGAATAATTTCTACATCGGTTGCCATATTTTTGGCGTCGCTGTGAGAACGGAGCTAATGAGTAATGGAAAGGGATAATCAAGTGAAGTAAACGTACCCGCACATATACAAGTCACCTTTGTTCTCATCAATAAATAACCTTCCAAATTAGATCTGAATGTATGACGTAAATGTTGTGCTCTTAATCCCGAGAGAATGCCGTTTTCAGTTTCAAAATATCCTTACCAACGAATTCTTCCAATTCATAGGAAACGCAGCATAGTGGCTGTGAGTCAAAAATATAAGTTAATGAATAGAAGTCTACCGCCTGATAAATGAAATCTTCGCTCTTTTTTTGGCAGCCAAAATACAGAATAGTATCGCCAACTTATTTGCCTTCATCCTTGGAGAAATTCCTTTCTTGAACAAAGCCACGGAACGGCACCAGACCAGTTCCCGGCCCTATCATTATAATTGGAATCTCTGGCTTCATTGGAAGTCTAAACTGATTCTTGCCAATGAAAATAGGCATATTAAGTATCATATGATACTTACTCATATCAATACTGTCGCAATGAGTACGGTACTTATATCAATACTTGGTTGTGATACTACTTGAAAGTAAAAGTATCGATACTTTCTTTCGATATCGTGTCCCTAATCATAGCTGATAGTGGCGACCTTTCACCGAATACATGCCGTTGGTTTTCGGAGAGTTTTTTTTCGAGGAGCTCACTGATCTATGTTGGTAACGATTACGTATGATGCCGATATTGTACGCGAACAAGTCGATGCAGCAATGGTTATGTTAACATGCCACCATGACTGTCGTTATACGTTCATTTTTGTCTACGAGGTCGAGGTGTGGGGGTGGCCTAGAGTTTGTGGTAAGAAGCGAAAAAAATGTTGGTGGCGGTTGGCAGTTACGACTCCCCCGAGCACTATTTGAACAGAAAACTTGCATTAACAGATATGCTAGATAGATCCTCAGATAGATTTCAGTCCTGCGAAGTGGGGGTCGAATATGCTCCTTGAATCTTTGTACAGGAAGCAGTGTGCGTATTCACTATATCTCATTGTTGGATTTGAGTATTATTATATTATTTCGATTTGCAGCAGCAGGATGTCTATGGATTTTTTATGACCCTGTGCAAAAAATTATGGAAACATTATTTTCGATGGCAGTAATGCATTATATGGATTTCTTTGAACTACACATAAAGCAAGTGGATTATTGTTCTTGAAAACGAGGGACAACTTGGTTCGGATTGATTTCTTTAGTTTTTTTCCTATCGTTGCAAATTCTGACAGGGACTATGAGTGAGGTGTGATCTCCAGGGATGCTGTAGTGGTGCCTGTGGTGACTACGTCAAAGGCCATTTGACCATTTGTGGAAATTCAATTAGGGCTTGACAAGCATTTTTGGAGACAGTAATCACTTTATGAATGGTTTCTTGTGGAAGACTCATACTCTCACTAAAGTTCGGTAAGAAGCCGGGATGAAAAACAAATTTGCAATATAATCATGTGGAAATTTCATTATATTTTGTTTTATATGGGAAAGGACTGGAACAGGATGAACACCAAGAAGCAAAGGTCAAAATAAAAGCAAAACTATATGGTTCACACTAGTTAATTTAGCTTACCCGATTAAAAAAAGCTGCCGGCTATGTACCTACTTAAATCAAAAATTTAAGAGAGAGTCTCATGAAGACGATTCGCGAGCAAAATATTGAAGAAATTTAGTTAATTTAATGTTTGTTGTGAGCTGGTAGATAGCTTGAAAATGTCCTCAATTCCTGCGACTTAAAGTCCTGTTAAAAATATACTCTGCATGAAGTTCGTAGGTGAGTGGACGACGGAGTGAAAGAATGAATGACTTTGCTACACATAAAAGTTAGTAACCGAGCGAAGCGAGTCAGGTTTATAAAATGAGACAATTACATTGAAACAAATTCTCAAATGAAGCTCTTTGAACTAAAAAAAAAACACATCACAGGAAGAATGGCAATAAAAAAATATAAATACAAGACTAATCTAACTATAGAGTCTGCATCAAATGCGATTTCAGGACAAAATGAACAAAATTCGAAAGCGCACTTTTTGTTGTTTATGATATGGTTTCCTACACAGTTAACGCATTTTCGGAAACTTTTTACTCTTTAACTCGAAAATCTGGCTCAAAAAGACAGAATACAGCTATGTCGGAATACGATTTTGAGCAATATGATCAATTTGTTCGCCTGGGAGTCAGTAAAGGTGGTAGCGAATAACAGGAAATTAATCAACGAATCACGGATGCAAATAAACTGTCAAAATGGTCTATATGTCTATTAATTCGTTCAGAGGAACTGTTAAGCTGAATTTAAACTTTGGTTGAATTGTTGGGCGAGAACGAGTGTCTGGACAATATGCTCAACTAGACATGGGTAACGCAGCAAATCTTAAAGCGCTGATACACTGATACCGGCGCCAGCAGTGGTATCAGCGCAGTGCGCTATGATACCAAGATCTCATTCGCCTATGTGTCATACTCACTGCGTTTCTCGGACTCACTTACGGCGCTGGCATCGCTTTTCATAATGTTTACTTAGCGGTTCTTGCTTGAAGTATACATGCAGCCTGTAAAACTCAAGTGGCTTGAGTCGAACCGATCGGAAAAGAAAATATGAGCTGGAATGCTATTGATTTTCCGTTCGAGAAAAACTCTCATACAAAAATTTGAATGAATTTCAGTTTCACGTTAGCTTTTTGAACGCAGTGTTAGCTTTTTGAAGGCAATTCAAATAAGCTCGTGGAAAGGTGCGTACGCGTAGGTATATTGCTTTGCATCAAACAGACTTGAGGTAAGTATACTCAACTCATATCTTTGCGCCGCGCCGTAGTATAGCGCCAAGCCAAATGGTGTTGGCATTGCAAAGCGGCAGCGTCAACACCATTGATACCGAAGTGCGTTACTGTGCTACTAATACCTGAGTGCGTTACTGCGCTACTGATACCGACAATCGGTATCAGCGCAGTGGTATCATGACTAGTGCTTTAACGCAATTGCGCGGCGCAGCGCTGCGTTACCCATGTCTATGCTCAACAGCTCTCTGAGCTTAGCTTATTTGCGCCCCTTGACTCGTGAACGCTCGAAATTTTGGGGTCGAGTTAAAGAAATAGTATCTTTGAGGCTAAGATTTGCTATAAGCTGTGGCGCTGTAGTCCTGTAGCGTAAACAGAACTCAGAAACAGTTGTTAAGTTAAAGAGCTGGAGTTTAAAAAAGCTTTTCGAGTTTTCTGAGTCGAGCGCAGAAATTTTAGATTAGATGTAGACTTTGGCTATGTCCAATACTTTAAGTCGCTAAGTTATGACTAGATAATTACATTTAAGCAGGAGTAAAACAACTCACAATCTTAATCATTTTACACTCACCAATGGTGGCTATCGATAGAAATGCTTAACAGCTCGAAAAAATAAAAAAATACCGACTGATTTCTATTTAATTAACGAGAGATAGGTACTTTTGGTTACTTCTATCACCTGTCTCACAGATACTACTTCTCTCAATTGACGTTGTTAAAAGCAGATCGTGTCCTTGCCGTCAGATTAATGATGCACCAAAAAATAGAGCAACATATTAATTGCAAGTTTTGTGTCAACTTAATATAACTGGAACTTTGTGATTTCCTACCCAAAAATGTTTATGGCAGTAATTCTCTGTTCCGTACACAGGTTTTTGAGTGATGTGAATTAGAGAAAACAAGGAAGTGGTCCAAGATATAGGTCAGAAAATAATTATCAAGATTTTAATAGGAAAATAATGAGTTAGAATTGATAATTTGTGCTGGCACTTGAGCACATTGAAAATAACCTAAACTTTTAATAAATCTAAAAGTTATATCTAAAGCAAACGATATTTAAATCTGTGGGTAAGGTTAGGTTCTTTGCCGACACAATATCACGCGTATGCCTACTGGTTCGTAGCGATACCAGATAGGAAAACCTGGAACTTAAAGATTTAGTCCAAGTGGCCTTCGAGCAGTGACTCACTGATATTCACCAGTACTGGACAGTGACACAGGAGATGTTGAATTGTTTCTGAGACACATCTCTCCTGACACTTCGTACAGGTATCACTCGTTAGGAGTCGCAGTTTCAAGACGTGAGCTGCTACAAGATAGTGTCCAGCAATGATGCCGGCAACCCGTTTGCAGTCAGTCCGTGTTAGTTCAAGTAGGCATTAAGTAGCTGCTAGATTATATGATGATGATTTTGATTACTTTGTAAATCATTAAAGCATTATATTGCATCACATCGCAACCTGCATCACTCATTAATCAGCCCCAGAGTATGTTCGATGAGCTAGCCCAGAGTATGCGGGAACCTACTCGAGACTATGATAGCGATGGTATCGGCATAGGCCACCAACGTGACAAAAATTGTAAATTAAACTTCCTTAACTTTATTCGGACATTAAAAATGGCGTTTCCTAAATTCCTTTGGCCCGACGAAAGAAGATTAAATTCATTTCAATACCCGACAAAATTCACTTTACCTATCCGACTTCCTGAAATGAAACGATTCTTTAATCTCTTCGCAAACAATCTTGAAACCTGTCTGTCAGTCTGAAATTTCCGATTAAAATATCAAAATACTAGTCTAACAAACAATAACTAAGCTGAATAATGCTATATAGCGATGAATACAACCAACCCTTTCCAACCATTTCAAACTTAGGGTAAAAATCCTATATTTTAGACAAAAATTTCACTTGCTGTTACGGTACATCTGAAGGCAAAAAAAAGAAGAGAAAAAATCAGACAGTGATTGTCATCCTATTGTCAACCTATTCACTATAAAATAATATCCATCTGACAGAAACATGCTGAATAGAGTAGTCAGTACTTTGTGGCGGCGACGATATCGACCCTTCTTCACTCCTTGTCATCGGTGGCTCCAGTCATCTTGGCTGCGCTTAGCTTTGAGTGCTTGCTTGGTTTTTTTCCTACCTTTTCATAACCCTTAAGTGTATCCGGTTGTTTTGTTGTCGATGAATCGAAATTAATACTCGGCCCATCCATTCAATGTCATCCATACGAAAAATGCCCCGCTATTGTATGCCAGAATGTTCGATGGTGCGGTTTCTGTAGCCACTAGGATCATATTGTACATAACAACAGAAAAGAAACGGTCCTGACATTGCTCTGCTGCTATTGAGCAGGCGAAAAAGCATGAAAAAGGACGAACGATAAATTTTATAATTTTTTTTTTCGTTTCTTGTGCGTTCAAGTGCTTCGGCGACATATACACTCATCGGTATGTGTCGGAATTTCCATAAGAAGTCGAACAATTACCCCGGTATTATTGCGGTCCTTTTGTCATACTGGCTGTAGGCTGTGTGCAAAGAAGGGCAGCCCATCCGTCATCATAGGTCGTTGGATTTCGTTTCAATCATCCTGCATAATTGTACTTTTTACATGAACGTGAACCGCACAAAAGGATTATCCTCTACGTTCACTGAGCTCCCGTGATGTCGACCGGGAAGATGCACTTTAGACATAGTACTTGAGTTCAGTTTCGTTAGCCTCCTTTTCGGTTGAAACTTTGTGAAGTTGCTAAAAAAAATGTTCAAAATCCTTATACATATAGCACACGTCGAACAATATTCGAAGTTACACCGACGGTTTACTTGTATTTTTCACCAGCAACGGACCAACAATCACGCTGTCATAACGGCCTATCGTTTCTGTTAATGGCGCCATCCTCTCAATGCACTTCATTCGAATTCAAATGATTTTGCGAGCGCATGCCGATTCACTTAAATGATTACCACCTACATAGATTGCGATTGCACTTGAAGCAATTATTGCATCGACGGCGTTGAATTGAACGCGACACGGTTGGTCGTTCTGTAGTGCAGTAAATTGCAGCAGTAAATGTTTCATAGAATCAAGTGCAATTTTCAATGCAACACGCACGTACAGATCGTCAAGGCGATATTCAGTCGTCCGTCAAAATATTCGTTGCCTATCAGCACTTTCTATATGAGTTGAATTCATTTTTAAATTTTTCATTTTCTAAGGAATAGTCACAATTGTATTTGCTTCAAGCCTTCTAACTTAAATTGCAGCACTTTTCAAACGAATTACCTACCATCGGCCATTTGAAATGCATTAAAAATTATTGCAAACACCCCGAAATATGTGCATCCAATTGCCGCAAGGGAATAAATAAAATTTATGCATTGGAAACATCTAGCACCCGTTACTATTTCCTTTCTTGCATCCATCCATTCGAGGCTCCACGTACCGCTGGCAGTGCAATCGAGCGAAAGAGAAAATGATAATTTCAAATCGATTTATATGAAATGTATGGAAAAATATGCTGCAATACGTTTCCATTTCGTTGAACACGAATACATATTTTCGGGGAAAATTTTCTTATCTGACTCAATGAACATTACCAACTAGGTAGTATCCATCTAGAATAGTTTATAATGCAATGAACATTCTGTTTCGGCCCAGACAATTTATGCTGCAGTTCAAAAGACTCATTTATTATTGAAATCATATAGTATAAATAGCCCGATATTCGGCCGTTGTGCATTTCTTTGGAAATTATTATTATTATTTGGCAGCCAAATGAATGTAGCCTTAATGGACTTGACTCTGTGCTCTAGAAGCATGGGTCAGTAAATGCTTAGGAATTTTTATGGTAGCCAAGTAGATTGAAGATATCGAGTATTGTATGTATATCGAGCGAATTGTATTGAAGATCGGCATGGAATGCTATGGCTGGAGGCGATGTAGTTATGGTAATTACTTGCAGCTATGTGTAGTATTAATTGAACTTGCATGTGACAATGCGGGCTGTAAATGGTTTTATCCGAGAAATGGAAATATTGTTTCAGGTAATTAAGGTTGGTGTTGTTTTATCTTGTATTTAAAGTAGAGGTGTTAATGATACATTACAAGATTTTTTACAAGAGAGCAGGCTATTTAATGATCTACGAGTCATGTGTGAATGTAAAACCTTATTTAAATCTCAAATTAACACTATGTTGTAGCTAAGTGACAGTGAACCTTTCTTACAAAATTTTTGCGAACTAAACTTCGCACTCAACTTTGCTTACTTCTATTGATTAGTTTGTTATAGTGTTCAATGGCAGTCATTCTGACCAGTGAGGTCGTAAGCAAATTAACAGTATTATGTATACATTTTTTGAAGGGGCGTCGAAAAACCTTTAAAAGGGTTGCTGCGAAGGATACAAAATTGTGTGAGATTCACACTGAATAAAAAACATTACCCGGCAACCGCGGGAATCCAAGCCGAAATCGCTCCCTTTTAGAGCAAGCGCAATAGAAGAAGCTATGCAAAAGATCATCACTTTCCTTAGCACAATACTTACAGAACTGTATCCTGAATTTCTCCATTCTGTCAAGGTATTCCCTGAAGGAGATATTTAGCTGATTTCCTGGTCTCAAGAACTTCCGAGACGACCATCATATTCATGACGGAGGTATCCTCCTGTTTTCAGATTTTGTAATCGTCAGCTGAAAACAATGGCTCTACATCTAGCCCTCAACATTTATCTTTTCTTGATTGTTTGAGCGAGATAAGGATTTATAGCTGTGATATCATAGGCATAATCTACCTAGAACACATGTTCCAACATCTGAAGACATTATAAGCAACGTCCCATAGGTCCGGACCAAAAATGAATCCTTGTGCTGCTCCAGCTGTAATATTTTTGCGCCCAGCTCACTGATTGTGATAATCTTTCAAATAGTCTGGTACTATGGCTAGCAAATAGTCCTCTACCTCTAAATGTCGCTGAAGAGACTCCATCATATCAGTGTTGCATAAACTATCTAGCTTTCGTTGAGTTGAACTGCCATCAAATTTTCGTTCTATGTCAATTATTAAATGATTATTTTCATAATTATTATTATATTATTATTATTATTATACAATAATAATTTTTCACATTTTGTTGGTTCTTTCACGCAAATTCAATTGTTCAAACACAAATTGTCATATTTGGGGCATTTCACGTGAAGCTGTCGTAAGCAAGCTCTCGGTACCATGCCCCATGCGACTTGTATCTATTGAAATTCAACTACCTCTTAAACTACTGGCCATCCCATTCTAAAACTTTTATGATAAAATAAGAATAATTTAAGCTTTGTTTTGTTATAAAAATAAACAAAATTAACCAGGTCCAAACTATTCAAAAAACGGGTTGAAATTGTTACTTACGGTCTCACACAAATTTTTACTTCCAGTTTTCAAATCTAATTTCAAAATTAAAAAGAACAGTTAATTTTCTACAATCAATATTTTTGATGTTTTTTAAATTTTTTTTTTGAATCCTAGAATCCGCTTCCAAAAAAAACTTCCATAAATTTCATCTATTTTTCAGAAGCCCATAACTCGGCAACTAAACCTCATAGAAACCAAAAATTGTGTATCCACGTTCTTTTCGTCTAGATGTACCATTATGTCCGCTTCATGTGAAATGCCCCATTTATTTTTTTGACTAAGTTACAATAATTTCCCTAGCCGAAATGGCCTGAGCTTGCCAAAGGACGGCGTTCTCCAATTTGGAAATCTGATAAAGCGTTGCCGTGCACGTTCCTACATTTTCACGATCTCTGGTTGTTTCATTTTGTATCAACATTTTGTTGAAATTTTTCATATTGAATATAGCAGTAATATTTTTAATCAATATAGAAGTAATATTATTATTCGCAAAGAGGTTTACTTTATTCTTCGTTGCAAAATCGAAAGATTTCACCCATCTTTTTTGGGTGCGTCTCCTTCGAATAATGTCATTCTGTAGACAAGACATAAATCGAGCGGAAAGGTATTGATTTTCCCCCAACAAAAACCTTTGCGAACTGACTGATACTGGAAAAATGAAAATACCTACTGATATAAATATTTCAGTTTATCAAAACTAATCCAACAAGCATTAAGGGTGATAGCCACTGTGACGAACGAAAAAATATGTGATTTTCGGGAATTTTTTTGACCGGGAAAATAAAATAAATTTGGAGATCAAATTTTATTTTATTTTATTAGGTGTACATTAAATGTTATTATCCTAAATTTTTATTTAAAAATATTAAGTCGTTACAAAGCTATTAGCTTTCTTGTTGAACCCCTAAAAAAATTTACCCTCCATGGTCGCATCGATTTCTCATAAACGGGTCATCTGAATTCCATTTTGATTTGAAAGAAAATGGCGCTATTAAGTCGAATAAAGCAAATCATTTTTTTTTAAATCGGCTGATATTTGTTTGAGTTATTGATGCAACCAGTTTTAAAAAAAGTCGTTTTGAGAAAAACGCCTTTAAAGTTTTTAATATAATTTCGTTACTTTAAAATCATGTATCTCATGAAATACGTGCTCTCACTAAAGTGACTATAACTCCGAAAGTTTCGGAAATTGCGATCTAGAATTTTATACACATATTTTTGAATGTATAAACTATAATCTAAAGCATACAAAACAAAATTGTTTTAACCGTCACAGTGGCTGAATTTCATTATAGAATTTCTGAAAATAATGAGGCTAAATATAAGGATATTGAAAACTGTGAAAAGAAATTAAATAAACATATAATGCAATTAATATATAAAAATATGTAAAATGAATTAAAATACCCAAAAAAAGCAATTAAAAAATATATGGAGAAAAAAAATAAAAGAAATTGGAAAAACTTAAAAACCGCATTGAAAACAGAACATAAATATGAAAAAAATGAAAAAATGACCAACAAAGGAAGATCAACAACTTTAAAAATAATAGAATATTAAAATACAGCAAATTTGAGCAAAATCAAAACATATTTAAATAGGAAGTAGGAATTATAAATTAGACAAATTTGAAAATATACTGCAAAATCAAAGTATACCAATCATAAACTGTAAAAAATAAAACATAAAACTAAACGCATGAAAACCTGGAAATAGTACATGGGAAAATTTAAAACCAAGTTAAAAGAAAAACATAATTATGTAATAAAAAATATGTTAAAGTCAATTTTAAGAGTCGCGAAAATTTCGAAATTCAGGAAAAATGAATCTTTATTGCTTATATCTATCGCAAAGCGTTTCTCATATCAAATATAAATATATTTGAAGTATCTCTTGGTACAAAAATAATAAAACCTTTTGTCAGCATATTCAAAAATTTATCGACCTCCATGTTAAGATGAACTCACTCGATGAATTTCGTTTCAATCCGATGACTACATCAGAAGTTATAAGGGTGGAAAGGTTTTTAGTATGGCCATTAACAAAAATTCAAAATATAAGTAAATTTTGCTAGTATACGCTACAGGGTGTTAATAATTTGAAAATTTATTGTTCTCATCTCTTAGTGCAAAAATTACCAAATTCATGGTACCGGGCAATCCAATCCGAATTTTACAAGTCTGTCAAACTTGGCTTATACGAAGATCAACTTACTGTATTACAACCTACAATTCTGTTTTTTATCTGATGTCTGCATTGGAATTAATAGGAGAAGAATGTGTTTTTATTGACGATATTTCAACACGCAATTGCCTCCATTTTTTAAATAATTTCAACCAGACCTGGTCCCTACCTAAGATGAACGCATCCTGTAAATTTCATTTCGATCTGATGATCTATCTGGTCGTGAATTTGTGCGAACAGAAATTTTGTTTGCCCAAAAAATATTATCTTTCGTGAAGTCCTACCATTCTTGTAGGACGCGGAATTTCAAAAATTTCAAACTGACAAGGCGAGCAAAGTATTGAATTCATCAACCGTTTGTAAAATTCTCCAAAAATTGAAAACTTACTGGGAGATTTGTGATTTGAAGGATTTTTTTCCATTGCGTACTGCAGCAATAGGGTTCTCCACATATTCGTTTCTGATAAACATCAATACGTCGTGTAAATTGCTTAATGATTTGATGTTTGTGTAACAAGCTATCACAAATCGAAAATTGAAAAAAAAAGTTTGGTTACTTTTGGACACTCATCGCCGAAATAGAGTTTAAAATAACGTGCGATCTCTTCATTGAATATAGCTTGCCCTTCCTCAGTAATGGTTTCAGTGGTGACTAGTGAATTTTTCACGAAATTGTGCTGTGGTTTTCTAACAAAAAATGGGAATAAATTTCGCAAGTAAGCTGCTAAAGTACTGGCATTCTCTTGCAGCTTGCTTTCTATCTAGATCAGAACTAAATTGTGAAAAGAAATCATTATCCTTAGGTCTCGGTGGCAATTAACGTTATAATAGCACCCCGGGGCTCTGGTCATAACTCTTTAAATCCGTTGTTGTTTCTTCTGAATATTTTCAAATATACAACAAGAAGAGCCATCCGTTTTTGTTATTATTCAATTATCATTTCAAATTTCAAAATATAGTTCACTTCGATTCATAATCAACTCAAAGAAAAACAAACACATGGTAAACGGATAACCAATCTAGAGCTCAAAATAGTATTACTCTTCTCTAAACAAAAATTTCATGCACACTTGCATCAAACTCTCCGTACCAATCATTTCAAACCTGCACAAGCACGAACTGGCAATAAATGTTGATATTAGACTTTCCAATAGATTTTCAGGTAAATTATTGTTTTTATTCGAATTGTTCAGGCATAAATCACAATTTTCATAACAGTGTAAGCGAATTTTGCTGGCAAAAGTTGTTGTATTTTATCGTAAAATTGTTCTCAAAGCTCATACATTTATTTGCATATTCATGTTTGTCTGTCCAGTCTATCGATGCAAAATTTCCAATTCCAGGAAATGTATGTATTTTGAAGTTAAGGTAAATTGTGATTTATTGCTAGACAGGAGGAAAATACAACGGAAGCGATGGTGCTTGATAGTGCTTTTTTTGTCAATCTATAAATTATTAGATAGTTTTATTTGTATTGAAAACCAACTTCATTTGACAATCAAAAAATTATCTGACCCTCTTGAGAAATTAATGAATCTAATGTATTATTCAATTCGATTGATTTTCCAAAAAGCACTTAAGCATTTTTTATTTGATATAAATTAAAACATTTAAGTTCATTCCGGATGGACTGTAAAGAATTTGTCTCAGATTAAATGCTAAATTGTTTGCCAAGCATCAAGTATTACACATCTCTCCAATCCATCACAACATAACGAATGAATTTTTACTTCAAATAGTTTTTGGTGAATTTTCCGATTTTTTTTTTTACGTTAAACAAAATTTTATCTAATAATACCTAATGAATCACCAAAATATCCATCTATGAATTAACACATCAAACGATGACAATGCCAAAACAATTTCATCACCAAACCATATGCTCTATCAACTCAACAGATGCCAACAAAACCCCATTTAGAACTATTTAGTACGCTAAATCTCTCTAAACACGAACAAAAAACTATATCTTCCTTCACTCAAGTAACTTCACTAATCGTGCCAGTTTACTTCCATTATACTCTTGCCAGCAAACACCACAAGTCATACCATATGTCCTATACTATACTATGAAACACCTAAAACCGCGCATATGTACTCATTATTTTACAGTGCGGAAGAAAGGTGAGGTCGACGTCGACTGAAGCAGCTATTTATAGTATCTGCGTACACACAATTTATTCTAGAACAGATACAAATCTAAAGAACATAAACAACAATTTTCCACTAATTTCAATGCCTCGTGCAACAACGACGAACACGCAGCGGTATTGGTCTTGATCCTGTAAAGACATTTTCTAAATCCGACCGTCTCCATGGCGTAAGTAAAGGTCGATTAGTCTTATGGAATTTCTGAATTCTCTTTTTCTAGAAGCAGTAAAGACAGGAGACCTTTAACTTCTTGTAATTGGATCTTGCGAGTTAACAATAATTGTTGGTATTAGCGCTGAGGCTAGTGCTATTTGTTGCTGAAGTGAACATAAAAGCGTTCTTTAAGCCTACCTCGAACACTAATGCGTCTTGACTGGCTGTCGTTTGTCATGGTCTCTCGGCACGATTAAGGTTGTTGGATAAGGCGATTCCTGCTAACACGAAACTTTACTCCGGCGCAATGAATGCACCGAACGCGAAACAAGAATAAAAATTACTCATCTCATCAATCTAATGTATCGAAATTCAACTTAATTTCAAGAGATACTCGTTCTAAATTAAAAAGATTGTTTAGAAGTGTTCCGGCTTTGACTTTAGACTTAGGGTGGAATGACAGATAATACGAGAAGAAGCTAATAACACTAATGGATCATTTTTTTTCTCGATGTATCATTTGGCCCTGTTTTTTTATTACGCGCACGGAAGGTATACCATGTTTGAGGGATGCATCATGCATCCCTGATTGAGGCTAGAAGTTACACTCTAATAAATATGAATGGGATCGTTGATGAGCCGTTACAGCTGGATTCGATACGTTTCGAAGTCTATGGTTCGTAGAATGACAAGCCAACCCCGAGAATTTATTGTCATGAAATATCAACGATGATATATCGAGTAATGATGTTTGGTGTCTGTAGTAAGATTGGAAGCTCGTTGTCATTTGTTGTTCGGGTGAAGTCGAGAGAAATTTAATTGTAATTTATCGAATGAAAGATGAACAGTTGTGTTGAATGGCTCCGGCGACAAATTTGATGAAATACTATATATCTAGAGTTATGGTAGGATTTGTTGGGGTTTTTTTTTAATCCGAGTTGAAAAAAGGGAAAAATATTTTTCAGTAACAATGCCGGTGTTGAATGAAGAAGAAATTAATTGGTTAAAAAATGGAATTTGGTTGGGAAGCTGACATGATGGAATTTAACAGAGACTCGTAGATCGATTTTCATTATGAGTGATCTATGGGAATGTTGATTAACAAGGGATGGTTGGTCTAGTAGTAGCCAAATTCAAATAATGCATTCAAACCAGACTATGCAATCAATCGATTCATATGTACAACAGGCTGAAGCAAATCAAGATAATACTGGTGCGGATAAATACAATATATTAATATTATCTTCTAAGGATAGCGTAGTTATAAATATGTTAATATAGTTAAAGCAACAATAATGTCTTAGTCAGAAGTCGAAACTGTAACGAATTCGATGCTAGGCATCAGAAACCTGTCTTTTACCACTTTTTGTGATCACTTTTCACTTGAATCTGCGTCAAATAGATGATTAAATGGCCCTACGTCTTTAATGGTTGCTGCTGCCGAATGCGTAGATATTTACTTCTACCGCCTAAATTGTTTGTGGCTTAGCAGTAACTAAAAACTTTACATTACTCTATAAGAAGTATTCGAATGGTATCAAATCGCCACTTCACTGGTCCATTTCGCGATATACTATGGGCTTACCAAAAGTAATGATAATGAATAAACAACGGTTAAGTTTTAAAATTATTTTTATTTTTCTACGTAGCCTGTTGATTAGTCAATAGATTATGTCAATGTTTTTTCTAAACCCGAAATACCTTTCGAAAATAGTATTTCTCATGATGGTCGAGACTTTTATTTTCAGCGTCGATCGCATCGCTATCTGATTGTAATCCTCTACTCTCTGAGCTATTCCTTGAGCCGACGAAAGGTGAAAATCACTTTGCTCTAGGTCTAGAAAATTGGACGGGCGTTCAAGCAGTTCGAAATCTGTTTTTCGACCTTGTCACGTAACTCGTCTCTTCTTTCGCTCCTAGGCTATCATTCTCCGTACCCAAAATGCGAAGACCTGTTTCATATGCAGTTCGTAGGTGAGAGTCCGTTGAATGCTGCCATATAATATCCTAGTGAACTCAGGCTATGTTTCTGATGATCACGCTTCACCCTTCCAAAGAAAAACATCTTGTAATTTTTTTTCGTTATCCTCGGTGTTGAACATGGGAGGGCAACTTTTGGGATATTCATTCATCTTGCATAGTTGTTCGGCCCAGCTTAAACTCCTTGCAAGAGCGTTCAATCGATATAGAGAAGTAAAGTTTCCCAGTGTAACAAACAAATGGCGTGTATTTGGGAGAGTTTTTTGTCGTTCTGAAGAAAAAGTATTCAATTACTGCTTTTATTATTCATTTTTGTGTTATCAATCGCGTGCTCGTATTCAAATGAATATACCTACCCGAAATGACGTGCGTATATGGCTTTTAATACTTATCTAGTGAGAGTGCAAAGAAGCAAAACCAATTTCTTGGACTTTTCAAATAATGTTTCTGATGCCACAATAAAAACACACCTAATGATTTTCGTTGGTTGGTCTTTTTTGCCATTGTTTTATTTACACAATACAACCAGAAATCACACCTGTAACGATAGCATTGCTCAAGGTTAATTCGCATCACCGTTAACTAATATCTGAAGTGCAGATGCATATTTCCGAGCAGAATGCATTGGAATCCGCTCTATTGACGCTCTGCGTTTCAGAGATTTGCAAATCCTGTTACCTTCAAATTTTTGACCCATTTCCAAATCGTTTTCGCAGCAAGAAACAAATTTCTTTGCCTTCTACGTCGCGGTCAAAAACTCGGCGTTTTTGAAAAAAAAACTTGTTAGGCCGCGTACACATCTGAGCACGAACGGAAACGCGGCAAAGCGATCCCGTATGAGCATGCAAATGTTTACGTTCGCGCTGAGGTTGAGGCGGGTCGTTTGCTATCCGTGACTTGTCGGTACTTCAAAAAAATTCGATTTCGGTGTAGACGCTATTCAAATATTTTTTTGCTGCATCCGCCTTGCTTCCGAACGTATGATGCTGCCTCCTCACTGTGGGCCATCATCGGCCACTGCAATGGTCGCAATGATCGCCACAATTATGGTCACCATCACAAAATTTCCCCCACACACTGGGCCGCTAGATGGTCCAGTCATGTATGGGTGCGACTACCTATTTTCGAAAAACATGTGCAGGTGCGGTTGGCACACCTATAGTGGACTCTGGACCCTTAGTGATCGCATTGAGCCCTGCTTCGCAGCAGTGTCAGCAATTTTGTTTCTTTCAACATCGCAGTTTCCCGGTATCTAGAGCAGATGCACCTTATTGAAACTAGCGACAGAATTCACTTCTGCCCTGAAATTTTTCAAAATTTTCAAGATAGTTAAGGGTTTGCATAACATCAGCAGCACAGCTTGACTGTCACAGCTATTGCCCAGCAAGTTGCTCTCAAGAATGCAAATCTTTCTGCCTGCAAACGAAGAAGAAGCACACTCTCCATGAGCTTTAGCAGCTTTACATAGCTCCTTAAAAGATGGGCAGTCAAAAACCCCCTCAATGTTACAAACTCATAATAAAAAACCACTTCCTCAACTTTGGAAACCACATAATGAAGGGCTGACTCGCATGATTTTCTTCGCTAGTGTGCATGTTGGTGATTGATTAGACTTAAGCGACCTAGTGCGTACGTGCCGCTTAACAAGCCTCTGCAGGTTTGGTTGATCGGCCAAATTCTTTGGCTCTAAATAGTAATCTCTCCTGGGTATTGGTCTAAAGACTGCCTTAACCTGTCATCAAAGTGACGGAACATACTTCAGAACTAGAGGTGCTCAAAAGCGGCCCAGCAATTCTCAAATGTCATGATTGCATTCCTGGTCTTTGAAATCTAGCGGTATACCAGCATTTCATATTGCCGCATATTGCATATTGCAGGAAGTTTTGTCAGAGACACGGAAGGCTTATACGTTTCAGTCGCCGAGGCGTCCGGAAAGTGATTCTCAATTACAGCCTGTAAATATTAGAATTACACAATTTGGGCGTTTTAGAGAGTTCAGTTTGTCTGGTTGATCTTTTTCCAGAATCTTGCACAGTTTCGGCGTCTCTCCCCTGTTGGATGGCCTGACTATATGTTCAGTACTTTGGTAAATTCTGCAAGATACCGAGTCATCTTCTGTGTTGCTCTTGCAAGTTTGAATGGGGAGTTTCCTGCCATATTTTCTAATCAAACTGGCCTCTTCAGAGCTGTATAATGCAGCTCTGTTAAGAGTGCTCAATCGGGATTCTATTGACGCCGACAACTTATCTTTAACATGTTGATTGAACTTAGCCCAATCATGTTTCTTGGATTTCCTCTCTACACTACGGGTTTTGGATCCGTACCTAAAGAAAATACCAGGTACCGGTGATCAAAGAATAAAATCTAATTATTCTGCATCGCAAATGGGCGAAATTCAAATGGCGGCATAAATGGAGGAAATTCCAATGTTTAGAGTCATTAGCCCTGCAGAATTCATAAAATCAAACAGTCTACCTCTTCTAGTGTTCCATTTGTTAGCGGTCCAGCTGTTGAGCTGTGAGTTACTATCGCAAGCCTTTAGAACGGTCCAGTTGCTCTGGTTCCTCCTGTGCTGGCACCGAGAGTAAGCAGTCAAATGAAAGATAAGCTGAAACGATAAACTTGAGTTTAAGCCTGGCTTTCTCCCGGTACTTCACGATGAAGCCTGCAAACTGTCTTAGAGTGATGGAATCAAGTAGACTATAAACCAGAACACAATTCCTCGGCTTTCATCTTAATAGTTGTTTGCCCCTTCGACTGAGCTGAGTCCGCAGATTCTGCTGCTTCGAAAACAGACTACCAAGTTGAATGAACTGTACGGTGTTGTAAGACTATTGTTAAGTATTATTAATAGTTTTTAATGTCCCACAAACGATGTTACTTTCTTCATCCATTTTTTTTACTATATTAAAAACATTATTTCCGACTTCTTACTTATTGCCATCATATATTATCGATTTACCATCTGGTCTATTAAGCTATCGCTATATTTCGATCCATAAAACATAATACAGAATACATATTTCAATCGTCCAAGTCCTATAGCACCGTCTGAATGAAATATCCGATGGTTGTAAACATTTCGAATCAATGGAATCGTTACCGGAACACTGTTTTCAACACCACCTCCATGATCATAATAATCATTTCCCAATCTTTCGAGCCCTTCTTAATCCAATCCAGTTCAATAATACTGTATTGGAATAAATATTTACACATGATCTGTTCCGATTCGCAATTAATGATTAATGTGATCTCAATGTTTCATTTTGATTTACAAAACAAAACAATCTGCGTTATTTCAAAACATTTATTTCGCATGTATGCCTCCATGCTAGTCCTATATACAGCATCGAATCAGACATCTGCACATCCGGAAATATCGATCAACACACGATCGATCGATTGCTGTATGCACACGTGGTTGATTTCGATTTCATCGACAAGAATATGTATTTCTGCATGAAATGCATCTAAAGATGTATCTATGTTGAGTGTTGTCTTGCACTTGCCGGAAGTCTTATGAGCAGAATATGCAATTTCAGATTCCTGATGTAACGATGTTGAGATATAATGTCTTCGCAGGTTTAAAGTAGTATCTATTAGATACATTTGTTGGAAGCATGTGTAATAGAAGATTTGTTATGTGGTAAAATATAACAGATTATGTGGTAAAATTGAAGTGATTTGGCTCTTTTGATGCGCCAGTACTACATAAATGATTGTATGACGAAACGACAGGAAGTGTGGCGCTAGTTAAGCTTATGCTAAATGAATGAAGATACTGATCGAAGCAGACAAATTAATACTGGCTTCTAATATTAAGATCAAGTGCCTTGAAATGAATTAAGGAAATCATGAATGGCGGTTCTTTTGATTGCTATGGAATATAATCGGAGGCAGATACTTGAGGCTAGCATTATTGGAGCTGGAAAAATGCTTTATCAATTGTGTGAAATAGTTTCAAAACGTTCATTTCTTTCATGGTAGTTGCGACGTAATTTAGTCTTCACTGAATTTATAACTCAAGCTATTTATTTATATTTCAATTCACTAAATTGAAACAAATTTTAATCTGTTTTTTATTTCAAATTGAAAGAAAAAATGAAAAATAAACTATACAGACCCTATTACTCAATCCAGTTACGATTCACACATAAAATAAAAGTTGTCAGTCCCACATGACCTATTATTCTTTTAAAAAAAATATTCTTTCATTATGTACAACACAATAGTAATTAGATTCGCCAGGCGAAATTCGAATGACCACCGAAATTCCCATTAAATTTTCCCTTGTAAAACTTGCTCATCTTTCGAAAACAACAATGCAATTTACGAATAATATGCAGTCAAATTAATATATATTTGATATACTATTCTATCTTTATTCGTAGGTTAGGGTGTTTTTTCAACCATAAACACTGTTCATTTTTGTTTTGTACCAAACAATTTCATTTCCAAACCGACCAACCGTAGTGCAATTCATCGACAGATAGCATCTATATAGCAATAGTAGAACGAATTGCATGGAATTGAATAGTTTAATTTTTCCATATGGACTAAACATGTAAATACAATCATACTACTGGCAATGATGTGTCTGGTTTTAAATTAAACATTGTCAAATGAGTTGAAAATATATTATATTTTGTTGTTTTTGTTATTATTTGATTCAAATTAGAAATTTCATTGTTCAATTTTTGATTTGAATAAATAACTAATATAATTGCAATATGATTATGCAGTATAAATATAATCAAATAACTGTAAAAACATGGACATAATTTACCAAATATCACCGCTTGAACTCAGCAAGTAGTACTTGCTTGCAATGGGTAATTTAACTTGTCTAACAAAGAATTAATGAGTGTATTTGACAATCAAGTGAAAAATTATTCGGTAAATTAATGTTTGGCAGGTATTTATATAAGTGCAGCCTCCAAAATTTTGAAGATTCACAATTTACTTGCCGATCAACTAGTCACCAATATGAATGAAAATTAATCTAGGTAGACTGATAATTATTTCCTCGCCAAAATATGGCAGAAATAGACAATAAAGAAATAAATAATTCCTCATTCGAATTTGATTTCATTTAGGGTACTATTTTCTCAGAAGGCAGATTTCAAAAAATTTTCCCGAAAATCTACTCTATGCATATCCTAATTCGATAGATTATTTAAAATTGGGAAAAAGTCATTAGATAGAACACAAATAAAAACGACTTTAGTACTAATTTTTTTTTAAATCCAGCCTCCATTCAGATCTAATATAAAAAAATCATAGATCGAATATCCTTCTGAGACGATATCTGAAGCCAAGTATTCTTAAAATTCTAAATCTTCTATTCAACATTACATGCACTTCATTCGCTCAATATTTTTCTAGAATCGGATCGAAGTCCTTTAGAAAATTGTTTTGTCGTACAACAACTGAAACTCAAAACTCTTATTATTCATATATCCATCTCTATTATCTAAAACTATTCAACTGCAAACAATCTGCCGCAAAACAATTGAAAAATAATCATCATCATCATCATTAAACCGAAATTCCTTCTAAGGATCTAATTTCAACTTTTACACACAAACATTTTAGGATCAATCTCTTTGTTTGCAATCAATATAATATTGTACTTGAATACGATTAGGTAGAGAAAATGATAGATTTTCTATTCAACTTCTGTATGCTCTGTAAATCTAATACGATTTCAAGTCGATGATATATTATAATACGGAAGCAGTAGAATGCAGTATATTTGATATGTCTTCAGGTTATAATCGATTCAGTAGTACATAGTGCTCGAAATGCATTGTACTGGTCTGCTGATGCACTTTAGACTTTAGTCGCACTCTTGGCTGTATCTTCTTGCATCCAAGAGTGCAATTTTGACACGAAAGAAGACATAAAACGGTGGATGCAGTACGATGCGGCTCGTGAAAGAAAAGTAGACTGCTGCAATTACTTGCTGATTGTCACGTCATCATCGAATGCTAGCCTCATCGTTTTTTCGAGGGAATATTCTACTTTGGTCGATTGTCGAATTCTTTTTGCATTGAGTTCTGTCATTTGCAAGTATTAGACCAGACTTTCATTATTAAAGTTCAAGTTTTCTTTTCCAGATGGAAGAGTGCAGTTGAATAAGAGATCTTTATGGAATAATGCTCTAGTTTGAGTAACTACTATGGATCAGGCTGTTGGTTGCAATTTTATCGCTTTGGAAAATAGTTCACATGATAAAATATGCGTATTTGATTTTCGGTCTGGTAACTGAGGTATCTCAAAGCATCCTTAAAAAAGTTGATATATAGTTTTCATGCCATCTCAACTAAGTTCGAACTTAAAATCCTGTGACGCAAATTGCAAAGTGTTTTCTAAAAACCTTTTTAGATTTATCTTATTACTTGTCCTTTTTCCTTTGTTTCTATATTCACAAACGGAAGTCCATTCTGCAGCGATTTTCTTATACAATTTTTTATAGAATTGATAAAATTTTAACGGCCATTTGATGCATATATTACTGGGGAATTTAGTTCTTTAGTCCTTTTTATTTAAAACATATCAGCCAAATGGGGCATTTGTTAATAGACTTGCTGGGCGATTCGAGGTACTTTTTCCAGTTCCAACATGACATGTTTTTATTTTGTTCGGGGTGAAATTTGGATACTTGCCACACTACCACTAGACATGTCTAAAGTTACATATTATTTGGTTGATCTAGTAGTTTCACGCATGATCTAGTGATGCAGCATGCATACCCTTAATATGTTAATATGTTATGCGATTTCACGCTTGCAAATAGTTTCACTACAGAAGGTACTAGATTAATAATCAGTCAATGTAATCAATAAATATTGTATGTTGAAAAAATACTTCAATGGAAACAACTGCAGCAATAACAGTGTAGGATTAAGCCAAGGTATCCAATGCAGCACTCCTGAAAAGAATTTAATGAAGAAACAAAAAAGGTGATATGCTTTTAAGGAAATCCTTGAAACGCAAGTGTATGCGTAACGATATATACGCGAAAACAAAACTACAATACTCACAGCAGCCGCTCAAAACAAAACTAAATGCCTAAAAAACCGACCGATTGCATAGTTCATGTGGAAAGTCACCAAAATTTTTCAGAAAGGCTATCTTCGAATATTTCACAGCCACTCCAAGGCAGAAACGGTTAGCTTTTCTTTGACGATCAAACTAAAGTAGTGCTAATTAGTGAGTGCTTTGAGGTGGTTCGCTCTAATATTTTCGGTAAATCTGTAGCCAATTTAGTAAGCAAACAGGCAATCGACGTGCTGCTGTCAAATCTTTTAGTCTCACATAGTACATATCACAAGTGCAGAGAAGTTGTGTTAGGCCTCTCATATCTAAACGAAACTAGTGCTTGACGGCATTCCGAATGTAGCCGCAAAGCAATAATTTTATTGCCAATGCATGCACGGTATTTTCAATCAAAGTGGAAAAAAATAGTTGTGTCCAATGGTGCAGGTATCGAGCGCACACTTACACGCCAATAAAGATACTCCCATTTTTGCTCTAGGAAAAGCGTCAGCTCACCGAATTTTAAGGGAAATGATATCATCCTGTATATTCAATTTAGCGGTCACTCAAAAAAGCTCTATATTTTTCGTGGTAACAAAGGACAGCACACGCTCTCTCTTTAAAAACCATTCATCGATATTCTATAGCTTGATAGTCTGCTGCATACAATGAAGGAATTTTGTCGTTCTGGTCACTCGGTTCAAGTTATAGCTACGAGCCTTCAAATCAGCATATAGCAGCTGAAGTTCCTCAGGGCTCCTGTTTAAAACCAATATTATTTAATATTTATGTAACTCACATTTTGTACAGCTGACATTAGTCAGTTACTTTGACCCAAATGACTGAGTCAGAACAATCATACCGAATCAGTCAGTTGCGACCAATGTTCCCACTCTCAAATGTTTCCTCCGTATGAAATTTCTTCAAAAAGTGTATCAATATTGGTAAAAATGTATCAAAAAGTTCAAATAGTTGGTTCGAGGTACTGAAATTATAAATAACTACTTAAGTCCAGAGACCTGTAGAATAAAACATTCCTCAAGCCTTGAAGACACTATCTAATGTGCTCAATGCTTGCATTAAGTCCGAGTAAAACTTATAGAAATACCCCTTAACTATACTCATTTATCCCTCTTCATTCAATCACCCTTATTTCATTAACCAATCATATCATCCCCTTAAATCAGAATACACCACAAATTCGCTTAACTAGTGAAAAAAAACTTTGAACAATATCATCACTATTGCATCAACCTAATTTTAGCTCAAATAGAATTTGCGCTTTCAAATCATTCGATTCGAACACTAGGTAATCTTGAATCTGGTCTATCCTTGATATACCATCCCACTTCAACGAGCGAAAAATGAAGGCTAAAAAAACTATCCTAAAAATACAGTAACAAGAAATACAAATCCTTCGTCGGAATAATACTACGACGACGGTGAAATAAGCCTCGTCTGTTTCAACCTTGATAACATTGGCGACGACGACTACAACGAAGGCTGCAGTTTTAAAAGGTTTCCTTGTTTTTCAATTTCGTCCCTTCATAGATTTTCATAAAAGTTTCCTTGGTTATGTTCCGATCGATACACACAGAATAGTAGTACGTATAGAACTACTACGAATATATACGAAGCCTTCTTTAATTTAAGGTGCATTATGGCGAAATGAATAGAAAAGATTCACCTAGAAATGGATTTTCGTCCTTCGAATTTGGCCTAGAAATGGATGTAGTATAGAAAATGTGTTGTTTATGTTGGGAAATGGAGGTGTTTGTGTTGCTTGCTGGCTTATTAAGGTTTTGATTGTATATTTGTTTGTGGTATATTGATTCTGTTTTGTTTTTTTTTTTTTTTTAAAAGAGTATTTAATTATGTAGTGATAGATGGTGACGATGGTACAATATGTAGACATCATTTGATAGATATCATTCAAAGATCTCAGATAAAATCTTTTTATATTTCTGTTCAACTCAAATAGTCTTTAGATCGCATAATTTGTTTCTCTCCCCTTATTTGAACTCATTTTGTTTTTGTGATTGGTCTCTAGTCTCAAAAAAAAGGACACGAATATGGATAATCGATCTGTCTCTATTTAGTCGATTTATTCTGCTTCCTCTGTATCGTTTTATGCTAACATATTTTCAGGAGTTGTTGATGTAGATGAGTTGTACGCGTTTTTAATTTATAATACAATAAAATAGATTTAATCCTTTGGCGACAACGGGTGTTTTAGTGAATTTTTAGGGACCTCTATAATTCTGTGGAGCCAAAATATTTCAAGAAATCAAGTAAATGAAGTAGATTAATATTTCTGGCTTGAATATGCTAACTTTTTGGAAATGTTTAAACCTATGTGAGCGCTAGATGCCTAAAAGTATGCCAAGAAAATTTGTGAAATTTCAAATTGTCATAACTTCACACAGATCATCACGAAATTTACAGGATACACTTACGGGCACATTAAATACGCTCGTATGACTTATAATGAATGTCCAAACAACCCTGTAGCTACAGAAAGTACCTAAACAGAAAGCCTGAAACTCAAAGACACTCCGGAAATTTTTCCTTTTTGGGGAAAAATCCAAATTTTTGATAAATTTCATGCTTTGTTTACACAGTCAAATCCAAATGTTCAAAATTTCCAATTCGTCAAGAACGGGAACGCTTTGCCAAATTCCTTCTATTTTTAGCACCTGTAATTTGTGTTCGCAAGAACTGATGACCCGATAATCAGATTCAGTTGAAATTCGCAAAATATATTGGTGTTTAGTAGTACCAGGTCTGATAGAAGTAATTTGAAGCTGTGGGAAAAAGTGTTACAGTGGTGTCATCTTGAACTAAACGCCTCTTAGCGTAAGCCAAGATTGGTTAAATTTTGATTGAAAAATTAGGTTAGGACTGCCAGCTTTGGTAAATTTTTTCATTTCATTACAACATTTTTAAATTATAATGAACGAATTGGAATTGTTTTTGCGGGATGATTAAAATTGAAAAAAAAAATTATTTACATAGAAAATGTTATTTGTCAAAGTGGTTTCGAAAGTATGCACTGATTCTCATCAGACACCAGCACTCAGTGCATACTTGACTGATGTGACCACTTGCAGTTAGAAATCATTAATTTTTATTGATGCTAGTTGTGACAAATTTTGAAACGTTTGCCGAAATCTTTCTATCCCTATAACTTCTAACGCATTCATCGGAAAAAAATCAAATTTACAGGGTGAATTCACCTTGATGTCTAGTATATTTGGTTTGCTCTTGGCTCTGCCGTCAGACATTTTTTTTATTTTCGTACTGGTAGATGGATCCGTTTAATTGTCTTTTGATAAACATCTAAAATGAAAATGAGTAAAAAATTTGGCATATTTTGGAAATTGTTCGGATGGCAACCCCATAAATCTTTCTATCCATGTGACATCCGATGCAATTACCTGATCAAAATCAAATTCACAGGGTGTGGTGATCTTGAAGTGATGCGGCTGGGATAGAATTTTGTTTACAGTGCTAAAAAAAGTGCTGCCAGCACAGAATATTTTCATCATTGTTTTACTAGAGGATGCTGACATCAAATGGTGACAGTATTTTACTCTCCTAAATATGGAAACTCTCACGAATGGTGACCCTTATAACCTTTGTTCCCGAGGCAGTCATAAGATCACCACTTTCGTCCTATGACTGCGACCTTCGACTCGATTTGATTGTTAGAAAATTTCTTCAAAAATTATTATTTCTACCGGTTCCTATGCGATAGAGTTTTTTAAAAGATTAAATTAATTTGTGTTTAATAGCTTTTGAAATCTTTACAAATATTTATGATTTGTATTTTACTGTGAATCTTGTCTATTGTCTATATTTATTTTAATAATTTCTTATCATATTTCCAAACTCCGAGAATTTTCATTCAGTTACAATAACAATGTCTAGAATTACTGTCGATTTAATGATCCTACACTGAATCGTGCTCCTATCTCAGCCACTCACCCACACGCTAACTCATTCTATCCGAAATATTTGTAAGGTCATTCTGTAAACATAACCACTTAGCGGATACATCAATTGACGATGACCGATGATGACGAACGACGATAATGATTATGTTAGTGGGTACATATTACTACACTACCATAATATGGTCAATCGCAGGCCTACAGGTCGAGTTGAATCAACTGGGCAAAATGTTCTTTTCATTACGCACATTAGAGGCCATTAACAAAACCAATTTACAGTACAGTGGTCAGTATACTGCCCGTTTAACAGCACGAAAAAATCACCCCCGGTTTTACTAAAGCGTGTTTGCGTTGATTTTCCTAGATTTTATGTTTCCATTTATGATGAAAGCTCGTTGATGGCAAACTGCAGAATTTCTGTGGCTGCCATATGTTTACTAATGTAGGAAAGACTATGATGCACAGGTCCGTTATCCAGAATATGCAGTAAATGTTTTCGTGGTATTTTGCATTTTCATTATGTTTGCCTGTAATTGGGTGGAACAATTTATTCATTTGAGGCTGTTCAGCTAAATAAACTTAACAAAGCTGCTATTTCTAACGAGCGCCCATACGGAGACCACCACGATTTATGTAGGAGGTTTCTGGTAGAAAATTACATTTTGAGAACAATTTGAATTTCAGCTCCACTGAAAGTATCCCCTGGGACGCAACCACCCAGCATCCCGACAAAGCATCCCAGACGGTTGCATCTATTCGAACAAGCAAGCTTGCAGGCAGCTGGGCTCCTCCAGGCCATTGAACTCCTGCAGATCAGAGAAGAAGCTGCTGCTTATTCAATTATGCTAGAAACCCTTCTGTTTCCATTAGAAATATATCTTTACCTAAATTAAGACATTACAATGATGCTTATGACCACCGAGATGTCGAAAATAATAATAATCATGGTGATGATGATGCACTCCGTTCGCTGGATCCATTCAATTATCATCGACGGACACAACTCGACATATTTTACTTTCCACATCAAATATATATTTCGGTTCTTCAATGAATTGTCAATTAACCCTGCAAGTTTGGACAGCAATGAACCATTAATTTCCATATGAACTGGTGAGCAAGGCAGCAAGCGAGCCGGACTCTGACACATCCAGTCCATATCCGGTGGTGGTGCATTCAAAAGTGTAATTAAATTACAAACATATCAGCGAACCAACGAGATCGCATTCCATTACAATATGCAACTGGCAGAACTTTTACTCTATATGGTTTCGATTGACTGCCTCGCGCAGTTAAAGGCGAATCGTGAATTTTTCGTAATTAATTTCGAAACTGAACACTACGCACGCAGTGGTCATGACATCGCCGGAAATGCAGAGTAAAAATTAATGTAAAAGAGCAATTGCAGACCAAAACTGTATCATCTCATTTTTTTTTTTTTTTTGTTGAATTGCATGCACTTGATCCATGTTTGATTTTTTAACAGATATATTTTTCACGGATATATTTCTCACTCTTCTCTCTTTTTCGCACATTTTTTTCAACATCCATTTGTGTGAGTCTGATGATAGTTTTCAAGCAAAGTTTATATCTCCTTGCATGAACATTTATGTGTGATTTTTCTGCAATTAATTTTCATCGTGTTTTCTCAGTACTGTATGTAGCTATAATCGTATTCAAATATTAGCAGCTGCACTTACACCATCACTTCTTTTTTAATGTGGCTCTTAATTGACACTTCATAACCACATTATCATTGGGATCGTTGTTGCACGTTCACATACACATTGCAGTGTATCAACAGCGAGATATGCAGAGCTGCCGCAACATTAAATTAATTCGAACAATGACAGCATGACTATAGTTTTATTTTTTTAATTCGGTGATAATAATTGTTGTGAATAGTGTAGACGATGACAACAAGAACATTGAAGGATAAATTTGTTAAATATTCTGCTGGACTGAAAATGAAACATGATGCGGCTAATTTTATTGCAGTTAATAATTGATAACGAATGGTTGTTTGCTATGAACGTGGTCCTGGTTTTTCGAATATTATATGAACTGGGATAATTAGGATGTATGACAGCATCGTGTCTGGCTAGTCGAGCTGAATTAGGTTTGAAATGATTGTAATTTATGCAAAGGATGACATCAGAATACTTAATTGCAACATTTTGAAGCAGCTATTTTAAATGTTCTGGACTGTTATGCCAAATTTGTCAAGTGGTTGTTTGTCCTTTCCTTTATTTATTTCTCACTCTTCATTTGAAATCTTTTTTTTTGTGGTAGTTCGGTGATCTGTCCCCAGGTTTTTAAATTAGTATTTGTATATTAGTGCAAAATATATATATATATATATATATATATATATATATATATATATATATATATATATATATATATATATATATATATATATATATATATATATATATATATATATATATATATATATATACAGTTGTGTTCATGAAAATAGTAGTGCAGCACCTTACAACATTAAATATTCATGTTTCGACTAACTGAACACTGCAAATTGAACACGTGTTCATATTTTTCTAAGAATAGCATGCAAAGAAGAAAATAGCGATAAAATTCCGTAAGTTTTGCATTGGTTTGGGTAAGTTTTGGATTACATTTGAGTGATGCACCGAAATTTGGCTGTTCATTAAAATAGTAGTGCTCGGTGTGAGTGGTTGAAAAACAATTCTAATAATTGGTTAGTACAACAAAAAACGTCAATAGTAAGTGTAATTTAGCAATGAATAGTTTGATGATTGATATTCATTGGGTTTGTAACAATTTTTTATTCTAGTGGGCAGAGGAAAGCATTGCACGGCTGCGAAAAGAGATTTAATAGTTACCCTTAGAGCAAAAGGCAAAACGTACAAGGAAATTGAAAATATTGTTTGCTGCACACCTACAATGATATTTAACGCGATTAATTATAAAAAAAACCCCCAGAAAATTGTGGTGGGAAACGCAAAACAACCGCTGTCGAAGATAGACGTATTGTGCGCTTTAGCAAGATTCGGCCATTAGCATCCTCTAAAGTTATCAAAAATGATTTAAATCTATCGGTTAGTGATGTTACAGTCCGTCGTCGCCTATTTGAGCATAATTTAAATGCCAGAAGTCCTAGAAAGGTACCCCTTTTGATTTGGAAGCATGTGCAAGGACGACTTAGATTTGCAAAAACTCATCTAGTCTGGCCCGCCAAAAAATGGCGCAACATATTGTGGACAGATGAAAGCAAAATTCTTTTATTTGGTGGAACAGGCTCTAGGCAGTATGTACGACATCCACCAAACACATAATATAATCCTAGGTACACCAAAAAAACAGTTAAACATGGTGGCCTAAGTATAATGATATGGGCTTGCTTTTCTTACAATGGTGTTGGTCCTATCCATATGATAAATGGTATAATGGACAAACATGTTTATGTTGACATACTAAAAAACACAATGCGACCATATGCCAGTTTGGAAATGCCTAAAAAATGGACATTTCAACAGGACAACGATCCTAAACATACTAGCAGGCTCGCAAAAGATTGGTTTATATCGGAGAAAATCGATGTGATGCAATGGCCACCTCAGTCCCCAGATCTTAATCCGATAGAAAACTTATGGGGAGATGTAAAACGGGTTGTGGCAACCGCGAAACCTTCAAACAAAGCACAACTTTGGCAAGCGGTTCAGGAAGCATGGTCTCAAATTCCTTTGAAGCGTTGTCAGGACCTTATCGATTCCATGTCCCGGCAGTGCGAAGCCGTTATCAAAAATAACGGATATACAACTAAATATTAGACTATTTTCAATATTAAATATATTTTTAAAATCAATTTTGAATAAAGTTATACAGTTTTGTTTTTCCTTTCATGTAGCCACTACTATTTTAATGAACAGCCAAATTTCGGTGCATCACTCAAAAGTCATCAAAAACACATCCAAACCAATGCAAAACTAACGAGATCTTATCCCTATTCTCTTCTTTGCATGCTGTTCTTAAAAAAATATGAACACTTGTTCAATTTGCAATGGTCAGTATGTCGAAACATGAATATTTAATGTTGTGAGGTCCTGCACTACTATTTTCATGAACACAGCTGTATATATATATATATATATATATATATATATATATATATATATATATATATATATATATATATATATATATATATATATATATATATATATATATATATATATATATATATATATATATGTATTGCATAAACATAGAATAGTCCTTATTTTATATATTTTATAGATAAGCTTATAAATTCTTTTACTTTGAAATCAATCAAGCTCTTTGTTTCCAGAATCTAATCAATATTTTTCACCTTCTTTTCCAGGTTTTGTACAGTGCCAAATGAAAGAACCCCGATTAGAAATTCTTCCAGTACAGTCAATACAACGAAAACCTGTTGGTAAATCATTATTGCTCACATGTCGTCCCGATGTCGATGATACAAATTTAGTAACCGATTTACAATGGCGTGATAATACAAATATGGTTGTTCTACCGAAACCGTAAGTACATATTTTATTAATATATTGTTTCATGTATCAATTCTTTAACGGAGACTTAATTTTCAAAATATTCTAAATGGTTTAAAAGTAATAAGTGATGTTTTTTCATCAAACTGGTGTTCGGAAAAAGGTACTGGTACCAAAATCAGCAAATCGAATGACTATAGAAAAAATTCCAATGATATTATGATTAGCCAACTTTAAGCTGCATTTAAGATCGAACGAGTTTCGTTACTAGCGATCAAATGGTTTGATGCTTACGAAGGCGTTCACAATGCAGTGATTTCGCAAATAGCGGATTCTGCTGTTTTGCTCGACAAGCGATGTATTTCAAAATTTTTGATTTAGTGAAGCGAATCGCTGAAATTCCATCCCGTCGCTCGATGCGAATTCACTCGATCATAAACGCATCTTTAAAAATGCACCAAATGTGAAGAAAGACATGCTGCCTACTTTTTATATTTTACCTATGAGAGGAGATTTCTTATTTACGAGTATTTACTTCATTACGTTACAGATACAATTTCAGTATTAACAAATAAAAAATGAAACGTTATAACGAATAAGAATTAAAAAAAAGTAGACAGTAAATAATTTGAAACAAAGTTTAGTTTAAATTCAAAAAACGAATGCTTGAAACAGTCAATTTTAAGAGCATTGCACATCCTGGGCAGACGTTACAAAAGCGAATAAAAGTTGGTTTCCGTGCGTTCAAATGCATAGTTTTAAAAAAATATTTTAGTAAAAAAACCGATTTTTCCTTTCGAAGCTAGATATATTGAATTTTGTGACAAATATCGATATTTCGAGGGTAATCTGCCTTAGACACTGAAGAAGAGGGCAGATTCGATATATTCGATATCGATATTTGTCACAAAATTCAATATATCTAGCTTCGAAAGGAAAAATCGGTTTTTTTACTAAAATTTTTTTTTTACAAGCTAGGAAAAAAATGGTACACATTAAGTTTTAATTTATCCGCAACAAGAAAACAGGAGGATTATATAGTCGATTGAAGATCATTGAAAAACCAGACAAAAAGTAAAGAGCAAATGATGGATCTTTGTGGAACTCCGAATCTGGGGAAAAAAGGAAAAAAATGAACCGTTTGGACCGATTTCATGGTTGGCTGTGAAAATAGAAGAAAAGCTACCAAATGTACTGAATTCTGCAAGTTTATTGAGTAGCAGGCTATTCACAGAGTCAAAAGCCTTCATGTTTCAACTTGAACTGGGAATAGACGACTGAGGCAACATAATTTGAAGTTGTTTGTCGTATATTTTTATTTGGTATTATTTCATTCTGCTGAGAAACAAGGAAAAGTTTGAGAGATGAATTAACTACATATATTAAAAATAAGCCATTCTAAGCGTTCACAGAAACTACAGAGAAGAGAGTTAGGGCCAGATGCAAAGCTAATGTTTTAAAGAATAGATAGATCTAAAATTTTAGCTCTAAATAGAATGGTTACGAGGGAATATGAAATGTATATTAGAGGAATAGTTTATACCATGTTAGTTATTATTGGAAACATGATGTTTGTTCATTCAAGGGAGACTTGTAATACAATCTTATTTGGATGGTTCCTGTAATTTTAACTTTATTTCACGTCTGTCTTTCTCTAAGAACTTTTATTAGCCATCCAATCTTGTCAGTCATTTCGCGCTTATATTCTAGCCATTATTTATTTAATATTACTCTAATTAGCATAATATTTCTGAGTGTTATCACTTCAGGTTTAAACGATGATTTTTAGAGAAATCAAATTGTAAGGAAAAGACTCTAGCGCATAGGAACCCCTAGAAACACTGATTTTTGAAGAAAAGTAAAGAAAATGTATAGATTCTACTAGTGATGATCCAACTCTTATTTATTCAAACAGCATCTGCTATTGCTATTCCTAAATAGCACTTTCAAATATCCGCTAAAAAAGAGGGGAATAAGATAGCCTGTTATTTGAAAGACAACATTTTTTTGGTCCCTTGAGGTTCTCGCTATGGTTCCTTTGCTATTTAGCTATCAGTTCTTTGGTGTTGCAGCTTCACGCGTGATTCAATCGCAATTACAAAATAGCGCGAAGATCTGCCGGTCTCGATCTGATATGTATGATGTGTGTGGTGTGAAGCTCTATCGCCCAGTAAGGTGGTCAATCAATTTTCGAAACGCCTGTTTACGAAAAACAGCGCTTAAGCTGAGAAATATTCATACTGTTTTATTTCTCTTACACCGTTCGTGGACTCGTGATTCTCTGTGTTTTGAAATACAAATAGTTCATTGAATTAATTTAATTGAAAGTAAATACGCTTTTATTAAACTGATATTTGGAAACCTTTCACGTACATAAAAACTTTCACATCTCACATAAAACAATTTCGCTGTTTATCGCTTGATACCCTTTTTCAGACTGCTTTTCTTATTTCATCGAGTGCATTCATAGTCGCCTGTTGAGTTTCTATGTAATTCCCGAAAATTACCAGGTATTTATTTTTTATTCAAATCTTCACCTCTTGGTTGCCAGGATACTCTGATAGATTTTTGCTTTTTTGCCCAAATAGATAGATCCATCTAGGCGATATGAAGAGTTCCTGGGTGCATGCATATGCAACATTACCCCACCCCTTAGACTTCTTCGTACCGAATTAATTCAATAATGTTGTCTCCATAAGGCAGTGCAAGCCGATCTAAGTGAGCAATTTTAATCTTTGATCGGTATTTGCGATGCTGCTGCATCCAGTAAACGATGTCGTTGATCACACTTTTGATCACACAATTGATTACACAATACGGCTGTTTCCAATTCCGCAGTAGTTTTAGACAAGGGCATTTCTACAAACGAGGATTATACAAAATCCAGTCGAATTCGCTTTCAAATCGCACTGCGTGGTCATCGCATTCTTCTCTGCTTTCTGAATAAAGCCTAGTCATAGCCGCAACTCCAAACTGTACTCCGTTGTTATCTTAGGGTCTTCTGATGGTATCCTATAATACATAATGATAATGTTCCTGTTCCGAAGATTTCCGTTTAATACGTTTTCCCGTTCGGAACTGTGCCCATACTTCATCCAGCACACATTGCACTTTACTCCATCATCAGCAAGTTTTCCTTTCTGTGACATTGACAGTATTTAACTTTGTTCCTGTAAAATGGCGAGTCTTTTCTCGTTTATATACATATGGACTACTTTTGGGTTTGTTTCGTGGTAACTTTCATGTTCCTCCTCCTAATTTTTCGTTCTCCGAAATTCAAACTAAAATCGTGAAGGCCCAGGAAGTCCATTCCAAGTATGCTTTCATAAGTTATTTCCGCTGCCAGGAACCGATGCTAAAATACCCAATCTCCGAGCTGTATCTGTTGAATGAGCTCGCCATGAATTGGTGTTGATCCACTAGTAGCACATATCGTCTCCCGTTGCTAAGTCTCCAAGATTTAGCCATATCTGCTCTCAAGATTGACTTAGTAGCTCCGGTGTCAATTGTAATATTATAGACTTCGTCGTCGATTTTCCCTTGCAGACACAAATGATTTTTCCAAAAATACAGCCTAAACACTGTGATAGTTTTAGGGGCATCAGCTTTGTGGGCCAATTGCTGGCCGTCGAATTTAGTTTCTACTCACTCGCTGCTGCTCTCCTAAAAGAAGTGATCACTTTTGGCCATTTGACTCACCTTTCTTGTGGCATCTTTGACAGTACTTGAGTTCATATTTCGAACGACAATTATGACTCTGGTGTCCATTCTCTCCGCAGTTCGAACATACAGGAGTTTTGCCAGATATTGATGGTCCAAGAGTAATTGTGTTTTGATGCACAAATTCCCTGCAATGCCTAGACTTCTATTTCTTCCAACAATAAATCTGGTTATTTCTGTACTTTCACACCTGCATTCGTCGTGAACCTCACGGGCATTACATTTCTTTGAGATACTCGTTTTTTTCAATTCATTGGCCAAAGAGTCCTTAACGGTCCGCTTATCAGCCAGACGAAGACCATGTTGAAGTTCCTCATTGAGCAACCCCTGGATGAAAGCATCCTTTGTCGTTTCATTTCGATTCTCCGGATCCGACAAACCATAGGACAAAAGTTTCAGACGCTGTTGTTACATTTGATCCTGGCTTCTGGGTTCGCATTCCCTTCAAGCAACCATCAGCGTACCACATATCTAGAACATTTGTGAGGCTAGAATAACTGGACTAATTTTTAACTGGTATGGTCCGAAGAACCTCCGCTGCAGTTCCTCTTAGGGACACCATTGATGTAGTCGCACGCTAACGGACATTCCAATAATTGTTTCCTGCAACAGCTTCAAATGGCTTCTAGTACATATATAGTCCAAAAAGCCAGCCTGTCCATCGAAAATTGACGCTTTTAGCCCTTTGTTGCTAGTTGGTTCAGACCGAATAGCTCAAACAGTTTTGACCCGCACTAAATATGATTTCAGCAGATTGATATCTTCTTCAGTTTTTAAGAATCGGCGGTTTTACTTCCAGTTGATGTTTCACTTCTGTAGCTTAAGTTTCAAATTGCTGCTACAACTGCGCTGAGGCGCAAACTGATTCCAATACCAAAGAAAATTTGACAAGAGATTCAACTAACAGAGTAGGTGTACGCAAACTTTTTCAGTGACTATATAAATATGATTCAGAAAAATACTATAAACGTTTAAACCATGTGAGAGGAAAATTAACCAGCAACTCGATATTACAGTAACAAAGAAAACTTAAAAATGTTTTCACTGAAAATAAATTTAAAAAAAATACAACATGCCCTAAAAGTACAATTTAATCTGTTGATCTTAAGTATGTGTAAATATTTTTTAATTATTTGAAGCCAATTTTGGTACTTATCAATGTTCATTCGCTGCGAAAACCAATGATATGTTCGTTGGAGAAATAATCTAACGAAATTCCTGTTGTCAATGTAAGTGACGGAAAGCGAAGGCCCTATTACATATATGTATTTGGTACCAGTACTTTATATTTCAAAACTACACATAAATAATCAGTCAAGCTATTGTGCGCAGCGAATTCCATTATAGTATCGAGGTCTGAGAAAAATCGGTACCTACAGTATAATTTATTTAAGATACTTTTCTCCCAAACGCTTTATTGTCTTTAATATATTTTATTTAGTTTAATTCGTTTTATCTTTTAGTGTTTATTCAAAATTTCCTATTGAATATACTCGCAGCAAAACATTAAATTGAGTCTAAGTAGGGTCCAAACTAAATTTTGAATTCAATTCCCAATCAAATCTAATTCTCAAACCAGTTAATTCTTTTAATCTTACTTTATGACAGTTTGAGTAAATATAATATAATTTAAATTTATCGTCAGGAACATCCTATATTATCCGCTTTACGATAGCAAAGGTCGTAGACTACCAACGACGTAAGTTTTAAATATACTGAATGTGATTGGTACCAAGTACCAAATATAAAATTATAAGTGGTTTGCTGCATTTGGTTTGACGTTTTCGTTGTTTTGAAATGCCATCTCGTTGCCCCCAAAAAAATATATCGATTTTTCATCATCAACCCGAGAAAATGAGATGTATCAATGATAAAACTAGCGATCTCATAAAATACATAGTAATATTTTTTAACCCAATTCATTTATCATGTGTGGCACTGAAACATGCATATTTGGTTTGATGCATACGTAGATACAGATGCTCAGAGTTCTACATAAAGAACAGTTGTTTGTATTATCTAACAAAAAAAAAAAAAATAATCTGACTTTAGGATAGTAAACTTATGAATGTGTTAGAGTATCTTCACCTTTATCTTAACCAAATTAGAAATTAGATTATTGGTTTCTAATAACGGACATGTTTTTATATAGTTTAGACTCAATTGTGAACTCGAATTGTGAACTTTTTCATATTTCTTCATACATATTCTCATTTCATAGCCTCAAATTCCATGAAATTTAACAAAAATGTTAAAAAAAAAAGTACTGTGTTTACTGAAGTAAATAAAATAAGGTATTGCAGTATATAGCCGTTATCATTCACTTTCAAAAAAAAAATACAATCATCTTTTTTACAATGCTCTAACCTATTTTTACTTATTCTACAAGTATTTTCTGATGATATCAAACTATTAACTCTAATCATCATCATTATAATTCAGTAAATGATCTTATTACTCGCTTCATTGAACCTGCAGCCAAAACACCGTTAATCCCCTTCATTTATTAATAGCATACGAAAAATGCATTTTCTGCGCTTAAGATGTATTTTGTGTGACTAAATATAAGCCATATCAATGTTTAACCTGTAACGGTACGAATATCATCATTGATAATAATAATAATATCCATAGCCTTTCATTCATCATTACAACTACCATTTTTCCATGTTTCCATAAAATCCGATTAAATCCAGAAAAAATCAACAAACATTAATCTACTTAAATGAAATATTCCAATCGTGTTTTCATCATAAATACATGCATCTTAGCTGTGTGTTATTGCGCTAGTTAGACCTAATCGAGTGAGATATTAGCTGTTGTTATAAATGGTGTGTTGGCATTCTTACCTCCTTTTGAATCTCTAGCATAAAACATTTTTGTGCCCATAGACATGTACAGAGAATGTAACGTTATAAATGTGCAAATAGACTCACTGACCCCGCAGCGCACTGTACAGAAGAAAAAAACATAGTAAAAGTAAAAAACACTAAGTTAGAAACATGATTCGATCAAATAAATTCAATATTCTAGCTAACCGTGCGTTTTGATAGAGTATGTATGTATGTACGTATATTTTTTTCCGTTTCAACAATTAATAACGAAGAATTTCTATCTCATTCCTAATTATTTTTTATGATTTTTCCGTTTTTTCCATCGATAACTAGTAATGATGACTTTCACAATGATCTAATGATAATTTTCTTGATTTTTCTATGCTACTTTTCGCAACTTTCTACTTGGACTCTGGGCATTTTGATGAATTGATGCGGACAATGAATTGGAACGGAATCGAATGGAAAAATTGATTTTGATTTTGTGGTTGTTGCGGATTTTAATGTTGTCTACTGATGATGACTGACCACAACTGTCTGATGGCTCTCGCTTGGTTGGCCTGCTGATGCATGATGATTATTACTTGTAGCACTGGACAACCACCGCCACCCATGTACACGGAAACGCTACCAGGTGATCAAAGCTTAGCACTGATTATCCCAGCGCTGATGGAATCGATGGCCGGAACTTACTATTGTTCAGCGTCGTATGCGGCAACACAGCAATTGGAAGTTAGCGTGAAAATTGAAACCTACGGTGAGTAGAAAGAAGTTGATTATACGAATTCGGTAATGCAAAAAAAAAAGTAAGCATTGAGAAATTTTCTAGGATTGTATGTTCCGAGCACTAAGTTTTTTTTTTATGTTTGTAAAAAAAGAAATTATAAGGAGTCCCAGAAATGTAATGCTAGGTGATTTAGGAAAATTACTATCAAGTAAATATCAGGCTAAACCGTGATTTATCAACATTCTAGCTGCTTGTGGAACAACTGAACATTCTGGGTTTGTTATGCAAGAAACGAAATAACAGTTAATATCTAATGTAAATATGATTATAGTTTTGGATGAAGAGCGATTGAATTGTATTTTGAATGAACAACAAAAAACAATTCAGTATTATTTCAGAAGTAACTTTTCCTTGCAAATTCTATTCAAGTATCATTAATAATATAGCTTGAGCTGTAAATTTTTAGGAATACTAATACCGTATCCATCAGATATTGTTACAAAATGAATAGCGTGGTTGTCTCAAATGAAGTGAAATTATTAGGGAATTCATTATAACCGTTGAAATATCACCAACCACATGAGGTTTTTGTTGGGTCAGGAGCCGATGTAACACAATGCAAATTAAAATTTGAAGTCTCTGAACTGTCAGTCCAATATTGGTGTCAATGCTGGAAACATAGCCGCTTCAAATGATTTATAAGCGAAAGAGAATGAATACCAAATCAATGACTTGAATAAATCACTGATGTGATTTCAATTGAATGATTTGATTGAAAATGATTGCAAGTGACTACTACATTGAGAAAAAGCACATCGCCAGAGACCATAATTTATATACGTCTGGCGCTATACACATGGTTGATTTCGAGATTGTGATAAAATATAGCGCCTGACACCATAATGCATGGCGAAAAATTCAAAGGAGTAGGTGCCATATGTTATGGCCTTCAACGCCATACATTAAAGCTCCAGTGCCATATATTATAGCAACACCATGTTTTTGAATTGGTATTTTAACGACAGTAGATTCTGGAAATTCCTATTTACTTTCCTGGATTTTTATTTGCTAACTTTTAAGCTATGACAAATAAATCCTATTCAAATTTGGGTTTGAAACTCTGACCCGATTCTCCAAGATTCGACGCTGTACACACTAGGATACACGAGCTTATTAGAAAGCGAATGGTTTTTAGTTTACTTTAACGATATGAGCTGAGATTATGTTTATTGTAATTGGGACAATGTTACACAGAAGTTGCGACTATGTGCATAGCAGTAAAGAAAGATGACCAGCAGTCAAACAAAGATTACCAGCAGTCAAACAAAGATGACCAGCTTTTCTCATCTGTATATGTTTAATTTCCTATTTAAGATTGAATCTTTTTCTCGCTTTTAAAACCAAGACCGATTTTTTCGTTTAGAAGCTATAAATATTTCAATTTTTCGACATATCGAATGGATAATTTGCTCTCTTCTTCCGGGATAGGCACTGACTGATGACACTGAAGAAAATTGTAGATTACCTTCTTTTAAAAGAAAATTTGGTCTTATACAAATATTTGCTTAGAAGAATGTTCAGCAAAAGAAACTGAAAAGCAGAGATTTGTGGCTCGATGATGCTATGCAGAAGCTCTTAAAAAACAAAGGGATAAATAAATCTGAAATCCCTTAGCTTAATCACATCAGTCAAAATGGACAATTGATGATTAGTCACTGTCTTACTAATAAAAAACGTTTCACTATCAGCAACTGGGTCATCGCCATCGTAGGATTACACCCCCTTACGGGCATTAGCTTCTCGTAGATGACGCCTCCAGTTGCCTCGATCCAATGACCTCATCTTCAAATTACAAAATCCGAACAGCGAAGCGCAGTCTCCGTTACCAGTGTTTCCTGAGTTTTCCCACTGGCCTTCGATCCTTGGTTTCTTCCTTAGAATACTTTTTAAAGGCACTGGATACGCGTCCATTCACTTCAGGTCGGAGTTGTACCCAATCTTCTATTAGCCGCTCTCCCTTATTGCTTCGATTATTCGCCTAAGGACTCGTCTTTCAAAAGCATTCAATATGTTTGCAGATAGTTGTGTGAGGATTCATGCTTCACGTCCATGACACAAAACAGACTTATAATTGATTTATAGATTTGAAACTTTGTGTTCCTGTGTATGCATCTGGTCTTGAGCATAGTCAAAACGTAGTAGAAAGTTTTATTAGCAAATTCTATTTGTCCTTATACTTGTCGGTTTCATAGCATCATTTTGCCGACGTCGCCCCTGAGTATATACATAAATCCGTCCATATTTTCTAAATGACTCTCAGGTAGTAAACGGTTTTTAGGCAGTAAACTAAATTTTATAAGTCCACAAGCCATATTTTTGTATCAAAAATAATATAGTTCTCTATTCAATCCTTTTCAGGCGATTTATTTACACATTACTGAAAATGAATTTCGATTGTTTTATGATTCAATATTTTACAACAAAATATAAAAATATCAAATTGATATTAACAAAAGTATATATACGTTCGCCAAATAGAAGACGTAGGCCATGGAAATCCCTTTACTGTGGCATTTTTCGCCTATTTCACTGTTCTTCAGTCAGAGTTATCAATAGATCTATAAACGATATTTTCTTTTAACAAAAAATGTTAATTATCAAACAAGATTTGTGATTGAAATCGCATAGATTACTTAAGTAATTTTTAAGTCTACAATGCATATATATTTATTCAAAAATATAGTTTCTGAGGAGTTCACAGACGTTTTCTTTGCATTTTTCGTATTCAAGTAACTTTTGTAATATCATTTCCAATACAATTACTGTTAGGTTCCATGTCGTATTTTCCATGTAATTAATGCAAAAGACGATGATGTTTACCATAGAGCTTTTATTCGGGCACCTCTAACCTCAGTATTTTTTCTCTTTTCTTGACGAGCTCAACCAGTATCTTCGCTGGAAATGAATTTTACTCTAATTTTTTACCGAACCAATTAATTCTTAAGGAGTTAGGAGCAGTCAGCGGCATGAAAAATTGAGCAATTGACAATTAATTAATTTTGGCTAGCAAATAATACAGCTTTATAATAATATGTTTTAACTTTATTTGATAAAAACTTCATAAAAAAATATTCATTGTATACCAATTTATCGTCATATTTGTCGGACCGTATCCCATAACTTGTTATTTGTGGTGACCAGCATACCATTTTACTGATTCACTACTATGTCGCGCTCAAAATCAGTTTTTATCAGAGAGCCCTTCAGTAATTCCACGATATCTCGAAAACTATTCACTGGATTTACTTGAAATTTTCAGACAATATTTTTGAGATTTACTTTACGAAAATGCAATTTACAAACCATTTTTTGAAAATCCTGCTTATCCCTGACCCCTTGCCAATATATCAATATAATATCAGTATGAAAAACAAAAACATGTACACTGATTTACTTCAGATATAGCTCCTATTCTGAAACACTAAAAAGAGTCAGAAAAATATTTTTTTGGTACAGAAATAGAACCACCTTTTGATATATTTCACTCAGCAAACATTCTCTAGTCATCAGAGACATATGAAAATATACATTAAACATATCCAATTTCGAAGCTTATTTCACAGAACGTCTACTCACTGAACAGAACCTTCAAAAACCCATTGAGACTTCATCAAAGCTCTGATTCTCTTTTTCGATATTAGCAGCTCAAATCGCACTGACAGCTTAGAACACTCACACCGCAAAACAATAACAACTACAAACCTCAATCTACAAACATGAATCCAATCCAATCTTCTTTATCTTTGCGAAAATGTCAATTTCAAAATCTCTACAACACAGATATGATACTAAGGTTTTGATTTTGCTGCCGATTAAGTTTGCAGATACACTAAGAGACACAGACTATCCAGCAGAAAGCAACAACAACAAAAGCAACAAAAAAGAGAGCAACATACTAATATCATATGTCTAAAAACAGCAACGAAAATCACACATTGAGTAAAAATACCTTCATACATCCTGAGAGTACAACCGTATACCCGATAGGCAAAGAATTTGATATTTCATCGTTATTAGTTTTGTCGAGATGTACATATGTACTTGGTATCATGCACAGAGGGATATTATTGGAAAACTTCCGATATTCGTCCTATGATGATTCTTCGAGAAAATGTAAGAAATCCGCTGGAAATGAGAAAGCATCATTGATCGAACGGATATGAATCTTTCGGATGTATCCAAAGTCAAGCTCAATATATTTGGCATATCTCTAGAGATGAACTTTAATAATGCCATTAAAAAGACCTGGGTCTGGCAGATACAAGAGTTTATATTGCCCAGATCAAAATATTTTCTACTTGTGAGTTGATTTGATGATTTTCTTTGAGATATTTCTGCTGGTGTATTTTTTTTGGTCCTTAGGTGTCAAGAGACTGACAACCCTAGAGAATTTTATCAATATCATATCGGTGTCATTTGAGTATTTTTGTTGAGAATTTAGTTGATCTGATTAAATTTTCGTGGCAATATCATGAGCTATCAACCATGCAAACCGTCACAACTAATGCAATCCAGGCAAAATTAACACATAAACTTAACAATTAAGCTTTCTTTAGCTAGGAGGTGATGTGACTACCATGATTTGAATTTGAGCCTCACTTATCTCTAATATGTTCTTATAGCCTAAAAATGAATCCGGCAAAGGCAATATAAAAGGTATTGCATAAAATGAAGTAAAGTCAGGTGTTTATTATGTGGTATAATGCCAAATCGTTAATTCGATCCACAAAGCACATTTACAAAAATAACGCTTAACTATTTGAACCAGCCAATGTATTATTTTTCATGTTATTAATAACTCGGCAAATTAATTTAACGATTCAACCTCTTTTCAGTCGCAATTACCTGGATCGATGCTCCTGAAAATCAATATCCAACATTAGGAACCGATTATTCAGTACGCTGTGAAGTGAATTCAAGTCCTCCACCAACTGTTGACTGGCTGAGAAATGGAGATCCGGTAAGCTTTTTACTATGGAGTTTCCCAAAACGAACTACCATACTCAATTTTCTTTTTAATTTTCAGATTAAATCCGGTGGACGTTATGTTATACAAAACTTCGGCCTTCTAATTCGCGGCGTTAAAGAAACTGATGATGGTATCTACACATGTCGAGCATTTGTCATACAAACTGGTGAACTTTCCGAACGAAATATCCGTCTGGAGGTGTATATAAAACCAGTAGTTAGTCCACTACCACCGCAACTTGAAGCCATCGATGAGCAATCGTTTTCAACATATTGTAATGCGACTGGCAAGCCCGTTCCAGAGTTTGTTTGGATCAAGGATCAGACTCAGCAAAATGTGGCAAATGTTGATAGGTTTTTAGTGAATCCTCAAACTGGATTGTTGACCATTACGAAAGTAACACAGGATGACTACGGTACGTATACCTGCATGGCGAAAAATGCAGCTGGTGTGTCTGAGTCCCGTACGAAATTAAATGTTTTGGTCAAGCCTAAAATCTACGAGCTGTACAATGTTACAAGTGCTGTGAGGAAGGAAGGGGCACTGACTTGTCGGGCGAATGGACGACCAGCACCTGAAATTACGTTCCGCCGTTGGGGCACTGAGGAAGAGTTTGTATCAGGACCACAGCCTTATGATGATCGAATTGTTTTAGAACAGTATGGAGACAATGATCGTGGTGAATCGACTGGAACTCTAAGGATCTCAAACTTAATAAGAACCGACGATGGTCTGTACCAGTGTATTGCACGAAACAAAGGTGATACTGCTTTCAAAAATGGACACATCTCAGTTGAATTCCCTCCAAACTTTGATCACATGAAAGAACTGCCACCGGTCTACACGTGGCAAGAAAAGAAAGCCAATCTGAGTTGCTTAGCCATGAGTATGCCAAATGCAACAATCGAATGGAGATGGAATGGTCGTCCAATTAAAGAACAGTACGACAAAAATCTGATTATAGAAGGAACTGGACCACGAAGTGACCTCATTGTAACACCAGTCGATCGTCGCTACTATTCTGTTTACAAATGTATTGCCTCGAACATTCACGGTCAAGCTGAACACGATATGGAACTACGTGAAGCTCGTATTCCTGACTTTGTCGTTTCCGCGAAACCCCGTGTTGTAAGCGCCACAGCAATGACATTTGAAATTATCGGTCCAGCTACCGAGCCAGGACTTCCAGTAATTGCCTATAGTGTCCAGTATAAGGAGGAATTCAATCCAGACTGGTCAACAGCAATGAATCGTAGTTGGTCTCCTGACAGCCCCTACATTGTTGAAGGCTTAAAACCACAGACTTCGTATAACTTCCGTTTTGCTGCCAGAAATATGGTTGGTTTGGGATCATGGGCTGCAAATATCATGCAATCAACTCCAAGACGTTCGGCACCAGAAGAACCCAAAATGCTGCACTCGCCAGTTCATAACGAAGAAGGCGAAGAGAAAATTATCATTTCACCATACTCGGATCATTTCGAGTTGAGATGGAATGTACCGGCTGACAATGGTGAACCGATTGATTTGTACCAAGTGAGATTTTGTCCGGTAAGTAAGAGTTTGATTGTAAAAATATTTTTTTAACGTCTTTCTTCTACTATTTTTATTTCTAATATTGTTATATCTATCACTTAACAGGGACATAAAGTGAACGGTGAATGGCATGAGCTCCAAAGTGAATGTATCGAACGGGAAATAATTGAAGGTCCTAGTTTAGAAATGGCTAAACTATCACCAAACACCTACTATCGTATCGAATTACGTGCCCATAATGCAATTGGGTATTCAGCACCGGCTAGTATATTAATGCGAACAGCACGAGGTGAGTCCGATCACGCTAACAATAATAATCTCGGAACATTACTATACACATCTGGTTTCGTATCATCAGCTAATAGCAATTTGAATAATTCGATAATCTCAATAAGATCATCATCGCTACTTAATTTATTTTATGTTGTTGTTGTTAATTGTGTAGTAGCAATGTATGCCAGGCTATGATCATCGTGTGTTATCGTTTGCGCTCGTAATTTTTTTCTGATTATTGAAAAGAATAAAATATGATAAAGTAAGCTCAATGATATTAATATAATAATGAAACAAATGATTGATTGCTGTCGTCGTCATCATCATCATCGTTTTTGGTGTTGTTGTCGTTGTCGTTGTCATCATCATTATGATAGTCATGCAATGTTTTTTTTGGTAAATGTTGATTTTATTGAATAGAAAACAACAAGAAAAAGACGTGAATTTTTGTAGAATATATTTGATACGTACATTACCATGTGAATACTATTATTTTCGAAACCTTATACATTTCTTGTGAACACGATTTTAGGGCTAATAATAGAAATAGGCAACTAATTGCCTTGCATTTTGCATTTTATTAAAATAAAAGAAAATGAAGTGTTTTGCGTCAGCTTTGGAGGTCGTAATCGATTATTTACAAGTCGCCGAGTAAACTAGGTTTCTAAATTAGGTTTCGTCGAGTAAATTAGGCGTAATTCTATCTCAAAATAAAATTAGTGTGTGGCCCGATAATTTCAGAATACTCACTTTGAGAGAGTAGTTGCTTGTTTCCTGTTTTCGGAATACGCCGATCTCATTTACCGTGGCTCAAAAAAGTATTCGTTGTTAAACAGCCTCAATGATCAAGGTAAGATTTCTACGTTGAAATAAAAACCAAAATAGGCAGTTCTCGTCCTCAATTTTTCATTAATGCTTTTTCTTCAGAAAGAAAATAAAAGGTTCTCATTTTCACATTCAACGGATCTTGTTGACTGTTTCGCTAAGCTCACTTATTTTTGAGTTAGTTTTCGTTTTCCTGAGAATATCAGCATAAAAAAGCTTCCCTTTCACTTGAATGACAACAACGTCTGGCTTTATTTTCTTCGGTTTCCCGTCACGTTTTCTGAATGCCTTCTTTATTGTTAGCTTAGGCTCCGTGACTGCCTCCTTCAGACAGACTTCAGAGAAGACAAGCTTAGGCACACAAGGTCCCATTGTGATACAGCATGGCGTAGTTATTAGCACTAGAGCCACCTTAAGTTCTTGATGAACTGGGTGATCCCCTTAAGGTCCACCGAAACCACTTCGGTTAGACAAGTAAAGAAGTATGGACCAAGGTACAAGGTACAGACACAGGAATTGAAGAACTGTTTCCTCTTCCTCCTCGCATTTACAGCTCCGACAAAAGTCGTTGTAAGGGGCACCTAACGCACTGCATGCCTGCCAAACAAACAGGTTCCAGTTAATATGCCACCGCTGTGCGAAGGGACCCTCTTTTCAAATCGAAAAGCTCCCTAGTGCGACCAATGTCAAAAGTTTTCCACAATTGTCTAGCGATCTTACATGAACTTCGGTCCGTATGAGGTACCATCAGACCATCAGTGTTCGTCGCTACTTTTTCATAACAGACTTCAATAGCCACCAACTCGTAGAGCACTTCTTTGATGCTTTCGATTGCATTTCACATTGATTGGTGAATAGAACGTTTTTTTTTTTGTGAATAGAACGTTTTGCAGGATGCTGACGCGTCTTGGATCCTCACAATTGCTCCATGTTCCGTTTTTTCCGCTAGAGTACCTTTTTGAGATACCGTTAAAGGGTTCGTATTTGACCTGTGGTTGCCTCCGCTTCGTCTGAAAGATATTTCTTCAGACCGTGTGTTTATAACCATCGAGACCTAGGAGCATCTTGTTATCGCACAGGACGATTCATGGGTCCAGGATTTTGAAGCCCCCTCGAAAGTTTTTGCCTGAGGCGCCTGGCATATCTAAGCACCCAAGCAAGAATGGGCCCATTGTAGCCTACTATTGTTTCCCGTATCTTTTAACAAAATAGAGGATCATCAATAGAGGAAAAATGGCTATCTATACACGCATACGCTGTGCATTTGCAAAGGAAATGGTCCGGAAAGCCAGCCTTTCTAAGCAAGATGTTGCGGCCGATGTTCAAGATGTTCCTACTCTTGTTGGGGACGAATACGGTCCCATGGTTGGGGTCTGAAAGGAAACCTGCGTGCCTGGCCTCATCAGAAGATAGATCTCTCTTTGTAGGCATGAACTGCCCATTTCCGAAAAACTGCATGTACAGATACGGTCGGCACACCTAAGGCGGGTTCAGAGCGCTGTAACGGAAACGTTGAGCCTCTCATTTCCTTTCACACCGTAGTGTCCTAGACTCATAACAGATGAACCTTATGGCGACAGAGTTCAAACGTGCCCTGCCCTGATTTGGTGTGTAAATATGACACTCATTGCTTGATTTCGCATTTTTAAGCAACTTTTTCTTTTACTTCAGAAGAATAGGTAATTTAAGACAAATTAAAGACGTAATTTGCCTATTGTTTTTTTATTTCAATGTAAAAATCATACCTTAACTATTCAAGCTGTCAACAGACGGATACTTGTTTGAGTCGCTTTTGTTTATCTTCATGGATGCTCATAAGAAGATTGAACTTTCTACACAGAGTTATACACTGTGTGAACTATACAGTCAATTTTAAATTTAAAGCTATACCGTTATCAATCAATTAGACCGCTTTTGGCTGAAGCAACGACTTATAAATATTTCTCCGGCTGGTATTGCTTAAGCTATTTGAAAACATAAACCACTTATCAAACTCGCTACCAATCAAAAGTGTTAAACACAAAAACGCGTTCATACTTACCCTACGTCTTAGATAAAAAGCATAATCTACATATTTTAAATAAACTTTTCAATGATATACTGCTTTAATTTTTTTGTACACAAATACAGATACATACAACATAATTAATTTTAGTTAAGATCAAACTATAAAAAAACCAACAACATAAGTATTTAGAATATATACATAATAATTTTTCTGATTTATGTATCATCACTATTATTCTCATAATATCCTATTTATAAAAAAAACAATACAATTCAAAAAATATAAAATAATTTTTGAAAATCCAAAAATCAACGTTTTCGTCTTATTAGTTTTGAATATTTCGTACAGATTCATTTTCTCCATCCTATTTTCTCTTGCCGATTGTTTGGATAGAGTAATGTCGGTCGCTTTAGTAACGAGAAATATAAACAAACATAAATCAATCAGATTAAACTGTTTTTTTTTAGTTAGTTACAAACTGAAAATTAGATATTTTCTTTGCAATATTATTTTAGTATTCAAACTTACCATAAAAATCCGATTGAATGGCACAAATGACAGTTTTTGTATGTTCTAACATACTTTTTTGCCTGTCAAAGCATTTTTTATACATATTTTTGAACAGAACAAAATTTTGGTAACCAAGTTTTGACTTGTATATGTTAATTTTAGTAAAATTTCATGCATTTACATTTTCCGATCGAATATTTTGTGTCAATCAAAATTCAATAATTGCATTATCATCAATTTGAGTTTCTGTGTGTGTTTGTTGATATTTGTGTCTACTAGAAACTGAAAATAAAAACAAAACAATTTTATTGCTATGCATCTATATATACTTTATAATTTTTTTCTACGTAATGTTGCTCTTGTAGTATACCGTTTAAGTAAGACTTGTATCTATTAAATATAGTTTTTTACAACTAGAATAGATTAATACATAGTAAATTTTAATTTTGATCTAGTTTCGTCAATAATTCTATTTTCTAAATCCGTTTAAATAGATTAAAATTTTACATTCATACGAAATTTGTGTCTTTTATTTTTTCGCAAATTGCATTTGATTGTTGTCTGTGTAATATATGTATGAATCATTTGGTATCTTTCTGTTCTAACCACATTCTAATATTATTATTTTTTTTTTAATAACTGGTTTTAATGATTTGGTTATAAGATTCTTACTAAAAACGATTATTTAAAGACTTGTGTTGGATATTGAAAATAATTTAATTACGAAATTCTATTTCATACTGATTTTCAACGACCTCTATAGTACCACATGATAACACACTAAAATGTATATTTATATTAATTTCAAACACATAATACCATTCCATCTAAACATAATTATCATGCACTGTTACAAACTAGATTTAGTTCTTTCAAATTATGTCATATGAATGTTATAAACTTATAATTTGTTGAGATTACTTTTGCCCAAAGTCATGTATGTGTTTATAATTACTATCAAAAACAAAATAGCCAACAGCTTTTAGCTAATATCTTCATCAATTCTTCAAGAAAAATAACAATGATGTTTTGGATAAAAGTAATTTTTAAGTGAATATCTCTGTTTGTCAAATTACTAACAGTTCCTAGTTTGATTGTTTATTTAAAAAAAAAAATTAAAAATGAATGTTTATTAACATAATATGTAATTTATGTGCAACTGGAAATTAGTTATTAGTGGTGTAGTGAAATCAATGTATCATATGGTTTTTCAGATATCATAGTTTAGTTCAAATAGCTGTATGATAAATTAGTTTTGTATGTATGTTCATAGGAAATAACGAGATCTTATTAGCCGAAAATATGCAAAATTGAAAAATAAATTTTACTCCAAAATATCGTAGCAGTTATACCACGACAAATAATTGAATAACCTGACTCAACTTCCGATAGTTTATCCGGTCGAAGCCTGGCACAGGAGAGAATTAATTCGAAACGTCCCGGTTTGTATCGCCGTCATCCAGTTCTTTAGCATTTCTTTGGCGTCCTAACGTACGCTATATCTTCATGGAAGACAGAGCCTGCTTTGGTGTCTCTTTAAAATAATCATGCCGCCATCGATTTACCGAATCGGTTTTTCCTAACTCATAGGAGATAAATATTCACCCCACCGCAACTTATTGACCCAAAACTTATCAATGACCTCACGGTCACGATATCGCTCATATATTTCGTTGTTTTAGAGGCACCAAAATCGTCCATCCTCCATTAGAGGATCCTCCTACCGGACGCGGTTAAGAGTTTGCATTTTCTTCCTAAGAACTCGTCATTGTGGCGGTTGCACGACGACAGGCAAAACCATGATCTTGTACAGTCGAAGCTTGGACGGCTTGGAGAGAAAAAAGATTTTTTTTACTGGTATCGGCTGTAGTTTTTAGTCCTAGATAGATGAACATTTGACTTCATCGAAGGTACATTCACCCTTTTTTTTTCGTACGTCGGGATTTTGGTCGGTTTGATGATTTCCAGTGCCGGCGCTGCCACCATGTATTTCGTTTTACTCCCAATTATGTTCAGCCCTGTCCTCTTTGTTGGATGCTCAATTTTCTTGATATCGCCAGCTCGTTCATTGGGGCACATGCTACTAAAGCCGTCAGGACTTATGATTATGGTACCTTCATGCTCCCCACGGCATTTTAAATCACGATTTCAAGCGCCAAGTTAAAAAGGACGCTAGACAGAGCATCCGTTGGTCGTAGAATTTATTGGCTTGAAATTAAACAAAATAACGATCTAGCTGCTTTAATCTGGATTTTCTACTTCGCCATGATTAGCCTTGTCAGTCTTATCTGTTTGGCTATGTTAGCCAACTATCTCATTACCGTGTAAAGTAGGCAATTTTGAAATCGACGAAAAGATGATTGCTTTTTGAGCAAGCGCGGCTATCTGGCCTAGTAGATACACTTATATTTGTTGCACTCCATGGTGTCTTCCTTTCTGTGTACGGAACAGATCAGTGCATGGTTTCACGATCCCACACCTTCAGCACCAGTTGACCAAACGCATTATGTAATTTTCCGGTACCATATTAAACTTAGTCAGCAGATATTCCATCGGCTCCGGGCTATTTTTTTATTCTTGAGTCGATGGATCAGTCTCTTCAATGGTTAGTGGTGACTCGTCCGTCATCAGTTAATGGGGCCTCTAACTGATCGCCTCTTTTGTTGTTCCGCAGCTTATGAAAGTATTGAGCTCCCGACTGGCCAGAAATTAGATTTTCCTCTTTATCTTTCCAAGCGTAGCAGCGAGTTTCGTCTAATGTTATTACTCCCTATATTGCTCGAGTACATAAACCATTTTTCCGTCCTGGATTCTCTTTTTGCCTCTGTGAACCCGTTTCTTTACTCTTCGGAGATCACGATAAGTCTCTAAGTATGCCTGCGTTCTTTGAGTTAGCTGCATGGTTCAGTACGCAGCATTCTTCCGTTCAGTAGCTAACTTTGAGTCTAGTATTCCTGCTCATGTACTCCGCAATTAATTATCATTGATATTCTCGCGCAAGCTATCAGCCATCATACTGCCTGTGTGGGGAACTCTCAAGTTTACCCCATAGGATGTGGTGCGACCGATGAAATCTAGTTATCTTTTTGTAGGTCGTGACACAATGTGGGGAACTCTCAAGTTCACCACATAGATAATAAAAATAGTTCATGTTTGACATATCTATTTTCAGACAAAAACATAAGATAAATATTAGGTGAGAAATTCCTCACACCTGTATATAAGTTCCTTCTCTATTTTGCTGTTGAAATCATCCGGTATAATTTTGACTTCATGTCTGGGGCAGATAACCCAGAAGCCATAACACCCGTTCAACAAAGATGTGTTGTTCATCCGCGGTAGACTCCTCTGTAGAAGCATGAATGTTATTGAAGCTGATGTTATAGCATAGCCTTTTATTTATCGCTGTAAAGCCAATGATCGCAGGTTCTACATTTTCGCTAACGTGAAATTAACGATGATATAATCCGCCGATTTTTGATTATATTCTTACTAGTTTCATGCAAAATACCTAAAACGATGGCTCGTCTTAGTTTTCTTAGTTAAGGTAATAAAATATTTAGTTATTCAATTTTGCATATTTCATTGTTTAGATATTTCAATCAATTTTATATTAGTATAGCACATTATTTAATTACTGTTCATAGTTGCTCGATTTGTTCAAAACTAAAATGAATCGAAACACAGTGTCCGCATAACATTCATACATGCATCTAATATGGTGATTATAGTTGAATGTACTACTAATTGTTGTAATTTTAAATTTTCACTTCAACTTCTCTTCATCTACTTCAATAACAAACGGTGACATGTTTTATTAAAAATGTTACTAGAAACATTAAAACAGTCAGCTAGAGTATCTCATTTAGCCATGAGGCTTAAAAAATAACCTATAACCATAGATAGGTATCATCTCGCTGTCAAAATTTCTTCATGTTGTAGTGGATTTTTAACTTTGCTGTCATTCTAAATATCTTCAACATCTCGAAAAACACAGCTACAGTTACAACATATTAACCTTCATTTTCTTTCAATTGAACTGGACTCGTAACTCTTCATCTTTCACTCAAAACTTACAACAAAACATCAATACTTCATCACTATGGTTGCGAAAAAACGACAACTGCATCCATCTGAATGATAATTAAAATCAAAACTGAACTGTTCTTTTGTGAGATCTCGAATACCTCTCCTCTTAAACCCCTATTCGTAGATAACCCATACAGAGGTGCTGCAGCATGCCTAAGTAGTAGTACATCAATGTGGTGCTGGCTTGTATTATTGGTTCTACTAACAGCAACAACAAGACTATCATCTACCACAATGATTACCCCCATTGGTTCGGGATCATTGGAATTGCAAAGCAGGAGGGGGTACAACACGGTATTGGTAAGCAAAAAAAGTCGTCCTCATCAATCTAGATCGTCGATTACTTCATCGTGTGGCAAAGACTCATCGATAAATTCATCATCATTACCATCGGTATTACCGTGCCAAGAACCACGAAGACTTCAAACCACAACACATCATCAAATGATTGCAGCTGTTTGAAATTAGAGTTTTTAAAATAAATTTTTTACAAAAGTACCAAATCGACTAATAATAAAATAAAGAAATCAATTCATTTCATCATTTTCCGTAATCTCACCACAGAATCTTTTGTACGAAATCTCTAATTTTTGTCAGGAATTCATTTTGAAAACAAAACATTCACTATAATTAGAGAATATTTCTTTGCAATAACTATAAGAACTGCATTCATTACAATCTGTAAAAAAAAATATTCTTCAATAATATGCACATGTATATGAACTGAACGAAATAGTAATCCGTTTGAATATAATAAAAATCAATTCCAATCACAACTTTTCTACCAACATGATTGTCGAGAGATAAAGTAAAAACATCAACATTTCAATGACTACGAATATGGAATTTCAAATATGAAGTTATTTTCGAATTGTTTTATGATTATGATAGATAAAAAAAAACTGAATGATTATAAATGAATATACAGAAAGTTGTGTTTTATATATTATATATGATGTATATTTCTTGTTTGTATGTATATTCTATTGTGTTGTTAAGTTTATTGAAATGAAAAACGAAACCAAAATTAAATAAATAAATAAATTTATAGAATATTGAAATAAACTATGTCGGTTAAGGTATAAACGTTTAATGTAAACTTTCCAATTGCAATGTGTACGAAATGAACCATAAACCTAAAAAGTAAACTTGAAATGAACGAATAGAATTTTTTCTGGGTCTTATATATGAACTATAATTAAGGGGTGTTAGTTTTTAAAATAATAAATAAATGAGGGAAATAAAAGAATTAAGTTTAAAATATAAAATAATTAGATATTGATGAAAAAATGATAAAAGCAAAAAATCGACGAAGTCGAATCGCAGTCGAAATTGCGTTACGATTAAAAGTATGAGAAAACAATTTGTCTCTTCTATGTGATTGTAAATTTGCCAAATTTTATCTGTAGAGCGAGACCGAATTATAGGTATAATTAAAAGCATTTTATTCGTTTTTTGTTCACATGTCTTGATATCGCAAAAAAAAATGATAAATTAAAACAATCACTCATGAAAATCATCTCGATGAGAAGAAATTCAAATTTTTACGAGAATGTTTTATATATTCCTCAAATGATACATTGAGTAGTTTAAAAACAACTGCAGGCAATGCAAAAATTTCCCCCATTGTATTTAAATTTGACGTGTCGAGCATAAATTTTAGCAGAATTCAGTTGATCCCATTTTTTTGGTATAGCTTTTGTAGCGAATTTTAATATGATGGGAGGTGGCCTTAGCACAACTTAGAACCAGACCGAAGTCCGAAACCAAGAGTGCTAAGGTCAGAAAGTAGAATGGCTGCTGCCATTCAAGAGGCAAAACCAAAAAAAAGAATTGCCCCGAGAGCAGGGTGCCCTAGAAATGGCCGTGAAGGCCCCTCGTCCGCATTAGCGGAGCACCCTTTAACCAACCCCGACGGATGCTGGGGTGCCGCTTTGCTAGCTCGCTGCGGCTGGGGTGGGTTCTTTAAACAAAATGGGGTTAGTTTGCTCTCAAAGAAAACGGGATGCTACGTATTATTCATCCGTCATGAATTTCGTAGCCGCAAACTGGTATATAAAATACCCAGGGACCAAAAAGGGGGCATAGCTCCGTAAAGGAAACCACCCATGGCTCTGCAACATGGGCTGACTAAGCAGACCCAGTGCTCGTGACAACGCACGGAGCCAGAACATTGAAATTCTACAAAAGGGAAAAATAGGAAAAAACGCTACCTCTCTTTACAAGGAACCCGGGTGAGGCAGACAGCCCCGGGCCCCCGATGTTAGTGGAGCCCTGACCCCGATGGTCTGGGGTCCTCCACCCTCTGATGCTGGCCATTTTTATCAAAAATCAAAAAAAAACTAATCAACAACCAGAAACTAACTATATAGATGGCCAGCATCCCTCCCTTGTAAGATGCTGTAAAATACTGAAAAATTCACAAAGAAAACTATTTCATTATGGGCCAGCCAGGCCAAGCGCGGACCCTGAAAAGGAGAAAGAACTTCTCGGGCTTTCGCCCAATAAGAAGGCCAAATGTTATAATTAATACAAATTCATTTCATTATTTTTAACTATCAACAAGTTCTCCATTAATTTGTCTTTCTCAACATACAACACGTAATTAGATGCTTACTTTATTACTTGCTGATCAACAAAAAAAAATATCCAACTTCTATGCTATTTCCATATGTTTCAAACAAATATCCAACTTCTATGTTATTTACATATGTTTCAAACAAATATCCAACTACTGCATAACTATACTCCTCACGATTGTAGTTTTTTCTTTTTTTTTTTTTTAAATAAATCCTCCTCGTGATTATCAATTAATGTTCTAATACAATAATTCAATGTGACGTACGTCTATCTAACGTTAAAAGTAATGCAGCTGTGAATTTTTGTAAATAAAGTTTTCTCAATCTACTTTCTCAATGAAAATTATGAGCTTTAAATATGAATGCAATTTTCTTTCTCCATAAACTACTAAAGAAATATATATTGTTATTTTTCTTTTTAGTTGGTTTCGAAACAAGGATATTTTATCACAATGTTAATTCATGTTCTATTCTGTGTCGCGTCGATATTTTACTACACCGAATTTTCTCGGCAGCCTTAAAATAGAAATGAGGGCGAGGGTATGTTTGTGCGTGAGTGTGTGTGTGTGTGTGTGTGTGTGTGTGTGTGTGTGTGTGTGTGTGTGTGTGTGTGTGTGTGTGTGTGTGTGTGTGTGTGTGTGTGTGTGTGTGTGTGTGTGTGTGTGTGTGTGTGTGTGTGTGTAAAGGCGATTTCAAGCATCGCTACACATATCGACTGCGATAATTAGCATGAATGGTTTTCATCGAAAACAGCCTCTTCAAGTTGTGCTTGAATGGAAGTTTTCGAGGATATTCAAGTTTTATATATGTTTGCTATTAGATTTAATATGGTAAGAGAAATGCACATGTTTGCTGATAAGAATACGAGAGTAATGTAAGTAATGTAAAAGCGTAAACGTCTTGGCTGTGTCAAAAGACCAAATATATATGTAGAACAGTTAGCCATTAGTTATAGTTTCATTGATTCAAGTGTGTGTAACATTTGGTCTAAGGATTAATTAATTCTGTTGAAACAGCTTCGACTTTACCGAAAACTTCCTTCGACTTTTCATGTAAAAATGCTATTGTTCTAGTACTATACTTGTTGCGAAACGAACTTTTGTTTTCTAAGATATTTCACATTATTATCATTATTTATTTTACTAAGGCTGATCTGTTTTTACTGTAGACTTACGATTCTATTTAAACGATTTTTCATAATTCTCCCTAGCATCTAATCATTTTATATTACTTTGACATATTTTCGTGTAAATTACCAGTTTGAAAACATCCAGTTTTGAACGTTTAGTACTTGACGGGTTTGGCCGGGTGAAAATGCTTAAGTAATCAGGAGACCAGAACGCTAAGTAGCTTGTAGATTCCAAAAGCCTTCAGACTGCCAGGAAAGGAACTTGGTTACTGTTTCGTGTTTAAGAGTACTCCTATGTACAGCAATCCCTCTTCAACAAGCACATCTTCAAATCTGCTCTGATTCCGGCACATGGCGAACTGTCTGCTAACTTCTCTTCACCTTCGCATCGCATCATCTTGACAGGCTGCTAGTTAGATACTTGTACCGCTAGAGGAAACTTCAACGATGTAGTTATTTCTAAATATTTCATCAGGAATCTCCTGCTGGGCTTATCTTGATTCACTATCTGACATTCGCTTTTCATTATGGTTTATTATCTTGAGCATATTTTTAATTAGGGAGAATGACCAATAGCGGCGGTTTGGCTTTGGTTATCGGAGAGAGTAGACTCCACGCGACGATTTCAAATTCCAATGTAGGTTTCGATAGTATTATTTTTGTGTTCTTTTTATTGGCCACTTGTCATTCGTATGGTATCTTCTATTAAAGGTTTGGTTATGGTTTAATGGTAAAGGTGTGACGTAGAAAAAAACATCGCCTCTCAATGTTTGATGTTGTATTTTGATATTTCACTGTTTTATTATCTAACTTGAACTTGCGAGATCATTGTTTGAACTGTGTCGGATTTTATATGGTGGTCGTTAAATTGATTGATAATCTTCAAGAACTCATTTAGTAGCACATCACAGGCACCAGAAACTGACTTTCTCTTTCATGTTGATCGTACGATCGTTGTGGACCGGTGTGGCTGTCAGTAGCTACGAAAGCTATATAATTCACTTTTATTTTGATACCACAATTAATATTTATTTCACCACTTCCACTCTAAATCCGCGAAACAGAAAGGACTATCGAACTGTGCTTAGTAAACAAGGCAAACTTTAATTAATTGATAATTATCAATGTTGCACAATGCACTTGTGTTTCAATCACCAAGACGATTTTCAATCTTTCGCCGTTTTCTCTTCGCGGACGGGTCATCAACGACCCCTCGCCGCTACGATTCAGTTCAGACCGTCCGATTACTTGGGTTCGCGACTCAAACGTTACCGACACTGCCTTCGCTTGAGGCGATAAGGTGTCGTCCGCTCACTGATGGGCACCGGACCATTTTTCAATACGCTGATCTGTCGGTATTCGTAAAAACTATAAAGATTGGTAGGGCGGAATTCGATTTGCACTAACACAGCACCCTCGGATTTCCGTCGTTCTCTTTCTTGTCTTTGGCTGATGTGTTTTAATTTCGTCGCCAATGCCACCGCCAAACTTAATGAACTCGCGTCCGAGAAGCTATCACGCTATCTACGAAACTGCTCAAAATCAAACCAAACACGATTACAGCCGCGTAAAAATTCCGAAAGCAAGGTATTCCAAATTATGCTAACGCTCCACTTTGCACTAGCCCAGCGCGCGACACTCCATTCACGCGAAATCTCCTAGTAGCCTTCTCGCCGCCACGCCGGCCCACAATCGACTGTGCCATAGCCAAGCTTATCGCGGCCAGCACACAGCCCAGTGCCGGTCTCGAAATTTTTGCACAAACAAGTTACCGTTAATACGGTAATTTGTTTGTGAAAAATGAAATTTTAACACGACATTGCTTGTGTTTCGATTTTTCGAAAAACAAGATGCCGTAAGGTCGTTTTGTAGAGGACTTCTGATACATTACGTATCAGAAGTCATTTGCCGTGAATTTAGAAAAAAATTCGAAATGGCAAATGCTACAACACAGATCTTTCCACAAGGGCAAGTGCGTGGAAAGAGCTGAAGGATGGATGTAATGTGTGAAAGACAATGACGTGAACAGGTGATCATGTCGTTTACTGTCCAATCCTTTTAAGAAAATCGTGAATAATGTGAACAGAACTCAAAGGGGGTAATTATTACTGAAAGGAATTATCGTGAACAACGTATACTGATTTAGAATGAAAGTATCTTTGGTAGAGGAAGTGGTGAACGAGGTGAACATCTCTAGATACTTTTCAATTGAAGCAGGAGTGACACCTGAAATAGGCGCAAATGGACGATCTCCAAATAGAATTTGGAAACAGATCGTGAACTGGTGAACTAGTGGGTATATCACTTAGTGATGTCTTTCGCGTGAAAGACGCCCACTGATCGTCCATTTTGATCGGCCAGCTGGTAATAAGCACCGCCGATCTTCTTAATTACCTTACTAGGTAAAAACTTCCGGTCCAGCTTTGCATTGTAGTGCGCGGCTGCGTCACTTTGCCGGAAGTTGCGCCTGTAGACCACTTCGCCAGGCTGGTATGAAACCAACCTGGAACGAAGGTTATAGGCCTTTGCATTTCGAGACTGGGCCTGGGTGGTGAGGTCGCGGATGGTCTGGCGTAGAAGAGCCAGTTGGTCAGGAGGTGGCAGAGTGGTCTCGGGGTCATCCAACAGATGAAGTTGTCGCAGCAGGTGATAGATGCGGCCATGAGTTATCATTGGTTGCCCGAAGACTGCCTGATAGGGCGAAGTTCCTATGGTTGCGTGAGGTGCTGAGCGTAGCGCGCAGGTTACTTCTGAAAGTTTACCGTCCCATTCCTTTTGAGCTGGATCAATGTACGAACGGATGGCCGCTAGTATGGAGCGGTTGAGACGTTCCGAGGCATTGGCTTGAGGGGAATACACAGCGGTGAAGGTATGTCCGATACCGAATTCCTGTAGAAAGGTCTGAAAGATAGACGACCGAAATTGTACACCATTATCTGTTACAACACTCTCCGGGACTCCAACAAGGTGAAATACCCTTTTCCTCAAGATGTCAATGACTGCTTTCGCAGTGAACTTCCGAAGCGGCTCAACGAAGGGGAATCGCGAAAGATGGTCGAGGACGATGAGAGCTCCAATGTTGCCAGACTTGGACCTAGGGTAGGGGCCGATAATGTCGATGTACAAGCGCTGGAATATGCGCTCGGGAACGGACTGCAGCGTCATTGGTGGACGAAGGGTGTGTGAAGGGGCTTTGGTGGTTTTGCATGTAAGGCATGAACCCACATAATCACGCACTTGAGCGGCCATTCGTGGCCAATAAAACCATTGCCGTAATCGGCCGAGGGTTTTGGCCACGCCACCATGCGCACTCAAGGGTGGGTCATGAGCTCCCTTCACTAATTCTGCCGTCATTTCTGACGGCACCCACAACTTCCAGGCCAACTGGTCTTGAAGTCCGTTTCCGGTCGCATACTCAGTCCGCTTGTACACGAACCCGTCTACAACTTTTAGGTCCGGCAGTTGGTCTTGTTCTGCCTGGACTTTAGCCGCCAGCTCCGTATAGGAGGCATTTTTGAAGTGGGGCGACTCTAAGTCTAGCTCCATTGGAGTCTCCTCGCCCTCTGCCGGCATCAACGCCTCGGCAGAGAACATGCGCGACAAGGAGTCCGGCACTACGTTTTGGCTTCCCTTTCGGTGGACAATCTTGAAGTTGAAACCTTGAAGTTTCAAGGCCCACCGGGCTAATCGTCCATTAAGGTCTGGTTGGTTCATTAGCCATTTTAGGGAAGCATGGTCGGTCACGATTTCAAATTCGTGACCTTCCACGTAGGCACGGAACTTCTTGATTGCCAACACCGCTGCCAGACATTCTTGCTCAGTGACGGTGTAGTTTCGCTGAGCGGGATTCAGTTTGTGGGACATATAGGCGATGGGGGCTTCAGCTCCGTCTTCTGTGCGCTGCACCAGCACGGCACCGACTCCATGTTGACTCGCGTCACATTGGATGGAGAAGGGCTTGTTGAAATCTGGGCTGTGCAGCACTGGGGCTGAAGCAAGGCTGTGTTTCAATTGTTTGAAAGCATTTAGCCTCTCATCGGTCCACACAAACTGACTCCGCTTAGAAAGCATGTCTGTCAGTGGCGTTGACAATGACGCATATTCCCTGACGAAGCGCCGATACCAACCGCAGATTCCTAGAAATCTTCGGAGTTGCTTCGTGGTAGAGGGAAGTGGGAAATCCATGATAGATTTCACCTTGTCAGGATCGGTTTGGATAGTGCCCCCACCAACAATGTGGCCAAGGTACTTGACGTCTCGCAAGAGGAACTTACTCTTTTCCACATTGATGGTGAGGCCAGCTTGCCTCAAATGGAAGGCGACCTGATGAAGCACCTGAAGGTGCGCGTCGAACTCGTCTGTGATCACCAACAGGTCGTCGAGGTACACGAATACCTGGTGCTTAAGTTGGGGCGGAATTACCTTATCCATTAGCCGCGACATCGTTTGGGGTGCATTACACAACCCAAACGGCATCACGACAAAATGGTAAAGGGGTCGACCGGGCACAGTGAAGGCTGTCTTCTCTTTCGACTTTTCCTCTAAGGGGATTTGCCAAAAGGCATCCTTCAAGTCAAGGCTGGAGATGAAATTTGCCTTAGGAAGTCTGCTGAGAATTCCATCAATCAGCGGCAAAGGATAGGCATCCTTCACTGTGACCGAGTTGACCTTCCGGGCATCCAGGCATAGGCGCACCTTCGAGGGCTTTACCACCAACGTTACCGGCGAAGACCATGCACTCTTCGACTCTTCGATTACGCCCAACGCTAACATCCGGTCAATTTCCTGATATAGGAGCTTTTCGACAGCTGGTGACACAGAGAAATGTCTCTGTTTTATGGGTTTCTGGTCACCAGTGTCGATGTCATGACGGATGAGCGTAGTCTTTCCCAAGCCCTCAACAGCGAACGAAGGAAAGCAAGCAATCGCAGACCGAAGTCTGCGATGCTGCTCCTGTGTGAGAGGGTGGGCGCAATCGTCGAGTGCGTCGAGGCTGTTGGTGGTGTCGACCTGTGGGGGTGGCGCAAACAGGTCTGTGGCCAGGGCGAAAAGACGGACGAAGTCCACTCCCAGATAGAGATTCTGACTGAGAGTGGGTATTATCCACAGCGTCAACGTCTTGGTGAGCCCCCGGAACGTGATGTCGGCTGATACTCGGCCTACGGCTTGATGTTGTGTGCCGTCAGCTGTTTTCAACCCGAGAGAAGCTCTTTTCCAGGGAAAAGCGTTCCTCTCGAGGAATGAGCGGGCTAGATCAGCCGCCATCACGCTCACGTTGGCTCCCGTGTCGATCAAACCCGATGTAAGTTGGCCGAACAACAGAACCTGAGCGTACGGTCGAACGTCACCTGGAGGCACGTTCAACAGAGTCGCACAATCCAATTGATAACGCCAACGACGGAACTGAGCGTAGAAACGCCTCATTCTCAACGTTGAGCGTTTAGGTGTTTTAAGGTGTTTTTGAATGGTGTCAATTTCGGAGTTAAAAATTCGGTTTCGGACCGCCGTGTATTTCCGCCATCTAATGTGGTAGGGCAGAAAAGCCAAAGGTGTAGGAGGCTCTGCCTGTAAGAGTGGGATCGATAAGGTAGTAGAGTCCCCACTCGGCTGAATACTAACATCATTGGTGGTTGGGCCCACGGAATTTGGAGACAGATCATCAGTCCTGTCTACCTGCTGGAACGGGGTGGAGCTTGTTTGCCCTGCGGGAGGCGTGAGATCTTGTTCCGCGCTCCCTGCGGTCCGTTTTTTGTTTGGCAGTTCACACAATTAGGTTTATATGTGTCTGCCTTTCCGCAGCCATAACAGAAAATTGTTCTGGGCTCCAAACAATCGTCGAAACGGTGTCCCACTTGCTTACAGTTCCAGCAAGTAGGCAGGACCGTGACCGCCTCCACTCCAGGTTCTTCCGGGGAATCCTCATATTGGTCCAGCGGGTATTCCTCACGTAGTTCTTCTGTAGCGTGTCTCCATTGGGAGGATCGGCGTCGACCTCCCAGCTCCATTTCAAAGTTCTCTGCACGGATGACGGCCTGACGGAGCAGACGAACAGAGGGAAGGTGTATTTGGAGCAGACCACGACGGATTTCTGGCACTAAATTGCGTCTGAGAATGTCAGCTAAGTCCGCGTCGCCAATAGGGCGCTGTAGCCGGTCGACAATCTTGTAGACGTCCGCACTGTAATCGTCGAATGTTTCTTGAGGTCGCTGTTTCCTTCCTCGTATCCGCTCCATCAGGTCGGCATCCGTGAAGCGATCAGCGAAATGATCGCTCAGGGCCGACTCCAAATCCCTCCAACTGAAGTCACGTCTGGAGTTGTAAAACCGCCAATACCAATCAGCGGCAGGTCCAATCAAAAGTAAATGCATATGCTGGCATAGCACATTAAAATTTCCGCCCAAGGTGTTTCTGGTGAGAGCCGCTACCCTATTAATAAAGACTTCCACGGGCATGGAGGATTCACGACCCGAGAATTTTAGTCCCCACCCACCAATGATGCCAGCCACTTTATCGTGGTGGAACTGCACATTATTACCACGAGGGGTGCGAGGTGAGTAGGATCGCGGCACTGGAACAAATGATTGTGCGCGAGGGTTCAGTCTTGGCGACTCTACATTCCGAGTCCGGGACGGAAGATTTAATTGGGCCATGCGCTCCAGCATCACACGCATGCCGTTCTGCAATTCGTTAATCTGTTGTTGAAGTCCGCTTAAATCCTGAGGCACTGTAGAGCGCGCTCCTGCGGCTTCCGACGTCACATCTGAGATTGGGGACGCTTTTGATGACGGGCCAGGTGGCTGAACTAAACCTTCCGCCCCCGACTCGGCCTGTAAATCAAAGTCCCTGATTTCCACATCTTCATTGCTTCTCATGCCTCTGGTTCTTACTCCCGGCCGTTGTGTTTTGGGCCGAGCCCCTCGTGGCATAGATGCTGCAGCAGTGGGGGCCTGTCTGGCTCCTAAGGGGAGACTCAGTGGTCCACGGCACAGCGGGCAATCAGTGCGGTTTCTGAGCCATTGCTCCAGGCACGATTCATGAAAAGTGTGTCCACACTTGGTGGTATACGTGTCCTGGGCGGCAGCGAATGGCTGCTGGCATATGGAGCACTGAGCCTCCACTGTGGTGCCAGACAGATCCTCACTGCTGTGTCGCAATGGCATGTCAAAACTGTGAAATTTGATTATAGACGAAAATTCAAAGAAAGTGCACGATACTCGTGACTAATGAAATAATTACGCTTATAACTAAGGAGTTGCTGCAAATTCAAATGGCAACTCTGCGCACAACGAGTGTGACTAACTCTTCCAAAGAACCTTAACAGATAACTAGGCAAAATATGCCAAATATTCAAAAATATATAAAAGAATATATATATATATATAAGTAGGTGCACACCATTGGTGTGACTAACTCTATCAGAGAGAAAAAAAACTTAACAGCTAAAGGGCACAAGAATGCCAAGAAGCTATAATTAATGAGAAAAAAAAATATATAACTTCCAAAAAGTTTGAAAGACAATTTTCTAAAGTTGTCAACTTCCAAAGTTGAATCAAGAAAAATCTAAATATAATTTCCAAGAGATGGCCTTCTTACTGGACGGAACCCGATCCGCTCTCCTCCAATTCAGGTCCGCTGGCTGGCTGGCTTTTGATTTTAAAAACGCAAGAAATTGAAATTCTAATTATGCAATGTTAGACTGGAACAATGTGAAAAATATTAAAAATTGTCGAAGTGAAGTGGATGAGTGATTGTGAAAATATTGAAATTTTAATTACAAAATGTTTAAGTATGAAAACTGTTTAAGTGTGATGAGTATTGAAGTTCAGTAATTTAATTGGGTCGATTCCAAAAGGGAATCGCCCAGTATGGGGGACTGTACTCTCACCCGAAATTCCTCGAAAAGAGAGGTGCAGGGGACCAAAAACCACTATGTTGCTGCTTGATTCAACTTCAGCAAATGGTTCAAGTCTGGCCAAGCTGCAGGGACGTGTAGGTGGCACCACGCCAACCCCACGTAATCCACTACAGCCTGAACCAAACCCAAGCCAAAAGCCGAAGCTGGATCAAGACAGCAAGGATATGAAAAATTTGGGACAGCTTCCCAACATAAAGTGGGGCAGGGGCCCTTCGGTTGACCGGGACAGGAGCGGCGGTAAACCACCACAACCTGTTATCCGCGGCCAACCTCCAGGTTGCACCCAGAGTCAAAAAACTCAATAGGACGAACACAACGAAAAGCTGCCCAAGAGGTAAACTAACTAGGAAATGATTTTAAAAGGAAAGGATTGGGAAGGATGTTTGCGGCTAGTAAGGAAGAGCGAGCAATGCAGGTCTTGATAAATGGGTTTTGTTCTCTCGAACGAAGTAATATGGAATCGCAAAGGAGGCGATTCTAAGACCTGCTAGTGAGAATGGAATTTTAAGGTTTTAAAGACGTGAAGTCTTAAAGGGAGTATGAGTCGAAACTCATAAGTATTTTCTCACTTTGGTGGGTTACCCAAAAACGAGTTTCGGGCCCCACGTTGGGCGCCATTTGTAGCGATTTTTATGAGATGGGAGGTGGCCTTAGCACAACTTAGAACCAGACCGAAGTCCAGAACCAAGAGTGCTAAGGTCTGAAAGGAGAATGGCTGGTGCCATTCAAGAGGCAAAACAAAAAAAAGAATTGCCCCGAGAGCAGGGTGCCCTAGAAATGGCCGTGAAGGCCCCTCGTCCGCATTAGCGGAGCACCCTTTAACCAACCCCGACGGATGCTGGGGTGCCGCTTTGCTAGCTCGCTGCGGCTGGGGTGGGTTCTTTAAACAAATGGGGATGGTTTGCTCTCAAAGAAACGGGATGCTACGTATTATTTCATCCGTCATGAATTTCGTAGCCGCAAACTGGTATATAAAATACCCAGGGACCAAAAAGGGGGCATAGCTCCGTAAAGGAAACCACCCATGGCTCTGCAACATGGGCTGACTAAGCAGACCCAGTGCTCGTGACAACGCACGGAGCCAGAACATTGAAATTCTACAAAAGGGAAAAATAGGAAAAAACGCTACCTCTCTTTACAAGGAACCCGGGTGAGGCAGACAGCCCCGGGCCCCCGATGTTAGTGGAGCCCTGACCCCGATGGTCTGGGGTCCTCCACCCTCTGATGCTGGCCATTTTTATCAAAAATCAAAAAAAAACTAATCAACAACCAGAAACTAACTATATAGATGGCCAGCATCCCTCCCTTGTAAGATGCTGTAAAATACTGAAAAATTCACAAAGAAAACTATTTCATTATGGGCCAGCCAGGCCAAGCGCGGACCCTGAAAAGGAGAAAGAACTTCTCGGGCTTTTGCCCAATAAGAAGGCCAAATGTTATAATTAATACAAATTCATTTCATTATTTTTAACTATCAACAAGTTCTCCATTAATTTGTCTTTCTCAACATACAACACGTAATTAGATGCTTACTTTATTACTTGCTGATCAACAAAAAAAAATATCCAACTTCTATGCTATTTCCATATGTTTCAAACAAATATCCAACTTCTATGTTATTTACATATGTTTCAAACAAATATCCAACTACTGCATAACTATACTCCTCACGATTGTAGTTTTTTCTTTTTTTTTTTTTTAAATAAATCCTCCTCGTGATTATCAATTAATGTTCTAATACAATAATTCAATGTGACGTACGTCTATCTAACGTTAAAAGTAATGCAGCTGTGAATTTTTGTAAATAAAGTTTTCTCAATCTACTTTCTCAATGAAAATTATGAGCTTTAAATATGAATGCAATTTTCTTTCTCCATAAACTACTAAAGAAATATATATTGTTATTTTTCTTTTTAGTTGGTTTCGAAACAAGGATATTTTATCACAATGTTAATTCATGTTCTATTCTGTGTCGCGTCGATATTTTACTACACCGAATTTTCTCGGCAGCCTTAAAATAGAAATGAGGGCGAGGGTATGTTTGTGCGTGTGTGTGTGTGTGTGTGTGTGTGTGTGTGTGTGTGTGTGTGTGTGTGTGTGTGTGTGTGTGTGTGTGTGTGTGTGTGTGTGTGTGTGTGTGTGTGTGTAAAGGCGATTTCAAGCATCGCTACACATATCGACTGCGATAATTAGCATGAATGGTTTTCATCGAAAACAGCCTCTTCAAGTTGTGCTTGAATGGAAGTTTTCGAGGATATTCAAGTTTTATATATGTTTGCTATTAGATTTAATATGGTAAGAGAAATGCACATGTTTGCTGATAAGAATACGAGAGTAATGTAAGTAATGTAAAAGCGTAAACGTCTTGGCTGTGTCAAAAGACCAAATATATATGTAGAACAGTTAGCCATTAGTTATAGTTTCATTGATTCAAGTGTGTGTAACATTTGGTCTAAGGATTAATTAATTCTGTTGAAACAGCTTCGACTTTACCGAAAACTTCCTTCGACTTTTCATGTAAAAATGCTATTGTTCTAGTACTATACTTGTTGCGAAACGAACTTTTGTTTTCTAAGATATTTCACATTATTATCATTATTTATTTTACTAAGGCTGATCTGTTTTTACTGTAGACTTACGATTCTATTTAAACGTTTTTTCATAATTCTCCCTAGCATCTAATCATTTTATATTACTTTGACATATTTTCGTGTAAATTACCAGTTTGAAAACATCCAGTTTTGAACGTTTAGTACTTGACGGGTTTGGCCGGGTGAAAATGCTTAAGTAATCAGGAGACCAGAACGCTAAGTAGCTTGTAGATTCCAAAAGCCTTCAGACTGCCAGGAAAGGAACTTGGTTACTGTTTCGTGTTTAAGAGTACTCCTATGTACAGCAATCCCTCTTCAACAAGCACATCTTCAAATCTGCTCTGATTCCGGCACATGGCGAACTGTCTGCTAACTTCTCTTCACCTTCGCATCGCATCATCTTGACAGGCTGCTAGTTAGATACTTGTACCGCTAGAGGAAACTTCAACGATGTAGTTATTTCTAAATATTTCATCAGGAATCTCCTGCTGGGCTTATCTTGATTCACTATCTGACATTCGCTTTTCATTATGGTTTATTATCTTGAGCATATTTTTAATTAGGGAGAATGACCAATAGCGGCGGTTTGGCTTTGGTTATCGGAGAGAGTAGACTCCACGCGACGATTTCAAATTCCAATGTAGGTTTCGATAGTATTATTTTTGTGTTCTTTTTATTGGCCACTTGTCATTCGTATGGTATCTTCTATTAAAGGTTTGGTTATGGTTTAATGGTAAAGGTGTGACGTAGAAAAAAACATCGCCTCTCAATGTTTGATGTTGTATTTTGATATTTCACTGTTTTATTATCTAACTTGAACTTGCGAGATCATTGTTTGAACTGTGTCGGATTTTATATGGTGGTCGTTAAATTGATTGATAATCTTCAAGAACTCATTTAGTAGCACATCACAGGCACCAGAAACTGACTTTCTCTTTCATGTTGATCGTACGATCGTTGTGGACCGGTGTGGCTGTCAGTAGCTACGAAAGCTATATAATTCACTTTTATTTTGATACCACAATTAATATTTATTTCACCACTTCCACTCTAAATCCGCGAAACAGAAAGGACTATCGAACTGTGCTTAGTAAACAAGGCAAACTTTAATTAATTGATAATTATCAATGTTGCACAATGCACTTGTGTTTCAATCACCAAGACGATTTTCAATCTTTCGCCGTTTTCTCTTCGCGGACGGGTCATCAACGACCCCTCGCCGCTACGATTCAGTTCAGACCGTCCGATTACTTGGGTTCGCGACTCAAACGTTACCGACACTGCCTTCGCTTGAGGCGATAAGGTGTCGTCCGCTCACTGATGGGCACCGGACCATTTTTCAATACGCTGATCTGTCGGTATTCGTAAAAACTATAAAGATTGGTAGGGCGGAATTCGATTTGCACTAACACAGCACCCTCGGATTTCCGTCGTTCTCTTTCTTGTCTTTGGCTGATGTGTTTTAATTTCGTCGCCAATGCCACCGCCAAACTTAATGAACTCGCGTCCGAGAAGCTATCACGCTATCTACGAAACTGCTCAAAATCAAACCAAACACGATTACAGCCGCGTAAAAATTCCGAAAGCAAGGTATTCCAAATTATGCTAACGCTCCACTTTGCACTAGCCCAGCGCGCGACACTCCATTCACGCGAAATCTCCTAGTAGCCTTCTCGCCGCCACGCCGGCCCACAATCGACTGTGCCATAGCCAAGCTTATCGCGGCCAGCACACAGCCCAGTGCCGGTCTCGAAATTTTTGCACAAACAAGTTACCGTTAATACGGTAATTTGTTTGTGAAAAATGAAATTTTAACACGACATTGCTTGTGTTTCGATTTTTCGAAAAACAAGATGCCGTAAGGTCGTTTTGTAGAGGACTTCTGATACATTACGTATCAGAAGTCATTTGCCGTGAATTTAGAAAAAAATTCGAAATGGCAAATGCTACACTTTCAGAACCCAAGATTATAGTTTTAAAATCAACTTTTCCCTTTTGGACACATTGACAATCGGGTAAACTGCCTTCTTGTGCAGTATCCATCGGTCTTATAAAAGATTTGAGGCACCACTATCATCGTTATAACTATACCGATATGACTTGAAATCATGTTCTTCTTTCCAAGTATCGAAGACGACAGTTCATTGTGTTTTGTGCTTTGAATAGACTAAACCAAATATTTGGCAGTTTCGGTCCTAAGAACACTTTTTGTGGTGCATCAATATTTTACGCAAGTAGAACTTGGCTTATGCAATCCAGTTTGTAGCATCCAGAACAAAAGAGTTTTGGGTACCTGCTTGATTGATCTACAGAGGGCCTTTGACTCCGTATGGATTGAAGGTCTCCTGTATAAAATAATCAATTTCGGTTTCCCTCGCTGGATCGTCCTAATTGTAGACAGTTTTCCCAGTGGCAGGAAAGCATTTGTCATCTTTAATGGGACTTTCTCGGAGCAGTCTCCAATTGAATGATGTTTACCACAAAGCTCAATCATCGGACCTATTCTCTTTAATATTTTCACCGCTGACATCGCCAAAACCTCAAACAACTCTTACACAGGTGTAAGTGTTAATCTTTATACTGACGAAATCCTATTTTGAAATTCCCATCACAACCCACGCTTTGAAACAGCGGTTTTGCAAAGGTATTTAAACACTCTCATAACATACTACTCAAAGTGAGGCCTGCAAATCGATGCTAGCCAAAGTAAGCTTATCTTTTTCAAAGGTGGCTGTAAGGACTTCGCAAAGAGAGCAAATGCTCTCAAAGAAGTCAAAATTATTATCAATAACCAAATGACCACCCTGCAAAGACTTTTAAATACCTTGGTATAAAGCTTATACAAAAAACTAGTATTTTTATATAAGACCCAGGCTGCTTTGCGATAAACGTCTTTATTGATCGGTAATATAATGAGTACTATGTACAAAAGGTTTCAAAATAGTGAGAGTAAGCTCAGAAATTTACACACACATATTGAGTCTGTGTATGTAAATATAATTACGATCAATCTTCTTTTTCAACAAAACGCGACCCTCGCTCGAACCCCAGTCATCATATTCAGTCAAGCAGCCTCAACAAAGCAGCCTTTGTATACCATCTCATATACTGTATCTTCAAGCCCAACTCCAGAAAAGCAAAGGTTATCCTCAGCAATAACTTGATTCGTCCAATCTTCGATTTACTGTGCCCCTAAACGGTCTTCGACATGATCAAGTCAAGTTGACAAATTGGCGAAATTTGAACGCCGCATTCTGCGAAATGCCACCTCGCTTCACTTCAAGGTGAATGGCTACTATTACGAAAATAGTGTCCTTTATCGGAAAGCAAAAATGTCGCCAATATCCACGTTTTAATTTGAGCTAAGCAACAAAGCTCCTCGCAGAGCTATTGATCATCCCAACCCCATTGTTCGATTCCTTTAATCAAGACGTAGATCTTAACGACCACAATCGATCTCATGAATAGCTTTTAGACCTATGAGCTTCTAATCCATTTACATTGAAGTTTCTTAGTGAGCATGTTTGTTTTTCTCAACCCAGAATTGAATAAAACTCATGTATAGCTGTTCAGTATACATTTTCCATTTTCCTTAAACACGAACAGACATTCTCTCATCTCCTTTTCATTAAGCACACTTAATGGAGTTGGACTCATCAATATGGACTCATCAATAAAATTGAATTATTAGAAATATATCTAAAACAATAAAAATTTGAATTGTAAGAATTTCGAGCAATGGGCGACACCAGCACAGCTCATAAGCATCTTTTAACCCTTAAGCTAGGTGATCTAAACTGTCCCAATTTCATCTTTCATCAACATCATATTTTTCTTACAATAAATTTCCGAAAAATACTGGTGACAAATGTCTTTTGTCTTGGTTCTTATATCTTCCTTACTTTGTTTATACAATAGCACTGTTGATTTAGAATTAGGCTTAGTGTCTGTTCTAGCTGAGGATATGTTGCTGAAGTAGAAGAATTTATAATGTGATATTTTTTACAACGACCACAAAATAGCTGTCCCAAAGTAGATCCAAGTATAATGTGCAGCTCTTTTCCGTCTTAATGTCATTTAGTTTATTTCTCTATCAACATAGACCCACCACCCACAAACATATTTCTTGTTGATCTTCAAGTTTAAGTTCTGTAGTGTTCATCGCTGATTCCAAGATTCCATCATATAATGTTCATCGACTGATTCCAAGATGTATCATCTTAGTTCTAGAGAAACTTAAAACTTTGCTCAGAAATTGTAACCTAGTGTAAAGAATCGACGTGCTGCAATCTTCATTCACCGTAACTACACAACGCAGCCTCGATTTTGCTTCATATTTCCACACTATTCAGCAGCCTCATATTCTTAATCAGAAAGGTTTTAACAATTGTGTAAATCCTCACGCAATATGATCCAAGCCTCACCTATTGCGCATACACAATTGTCAGTTGTTGGCTACATGGTATTCTTCGCAGTTTGTACATTTGAATAATATCGGTCTCAATATGACTCTGACGAAACTAATTCCGAATAGTTTCATGAAAATACTAGTTACTGGCATATAGATGCCAGCAAGGGGAAAAATTAAACAATGAAAATAAGAAGATCTAGGAAAAAGTGGCTACACATCTGTCAGTTTATTCTTTTTACTCAAGAATTTCGATTTTCGAATTTAACTTGTTTTCCACTGTTCTCGAATGAATATTTTGTGCTGAAAATACTTTTTTTCAATTTCTACATTTCAAATAAAGTAAACAATGAATTAAATACAACGTTCAAATTTTTTTGTTTGTCAATTTATAAATCTATAAACAAAACCTTCCGAACTTCTCCCAGTGCCACTTAATTCAATCTGTAATAGAATTTTTTAAAAATCAACATTATATAAAGATTCAAAAATGATATTAATTACTTTAGTACACTTTTTCCCCTTCCACTAAAACTGAAGACTGATCTACTTACCACAACAATTCACTTTTTTTTCAATTTCTACATTTCAAATAAAGTAAACAATGAATTAAATACAACGTTCAAATTTTTTTTTTGTCAATTTATAAATCTATAAACAAAATCTTCCGAACTTCTCCCAGTGCCACTTAATTCAATCTGTAATAGAATTTTTTAAAAATCAACATTATATAAAGATTCAAAAATGATATTAATTACTTTAGTACACTTTTTCCCCTTCCACTAAAACTGAAGACTGATCTACTTACCACAACAATTCACTTACGTCTGCTCACGATTTCTATATTTTGCTAATGCAAAATATCACCTAGGAACTCTTATCTTTAAAAAAATCGGTTAAATAAACAGTAAAATTATTCACCTCGACACATTAATTGCTATACTCGTACCTATGTAGCTATGCATATTTACATTTTTGCGAGATTTGCTCATTATGTCGTAGATAATCACTGAACAAAGACACTCAAATATTTACAAGTGACTCTGTTGATTTAATTATAGAGAAGCAAAATGAATGAAACAGATTATTTACGCTATTTTATTGGTATTGTGATGTAAGTTAATGTTTTAATTGGAATTTAATTTTTAAAAGGGGGTTTTATGTATCTATAATTTAAACATTAGTTTTGAAGTTGATACAATGAAAATTTAATTGAAAAAATAATCATTTGATAATTATTTAACTAACAACAGTATCTCACCATTATTTTTAACTATTATACAGCTGTTATATTTATAGTAAACTTCATAAATCTTTCCAAACAACTAACTGACCCCAAAAAACCAAAACCACCCAAATGGCCATTTTAAGTCTAAATGTGCTATCAATTAAAAGTAATATTGTATATGGTCTAAAAAAACAATGAACTGCCATTTTAAAATATACTGCGAATCGATATTTACTATGCTATCATATACATTCATTCATGCATCATATTATTGTATAAACACAAAAAAGAAAATAGATAAGAATTGATTATTTGCTAGTATGTTATTTTGTTGATATTGCTATTAAATATCGTGTAAAATTAAATTATTCTAAATTAGATTGAATCTATAAATTAGCTTTAATTTATAGATTTCTTGCATGGAATAAAAATTTAATTTATGAGTGTGGAGATTTAATAAGAATAAGTAAAACAAAATTGCATTTTTTTCCGTTGTTTGGCTATACATATAAATGTCGTAAATCACTTTTATCAATAAATTTAAATGATAAAATGTTCACTTTTATTTTTCCTTGTGAAAAAACTCATGAAAATACTATATGAAAAAAACAAGTGTTACAAAGATTACATTGATTGTTTATACAAGAAACGTAATAAATAAAATACATGAAATTAAATAAATTTATAAAATGAAATGCAGCTATTAGAATTCTACGATAGTAAAAATATACTCTTACATAATATTTTCTTTAGTATCGAATTAAACTTTTAACTTCCTAAATTTCCATTCTTCCAGTACTTAATTTTCGTATAAATTCCAAAATCCTACTGATTGTCGTAAATAAAACTATATGGTCTTCCAAAAACAAAAATTAATTCTCTAATGAATTTAAGTACGTTTAAAAGCCCAAAAATGTGGAAAAGCTAAATTCCAAACCGATACATTATCGAATTTAGTGAGTCAGAATCAAAAAAGAAATAACTTTAAAGTCACAAACATTATGTATTGATTTTTTTGCCAAATCCATTTTCAAAATCAAAGGAAAAAATCGACATGCAACTTAAGAATAAAATCACAGTAAAAAGACTTTTGAATGAAATTCGTATTACATTCATTACACGCTTATATGTAAATACCTAGTGAAATATTGTTCTCGGCGAAAAAATCGACTCAATTTGGAATGAATTTACGCGCTAGAATTCCAAAAAAGGAATATTTATTTATAGGTAGTGTAAAACAATTTATGTCTTGAAAAAAAGATTATTTTTCAAGCTAACAATCCAATTTAGATAAAAAGAAAATAAATGGAAAATATAATAATTGCTACTGAAAAATGTTGAAAGACAAATTAACCGATCTAGTAAAAACATTTGTTTTAAATCCTTAATGGATTCTGATTTGACGAGTATGATTCACAAAAAAATTAAATGAATGAAATGTCGATACTACATATACATGCATACCTGCATTTATGAAATAATTCATCAAAAATATAATTATGCTGTACATATTAGCAAAGTATTCGTAACGAAATATAATTGTAGAATTTCTCGACAAAACAAAATCATCACCTTCATCATCATGTCTATAGATAAGTATATAAATTGAAACGTTATTGAAAGACGATCGAAAAAGAATGTGAAGTAAAGAATATTGAAAAAAAAAAACAACAAATCGAATCAAAACTGTGAGTGTTTTCAATTAATTTAATTTATTCAAACTATTTTTTAGTTGTCTATGTATTTTATGGGGGTGAATAATTAATCATTGGTTCATCTTAATATTGACAATTCTATTCTGCACGATTATTTTTTTCATGAAAAACAGTTTGAGATTTTCGCGTTTTTGGGAAGATGTTTTGCACAGTAAGTTCACAACAAAAACCAACACTATCATTTGTAATCACTGAAATATATTCTTTTATCATCGTTTACTCTATACTGTCCACTACGTTCTGTTATTTCGATTCACCTAACACAAAAACACTGGTAATTTCTCCATGAAAAAAATAATTTTACTCTCAAAGCACATTGTTAATTCAATATCACCTATTTTCTAACATTAAAACAGTGCTATAATAACTATATTGAAAGATTTAACTCTTTTTTTAAACTATTTAAAATTCATGGTGGAATAATTTTATAGTATTTACTAAATTTGTATATATATTATGCGTCCTAAACTCGCCTATAAGAGTGCTACTCCTCTTCCGCAAATTACTAAGGTAAATGATTATATTGAACGTTAAATTAGATATTTTAGATTAGAAATTTGTGAAAATTTATTTCATAGAACGAATTTATCTCTGTAAATCTGTGGAAATGGTTAATTTTTTATATTGTATTTTTTATTTTTTTATTTTTGAAAATAATTTTTAACTTTATGTTAAACATATTAATATATATTCTGTACAAACACCTGCATCGGCCACTAACTACTTTTTGTGCCTCATGCTGTATATGCTATAATCATTATTTATTTTTGCTGTAGAATCTTGCTCGTACTTGAGATTCAACAGCACAATATTTCTGTACATATCAAAAATGGTTTTAATAGAATGAATTTGATTGAAGCTATTACTCATTTTAAAATGATATTTACGAAGCTTAGATTGCTTTGCTAATTCTTATTTCAAAAGAAAATGATTTTTTAACCACATATAATGTATTTTTTAACTAATTTAATTTTTAACAGCTTACTCCATTGCTCAATTATTATTTGGAGAAAAAATGATTTACACATATTATCTAAAAAAAATTATTCAAAAATTTAATTCTTGTGTTTCAAAAACCGATTCATACGAAACGATTTTCAATATAATTTTTGTTTATTTTTCCGAACGAAACTTAAACCAATTTCAAAAACTGATGCATTAAAAATCCTGTCCTATTTTTAATGAAAAAATCTCAAATGTTTTATTGGATTTCAACAATTGCGTACATATCTCAACAAAATCCTTAAGAGAACTATATCTAATCTCATTTTTTGTACATTTTATCATTTAAAAAAAAACTTGTATATATTTTTCAAATTTTTTTAATGAAATACATCAAACTATAAAATAAATATGCTTTCTGTTCGTCTACCAAATTTTCATAATATTTATTTCTGCGCTTATATCACCTACTAAACATATACTCACATGCTGCATGGTGTTTACAAAACATTTGAATAAGGCTTTTGTTTAGTTTGATCGAATTTTGATATTTGTTTCTTGACTTTCTGTTTGTTTGGTGTGTTTTATTCACGATTTTGAATATGTTTTTGAACTATGTTTATTGAATTGGTTTGTATGATGTATTTATCGGTTACTAAAAACAATTTATGTAAAAAATTTAACTCTTTGGGTTTATTTTTGAAAAAAAAAATACCACAACGCAATGAGAAAATAAGATGTGGATTGGAAATTAAATGGGAAGATACAAAATAAATTAATCGTTGATGAAAAAAGAATATCATAAAGATAAAATATTCATTTTTGGATAGCACTAAATACAGATTAGTTAATATCGATTGATAGAATTTTGATAGAACTGACAGTTTTTACATTCACTCTATTTATGGATGAAAATTCATTATTTTTTGCCCCTTAAAACAAAATTATTCACCTCAAACAAATATCCCTTCTCGTGTATTTTGAGTTGAAGTTGGTAAGAATTTTGTTTCAAAATCGAATTGTATGAATATTTGTTGTATCGAGAAGCTAAATCGATTTAAAATCACAGACAGTTAGGAGATCTAAAAGCCCAATGTGCTTAATGCACCAGTATCGAAACGCTATAGAATCAGAAATGCACACTCTAATAGCTAGCAGTATACTCACTAACCTATATAAGCACTGTTTATCACTTTTTATTGAAGTTGATAACGTATTTGCATATTTTTTTTTAATCGCTTAATCTCAGCCTAACTTCTAATGTAACAAATTTTTAAAACTTTCAAATATTCTCCTTTGGCCACCTCTTCTAATTCAAAAGAATTTTAGTTTTTCTTCATTTTCAAGCCAACGTCCTAATTTAGACTGCTTTAAAAAATCTAATGCTAAGAATGTTTATCTGAAAGACAATTTTCTCCTTTATAAACTAGCTTAACTATTGCTCAAAAGTATTTGCTCATCCAGTAAATTTACTATGTTAAACGATTGGCAGCTATAAAAACCAAGTAATCATGAATAATATCATTTGAAATAAATTTAGCTAAAATAGTAAATTTACGAAAAAGATGCGAAACACCTTCTCTAGCCAGACCCCGAAGAAGCCACAGTTTAGCGCACAAGTGTCCATTGTGATACCGCATTAGTATAGTGCAGAACTCTCATTAAGTTGAATGCTATCCGAATCCTTGACAGACTGGGCGATCTTCTTCTTGTCCACCTTCGCTGCTTCGGTTAGACTTGCAAAGAAGTATGAGTTAAGGAAATGCTTCCCTCTTCTAGCAACGGCCAAGGATCCGGACAAGAGGAAAACAACTGGTACCTTTTCCTCCTCACATCCACAGCTCCAGCAAAAGTCGTTGTAAGGGGCACCCAGTCTTGCTGAATTCCAGCCAAAAAAACAATATTCAGTTAAAAAAGTCACTGCCGCGAGGAGATACCCCCTTCTTAAATCGAGCAGCTCCCAAGTGCAGCCAAAATCGAAAGCTCTTCACAATTGTCTTTCGATCGTACAGGCGAGTTATTCCACCCAGGACTTCACAACGTTCTTTAGGTGTGTTTGTCTGATTGTCAGTTTAGCTATCGGAATAGTAATCACAAATTTGCAGCAACCGCTGGTAAATGCGCGCCAGCTTATGCAAGTTCATCTTCTTCACAGTTCCCCTAGATGACAGTAAAAGCAGTAAAAAAAACAATAAAATTCTTGTAAAATTTTCATCGCCTCAGTGTATCCATCCTAATTCTTAGTAATCGCTTTACAACATTTTGACAAAGTATTCCGCTCTATAGGTATTCAGCGAAAGCTGAGTAGACCTTGTTAGACTTTTTTAACGGTCCTGTCCAGCTCATCCCAATAGAGCTTTATGGAGTTGAGATCAAGCTACTGTGATTTCCAAACCATTATTTTAAGTTGATAATTTTTTTTAAATAACCTCTGCAGATTTTTAAAGAATCCTTCGGATCACTGTCATATTGAAATGTAAAACCTGCTCCTAAAACATTGCCGCTGCCGCGCGGAGTGACTACCTTTCTCATTCGAGCAGTTTCACAGTGCGACCAAAATCAAAAGTTCTCCACAATTGTCTTGCCATCGACCAGGAAGAGTGTTTCGTCCAGTTTCAGTCCAAATTTTGTTATATTTAGTTGCTTCTTCTTATTTTTGACACTTAACAATGGTTTTCCCATTGGTAGCCACTCCCAGATAAACACTAAAGAATTTAGACCTCTTCATTTTCATTTGTGCTGCTATTTCTGGAGCAGTGAGGTGCCGGTTACCCTTGCTAGCTATATGAGTCTTTTACTACTGATACACTGTTGGTATGAAAATACTTTTACTACTGGATATATAATTGGTATCGGCTGTACGTTTTATCCAGAGTATAGAAAATTTTACCGTTAGCAGAGACCTCCAACCAGTGGAGAGAAGAATAACTAAATTTTCCAAAATAAGTCATTAGCAGACGTTAGCTGTTTAAGTTTTAATTTAATATTTTTAATTGAACATGTAACTGTCTTAAACTTGAGAATACTTGCAACAATTATTCTTTCGTTTTTATTTTCTACTCAAATCGATACTCTGTTCCCATAATCGACTGAAGACTCTGAGTCCTTCCTCACGAGTCTCATTCCGAACATTTTCACCAGCCTCAATTCCTTTAAAGGTTGCAGTCGGCTTTGGAATATAACTTGCACAAATTAACAAGCTAGGGACAAATTTGCCTAAAAGAACGTAAAATCTCAAACTTATGGATATGTATACACTATTGGAGCTGTAGTGCATATTTCCTAGTTTCTCGGGTAAAAACTTACTTAAGTGGTGCGAGAAAATTTGCCGAAAAGTAGAAAAGCAAAGGAACAGATTTCGGGTAGAAACTGGCAAAGCAAGAAGAAAAGATTTCAAATTAGTCAGCTAAGAGTCACTTTGCTATAAATCGCTAAAAAAAAATAGTTAAGGCCGGCGATACATGTAAAATTTTCAAAAATTCGAGTTTCTGTTTTTTTGCATAAATAGTTAAATTAACATTTAAAAAAAACGTAATGAAGGACTTCTGTCTGGGCCTGAAATCGCTGATTAGTTGTTAAGTTGCTGTATTCATAAAGTTTTTGTGTGTCAAAACTACGCGTTTTTCTCGAAACGATTTTTTTTAAATTGGCGGGCAAGATAACTCAAAAAGTTCTCAACCGATTCTTATGAAACCTAGAACTCGTTTTCTCTATAGTATAAGCTTCTAGTTGAACCTCAAAATTGCCAAAAAAATTTTTCAAAACTTAGCATTTTTGACCCAAAAACTGTCGAAAAAAAAGGGTCAAAAATCGTACTTTTTTATATGAGGCCTGCTAATTCATGATTTTTTTACTTTTTTTTTCTTGGTTCAACTAGAAGATAAATGTTTAATAAACACGCTCCAACCCATTTTTTTTTATTTGAAATTGCTGTAACTAATGCTAAAAATCCCGCCGATAGATGCCTTTTGCCGCGAGGATCTCATGAGATTGGTTACTACGGTGGCCATTTTGAAAAAAAAATTAAATAAAATCAGATTCTTGTATTTTAATATGTAATGAATAACCATGAACACTTCTTTTTAAATAAGCCTCTGAAAAACGGTCTAAATTCAGGCGTTTACATGTATCGCCGGCCTTAAGGGAAAGTTAAGAAACGCATTTCAGACAAGTTTGGGCAAACATTTATTTAGGAAACAGTATGTCTGTTTACTTTACTTTTCTGATTTTTGGCAATTTTTTTTCTCCACAGAAGTAAGGTTTAACCGGGTTTGAAAAATTGCATACTTTTTGCTTACATAATCTTGAGAATATAGTAACTTCGAAGGTTCCGATAAATTTATTCAAGTACTCGTACAATACTGTTTATACAACTCATGCTTCAATTTCTGTGATATTTTCCTAAATACAATTCGGTTCCTAAAATTTATTTAATAAACTCAACAAATTCAAATGAAAAAAATGGTTTAATGGTTTTCTTCCTAAAGTTATTTAAAAATTGATCAATGAACTAGTTGATCCACATCCGAATCCACAATTTTACACTCCTTCGTGGATTTATTGGTTCTTCTAAAACACATAAAGTTTTTGTGTCATTTGTAATTGAGAACTAAAGAAATTTATTGTATTTTACTGTGAATTCACTAGTAATTTATGAATGGAATCGATGAAAGTACATAAAACGGTTCTTCACCTACACACACGTTTTTACCAATTGCAACGTTAAAAACAAGGATGTATGTATAAACTACATAAAAACTATTGTCATTCCATGATACCAGAAAATCATTAAAATTTTAATTACTATTCAGTATCATAGTAGCAAAACTATAAAAATGTTTACTTAAATTTCTTTAAGCTCAAAAATCAATAATTTTCACTTGTTAATGCACACCAATCCAAAAATGAATATTACTCTTCTTAAACTCATAAATAAAATCCGATTTTCTCATAAACATATTTACTATCTGTACGAATTTGTCTTTATTGCTACTAATGCCTACTATAATTAAATCTACATTTACCTTCTAGTTCAATATCATGTTTCCGAAACTTTTCATTTCGCTTACATACTAACTTTAAAAAGTTCCAACAAAAATATAATCAAAATCTCTTCTATTTCATTACTCTCTTGCGAAATTCATGTAAACTCATCAATATCGACCTCACTATCAACATGTGTCTCGACGTTGCTCTACACTTCAAAAAACTACCCCATGGACTTGGATTGCATTAATTGACACTGGAAATGCATATCGAAACTGAAATGAATCCTTGTACAATGCTTGTTTTGTTTGGATATTGGTTCGAATCTTTGGGTATATGTACAGGAACCGATGATGTTGTGTTGCGAGCTAATAAACGAGCTCTCTCATCAGCAGCTATTGTTGGTATTGCTATCGGTGGTGTTTTGATATTGTTGATAGTCATCGATTTTCTATGTTGCTTGACATTACGAATGGGTGTGATAGCATCGATGTGCCGACGAACGAAACGATCACCATCGGATATGGATGAAGAGAAATTGGGAAGGTGAGTTTAATTTGAAAATTATATTTTTAATTTTAACTAGGAAATTTTAAACTTTATTTTGTGAAACTGAGCAAGAAATTGAGTTACAGATTTTCAAACGTATTTTCATGTATCGTATATATAATTGATATAAATATTTCGTTTGACGTGGGGAAAATTCACCAAACTCATCTTCAAATTTTTAAATTTTACAATTTCGTAGATAGATTATATTTTATATTAGTTATCGATAATTCGAGGATAATCTGGGCTCAACTAAATTTTCATTTGATTTTAAATATGCGAAACTTTTTTATGACTAGTTGCATAATTTTATGCTCATTTACAATATATTTTCAGTCAATATTCCTAAATTAGCCCTTATCAGAAAATTTATTTTTCCGAAAATGGTGGCTACGGTTTTCAGTTTATCTCCATTAGTTTAAAGTTCATTTCTTCGGGTAATTTTTCATATGGTTTTCATACTTATCATAATTATCATCATATTAGCAATTAATTGACACAGAAAATACTTCAAAATAAACTTTTTAAACAAAACATTTTTCTAGTATATAACACAAATAATACATACTGTTTATTTTATTCCTAATCATTATTTTCAATTTTCCAAAAATAAATAACATTTCATGTAAAACACAATTCATAAATCTAGTCTTTACGGCTGGCGTTTCCCGCTACCTTATTGCAGTGGTCAGCTAGTTAAGGAACCTCCACCATCACCGCTACCATTACCGCCACCAGTTAAACTTGGTGGTTCACCAATGGCATCACCATTGTAAGAAGTTTATTTTTCATTGTAACTATTGTAACATGTAGCTGTTATCATTATTATTCATTGTTCATTACAGTAGTTTAAAGTAGAAATAACATCATTTTTTGGTGTATTTTATGACTTAGAGAAAAGTTATCAGCTCGTATTTCAGGAATCAGCCATACATCTGTGTAAAAAAAAAAGATGAAAATATAAAGTGTTTATTGTTTTGTAGCTTGCATACAAAAATATAAATCCGAAATGCTGATAACTTTTCTCCTTGTTTTACTGTTTGGATTAGTATTAATAATTGGTTTTCAGAACTGAATTTCAAGAGTAAACTATGCATTAAAGTTTTTCTAATGCTGTATATTACTAATTGCTTGCCATATAACTTTTTTGACACTTAAAAAAAATTTCATCTTAAGCTAGGTGAAAAATGATTTTCGGGAACAACTTATCGAATTTAGTCTTATTGGCTCCTATCATTTTAGATCTTTCTTCACAATATATTTCATCTATAGGGCGTTTTGTGGTTGGTGGTAGACACTGGAAACAATGTTTCTTTCAAGTGTCCCTAAAAGAATTATCCTCATTACTTTTTCTACAGCGGACCTGTGATAAAAGTCATGAAAATGCAACTGGTCAATATGCCTGTCTATTTATTAGATAAAGTCTTATCAAAACTGATACCCTTAAACTCAAGCTACAGCATTCAGATTTGAGTAGGATCCAATATTTGCCAAGAACTCCAATTATGTCTAGACTTCAAGGGTGCGAATTTACCTAGATTCAATGCGCTTTTTGCATTAGTCATCAACATCGCAAGTAGAAATTTAATCTGAGTTCGAAGGTGGCATGTTTCTTATGTAGGAGACAAAACTCTTGGAATAATCTTCAATTGAGTGAAGTAGTAATACCACTCTTACTGGTGCTGAGAAGTTTGATACTAATAGCAGAGCATAGTGAAATTGATAATATTAATTGAAAGAAAAAAGAAGGACATTTTTTTCCAGTTCATTGGAATTTGTTTTTCTATGTTCACTGAATATTTGTTTGATATATTAAACGTCACAATGCAACATCCTCCCTGTATTTTTTTTTACAGTTTATTATCCGGATGAAATTGACTTATATTTACTTCATTTAGAATCGTCTATTTCTGGGTGTGTGCGTCTTTTTCTATTGCAGTGTCAGCTGACTCCGTACTTTGATCATTTTCAGTATCTCCAATCATTAATGGATCAATCGGCTCAACCAATTCACCTTCATCCCTTGATACGATCTCACTGTCTTGTGCTTTAAATTCATTTTCAACTAATGTAATGTCTCGGCTCACATTGCATTTCTTGGATAATTTGCTATATAATCAATATGCTTTTTGGCTACTTGCTATGTACAGCTTGTTATGTTCGATATTTGGTACATGTGCAAACACTTTGCTTCGAAACACCTTTAATATCCTTAAATTAGGTGTTTTGTTACTCCACGCTTCCTCTGGGCGTGTATCTCCACCTTTGCACGGTACACTGTTGACAACTTTCATTGCTGCTTCTGCCCAGGAACCTTTCCATAAATTTGCATCATCAGATTTCACTCAAATCGATCAAGTAGCGTACTATTTATATGTTCGGTGGTACCGTTTTGTTGTGGTGCATGTGCTGTCAATGTTTGAAGCTATTTTTTGCACATAATTTATCACTTTTGAACGTTTTCAACTTGCGGCTCATTTTTGTTTCCGTCATTCGTATGACTTCAACCAAACAATAAAACATTTATTTTTTTACTTCTCAGATGACAAACAAATCCCTAACAAAAACACAAAATAACGACACAAAACTCCAAATGCACTAAACCTATAATTAGCTCTCGTTCCTCCAACTTCAAAGTGTGTCACAAAATTGAGGTGCTTTCAGCTGACCTTTGACATAGAACCAATTAAAGCTCTTGAATCTGTTTCATATTATCGTCATAAAAAAAACGTTGCAACAACCAAAACAAAAAAACGAAATTTGCAACCAAAACCGGCTCAACGTGATACATTGAACCCGCAACCACTTCCAACTCCTCTGCAAGAGAAAGCTAATCAATCCCATCAGGAACCACAAGATGAACATACTCTGCATGTTGAGCTACCTCTGCATCAAGTACCAAAACAACATCAACCAAGCTTTCAGCTAGTCTTAGCTACATCAAAAACAGTTGCCACAACAGTTTAATCAGCAAAAACTACAGCTTAATCAACCGTGTAACTCACTACGGCTAGCACCGCAGCCTCTAGCTAGTGAACCAGCCTATTTACATGTTGGGATTTCCTGAAAGAAGATTGATTATAATACCGAGCTAACATGCCTTGTGTATCACAAACTTACCAAAGATTTGCTTCAGAACCAACTAAGCTCTCATTTAAACTTAAATATCCTGCCAACTGTCCGGAAATTTGGCATCAATCTTTCTGGCCTCCGAGACTGATTGTAAAGGACTTCCCTAAACAAACCGGAAGCGTAAACATCGTTCCAAGCGAAAAACACAAAAAATGTAAATGATACTTCCAACATATGAGAGGCTTGAGTTCCATATCCTCGACTTTAAGCTTACGGAATTAGAATCAAAGCATGATATAATTTACATGTCCAGGTCCTGGCTTAACTGGGATTTTTTTTTTGCTTCGAATTATTAGCTACGCACCGAATACTCCGCTGTGATCATAATTAAAATAAATCCCTCGAAGCTTGGGGTGGTAGAGTACTCATTGCTGTTAAAAGCACGCTTTCCGCCATGTTATATGGTTCTCATCAAGCGGTTTGTTCCCTTGTCTAACTGTCCGCATAAAAAACAGTTTGGATTCATTTTTTGCTGCCTGCTTCTACTTTCCTTGTCCTCGTAGTGTTGACGTCTATGACGAGTACTACAAACCACATATTGATAAGATCAACTCACATTCATTGACCTTCCTTTCCAGGGCTGGCTGAATCTAAATCACATCACTTAGCAATCACTTTCGCCAACTTAAACTTTTTTAGAAACAATTGTGCACTTTTTCAGCTCAATTCTGTTTGCAATCACTTATGTTGAATCTTGGATCTTTCCTTCTTAAATATTCCCATCAATCAGATTGAAATTTATAAATCTTCCTCTCCGTATGTAGGAGCTAACCTGCATCATCCATCTTTGGAAGTTGTTATCCATGTTCCCCTCTTAAACACAGACTCCTAACCTCAAAATCTTAAATACAACTTTTAATATAACGACGTGAAAACAACGACGTGAACTCCCCTTTAAGCTCTTTCGATTGGACCAATATCATACTATTGCCGTTATCCTTTAAGCTATCAATTCTCGATTTCTATAGGATTTTGGAAACTATTCCTCCATTTATTCCAATGATATATTCTCTACGACAAAACCAACCTGTTTGGTTTAATAAGTCTATCAATTCAAATCGTCACCATGAAAACAAGTATCGAGGAAAATTTTACCGATCTGGTTCACCACTCGACCCCGATGCCTACCATTAAATTATATTTTTTATCCTTTATCTCCTGAAAACTTTATTTCAGTTGAACATCATTCATCATGACAATCGATAACTTCCAACTGCTCTGTTGACTACATCGGCTATTGAACAAATTATGAAAACACTGGAACCTGAATGGTATTCCAATAATTTTTGTGTCAAGAACCAATGAGTTTCTGAACCTACCTCTATCAATTATATTCAACAAAAGTCTTTCCAAACACATATTTCCTGCTTTTTGGAATGCACCTCTTATGCACCTAATTGCTAAATCTGGAGATATTTTTTGTGCTACGAATTGGCGTCCGATATCATATCTTCCACCTTTCTCCAAAAGAATGGAGCGACATATTCAGGATATCATTACCCATGAATATGGTCGCTTAATATGTCGTGAGCAGCATGGACTCTGCAGCGGTCGCTCTACGTCCACAAATTTCGTATACTTCACAAATTACGTTACTAAATCACTTGATGATAGGTTTGAAGTTCACATCATATATAGAGATTTTTCAAAAAAGATAATATGAACGATCACATTCTCCTTTCAAAATTATTGGAACTTGGATTTTCCACTTCTATTATGCTATGTCTAGAGTCCTACCTTTATGATCGATCTTGTGGTTGATAAAAGTTCTACCTATCTGCTATATTTAAATTGAAAACTGTAGTTTCACAAAGATCTATTCTAGATCCACTTCTTTTCTTGTTTGGTTGTGAATGATCTTCCATAAGAATATTTTTTTTACGCCGATGACCTTAAACTTTTTGCAACAGTAAGATACGTCGAGGACTGTGGCTTGTGTTAAATATTCAAACGAACAAGCTTGTGCTAAATATTCAAAGATGTCATGCAATGGTGTTTTGCCCGAAAAGGGAATCCACTGGTTGATAGCTTTTTTTTAAATGGCCACATATTACATTTTCCTATGGATGTCAGTGATTTCTGATTTCTACAGTACGAAATGATCGCAAAGCAATCGAATCAGTCCAACGTAAGTTTACGCGTACCCTTCTTTACAGACATAACTTTCCTTATTTAGAAGACTCTGACCGACCGATTAATCTTAACCTTCAGTCGTTTTTTACGCGCCATATTTTCCTCCATCATTGTATCCTGTTTAAATTATGCTTCAGTATCGCAAACTATCCTCCTTTTGAGGACATAAAATTCCGTAGTTTATCTTGCGGCACTCGGTGCTCAGAAACGTGTGCAGTACCATTTGCGAAGTCTTCCATTTATTATCAATTGACTTTGAACTGTCTACTGAGGACACAAAATGCTCTGGAGCTAGGTTTTTTGCCTCCATCCATCCCAACTTTCAAACTAGCTTTAAGCAGGACAATTATGAACCTGTTACAATTATCCGTATGTTGGTTGTGAAATAAAAAAAATATTTTTCTGCCACTTGAAAATAGTTCCGCCTTTTATATCTGAGACATTTTTATGTCAAACTTTTGTTTGAATATTAGAATACATCTTTCCTATTTCTACCATACTAAGCGTGATTTTTAAAAGTTGAAAATATACTTTCTCAAAAACATTGAATTTGGATTTCTTCTAATTTTATGGTTACCTTCTCTGAGAAGAGTAATCATACGATACCAGCTATAACCCTTGGCGTGAACGCTTACATCCATGGAAAATACTGAAGTTTTTTCAAAATTTTTGTTCAGAGCTAGCCTGATAAATATTGTGAGTCCATTTTTCGAATGTGCACTGAAGCTGGCCTGGGTTTGAACTGACTGAGAGTTAACCTGCATCAAGTTATATCCAATTTAACCAAAGTCTTACGACAAGCTACTTTTTGCTAGGCTCTGGAGCATGACAAGATCTCGAAAGCTAAAACGGCATCTGCGTGATTCTCAGAATATGAAAAAAAGTGAATCAATAAAGTGAATAGATCAGTTACTGCAGATCTAAACATTAATTCTAATCAGTGTCAGAAAGTTTGTTAGCACTCCTTGCTGACGAACAAACGAAAACTAACTTAAACACTTAACCTGTTGAACTTAGATATTTCATTCTTAAAAATTGTCAAAGCATGCCTATATTTTTTTATTTAAAAAAAAATCAACATCCCGCTAAAACCATCCATTTATCTAATTTCAGGGAAGAAAAAGAACCACTTCATACACCACCGGGTAGTATCAAGAAGAATTCATCGGTCGAATTCGATGGACGAGTTGTGCATTCAAGAAGTGGTGATATTATTGGTAAAAACTCGGCTGTGTAAATGAAGAAAAAAAAAACAATTAAAACAAAAGATAATAAATACAATAGAAGCGAAATCAATAATACGAACCAAAACTGAGTCAACAAAAAATATACAAGAAACGACTTTCAACAAATGAACAAACTGAAATTAGAGCATTTTCTAAATGTCGAATTTGTCAAGTTATGTATGAATGCAAGACTTAAAATGAAATATGAATGAATTTTTGAAGAACTCGAGATTATTATTATGTAACGCTATTATGTAAAGTAAAAATCAAAATGTTTTATATCTTATTTGCAATGGAAAATTCAAACCGGTTATTCACTGAAAATGAATCAAATCATGAAAATATGATGCAAAAATATATAACGGCCAATTTATGGTGTAAATACACATCCAAAAAAATAACAAGCAACCCAGCAGCTGCTAATAGTATGAAACCATGATAATTACTTCAATTATATTCGAAATGCAAGTAATTCGCGTGAATAATGGATTTAAATTTCGCCAAAAACGTTAAAAAAAATCGAATGTGTTTGTGGTCAGCCTAAAAAAGATTCATCTGATTGCCACGATATATATAACTAAATGCAGTACATCAGCAAGCAAACTGAATCCAAAACAGATAAAATAATTTATAAAAAAAACAAACAAACAAATCCGTAGGTCTAGGTAAAATTTATTGAAAAAATAAAAGAAATTTAGCTTTTTTATATAAATATAATTAAATGTGTAACGTTCAATGTGGCTTAAAATCATCAGCATTTATATATGAACAATTATATAATAATGAAATTTATTGTGTAGTCATTTTTATAAGCGCATAAATTATAGTATCTTTTTGTCAGTTACTAAACTACTGTCATTCACTGTAAGATAATTTACCACAATCAAGCCTTGCGTAAAACAAAAAGCTATTATGTTTTGTATGTTAACCATTGCTATATACACAGACACATAGATAATCCATACGTGTATTCCATGTCCATGCTTATCTCTGCTATTTATTATTGAGGATTTCTAAAAAAAAAAAAAGTGGAAAAGTGTAATACTTGATCTTAGTTCAAGTTTTGAATCTCTGAAAACATCATTAGGGTGGATTTATTTGCAATCAAATGTTTAAATCATCACCTGATTTTGACAGTCAGAATCCACATTTGCTTCATTCACTTCCATAGTCCAGACGGAAATAAATTTTCGAAACTCCTGTTGAAATCACTTTTCACTTCGGGTTACCATAAACCCAAAAAAAAATCCTTCGAATTTATCACTTGTATCCTATTAGACATGCTCTAGACGTAGTTAATTATTTCATGTTTATTTAGACATTTACTCCTATTATCCCTAAATGTATTATGAAATGCCAAAAAAACATACGTTATTATATTTAAGTACATTCTACGAACTAATTAAAGAATTAATATAATCGATGCTAGATAAGCTTAGTTACATGCAATCAATGTAAGATAACAAAAATTACCTCTCTAAGATAAATTTTTTTGTTTTATCAGAAGAAAATGAAAAATGTACTACGATGTACACAAGGGTCTTCTGAGAGTATCGATCAAAGCTAGCGAACGACAGAGGGTATGATGAAAATATGCAAGCATATTTTTAAATAACATCTAAATTTAAATGTTGAAGACGAAAACATAGCCACAAATAAATGGATTTGTTTAAAATACTGAAAGCGAGAGAGAGGCTGTTTGAAAGAAAATTGAGGGAAAAACCGAAGCGACAAATAATATTGATATTGTAGTTATAAAAAGCAAAACAATTTTTATTTCAAATATACATACATGCCTATGGTATTGAGATCGATTAATCGAATCTTGATGTTCGATGTGAATGCAACAAAAAACACTGTACAAATCAGGTATTTAAAAGAATGAAATATTTTCGAAAATTATTCGAATAGCTCTTGATGGAATTTTATACTATTTAAGGAATATATAGGATAGTGTCAGTGAACTATCCCGAAAATTAATTGAACTGATCGAAATATTTGTAATCCAAGCTATTAAAATATTTGAGCTCTGGATTTGAAATTAGAGATAAATACGAGATTGAGTATCATTTTTATACTACCAGTCAAATTGAATTCTTAAAGCTCATTTAGAAATCTATTAGTATTGATTTCTAATCTAATCGAAATTGCATTAAAACTAATAAATTCATCATCCATTTGTACATCATAATGCTTTTGTCCTCTCTCAACAAATTTGCTTTTATCTTTCGATTTGATGGGTCAAATCTACTGTAACTGCTGTTATTATACTGTTTTCCGTACATTATCCCTCGAAAAGATTCAAACTGATGTCAGAAGCGCGAAGTATATTTAAGTTAACAACGATGAAATCAAAATAACCTTTTGTTTTTAATTTCGCACTTCTTTAGGTTTTAAGTTTAAGGACCAATAATGAGTGTCATTTAGTTTAGTTTATTATTGTGTACTTATATGTATCATTACTTATTCGTAAAAAACAACATCATGTTTAAATCAATCGTATTCATAATTAGTAATTATTTTTTAAACATAGATTAATTTCGTGTCGATTTTATGTTGTTTGTTAAACATAAAAGAATAATTGAACAAAAAACAAAAATTATGAGAAAAATAAGTATGTATGTGTTTGATTAAGATGAAAAGAAAATTGTGTTAGACAAGTGTCAATGTTCATTTTGTATGCAGGCGTATATATAATTAATTATATATTATATTAAACAGAAATTCGTAAAAACAAAAGAAAATCGATCTGTTTTAATCCTATTCATAAGTTAAACATAAGTTAGGAAACCGTTAATTTTGGAATAGAATTTATCGAAAATATAGACGTCATTGTTTCAAACATAATGCTGAAATATTGAAGACAAATCTGAAAACGAAACCGAAAAAAACTTCTACACATTTGATGAAGATAAGGCAGGCTGAAGTTAAAGCAGTCTATGTTCAGGGTCAGCTGCAAGCTGCAGAAAGCCAGCGCGTGCCCTCAATCTACGGTGAATGGTGCGGGCTGGTCTAAAGCAGTTAGGCTAATAGCGTGTGGAGACGATATCCAACGATATGGCGATATCCGAACTGGAGGACCTCTGGCCTGGCGCCATTTTAAAGATTGTGCCGAAAGACGAGATCCCATGTCAGCTTAGAGACAAAGCATAGGTTTCGGAGGAAATTCTCGATATAGTCAGGCTTTTTAACCCTGATCTTCCCAAGGAAGATTGGAGGGTTGCCTAAGTTGGCGAGCCTGTTGAGAGTCGATGGAAGTTCTTCATAATAAATTAGGAGAGGTTACCGCTCCTAGAAGCCTGTAAGGACATAATCAAGAATGACGTTGAGAAATTGAGCCTTCAGGAGTTGCATCTGAGGTATAGTTAGGTAGGGAATCAACCTGTGTTGATGGGGTCATTGTTGGGACTACCTCCGAGTTGGGTGGCTGTCTAGACTTACTCACTGTGGAAACAGAGAGGAAGTAAAATAGCTATTATGTCTGAGGAAGACCTCTTCTTGATTTCTACTGGTAATGGTGAAGGCACTACAAACTAACCTTCACCATTCCAAAGCAGTAACTAACAGTACTCCGCTTGTCTAATACTGGACACGAGCTTATTCTGATCCCAGAACCGTGGACTGTAAACAAAAGGGTTTACAGGCTGCGCACCAAAGGATACAGACTGATACCACCCAATAGCCAGGACAAACCACGAGCCTGTATTCTTGCAAAGAATATCATTAATATTCTTGTTCTTCATAATTTTTGTGACAAGGATAACAAGGCTATTACTACAGAAATCGATCGGAAGCCATACTGGTTTGTTTCCTGCTTCATGGCTCACAATCATGGTGTAGATCCCCCTTGCGACATCGTCAAGAATTCAGTGGCTGTAGCTGCAAGGTTTTCCATGGTTCTTATTTATGATTCTAATATTTAGCATGAAGTATGGGATAGCTCCGAGACTAATGGCTAGGGTGAGACACTCTTTGAACTCATCTTGGTGTATAACTTGTACATTGCCAGTTTATTGCCAACATTGACCTTAGCTCTAAGCATCTGGGTGGGTGGAAGGTCATCCAGGAGTTTTCGTTCTCTGATTACAAGTACATATCGCTTATTGTAGGCGGCCTTGGCTCGACAGATCAGGCAACCTTTATTAACAAGAAAAGTATTGACTGGATCAAGATCCAATCGCTGGTCTGATCCTCACTGGAACCTTCAGGGAGCATCGACTGTCACTAGAATCTGGAACTGGCGGTTAAAACAGTGCCCCTCAATGTGCAGTTTGATGTGTTGTGGCCGTCCTCACGGGTCATTGTCTCACTGGACGACACGCGCAACGATTGGTCGTTAGGTAAAGTGATTTCTGTAGAGGTTGAAGAGGAATCCGTCCTTCATCTCATTTGCCAGTGCCCGACTTTGGCAAGGAGGAAAATGGCCTTACTCGGGCCCCGTTCCTCTCTAGTCTGACTGATCTATCCTTGATCAATTCAAAAGAAGTACTTTAATTTATTAAAGAAACCAGATGGTTTCCTGATTACAGTCGCTGAGGGAGAGCTTTATATAACACACATAAAGCGTCTCTTTTGAGCGTATGTTTGTCGCGGTTGTTACTATCCACCTGCCCTACCCCCTTACCTTAGCCAAAGTGAGATGCAAAATCAAAATTGTAGTGGAGGGTTTTGGGAGGTTCCAAATGAAAAAGGAGTCTATGGGTCTATTTCTATGAGTCCTAAGGAAAAGTAGTCGGAGGAAGATGAAAGAGAACTCAAAAGAACGCTATAACTGAAGGTTATTAGTATCCCTTTCAACAGAAGGCATGTGAAAGTTGCCAAAAATAAGGAGAAGTGTTGATGGAAATCAGGAAGGAATGAGTCTATAGAGTTCAGTGAAAAAAAAACTAATATACGTGATGAAAAAGCAATAGCAAGGGATATATGCACAACAGAATAGTAAATCAAAACTTGGGCAAAGGATAATATGGACAACAATATATTCAAAAGGACGAGATTAGTCTGGCACAGATCATTCCATGAAGAGTATCATGGATGACGGTTTAGATGATGGTTTGTTAGCGAGTTTTACATCATTCCTTGCAAATGTGAGAATCAAGCAGGATACGCGAAATTTTTTTTAAAAAAATACAGATTTCATGCAAACTTACAATCTTGATATAATACTAATCATCAAAACGCACTTTTCTTTTACTGATATACCAAGTTTACTCAACTTATCTAATCATTATAAGAAACGATAATAAATAGAACAGCACTAACTGTTAAATGTTTCCTGGATTTATGTCGAACAAATGCTAACTTCAGAAATATACCTTCTGCCTTCCAAATGCTTGATAATTAATATTCTATTCACATACAGACCACATGGGATGAAATTTGGAACTTAAATTTCAAGAAAGCTGCTCTCCAAGGGATGAAATTGACGAGGTCTATTGATCCTCTGTGCGAACAAACGTCTGTCAAATCAATTCAACAAACTTCAAAAAGATGGATGGCTTAATGCGCTGACAACAATTATAGGTACTATTAACGCTATCTTTCGAACGAGAGGTCTGGACGGCAGATATTTTGACTGTTGTGCCCAAACCAGGCAAAGTACTTCACTTCCCATAAATTTTGAAGCCAATCAGTGTCCTGTTCTCCGTAGGAAAAAAATTGCTGGGCATCTTCAGTACGATTCGGCTTTCGGCTACTGCATTCCACTGAACTCCAGCTCTCAAGAATAGTGGAGTACATACGTACATGGTTTGGTAATAAAAAATCAACGGATTTGGTCATATTTGATTTGGCCAAGACGTTTGATAAAGTCTGGCATTGAGGACTAATTTTCGGACTGCAATGCTTCAAAGCATCTTGACTCTCATATTCCCATCAATCTTAAAAACCTTTCGTCTATCGTTTGCCGCCTACAATGAAATGCTACCGCTACTCGTATATCAAAAATATACATTTATTTACATCTTAACTTCAAAAATATAAATACATTATGCGTTATAGAATTTCAAATACAATTGTTCGACAAAGGCTTATTTTCTAGCAAGAGATAAAGCGTAAAAACCAATTCAGAAACCGTTAATAGTCCCCAAATATTCGAGACAAAAATGTTTCATCCTTAAACTTCCATTCCATCGAACGAGGACTTGCCTGTCTTTCGCAGTTTCTCCTCTTCTGTTAATTTTGGCTTTTCTGTTCGTGTATGCCACACTAGAACTTCCTTGCACATATTTGCCAGTGGCTGTAATTCCTTCAGTACGGCAATGTGTCGTAGGATTTCACTTTCCTGATAGCCACGTTCCACGTCGTACGAAAACGAGGCTTCCGGTCGTTTATGAAGCAAATCGAGGTTGATGGCAAAACCAGCCATATCGACTGGGAAAGGGCGTTCCGGGCGCCAGACAGCATTGAAACCAGTCACAATGTTTTCTGAATTCAGAATTGGTTTTTCGACCATCAGACCGCCAACAAGACCAACGGGCCAGACACCGACGCGACCCGGAGCGATGTGATTCATTTCTTCGAACAGTTGGACGCTGTAAGCTGAAAAAAACATCCTTTTGGTGTTAGAATGTTCGAGAAATAAGCTCTTTACTTATGGTGTAATTTTGAAATGTGAAGATAAACGAAAATAAATTTCTTAAGAGAAACTCAATGCTATATGAAGTATAAGTTCAACAGAAAATAGCCAGTTCATAAGGATTTCAGCTAATTCTCGGATTTCTCTTTGCTATAAAAATAAAAATAAAAATAGAAAAGAATATGAAAATAGCTATGAAAACGAAAATACTATGATTTGGTTAGGGTTTTTGGAATTTTCCAATGGAGAGAGAAAGGATTTAGACATTTTGAGTAGTAAACTAGATTCAATGGAGAGAGTGTAGCAACAATTTCCACTTGGCCTTAAGGGTAATGAATAGCATCAATTGTCAATGCTTTTTTGAATAAAACGTCAATGATTTTGAAAATCCATTCTCGTCATTTCCACGTCGTTTACACAGCCATTTGTACACAAACGACCACGACGATTTAGAACTGAAATCGGAGACTAGAGCCATTACTCTCTCTCGCTCCTACCAAACCTATTTGGACAACTTTTCCTTTCTCTTTCATCTGAGATTTTTCGGTGCGTCAATATTTTTATAGAGCTTTTGCGCAACTTATCGAGGCGATTCTTACCATTGTCGTCATCCATGAAATAAACCACCCCCGGTTTATCCTTTGACGTGTTCTCTCGAATCCACTTGAGTGCAGTATTCCTTTGCTCGACTCCCCGCGGTTTCGACCAATTTGGGTCGTTGCTGTGTAACTTGAACTGTGTCGGTGTCTTTGCTGATAGCTGAGTCGATCTTCCCTCCAGGCCGGCACGTTTCAAGAGGTTCGTGACTAGAGTTGACTTTTGGTCGGCATCTTCGACTATTATCCAATGCACATTCGGAACTAGCATTACAACGTGCGACAACCTGTTTTGTGTTGTTGTAATATTATCCGATGTCAAGGCAATGAAAATAGCGCAAAATGTGCATTGGTTGGGTTAATTCAATTAGACAGCAAGCAACTGGAATTTCATTCCAGTAAACATACCTAGTTAATTCAGCCTTTTGCACCGGACGATAATAGGTCGGTGTAATTGCGTAGATCGTCGGCAGGTCACCATATTTCGTGCGACTATAATACTGTGGGTATTGACAGTTTTGCTGCCGTGAGTGCACAATAACTAAAACTATGATGAAGAGGATGACCAGGAGGACGATTTGACGTGGCCGAAGATGTATTTCGGACATTTTTAACAAAGTAATTACGGCACGACTATTTTAGGAACTGCTAGATCTTGATGATGGCGATGAAGGGCGATGTACGATAGACAGCGTCCGATGACATGTGCTGTCATTTTGACATTGAATATTGATGGATTCCGGCTGATTGGGGATGATGGTCGAGCTGTATTATCGACTGAGTATAGACTTTTTAATTAAGAACGTTTTAGTTTGGGAATGAGTATTGGTTTAGGGTTTTTGGCTACGAAAAATCTGAAAAATCCCCGTGTGTTTTAGTTCTAAAAGATTATAGTCTCTGATTAGATGTAGCTTTTAAAAATGTGTCTAAAAATGGTTGAGGAAACGACGCGAAACCTACGAAAAGGAGGGACCGAATGGCCGCCGAAAATATAAAAAAAACTTTGTATTTGTACCAAATCGCGCACTCCCAAAACCACTCAAAATTGAATGATTTGGCTAATCGCCAAATCTTCATCTCCGTTTTGTAGTTCGCGATTTTTGAAGCAACTGTTCAATGCTTTGAGCTGCGCTTGTTTTTGGGGGTGTCTTTTTTTAAACTAATTAATTTAAAATTAAAAAAAAAAATTTCTTCGATTCCTCCATTCTCGCCATTTTCGGCAATTATTGGCCAATCGGTCCCTCCTTTTCGTAGGTTTCGCGTCGTTACCTGAACCACAGCGTAATGAGTAGTTCCTAACCAGCGTACCAACTCCGTATATGTATACGGTCCAAAAATCCCGTGATCTAACCTGAGATTGTATTGTTGGTCAGCCTGGAAAGTTGGAAGAAATCGCATAGAACAGAAAGAGATGCAATATACAATTCGGCAACTACATACTCAAGCTAGATTTTTCGCTGCTCACATACGGCCCACTCTCGCAAAATATACCAACATAATCTCAGGCCGCTTTGACAGATAATGCATTGCGTAAATGGAGGCGCAATTTCAAGGTCAAAGTGTTTTTTTGGGAAAGTGGAATAAGTTGGTACGCTGGTTGTTATTACGCTGTGCCTGAACCATTATTAGACACATTTTTAGAAATCAGAGACTATAATCTTTTAGAACTAAAACACACGGGGTTTTTTCAGATTTTTCGTAGCTATACTTGGGTTATTAACCCACGGGACGGCAAACACGTGAAATGTGCGAAAATGGCGAGAATGGAGGAATTGAAGAAGTTTTTTTTTTAAATTTTAAATTAATTAGTTTAAAAAAAACACCCCCAAAGACAAGCGCAGCACAAAACATTGAACAGATGCTTCAAAAATCGTAAAAGATGAAAATCAAACAAATACAGTAAGAAATAGCGAAAAGTCAGTCACTTTGAAACAGCGAATTTAGCATATCCTGGTGTGATTAGTTAAAAGCGAAAAAGTGAGTATATTGTAATTAAGAACGTTTTAGTTTGGAGCATGAGGTCTGCTCGCATACTGCAGCAGCAACAGATTTTTGCATCTTTAGGTCTGCTCGCGCACTTCAATTAATTGCGATTAATTACAACGGAGCCGTTTTAGTACTCCGTTTTACTGAAAACTGAAAATGTTACCCTCTTTCAGTAAAATTCATTAGGGTCTGGCTTGCAGCAAAAAAAAAACACTACTGCGAATCTATTTGAATATATTATAATAGATTCAGGTACGCGAACAGACCTATGGATTGCTTTGGTTTCTGAGCCTCATTCGCATAATTTCCTACAAGGGAGAGCACGTGAAACGATGCAGCTAATATTTCAATTGTAAGATAGACCGGCATTATTCGTTAAATAATCTTCATGAGAAATTGGCATCCAGTATCCTCTAGTTAAACCCTCGTCTCAAGCCGACACAGTCGTGATTTATTTCAACCGTGGTTAACATAATTGCCAGCAAAATTTCAAACAAAAATTGAATATAAAACAAAAATTGAATATAAAACAAAGCTTTTAAATCACTCCAAACATCATATGTTATAATATTCTCCATCACAATATTCTTTAGTCTCTTCCGCCACATTTCCGACATATATTTTAATTTACATTAGCGCTAGCGTTGCATAGGTTAATAGATGAATTCAAACAACTATCAATCCACTTCTTCAGGTCGAACAGGTTGGGTAAGTGGTATAACTGATTTTTTCTCTACGTCTCTCGACATAGCTTTTCGCATATCTATGAAAAATTAATACAATTTCAACTATTATTCATATGAATAAATTGCTAACAACTTTACCATAAGCATCTTCATCCGGATCGCCCGAATAGTATTCTAGGACCGTTCGATACACAATGTATCCTAAATTAGTATACATATTTATCGCCACTTTGTTGCTCACACGAACAAACAAATCAACGAAATAGGCTTGTTTTCTGAAAAAATAAGAATATTTAATGAATATGTTTACAAAAGGTGCGATATGGCTGTTTAAAATTAACCAGACAAATAACAAAGCATAGATTGTTGCCCTTGGAGCTTGCAAGATTTTGAAACGACTTCTATCACTTAACCAAAGCCAATTCTCAAACACATACTTCTCTGACACGTCCTCCAGGAAGTTCATCAACAGTCCGGCAAGACCCAATCTTCGATAGTCGGGCGAAACAGTGAGTGCGGTGACGTGCCCATGCCAGTTTTCTCGGTGCCCTTCCGCCTTGCCCATAACTGAAAATACCATCAATATCATTTTTCGTTCTCCAGCAGTCTGTATTACATACTATAACCCATAATTTCACCGTTTGGTGCCTCAGCAACTTGAAAATATTCCGGCCAGTGTGCTAAATACTGCATGTAGAACGCTAGGCCATACGTTTCGGTCAATGGATCCAAGTTTCTGAAAACCAGATAAATTTGAAACACGTCTTGAAGCCATCACTCTGTTCGCATACACATTATTGAATTTAAACATATCGTCACAGGTGAATGGCCTAAGCGTCGTCATTTTCTCATAAATAATATCCTTTTCCGAAAGCAAACTACTATTTCACTACTGACTACTATATATTTGAACATAACCTAGTCCACAGTCCAATCTGACATATTCACCACTTCGAATTGTGGTCAGAAATCTACCACTTCCCTGAGTTCGCCTCTGCTTCCAGGGCCGAACTCATCCGAAATGCGACTTCGCTTGGTTTTCGGTGCGACAGCGACAATTGACATCTCGCATTGAAAGAAAAGGAGGGCAGCGCGCGGATGACAGTTAATTTTATATGGTGGCCAATCTTTTCCTGTGAAAAGTCCGAAAATTTCAATGTGAATTTTGTGCATTTCGCGTCTAGTTTTGTGGAAAAAGTGTGAAGTGTTGACGAGCGTATCAAGTGCATGTTCGGCGCGTAATCTAGGAGACGGGATTTGCAGTTTGTAAGTTGAATTTCATTGAAAATTTTTGATTGTTTCTCTGTGGCCGCGGCGCTGTTTGGGCCCTAGTGTGTGCTGTGTGAGTGTCGATTATGATGCGATGGCGGAACGGAAAGCAAAAGCAACGATGGTGGCCTGTTTACTACGGTCTTTGTTTTCTCGATGCTAGCTAATTGGTGAGAATATTAGGATTTGTGAAAGAGTTATCGATAGCCTTGAAGGTTTAAGATAGTTTTCAAGGGATATGAAAATGGTTCGGGATGGGATTGTAGGGAATTTTCGGGGTTAGACTGAGCGTGTTCTTAACCTAACTTTTTGAGTATCTAATTGGAGGAGCTGGTTTTCAGTGGGTTTTGATGTAGCATATTGCTGTATTTTGTGTGGATTTTAGAAACTTTAGAATAGTAGGTAATTACTGGTCAAGTTCAAATGGAGGAAGTTAGGTTCTCTATCAAAGCAAAGGCCCTCAGGTATTTTGGGATGTCCTAGCTTGGAGCTTCTCGAGATTTTCCAGATCAATTTCTTGCCCAGGTATCAAGTAGGGTCTCATATCTTATTAAATATTCATCTGTACCTTCCTATTCTTCACTACCTTTCATACTTACGAAAGGCAACGCACTTTCTAATTCCAGCCCAAGCTCAGGTAAAAGATCGTTGGATTCGCCCATAAGCTTGGGGTCCAGACTGGATTTGTTTTTCTGTTTCGGCGCGAACGTTGTTTATACTGCTCCGAATATAATAATATTTGGAATCAATGCGCCGTTGCTATTGTTTCGAATTGTTGTTTGCCCAAATCTACCCTGGCTGCCTAACGGCAGCATGTACATGACGATGACGTTCCGCGATAGTAGGGAAGACTGAAAAAACAGAGAAACTGCCAGCGGGCGGCAAATGTGAAAACATTAAATTAGTTGCAGATAAGAACAGCGCGCGTAAAACGTAAATACAATATAGTTAGCTGGCAATTTCGCCGTGTATCCACCGTCACACGAATCGAACCTTACGCCAGATCTAATCACGGCAGGTGTGCATCGAGGGGAGCAGAATACACGCTTCGGCTGCAAAAAGTAAACAAATCGACAATATGTATTTCCATTTTCAATTGGGGATTTTTCTAGGGAAAGCTTGCGTTTGCAAATAGCAGCACCGAAGCGGGAGCCCTCGCTTAGCTTCGCGTGGGTTGCATTGATTTGTTTGATGCTTGCGTTAGAACCACAGAGCTTGTTAGTAATTTTATCCTTGGATGAATTGAGGAATTCCTTTGATGCTGCAAGGTGCAAAAACACTTTCCCAATTAAATCACTTTTTAGTCAAAAAAAATTGTTCCATGGGCGAATGGTATGCTTTTATGTGACCAAAGTTGCGGCGGAATACTTTGGATAGTGGACCGCAAAACTACTAACATAGCTTAACCTAAATATTGAATCAGTCAACAGGTAATTCATAGGCTTTTCAAGGTTCGTAGACTTTTAAAGATAGAAAGATTTTCTTAGAGAGAATAAATAAAACAACTCTACTGTAAAATTGGCACGAGTCTTGTGCTCATGACTGTTTTTAGCATACTTGGTCGGTCTATGATACTGCATATTATTAACTGGAAAGTAAAATTTTAAGAATCTTTCTCGGCATTTTTTTTTAAGGATAGGTAACCTATAACTTTTGTTTCCCCAGGCATCAGCCAGACGCTTCGGTTTAATTTATATTGTTTCTTTGTTTCCAATAAACGATAACAGACAAAATGTTGACCGGGTCTCGAACCTACACCAAGCAATGAAATCACTAGCCTCAGAAAGTACGTTGAAAACTACACATTTAAAAATATATCTTTTATCGCCTTTACTTTAAGAATTCAGCTTCTGGTTTCCTTCAAAAAAATCAAAACTCAAACTTCTGATAAATACATGATCATTGTGGCTTTGTTCTGGCTGCGCTCTCAACATTGGTTGAAGGAGCAGAAAGGTTAAAACGATTATTTTTTAAGTAGGCTGCGTTTTGTTAGTTCCCCCGTTTCGGCAATTTTATCACTCTAGGATAAATTAGTGTAGGTATATAAACCTGTAATATAATATATGGTGCAATGAATTTAGGTTTCCTTGTTTCGCGCTATGGTTTCGGTTTTTTCCCATTAATGTCAACCAAATAAAACAGTGAACTGAAGCTTGAATTATATTTGTACTCATCAAATTAAAATTAATTTAACCATGAAAAACACATCCCACCAATAAAGAACTTTCAGTGAGGGTTAAATAGTAGAAAAGTTTGACTAGTGATTTTGGCCTCCGTGGAATCTAATTTTGTTCCATTTAATAAGCTATGTAATGAATGAAATAAATAATAATCTGACGCTGTAATGTTTGGATCTGGATGCATTAAATCTTCCCACCGAACTCCAAAATTTTTTGGCGAGTCATCGAAAATGGATCTCGCATTGCCGGGATGGAAAATATATCCTTTTCTATTAGCTGATTGGAAGTGCTCTTCGGCAATACTTGCTTTATTTGGATTAGCTGCTGACAATAGACATCAGAAACGATATTTCTACCTGCGGACTTATAATATAGTGTAAAAAGAAATGAGTTTAAATTTGGGGAAAAATTATTGAAGTGTTCGCTACCAACTACTAAAATTCTTCAAGAGATACGAGATACACTCTGACCAGCGGGTTTTCCAAGTTTGCAAGGCGTTTTGCTGGCGATTTCTGGAATGTCCTTCAAACAGCGCATCGAAGCTTATTTAATCGCCGCCGCTGACCCATGGCGGCGTCCTTTGCGGGCTGTCTTCAACTTAGGGAACAGGAAGTACTCTGCCGGTGCCAAGTCAAGACTGTAGAGGGGTCGGGAAGGGTTGCGATGCCGATCCGGGCCTGGTAGTTTTTGACGGTGGAGCAGGTCTGACTTGGCGCATCGTCATGATGTATCTTCCAACTGGCGGCGGTGACTGGTCTCATTCGATAGACCCTTTACTTCAGTCTTTTCAAACCTTCCAACTAAAAAACGTCATTGCTCTTCAAGTACAAATTCGTAGTGGATAATCCCCTTACCGCAGAAGAAGGCAATGAACATGGCTTTTGTCCTCAACTTGCTCTTCGAGCCTTAATTTGACGTAACGCTATGCTATGCTATGTAATGTATGGAACTTTGACGTTTTGACTCAGGATCACACTCAAAAAAACAAGTTTCGTCACCGGTTATTATACTGTTGAAACCCTGCAGGTCATTTTGAACAGTCTTCGAAATATCTTCACAAACAAGCTCACGGCTTTGCTTTTGGTCATCAGTCGACACTTTCAGGACGAGCTTGACGCAGATTTTTCTCATCTGCAAACCCTCAGTACGTCCGTGGCGATTTCCGTCTTCCACACTCTCCCGATCGTCCTTGAAGCACTTGTACCATCTCACAACAGCAGATTTTGGCTTTTAGGCTTTTAACCCCAAAGACTTGTTGTGAATTATGGTCAATATCTCCGCAGCCTATTTTCCAAGTCCCACACAAAACCTGACGGTATAACGGTGATAACAATGGTATAACGGTGTCAGTGTCGGTTTTGGTACGGGTTGAGACGTTTCTCCGATAGAAGTATCGACCTGAGCGTGATTTGTCTTTAACAGTCATTTCCCTAGAAGTGAGACTTTTAAACCAAAACTGTTGGGTATAAACTTTTGTCAGCCGGCGGGCATTTATGCATTTTTGAATTTTTGAGAAGCATTTGTAGCAGATTTGTTCGTTGATTTCACTTTTTTTTAAAACCCAAGTGCTTTCGTTACTTAAATCTTCTCTCACCAGCTGCCTTTGCATTGATTTTCCAAAATCTGGCTGAATTCCGGTTATCTTTTTGCCGATTTACTTAATTTAAATAAAATCCATTGATACAAATAAATTTTCAAGATATAGGTACCATGAAATAATTTTCTTTATAATATTCTAATTGTTAAGTTTTTAATGGTATAAACAAAGCTATGAATATTTGCTCCGCATATTTATTATTTTATAATGATATAATGATAATTGATGAAGTAGACAAGACTTACCATTTCCGATCTAACATGCATTACAATTAAATGTATTGCATTACAAAAAAAAATAAACAAACATAAATTAAATCAAAACTCTTTTTTCTGGCAACGCCTTATCGACGCCAGATAGATTATCATGGTGTCAGCGTACGTAATATTTATAGAACTCGATTGGCTATGCCAGTATACGTGTGCGTCGTTTCTACTCAGCTGTATATGGTCGAATTCTGCCCGTTCCCTCAATCACACATACACATTCATTTTCCTCCTCAACATTCGGTCGAATTCGGTCTCTACTGGCAACTAACGAGAACCGCCCGATCGAAAGATTTTATCAAACCAAACCAACAAGCTCTGTGTGCTTGCAGGCAAGTGGAAAATTTCTTTTTCGTGCCGCTGTGCTGTGTCCGAGGCGAGTGAAAGAAATTTCTTGTGTGCTGTTTAAGCGACTAGCGGTACTTTTTGTTCGCTGGGGGCTGCTCAAGGTGCTTAGCTTTTTGCAAGTGCAACCCCTGACGTTGGTACGTGTCGTGTGTGCGCAGGAGGGCAAAGCTGCAAGACGACCAGGCTGGGAATAGTCGCTCGCGTCACTCGATCGAAGCGAACCGTGTTGGTTCGTTCGGTCGGACTGTGGAATCGGATTGTTGGTATCGGAGAAAGACGGACGGACGTCCGACCCCGTGTGCGGTAAAGATTTTTCGAAAGAACGGAACGCGTTTTCCCTGCTCACACCGCCGCGTCGGGCTGTCATAATACAGTGAAGACTCGACTCGTTCAGCACGAAATTGGTGTTCATTTGCTGTTGTGCTTTAACGATCGGTGTCCAATCGGACCCCTTATGCTCACTAACCAGCAAGCATGCTTTGTATTGTATCTGGTTCTCGTTTCCACATGCCAAAGTGCCGTCGTCGTTTCGTTTGATGATGAGCCGCAAAGCAGCAAAGTTTTCAAGTGTTCGACTTAGCACGAACGAACTGCTGGCAAGTTCTGTGGATTGACTTGGTTATACGGAATCGACAAAACCCAACACAAGCGCAGCGCCCGTTGTGGAGCAGTAGAAGCAGAACGAGCCGCAGCAAACAACGATGTAGTGGATTCTGTCGGTCGGACGGTCGATTTTCGTTCGCAGCCCGCAGGTCGAGTGACTTTTCTCATTGTGCTGTGATAATTTTCGAACGTGGATTGTGTCGGGACGGGATTCGATACTGATATCACCGATACGGATTCGGGGTGCACAAGTGATAGCGCGCGTGTTTCTTGCGGAACGAAAGAACAGCGGGCGCCAAGTGTTTCCGATTTCCGGGGCGATATATTGGGCGCGCGCCCTCGACTCGAAGCGCAGCTTAGTCCAGCTAGTGAGGACGAGAAAATTGTTGAATTCGCAGTGAGGAAGTGTGATGAAAAATCTGTCGGCGCGGACGACAGGGCAATTGGAATTTTTCGTCGACGGGACGGTGTAGGAACCGTAGTGTGCAAAGTGTAGTTGAACGAAACGAGCAGTGTGACGTTGTGTGCGTGGTTATTGTATGATAGTGTTGTATTTTGACTTGATAATAAAAAAAACAAAACGGAACGCAGGGGTGAAGTGTGGAGCTTGGGAAAGTGTCGGTCGCGGAGGTCGCGGCAATTGAATTTGTCATGTTCCATTCGTCGTTGGCCGGGGGAGTATTAGCCGAGGAAATAATAAAAGTAAGTTTAATTTTAATGACAGTGAGTTGGGCCGCCAACCGGGAAAATCTCACATCTGGCCGTAAGAAAATAACAAAGCATGAAGAAAATCCCTTGAAAGACGTTGGCGGTCAATGCAGGTCATATATAGACCTTACAATAGTTTCCATCTGAGTACCCATAAAGCATTATTGACACCCTAGGGGGTGTTTTGTGCGGCTGGGAAATGACGAATGAGTCATGTCTTTAAGTAATCATCAGACTGATTTATGTCGGGGGGAGTAAGAAACTTATCTCACAAGTAGCACGTCTTTGAATGAGTGCAGTGAATAATTTGAAAATTATGGGATCCTGAAATATTTTGTTAGACAACACAGTAATTATTATTGAGACAAAGGGGTGTATCTAAAAAAAGGAGTAGCTATGGGGCCAAATTTAAACGTTTTCAAGCGCATGAAATTGACTTTCATCCAGCAAAATTTTAAAATGGTTGCGTCGAAGTACCTGCTGGTACAGATACAACGAATGCACGGTGTTTTGGATAAAAAAATCCTCTTTTGGGAAGTATTCGTTAAGGGGAATTCATTCAAAATAAACAAAAATATCTATAAGACGTTTATAACTTACAATCTTTTTTGCACCTGGCTAGAATGCAATATATTGAGTATTTGTATGTATGTATTGTATATATTGAGTATTTGTTGAAAATGATAGTTTGGCCTATTATTTGTTATCAAGCGAAAACGATATTTCTGCAATATGTTGAAAAATAGTTTTCAAAAATATTGCCAAGCAATGAGGTTCAGTTACCAGAGCCGGAAATAGGTATTTTCGTTCATTTCAAAATTTGGCATTTTTTCCCACAATGATTTTGGAGGGTTTCTCATACGTGAAGATTTTTTATATATATATTTTTTTGTACATAATAAATAGAATTATCACGTTTTATATCAGATTTTCATGCAAGCCAATCATTCTGGCAAATCGAAACTTGCTACTTAAGTGAGAAATAAGGCAAAGGTACAATTTTCAAAAATGATTATTAGTAGGTATATATTGATAACTTGAGAAATATCTTATGACGAGTCTGAAAAACCTCTTTTCATAATAAATATCCAAAAAACTTCACCCAGAAACAGTATCTATACTATTATTACAGATAATCAAAACTAATAAACTAAGTTAAATCTTAACTATAAAACTAGAAAAAATAGGGTACATGCATATCATGTGCACAAAACATTTTAATTTCTTCCTTAAGCTTCTAGAAACTAAGATTTATGCTACAGAAGAAGAAATTAATGTAATAACGTCCCTACAGGGTACCAATAAAGAAATCGATCTCAAAATTATAATTTAAATATTTTCCAGCCACTTTATATACTGGCTATCTTCTTTTAGTGAACTGGAAAAATTGTATTCGCTGAAAGCCGTGGTAAGAAAGGCGTTTCTAGACGTATTTAAAACGTACGATAGTTAGAAAAATTTAAAGTTTACCACATCATATAATTGAAAGGGACAAACAATGAGGAAGTTCAGCCAATCTTTTGTACATATTTATTTAGGATATTTATTTAATTTTTTTACTTATATTTATATTTAAACATGGATATAGTCCTTCCTTAACTATAAATTTCCACGTAACAATTGCCAGTAGTCATCTAAAATTGTCATCATAGTTCTATCACCGCGACAGATCTTAGGACAACTTCTGAGTCATACTCACGTGTTGCGTTTACCTTACCACCCAGACTTGTCTAGGCTAGACTGGCACGCGACTGCAACATCCCTTCTCACGCGTATCATGCTTTTCCTCACGGGCGACGACCCCGACCGGTTTGTTGATGTTTAATTGTCAACCGAAAAGTGAGTGAACTTGAATATCGTACGTATAGACGTTGTTTGGGTTGTTGGTCTAGGCTCGGGCTCTCGGATTCTGTTCGCCAACGCGCGCTTCCACATTATTATCAGTCAAACTCAGTCAGTGTGTCAGTAGAAGACGGAGCCGGACTCGGGCAACAGCAGCCACTGCCGCCGCCGTTACAGCGCCAGCCAGCCAGTCAGGCAGCGAGAGTCAGTCGAACCAGCCTGAAAGCCGGCAAACTTGCAAATATTCCACCAGACGAAGCCAAACCATCGCCGAAGGCAGCTCTAGAGTATGTACTGCGTTGGTTGAGCGGAGCCTTCGCCTTCTCCTTCGAATGCGAACCGAGTACTACACAGGAGCATGTCAACTAACGGCCGAAGCCGGTATCATCGGCCCGGCGCTGCTTCTATTTCGAAAATTTTGATACTGGAGGCTGAGCTGTACTGAGCCAAGTTGCGAGCTTGCCTTGCCGTGTGCTTGGCATGTTTCATCGTCGCCAGCTGAAATCCAACTGCACACACCTAATGATGTTTCGGGTCCTACAGCTGATTGCCGTGCCGATTGTTGCCTGTTGTCGAGGTCGGAGTCTGCCGCGTACCGTTTACGTTCTGTTCTACGCTACGAGCGGAATCTTGCTTGATGTCGTTGCCGCGGACACCATTCATCCACCGCAACTGAACCATCGGAGGCACGTTAACGGCACTCGGGAAGTTACCATCCGATCATTCGCAGACTTTAATTTGGTTTTGATTTTGTAATCGAAAGCCAATTTCCCATATGCACGAAAGTCAAGTGTGTACGTCGGGTTTTGTTTTTGAATGGGACACGACCGGGTAGCGGTTGTACCGTGGCGGAGTGTACTCGCCGATGACAATGAATGAATCGATTGGCTGTGCTGACGGGGCGAGTACAACACCGGATGTGGACGCGGTGCAGGTAGAGTGCATTTGTCGCCATCGCCGAATCGTGCCCGAGCAGCGAACGCAATGATCGATAGAAGTTTTGCATTTTTGCTGCGACATGCTCATAATATATATTTCATTTCCTACGTCGAAACGGGGGATGATGTAATATGCTACGCTACGCCAGACGGACTGGCGAACGAACGACCTTCATCGATTGTGATAGAGCACCGGGCGAACAAGTGTACAAACGAGAGAGTTCATTGATAAAGATTTCGCTATCTGTTGGTCGGTTTTGCGTTGTCGTCGCCAAGACAGGGTATTAATTTGGTTCATTGCTCATCGAGGAGTTGGAAGGATCAGTGACAAAGACAACTACACCTCAAATTTGAGTTTTTCTAAAATAATCGTGTAAGATCTTAGAGTTTCGTTGTGGTCATCCTGCTGAAAATTCATGTCATTGTTTTCAGAAAATTGTTTCAGAAAAACTGAAAATATATTGAAGGAGGAAAGAAAAAGCTAAATTGTTTCAGATTTTCGTATTTGAAGAAAAACTGTTTCATTAAAGTCACTTACGGGGCCTTTGGATTACATTAGTTTTACTTGTATGAATATTTCTGTGTGGTCTGGAGTGATTTTTTGATGGAATCTGTGCTACCAGTGTTAATTTCAGCTTCAAAGTTTAAAAATTGAGCTAGAAATTTAATGCGACGGTTTTATTGCACTTTTTTAGTTTTTTTTTTAAAAAAAAATCTACGTTCGCTATGATATTCTCCGTAAATAACATAAAATTAAAGATCTAATTGAATGTGCACTGCTGGTTTCATACGTGTTTATATTTGGGTTTTTTTTTTTAACCAAAATCAAATTAATAGCTCTGAATGTCGTCAAGGTTAGTTTTAAGTGAACACCATTTGTATTAACATTCCTAAAATCCGAAATAAATAATTCTTCATCTGCTGCATTTTATAACTTTTTAATTTATACAAATTAGATGCAAAAATGTATGTTTAATCTAAACTATATTTTTCTCCGTTTTGTACCTACAATGTCCTTAGAAGGCTTTCAATGCTTCTTTTCCAAAATTCGCTTCTGCAGTCCGAATGATTTTGGAGGCTAATTGATTTTTGACCTTTTAATCAGAATTATCAATGGCTCGGGGAACATGGTTGGTAAGATAGAGTGCTGCCATATTAGGGAATTTAACTCTAGATTTAGGGATATTTTAAAAACTTTAGAGGACAAACAGGGGAAATAAATATTTAGGGCATTCTGAAATTTGATAAATGCTTTTTCCCGGAACGGATGTTTCAATAAATAATAATCTCAGTGAAAAGTTTTCTGAATGAAAAAAACGCTCCTACGAAAAAAATTGTCCCGAAAGATTAGGATGAGTGGGGGAAAGTTTCATCTCACTTAAGTTTGTTTAATGCGACGGCAGTCCTAAACATATAAAAATTTACATTTAAATAACATGGTTTTTGAGAATGCCGAAAAATTTCCCGGAAATGACGTCACTATGGCTAGCAATACCGTATGTTGGTAAAACTGATCGCAAAACTGTATCTGGGTGAAGGTCATCTTTAGCCTGAAACACCAGTGTATCGCATATTACTGCCCACTGTCTTCTGTGCTTGACATACTTAAATAACCCATTTTTCATTGTATCACTATTCGTTTTAAAACAGATTAGTTCCGGAGTTGTTAGAGCAGAAATGAGGACATATTTTTTAACAAATTTGACTCGAAAAGTTCGAGAAGGACCCATTGACCCAAATTTTACTGACTTTTGCGACGGCACTCCATTAAATATTCTCGGCTAGTTTCTCAATGTTTACGGTGAGATTTTGTTCGATCATTGTTCTCAAGGAATGCTTTCGAGCGTAACACATTCGTTGGCCCGTGGTTCATTTTCAAGGCTGTAGTTTCTGCCACGAAATTTCTGAAGCCACTGTTGGCATTGAATTATACTTATTGCCTGTTGTTTCGTTGTTTTATTTTCGTTGCATTCTTGCCTTTGTTAAACAGTTAAAGCAAAATAAAGCGAATATGCTTCTATTTAACTCCATAATAATTTACGAAAAAAACCTAATAAGATCGCCCTGCACTCTTGAAAACTTGCACTTCAATGCACAAAAAAGTACTTAGCGCGTATGCGACATTTATGGTCCTATACACTATGTACATACTAGTCTGAGCTATAAAAAGTAGCTAAAAGGACCATATGAAAAATTGGTTGTTTCATAAGAAAAATTCTCATATGTTATAGAGTTTTCTGCTACGCACATAGTCTCAACTTCTATGCAAAGGCTCGTGTAGCATAGTTGAAAAAGCATCGGCTCTCAAAGTCTGGGGTCCCTGGTTCGCCAGACGTGAATTTTTTTTGCTACAATATATGTCTTTGCAAGCCATAATACATAGCACTTACTCCTATAAATTTTTCGCTAAGTATTATGATGTCAAATGTAATAACAACTCCGAAATCAACTACGTAAATAAAGCCAGAGATATATTAATAATTGTCTTTGGAGATATACTTTTTCTCAGTGTGATATTAAGGACACTTACCATCGCTTTTTAAGTAATCTATGCATTTCCCTGGCATTGTTAATTCGCCGAATGGTAGTGTTATCACAACTCTTTTCAGACATGAGGTTGAAGCTGGTGGATTTTCAATTTCATTGTATACGAGTGTAGAGTAATAAGTTCGACGACTCACTTTATTCCGGATTGAACTCAGATACCTATTTAGAGCTAGGTTATCTCAAAGCCTCGTGTATGATCTTTGTCGGATTTGATTCGGAGACCCCCAAGTTAGTCGATGCACTATCGACTACGTAAATTTACGTATGCTTGTGTAGCTTGCATACGGGGTGACCCAATAGATTGATTTGTTTGCGCCATATTTACTGTTTGACTTAAATTATTGCCATCTCATTCTTTAAAAAAATATTCTGCGGCAGGCAAAAATGATTGAATATATCATTTTTGTTATTTTGAAGAAAAACAAAGATTATCGACTTAGCACAGGAAAAAAGGAAATCAAAGGGGAAACGTTTTGGTGAAACTCGGCTACGTGCCTCCCATAGCCATTAGACAATTTTATCGATTGGTGGTTTTTTCGTGTTTCTGTGGTTGTGTGCTTGTTTTTGTTTGCTTGTTTATCTTCAGTGTGTTGTCTTCTCGTGTATTTTTTGTAGGTTTTTCTTAGTTATTCTTCAATTTTTGATCCCTGCTCGTCCTCTGGTAGTAGCAGGAGCAAAAACTTGAAGAAGAATGCGCAAAAACTAGCGTATAAATATTTTTGACCGTACGGTTGCTGATGGTTGATCGAATATTTTTGTTTTATTGTATATTTATATGGTTAAACCGGAATATCGCACTGTCATTTTAAACGGTATCACAAACAAAAATTCATCCCAAGTTAGAAGATATTTATAAGAAGTCGTTCCTTCATTTACATATGGCAACCATGGGCAGCTGAGTTTAAGACGTTGACTACGGTATGAAAAAGGAAAGAGCTGAAATAAGTTCATTAAATCCTACATCATGCAGAATCAATTGGGGCTAATATAAAAATGCGTTGCTGGTGTATTCAAATTCAACAAATTCCGTTTCTGTTAAAGCATTTGCATCAATATTTACATAATCTGTCAGCATTAGCTCTAACTAATAAAGGCAGAACGCCGATTCTGCTCAAAGATACTTTTCAATGTGAAAATGCGTCTTCAAAAAGACAAATACGAGTACAGACGACCACGCTTCCATTACAAAAGCCCATTCCAATGAGAGTTGTCTTTAACTCAAGCCCCGAAAGCGATTTGGTTTTCCGGCCTTGCCTATAACTAGCAGTTTTTCAAATGATCCATCCAGCCGAACACACACAAGAAACAAAAATCCTTTTTAGACTTCTGCCGTTAGTAGCGTATTCATATTTTGGCTGTAGCGTTTTATCAAGAAGAACGCGGTAAAATAATCCTGATTCACCTACATTCGCAATGTATTTCAATTCATAAATTCGCATCAGATCGTATTTATCAATTTCACGTGTTCTCCATTAAATGTTCGGGCACATTACAAGATTCTTCACATAATTTGGAAAACATCAAGAACACTGTTTTTTTACGAATGCTCTGCGCACCCAGCCAAGTTTCAGCAGCAACCATTCGACTTGAAACTACTCGCAAAATCAGGAAAAAACAAATACAGAAAAATATGTTTCTTCTTTTGCTTAACTACTTTGAATCATGCAGGACAAGTTTAAAGCAATTTTCTACTCTGGGTCCGCGATAGACAGATTTCTGGTTATCCAGCCTGAAAACAAAACTTGGCCTGAAGGACTTGGGATTATAATTTTGCTATACTAGTTTCCCGCTTATACAGGTTCCGAAATATGCAGGTTTTACTGTACTTATATGTCTCCAAAAAAAAAAAAAAAAAGAATTGCCTCTGTCGGATGTTAGGGACAGTTATTTAGCCGAAAAATTGCTTAATGTCTTTTCTCGGCCAAATATTTATTTACACTTGCGATAAAAGATTTTTGAATGACTCCAATATTTTGTTGGGCCAACTATTCTTTCTTACTGACCCTATATTTACATTTTTGAAATACTGCAGATCAAGCGAGAACTTCTAGAATAAAAAGTGATAGTTTATCGGCTGCTTTTTAGTTAGTGCAAGAAAAGAATACTAATTTTTAAAGTTTCTTTTCAAGAGCTGATTATTCCTTTCCATAAAATAATTTAGTCCTCAAAAGTTTGTTTAAAAATATTGCACTCTTCTTAGGATGCTTTCCGGCAAGCTAATTTCGTTGATAACTTTCAGAAATTAATTTTGAAATGGTATATTCGTAGCTATGTACATCTCTAGATAATTTTTTGACAATTATTTTAAATTACCGGATATCATTATGCCTTAAACTTTTATATTCACCCAGCAGCACCAGGTAGAAAATTATTTTTCCTTGTTAGTTTCTTTTAAAAATGCCCAACTTTTAAGTGTAAAATTTCGTGGAGAAATTGGACCATAGCGTTTTTCTTGTTGCAAGAAACATGTATATAACACTAATGAAATTGTGTGTGTGTGGGAAAATTAAAAATTGAATTTTTTTCTTTAATTAAGTAGTTTCGAAAGTATGCACTGTTTCTCATAGTGCTATTCAAAATTTTGCATTTTTATATAGCAAATACATATTAGCCAAAGCCAGGCAAACTGATTATGAGCTTGCGAGCCAACATTTGGACGGCATTTATCGGGTCGTCACGAAATCGTTTTGAGTCGTGCCCAAAACCCACTCCGGACGGAAGTCGCACAAGCGCCGGCGAGTCCTGTCAAAGTCGTTTGTTGTTTGGACCGTCCACACGCTCGGGCTCACCTGCTTTGGCATGGACTTGGCCAATATGTATTTACTGTATGATAATAATTGTTTCAATAAAAAAAATAAAGGTTTCTTCGAACTGGGTCCTCTACTGTAAAGTTCATATGTGCGTTCGGCTCGCAAAATATTACAGACTACATTATTTTGCGGAAAACTGGAACGTTTAAGCTACCGAATGTCTTTTCTAGCCAGTGAATCAAAAAATTATAATACATAGTTAATATGTCTATCTTTTTAGTTTTTTTGTCTTTGTTCATATTCGCAATTATAAGCCAAACAAATATGGAATATTTCAGTTAAAATTACAAAAAACTCAATTGTATTTTTCCTTTGTCTACTGAAATGAATTACTGATAAGTTCGATGCCTTATCTACGCACATAGGCGCTTTGTTTTAAAATTAGGGGTCATATAGTAAATTTTGATATCAATATCGCCGCTTTTATCTATGGCGCCGTATAAAAGTAAATCCTCACTTCGAAACAAATGTTTCAGCAGTCTCTAATCTTTTGGAGTGAATCTAAATTAAAACACCGTCAAAAGCTCGAGTTCCAATACATCAACAACTGCTTGCTTTGCCTGCATTTCATTGAATTTGCAAGTATCTTTGATGGAAAGTTGTGCAAATATATTTCGCTGTTTCGTGAAAAACGACGTTTTTCTAACGTGGTAGACGAAAAAACTAGTCCAGCCTCTAAGAGAACAGTGAGAGTTAGAACATGAAAATTAATACTTCAGCTTCTTACACGAACAGACTGAATGAAGTCGGAAGAAGTCGAGCTCGAGCGCATAATTTATGACATACGCTTCCAATTGCTTACTGCGGTGCCCGGCTGCTGCAATCTTAAGATTTTATTATTATTGTGTTTAATGCATGCTGTAAACGCTGCTGCTTCGACGTCTTCAATGCAAGCCAGATGAAATGGAAGCTCTGTTTCGAATTGTATCTGACATCTTACTGCACCGAGAACAGAGGGAAAGAAGCTGAGAAAACACAACAAGCAAAGTCGGAGGTGGTCAATGCACCTTGTTGTAGACTTGTGTTATGATTTTGACTGTGACCGGTTTTTCTGATTGTTGTGGAATTTGAAGTCATTGTGAATCGGTAATTCAAGAGAGTATAGGCCGGAGAATGTAAGTAATTTTACGAAAACGCAGAAGTAACTGATCTACCCAAGTATCTTTGATTTCTTGTAGTTGTGCATGTCAACTCTGTTTTTGGAATGTAACTTTCATTTCGAAAGTTGTTTCACATTGAACCAATTTTAATTCTTTATTGCTTAACAGAAATTTCGCATGCTCATTAAAACGAAAGCTACAAGTATGTGTGTAAAACACGTTTATTTTCCCAACAGAAGCATAGGCGTATGGTCACCCTAGTTAGTTATTCTACAAATAGCAGATTTTAAAATTTCAATGACGCAGAGGACACTGTTTTATTCTGTTTCTCGGTTGTTGATAGCATATTTTCATGACGGATTTTGTTGGTCTTGCGCGTAGCAATTCGGTTGTTGGTAAAGAGGAGAAAGCGATTGTTGGCGCTTTTGATATGATACTATCATCACATTCCATTGTTTTACTCGATCCGTAAGTACAATAGGAAAGTAAGCAAATGACGTGTGGTATGCTTGTAGTTTTGTGGTTTTGAGGTGGGGTTAAACATGTTGTATGTAGAAATTATGTTCGAAAAAAATGAACTGTCAATGAGGCTTTATGAGACAGTCCCGCTACTCTTATGGATTTGGCGGAAGAACCAAGTTCTTAGGGTTGAAATGGGGTCACTGATAAACTGATGGCGGAATCTTTAGAATGCTACTTAGACTGACATAAACAGTCAACATTGATAGCAGCGAATCTTAAGGGGGTCGCAGGTTGTGGACGTTGTTCGCTATAACTGGTGCAATAAAATGCACTTAAGGATGATGAGACTTTTGAATTATCTATACGGAATCACAAACGTAAGAGACAATAATACAGTGGTTGTTCATACGTTGGGAAAATGTAATGATTTTACAAATGCGATTGAAATATCCGAATCTGATTCATTTCTACTGCTAAGTAAAGGCTATAACTCTGCCAGGTTTCTCTCGAACAAACAAAATTTGTTTTATATATATATATATACATATATATATATATATATATATATATATATATATATATATATATATATATATATATATATATATATATATATATATATATATATATATATATATATATATATATATATATATATATATATATATATATATATATATATATATATATATATATATACAGTGGTGGCCACGAGTTTAGCACACTTGGTATCTGTAACTTTCAACTGCAAATATTTTCTACTGTTATATGTTATTCATTCCAATTTTTTTCCTGAGTTCTTCCCACGATGTGATGGCTATGTCATGTTGGTTTCATGTGGTTATTGTCTTCCGATTTTTTTTATTTGAGTTTAGTTGTGAATAAGATGAAAAAAAAAGCTGGACACGAATTTAGCACAAAATGTAAGCTGTTTATTATAATGGCAGAAAAATAACAAAGAACAAATTTAAACGCAATAATTTAGTACTTTGTCGGATATCCTTGATTTTTGATGACAACAGCGCATCTCCTTGGTAGGCTTTCGACCAAGGTCACACAACGTTCCCTCGGAATCGCGTACCAAGCTTTTTGAATTTCGGTCCACAAATCGGCCATATTCTGAGGTTTTACTATGTGAATATGCTCCTTGACATCGTTCCACAAATTCTCAATGGGATTGAGATCAGGTGATTGGGCTGGCCACTTTAGAACATCGATTCGGTTCTCTTCCAAGCATCCCTTCACTGTGCGCGAAGTGTGTTTTGGGTCATTGTCATGCATAAAACACCATCTAAGGGGCATGTTATTATCAGCAAATGACATAATTGTGTTAACAATGATGTTTTTGTAAACATGCTGATCCATTCTTGTGTCAATTTTATGTATGGGGCCAACGCCGTACCAAGAGAAGGCAGCCCACACCATCACACTTCCACCGCCGTGCTTAACGGGCTTCAAAGTGTACTTTCGATGGTGCTACATGTTCGAAGGACGCCACACGTACCGCTTACCGTCATATCCGAACCGACAAAACTTTGGCTCGTCACTCCAAAGCACATTTTTCCAAAAAATCAACGGTTTTTGCAAGAGCTCACGGGCAAGCGTAATTCGAGATTTTAGTTTTTTTTTTACACAAGCGGCTTGTGCTGTGCTATGCATCCACGCAAATTTTTTCATTGAGCCGTCGTCTTATTGTCCTTGAGGATAAGTCAATGCCAAATTCCGACGAAACATCCCTTTTTATAACGGTTGAACTGTTAAAAGGGTTCTTGATTGCGGCTCTATAAATCAAAGAGTCCTCTTTAATTGTGGTTTTCCGAGCTCTCGGTTGCTGTTTTACATTTAAGGAGTTCCCATATTGTTGCATATGGTTTAATGCGTTGTAAACCATCTTTCGGGAACATCTTAAAGCACTTGAAATTTGCATAACGGTGCTTCCACTGCTCTTCATTTGATGAGCTCCCTGCCGCTGAGCCTCTGTGCACCATGTACCTTTTGCCATTTCTAAACACACATTTTATGTGAACAGGAATCATGAATGAACTAAAAAATTGCAAATCTTACCAATCAATTCGATTTACCAGAAACTAACACCTTAATTAGGGATATTTCAAGTTGTGCTAAACTCGTGTCCAGCTTAGATCACGTACCACTTGCAATTGAATGAGAATCGAGACGAAACGGAACATAGGAAACAAACGAAATTAACGTGAAATAATCATCACATAGTGGGCCAAACAAAAGAAGAAAAAATTGAATAAAAAACATAAAACAGTAGAAGATATTTGCACTTGAAAGTCACAGATAACGAGTGTGCTAAACTCGTGGCCACCACTGTATATATATAAATATATATATATATATATATATATATATATATATATATATATATATATATATATATATATATATATATATATATATATATATATATATATATATATATATATATATATAAATATATATATATATATATATATATATATATGTATATATATATATATAAATATATATATATATATATATATATATATATATATATATATATATAAATATATATATATATATATATATATATATATATAAAAATATATATATATATATATATATATATATATATATATATATATATATATATATATATATATATATATATATATATATATATATATATATATATATATATATATATATATATTCGTCTGTCATAAGCTTTAGACAAAGCTACAATAAAAAAAAAATTTACTAAACAAATGATTCATATTTGTACAGTTGATTTTATGACAACTGTAAGGCTTTTATGCAGATCATTTGTCATGAAGTAAATGATTTTACAATAAAGTCGTTTGAATGAGTCCAGTTCAAAACTGTTCTTGTTTGTCAAACGAGCCCATTATTGACTTTACTTATTTACGTATTATAAACATGAAACAAAGAATAGTGCGTCTACTTTTCTGAAAATATAATCCGGAAAAATGAAATCAATTTTGAATGCGAAAAAATTATTTTTTTCATACTTATACGAGCGACTTAACCTAATAAGACCTTGCGACATAGCCTCCAAATGGGATTATATCCAATTCGATATGGACTTGGTCGTTTTTCCTTCGAAGAATACATTTAAATATTTGAACGTAAACATGTTGAGCAACATGTTGAACGTAAACATGTTGTTTGGATCCAATGAATGGGTCTAGTGTAACTGTATGAAAAGCAAGCCCAGATCATGACCCATCGTGCTTTGTTTTTTTTTTGTAAGTGCTGCATTTATCGGCCTTTTAACACATGATATAGATCCTGAAGAGCCGTAAATGGCAATTATTCTTTCGTGTGCCCACAACATTTTTCGCAATTTCTTCGAAGGCCAATTCATATCCTTTTTTATCGAACCTTAAACGCTTTCTGACATGCGTCAGACATGGGCTGCAGGCGGTCCAATCGTTCTCCCTCGATCGTCAGCGTACAGTTTCCATATTGGCAGCAACATCCAACTCCTTCTTAAGTTCTGTGGCCCGCATAAATGGTTCCTTTTTACTCAGCCGGACAAGTTGTTTTACAAGCCTGGGTGCCACTGCTGGTTTCTTACCACGTGTTTCGGCTTTTGGAGAGAACGTGATATCATTCTTGATAATTTTCTTCGAACAACCTCTGCGTAAGCTTTTCCTGCGGATTATAATAAACCTTTATTTATTTATTTATTTATTGTCTAAAATCAACAGATACAGATCCAATTAAAGACTAGACAAGGAGCAAACTTATATATGTAAAAAAAAGTATAAGAAAAGAGACTATAAATTAAAACTAAACAAAATCTAAAAACTCGGTGAAATCTAATCAAAATTCAACACAGATAAGAAATCCAAAAATTCAGAAAATTAGTTCATTTCATAAGATAAAATGCATTCTCTTAACTTATTTTTAAAAGTGCGAAACGAAACTTTTTCATTTGTGGAATATTTGCCTCTCATTTAAATAAACTTTAGGAATGCTAAGTTAGGTTACGCAGCTGCCTTCCCCATATAGACTACACTTAGTAACTTAAGGGCTCATTGTGATACTGCATTGCGAAGAACATAACCCTTAGTAAGCGGAGCCACCCTGAGTCCTTAATGAGCTCAGTGATGTCTTTCAGGTCCACCCATGTCACTTCAGTTTGGTTAGCAAAGAAGCATGAGCCAAGGAACTTCATCCTTCTTTTAGCGAGGGCCGGGCATTCACACTGGAGGGAAGAACTTTTCCTTTTCCTCCTCGTATCTACGACTCCGTCAGAAGTCGTAGGGGGACCCAGCTACGCAACATGCCTGCCACACAGACAGTGTCCAGTTAAGACAGCCACTAACTAAGTTGTGAAGTGGCACCCTTCTCAAATTAAGAAGTTCCCTAGGGAGACAAATGCCAAAAGTTTTCCATAATTGTCTAGGAAGGTTTTAATCTCATAATTAGTTTTACTGCTGCACATTTCGCATGTTGCAAGATAAGCAGCACCTTCCATCCAAGCATTCGTTTGAATAGTATGGAGATCACCCGTTATGAATAAGGCTGCTAACCAAGTATTTTCTCTATCATTTTTCAATTTACGATTTACATTTTTCGTCTGTCACTAAACTACTGTCTCGTACCACAGGATTGTTTCCACTATACTAGTGTAAATCTTGAGCTACTTAAAGTTTAGTTTAATATTCAAAGCTCATTTATAAGTGTCACTAGCTGCGAATTGACATCTAGATTTTAGAGATCATTCACAATCGCCTAAGGGCACACAGGAAACTTAACTGTAAATTTGTGTATATTATTCACTCATCACTATCACTTCACTATTTATGAAGTTTTTAATTTTTGTTAATTTGTTGAATTTGAACCAATCTTGCTTTTTTAAATTTTGGCGATCAGCCGCGCCTCCTTAAGGACGCTCAAATAAAACGTTTTACTCCTAATAGTTTCAATAAAAATCCAAATTACCCATTCCAAGGATGACATGCAGCCGCAAACCGTTACAGACCCTTCATCGTGTTTCTTCATTTTCCCGACATTTTTATTTTGAAATTATTTTCCGAGTTTTCTTCCATCCAAACATTGAATCCGTATAAAATCCTTAGTTAATCGTGGGCAAAACTAAATCTACTTTTTCTGGTTTTTTTTGGCGATGCACGGTTTCCTTCTGCGATTCTTTCCAGATGGTTTTCATCAGCCAAAGTAGGTAGGTAAGTAGGTAGGTTGAAGAGGCTGCCGATCTACAGAGGCCTGATGACGGATGCACATAGGCACAAGATAGGCCCGTTGGGATGTCACAATAATTTGTGACTCTCTCCTACTCACTGAAATGAGGAAACCATCTGCTTCTTTTGAAAAACCGCACTATCCCCTTTAAATTAACCAGTGATAGTTTGGTCAGATTTGAGAGAAAGAGTGCACCAAGAACCACCAGCCTTCTCCTTGCCAAAGCTGGGCACTGGCATATGAGATGGAGGACGGATTCCTCCTTGTTCTCAGAGCCACAACTCCGATAGAAATCGTTAAACTCTACGCCTAATAGTTGCGCATGCCACCCTAAAACGGCCCACAGACGAGAGATCTGGTCGACAACTAGATCTGCAATATGCGATATCTGCAACGAAAATCTCTGTCTGTGGGCTAGTCTCAGGTTGCATTTTTAGTCTCTGCAACGGTTGCAGTAAATATCAAAATTTTTTGATATTTGGTGGGCGGAGCTTCTGGTGGACGACCACGTTGCTGTGTCTGTGGTGATTTTGAGACTAGAATGGAGATCTCATTTGAATTTAGTGTAATGTAGTGGTAACATAATTCGAAATCATTGGTTTAACGGACTGAGTTGCATATGAATATGCTCAACAAGAGTCAGTTAGCAAACGTCATGGTCCCGTTAATGCTTTATATATTTCAGGAAATATTTATGAACGAAAAGAATAGATGTGAAACAAAAATATATTGTCAATATCCTTTGGAGTAGAGAATATTATCCTTTGGAGTTAGTGATCTGCGATTGAATCTCTGCTAATAGAATATTTTTAATGAAGTGGATAAAGCCTTTAATTTCGGTATATAATGATAAATTTACTTCAGAAGATATTGCATGAATTAATGATGCAATTGAAGAAAATTTTAAATTAAGGAAAGAAGACAGATTCTTAAGAAACCTTGTACCATTTTAGGGCTTGCAGGACCTGATACTCGAGCTGGGGTAATATCTATGTGGCATAATAATGGTTCTCATGCTGCAATATTTGATAATAAAGAAGATTTGCTAGATTTTGCCAGCAAGAGTATTTGGTTTTGCGATGGCTAGCTTGCTAAAAGAGACTGTTGCTCTTGGACCAGTATTGATTTATTTATTTCATAGGATGGCACTCCATCTATTATCGTTCTTAATGAGGCATGGGCATTAATAGATAATCCAGTTTTTGTGCTCCATTTCGATTTATCGAAGTAGCTTGATTAGCTTTGTTTATCTGTTTTAACGCTCCACTAAACGGATATCTTATTGTTCAACGCTATCAATTTCACTTTGCAAAGCACCAAATCAGTAAATACACCCCTAATACGAACAATCACTGCCTGGTTATGATGACCGCCAACTAAAAATTATTGAGAGGCATCTGTGACTAGGCTACATATGCCTGAAGCAGAAAGTACAAATACCTCATATACCCGTGTATACCTGTTCGAAAATACATTATCCAAAACATCATTTGCTAACAATGCTTACAATTTATGTCCTCCATTTTTTTACAACGAAAATGACCTGAAAACACCCATTCCAAAGCGTGTGTTGCCTCAACGAAAACAAAGTTCGAATGAGATTGCAATTCAAGTCTCTGTGTCTGTGGCAAATCAATTGAGATCCGGTCGACGACCAGATCTCCGTGTCTGTGGGCCGTTTAAGAGGCAGTGGCCCTTTAGAACACCCACAGTGTAACGCAGAGCGCTTCGAGTGAAGCCTAGAAGCTACCTGGTGCGATGCGCATCCCTGGATACCCAGGACTGCCTTGCTATCGCGCTAGATGATTCATCTGCCTAGGACTTCCTAGCGTCCTCAAGATATTTTTGCCTGATGGCCAATTTGAGGCCAAGAGACCTCCGGTAACAAGGTTCCAATCCTTGTTAGCTCATTGGCTTGACAGTTGCCCTGAAAACCCCTATGTCCAGGTACCCAAATTAATGGAACAACCGAATGTCTCGCACTGAAAGAAAAATCTTGGTATAATCAACCATTTTCCTTAGTTGTTTTTGCGTCAACTACGGGGTATGGTTAAAACAACCATAAAAAAATAGTTGATTACTTTTATGCACCATGACGCGTGGTTGATAAACAACGTCCGTGGTGCAAAAAAGTACTGGTTCAGGCGGTAACGATGTATTGGTATATTTTTCTCTAAATGCTTGTATCATTAGAGGAGCATTGATAAGCCATAAACCATAGCAACATAATCCATCCAAGCCTTAAATAGGAACAGGACGTGAGACGTGAAATTGAGTTCATATGCATAGCTGGAAGCTGCAGCATCTATGAAAACAATTGAAACTGCTAAACAATTTCTGGCATTGGGACAATCGTATTCGTTTTCGGGACTCCCTGTTTTATAACAGTGATCTGCAAACAGAAGACTTATATTTTGTGAATAGAAGAAGGGAAATATAAAGGCTTCACAGCATAACATGAATATGAATTATATCGAACAGCAAACCGAACACAATTTTGCCATGTAGCATATGAAACTTCTATGATAGAATAGGAGTATGAGTATGAGGAGTATGAAAAATCAACAGTTTGCCTTAGTTGTTTTTGCATCAACTAGGGCTATAGTTAAAACAACCATAAGAAAATTGTTGATTACTTTTATGCACCATGACGCGTGGTTGATAAACAATTTAATTCGTAGTATGAAAAACATCCAAATCTTGAAATCATTCTACTTTGCGTAGAGTAATTCCAAAGACGTTGCTCACTGAATTACGTTTGTTGAAATCAACTATAGCGAAGTAGTTTAAGTACCATAAAAACAGTTGATAATTCGAAACGTTGAAGTTTTGAGTGAATTGATGAAAATTTTTCTATTTATCAACTAATTTTCGTGGTTATGAAACAATTAAAACAGTTGATTTCATGAACGTTGCGATATTTTTTGTACAACCAGAACCAACTACTTTTATATCGTTAAATTAACTATATTAACATAATAAAAATAACTATTTTCCGTAGTTCGTTTAACGATTTTGAATGAATCGTTGCAATACTATTAAAAATAGTTGAACCAACCAAGAGTTTTTCTTTCAGTGCGATATCTCCCTAAGAGATGCACGGCATTCAGCAACAATCATTGACACTGTACAAGGACCAGCAAGGGACTTAATAGCCGCTTGGCTATCTGTGAAAATACCAATACTTCTTCTATTCCATGTCGAGATGCAATTCAGTCTCGCAGCAGCAAGATTGGCTTGCTGTAAGCTACGTAGATTGGTTGGCAGCCAATGAAGCAGCACGAAAAGTGTCTTAGTAGGCGTGGAGCGTAGCGCTCCAGTTACCAGCAGTGCAGCCATCCTCCGCACTTTTTCAAGCTGCCGTTTGCAGGCAGCCTTTACAGCCTCCTGCCACCAGAACGCTACCCCAAACAATAGAATTGGCGCAACCACAGCAGTATAAAGCCAAGCAACATTCCGAGGCTGTAATCCCCAATTCCTTCCTATGGCTCTTTTACAGCAGTAAAGTGCGTTGAAAGCCTTCCGAGCTCTTTCTGCTACATTGTAGGTTCATAGTAACTTCGAGTCAAGGATAAGTCCTAAGTACTCGATCCGCAGGCTCAGTTCAATGGAGACCCCATTTAATTTGGGTAACTCAAAAAAGGGAAGTTTGTACTTCCTTGTAAACAGTACTAGCTTCGTTTTGCTAGGATTCACATTCAAGCCGCACTCACGACTCCAACGACACTCCCGATTCCCGACACTGCCACAGCTATGTCTTCCGCATAAGCAATCATTCTGCAGCCGGCACGGTGCAGCTTCATTAGGAGAGTATTCACCGTAATGTTCCACAGCAGGGGAGAGAGGACCCCCACTCTGAGGTGTGCCCATACTGACTCCTCGTCTTACGCTGGCATTCGCCAGGGAAGAGATTATCACTCTACTTTTGAGAAGCTGCACGATAAAAGCAATCAGCCGCTCATCCACGTGCAGCACCGAGAGTGCCTCAACAATTGCGTTAGAGTTTGAGTTGTTGAAGGCTCCCTCGATGACCAAGAAGGCAGCAAACGTATATTCCTTTAGAGCAAGAGATTTCTCAACTTGCTCAATGAGGACGAGAACAACAGTCTCAACCGACTTACTTCTGGTATAGGCGTGCTGTGATTGCGCGATCAACACAGGACCGATTAATTTTTTAATGTGGTAATCAATTATCCTTTCCAAAATCTTAAGCAGGACAGAGTTAAGACTTATCGGACGATAGTCCTTCGGCTTAACATGCGAAACTTTTCCTGCTTTAGGGATAAACACAACTCTAGTTTACCGCCAGCTGGTGGGGACATACGACAAGCTTAGGTAAGCGTTATAGATCTCTCTGAGCCATGGTAGCGATACTTCAATGGACTGCTGAATGTCAGCCGCAAGGACGCCATCAGGGCCCGGGGATTTAAACGGCTCAAAGGAGCCCACCTCAGTTGAGAATTTGATATTCTGAACGGCGTTGTTGAACTGTAAGCCTTCCCCGTTTGATGCACCGCTTCTAGAGGGCAATCATTGCCCGGAAAATGCTAGGATAATGTTAGGGTGAATGCTAAGTATTAAGTTCGATCCAGACTCTGGTGTTTTCATATAATGTAAGACACATAACGGTCGTACCACGCAAATCATGGATGAAAAACGTCCTCAGGAAAAAATTGTTGCTGTTTGATATTTCCTGTACATCAGCACTTCGCACATCGTGAGTGTGGGTGTATGATCTCAGTTTTGAAGAAGATTGAACAATATAGTGTAAAATGACAGATATCCTTAGTTTTCTGAAAGAAATTGTTTTTGAATTATTTCAGCTCTGAAAATATATCTCTTGTTTTTAGAGAATCAAAAATAAGAATAGCTTGATTGTGAAAAGAAGAGCAAGAAAATATCAAGTTTTTAATTCAAGTTATTGAAGCTAAAGTTATACAATTGTCAATGAAAAAAAGAAATACTAAATCAAGTAAAATGATATCTGATGCAAAGATCTACGAAGAAAAATCTGAAAGTCGTGGAGGAAAAAGAAAACTTAGCACGAGTGATGTGAAAAATGTTCGCGTCTTACAGAGACTCCGTTTTTACATTAACTAGCATAGGACAACATCACCATTACTTAAGAAAATAAATATTTGAGACTGATTAAAATTTGCACGAGATCATCAGGACTGGTCTGCTTCTAAACTCGGGAATATCATTTGGGCTGATGGGTCGAAAGTATTGTTACTTGCCTGTCCGGGAAGAAAATAACACGAAAGCGAATGCTTCATAAGACCCGTGGCCTAAAAATCAATGCTTAGGCTTTATTTGCCTTTTGCGGCTCAGGTGTCAACTTTGGATTACACCCAAGATAGTTGCCAAAAACTATAATGCTAATTAAATTGAATTATCGAAAAATAGGCAGGCCACGTCATCGGCAAAATTAAAGAAAATATCAAAATTCCTATTTGGTATCTCTCTTCGTCAAATTATGTATGGTGCTGTATTGTAAATTATGCTGAAAATATATGAAGTTATTTCTGATTTGATTGAGTCAATGAAATAATCCCAAAAAATCATTCTTATCAAAATAATCAGTGACGTTATGATATAAGGGTTCTTGTAATGTAGCCAATCAAATTAATACTTTTAAGATACTACGAACCGCACGATGAGAGTTAAATAAGTAATAATCACAACCCGATGTGAATCATCTTTTGTTTATAAGACATTCTCCAATAATAATCCCCCTTGAACCAGCACTTAAACGTTCCCGATAACATCACCACACCTCCCCGTCTCGTACAAAATATTATGGTTTTCTGTTTTAGATCATCAATCTCCAATTTCTTCATTTCAATTTAATTCTAATTTTACAGCAGCTTTCGACTTCATATGGCCTGGTCTAGTAGTCCACCACTTTTTGGACTCGGTCGCATAATATGCCTCACTTTCGAACCGCACTCCACTCATTAATTCCATACAAATCTCTCACTTTGTCCATACATTTCACATCTTCAACTTAAGGGGTTACATGGGTTTCAGAGAAAAAAAAAACGCCATTTTTAAATGTTTCAAAAATAAAAAATAATGTATTAAATTATTATAAATTATTCTTAACAACTAAAGTAACTCTTGAACTATATGTAAAAAAAATTTTAGACAAAAATATTGATAATACGCCCTCTGGCAGCTATTTTACGAGAAGGCTCGAAAAATGCGGTGCCAACGATATCTTGAGCTGGATTCATCCGAAACAAAAAAATCAAATTGTTTCTGTTAGAATATAAGTTTGACTTGTACTTGAACGAAGGATTTGTAAAAATATTGAAATCTGAACTTTTGGCAACGTTGCGAGTAAAAAATTTAATTTTTGACCCAAAAATTCAATAAATAATTCCATGTGAATTAAATTCTAATGAACGAAACACAATTTCCTTCGTTCAAGTACAAGAAAATACTATTTAAAAGAAGTGTGCGAAATTTGGTTAAGATTGGTGCATTAGTTTTTGAGTTATCATTGGCACCGCATTTTTTTCGAGCCTTTTCGTAAAATAGCTGCCAGAGGGCGCATTATCAATATTTTTGTGTAAAATTTTTTTTACATATAGTTCAAGAGTTACTTTAGTTGTTAACAATAATTTCGAATAATTTAATACATTATTTTTTATTTTTGAAACATTTAAAAATTGTGTTTTTTTTTTTCTCTGAAACCCATGTAACCCCTTAATCACACCAAGTCAAGTCAATCAGTCATTTGTTCAAGCCACCGTCCTACAATGTGATTGCACAAGCATTACCAGCCAACACGCAATCTTTGCAAGTGTGCGTGTACTCTACACGCGTGTATTGGACGACCGCACTGGCATTCTGACAACTTCAACCAATTTTATGACAAAAGGCGATTAGACCGCCGAGCGAACCGACTACCGTCTCTCGTATCTGCTGTTGCTGGCAAGTCTGCTTGCTGGCGCACACAAACTCGCTTCACATCAACACATTGTGCTTTTTTCAATTATTTATAGAGTGTAGCGATGTGTATGAGTGTTCACATCGCATGCCTCGTTTGCCTGTAACTTTTCCCTGCCTGGAGGCAATGACGAAACATCGTCGAAAGCAGTGTATGCGGGCCTGGCTGGCTGCGCTGGCTGGTTTTGGATCATAAATGTTCCCCTTCTGCGTGAAAAATTATTCGTTCGTAACTCAAAACGTCACAATCATACCGATTTTATATGCATGATTAAAAACGTATTCGTCGAGCCGTTCAACTGGTGCGGCAACCCAGTTGCTGGCTGTAGAAAAGCAACTGAGGCGGGCTGAGTTTTCTTGGTGTAAATACAACTGTTGTCTATTGCTCTGTTCACCCTGTGCTTTTTCCGTATTTATTTTTGTTTATATGGAAAGTGGGTCGTCTGTCGTATAGCGTTGGGCTCAACTTGGATATTGGTGCATAGTTGGCGACGGCAGGAGCGGTTGATGGGGGTCTCGTGCATGAAATTGAATCGTTCATTTGGTGTCATTCGCTGCTAAGTGAACTAGATTGAGCTGCTAAAATTAATGTACAAAGTACACGGAGTGGTCGACTGCTGTGGCCATGCACTGTACTTAATGCTCGGTGTTCTTTGGACGGATGGACAACATTGCCAGCAAATAATAGAATTTGTCATTGTTGCGATTGTGTCTAAAAATGGTTGAGTAAATAACGCGAAAAAACGAAAACAGAGGGACCGATTGGCCGAAAATGACGAGAGTGGAGGAATCGAGGAAATTTTAAATGAAGAAAGAAAAATTAATTTGACAGCTAATTACAAAATACGGTTTTTTTAAGCTAATTATTAATATTTTCTAACTATTAATATTTTGAACACATTGAAATTTCTCTAGTGGACAAGGAATAAAAATGCGTTCGTTATAATGAAGTGTTCCCTAATGGAAAGAAAATTGCCAAAGATGACACCATATTTTTTTTAATTTAACAGGCTGAATTTAATTGCCATATGTAATTTTATTAAAAAGTTAAAAACTATTATGTGTTTAAACATTTTTCGGATGCGTGTGAAATCAAAATTGGAAATGTGCTGTGATTTAACACGCAGTTTCCACTTGCCATTTCTAATGCCATGGAAATGGCTAATCGAGACGGCCTATGGCATGCAATAAATGGCAAGCCATTTTGTAGGGTCATGATGCTCCGTTTCTTATAAGCGAATGTAGAAATTCTGAATTTACAGGGACTTTGAGATCTCGTTGAGCAATCAAAATAGTTTACAAGAATATGGATTGGTGAGAAATTGCAAAAAATTGGAATCGTGATGCGGAAATTTTGAATAATAAAAGTAAATACTTACTTGTTATTTTTGGAAGAGGAATAATGTGAATTTTTAAGGATGAGTGACTAAATGAAACTGCCTATTGATGATCGTCGGGCTGTTTTAAATGACTTCTACCCCACCCCCCGTAGTACCCTAGCAAATCATATAATCATCCGCTTATCCAAAAATGAATTTATCATACACAGGGGATTTTCATCAACAGCACCATTTCTTTTCTCTTCGCTTCAAATAATTTTCTAAGAGCCACCAACGCTCAGATAAAGCGCACGTCCTTTCCGTTCATAAGAATTTTCAAAATGATATGGTTTGCCATGGAATTGCCCACGCATCAGATGGCATGCCATAAATTGACAGTCGTTGCCATGGAGTATGGCAGGGAAAGTGGCAAATCGAGACCGAGGGTAAGGGAAGCTAGCTCGTGAAGTAATTTGAAGATTTTCTGGATTTATTCTTGGTTTGCAATTTTCGTTCTGCATTCAGTCGTAGAAAAGTAAATCTAGCACTATAATTTTCGGTCAAAGAAATACTTTGAAACGATTGAATTATTGAATTTTTCTCCAATGGTCATTGGGTGTAAACTGAAGGTGTACTGAAGTTTACCCTATGTTCAAAACTGACAATGCAAATTATAGATTTTATAGTTTTGAATATGAGAAAATATTCAAAGATTTATCATCTTTTACATCTCTGCATCAAAAACTAGATTATACCATTGCCATAATATATATATATATATATATATATATATATATAATATATATATATATATATATATATATATATATATATATATATATATATATAATATATATATATATATATATATATATATAATATATATATATATATATATATATATATATATATATATATATATATATATATATAATTATTTATGTATAATACAAGAAATAAAATAGAATACAAAAGTATTTTAAGTTGATATTTATCTGTATTTAGGCGAATTAGAATAGGAAATAAATAAGCTAAAAAGTTAATAGGGCCTTTGTCAAGTAATTTTTGAAGATTCATTTGGTGATACCTGAAAAGTAGTGATGACTTACACGTTGATTGTTTTACAACACCTATTGATGGGTTCATTATAGCCATAAACTGTAAGCTGCTGGTATTCCTTAAAGAGGGTTGTATGCCTAGTCCGTTTTATTTTGTTAGAGAGAGCTATTATACTAACTGTTCCAGTAAAGGCTAGGCATGCGCTAATTAAGGTTCTTCTTGATGAAAGAGCCATTAGGTTTAAAAGACCAACTCTGTATTCGTAATGACGAAAATTGAAAAGCTAGGCACCAGACTATGAAAGCGTATTCCAGTAGAGACCACACTAATGATGTATATAGAGACTTAGTAACCCAAATGTTTTTGAACCCTTTAGCGCGCCTCTTAATGAAACATAATTGTTTGCTCGCTTTCGACAAGACTTTGTCGATCTGTATCTAGGATTACACCTAGGTCTAAGATATGTTCTACCCTAATAAGGTCATTGTTATTGAGATAGTATGAGTTGGCTCTGACATTATTTTTTCGGGAGAAACCTAGCACTCGGCACTTGTCGACGTTGAGATTTAGTTTATGCAGGTGGCACCACTGTTCGAGAGATATGGATTGATATGGTGTAATTTATATTATTGTATAGATATGGTGTCATTTATATTAAGCTATATTCCAAAATTGCTTTCAAACCCACAGCGCTGCAGCGAAATGAACTGCGAACTTCATGAAGTCTCCACGGCATCTGGCTCGTGGGTGACTACTAAACCTTTTAAAATATTAGGGCAGATATCCATATATAGTACTACATCTCCATGTATAGTAAAAAAATTAAAGGAGAAAGGAAGGAGAAGCTGCTTCAGACTAGATATTTCTCAATAAATCAAGCCCATGTGGCAGCGTGTTCGGAAATTTGGCGTAGGAAGATGAAAAGAGGCATGTCATTTTGGAAGCTCTGAAATATTGAAAACACTACAAGATACATCCCGAATATATTTGGAAATATTTGTCCCAAGAGAAGTCAAAATGGGGATGCCGATTAAAGATAAGATTGGTGATAGATTTACCACCAATCTAGATTTTAGCGTCTCGATTTTCTTCAAATAATAAAAGAATTCAAATTAATTTATAATGCATATTGTTTTCAAAGTTCTTATGCCAACTTGAAAAATAATAAGCTTTATAAATCAATTTAATATTTTTTCTTTCTTTTGAGACCAAATATTTTAATTAAAATACCAATCTCTTGATAGATATCACTATTTTGAGGGGAATCTATCCTCGTCTTCAGTGTCTATCAGCCCAAAATTCCTAATTCTGATAGACATTAAAGAGGGCAAATTACCCTTGAAATATCGATATCTGTCGAGCGATTGGTGTTTAAATTAAAATATTTGGTTCTATTTCTTATTATTTTTTTTATCAAGAAGTCTGCTCTGACCGATATATTAATAAATATTTCCACAAGTTCTACAATGGCGAAAAAATAAAGTTTCACAGCTGTGAAACTGCGAAATTTGATGAAACGGCACCCGTTTGAACTCTTTCATTTCAAAAATTATATCATCACAAGAATTGAAACTGAAACCGCTAACAGGTCTGAATTCGATAGATTTCAACTCTTTTTTCGTACTAAAAATGGTTTCTTTTATTTGGTGAACATTTTGAATCAAGTGAAAAGTCCTTTTAAATATAAATATTGGGTGTAAAAATATGATTAGGATCTTTTTGCATGAGCAAAAGATATTTGTTTACACAGCGAATCGTAAATTGATTCATAGTATATTTGAAACTGTGACTTTCACTCAGCTTTGAGGCAATTTAGGAGAATCCCTCTGTTTAGAAGTTTGGTCATTTGGTTGTGATCCAATTATTCAGCGAAATATCAAATCTTCGGAAAGAAGTGGAGCTTGCTCCAGGGAAAGTTGAATGAATCACGAAACACATGATTATTTACAAGTTTCAATGCAAAATCATGTTTTCCAGTGCTGCCGTTCTAAGCAGTCTTTAGTTGGTCGGGGAAACATCATGGTGGAAAATCATTTTCTATTTGCCTGTATATTCTTCAGATCTTCCTTGGGATATACCGCGTGATCCTTTAAGTTACGTCAATGAAAAACTTGTTGATAATTTTGGATGAAAATTCCGAAGAATTAAACCACCTATTTTTGACATTTTTTCTGCAGAATATAATAATGCTCTTTATGTCAAATTTTGTCCGCAAATAGCTCCACCCTGATACCTGCTATAGATATTCTATAGGAGGTCGTTATGTGTAGTCAAGGAGACGGAAAATTTCATTATCTAACTTTTAGCTAAATACTAAATAAATACGAAAACTATTAAAACTAAGAAAAATATTCAATTATATTTTATAACATTACGACAATATTCACCGTTGGCAACGCCTTATGGAAAAAAATTTCATATTCCAGCCAAACTTCATTCACATATACACACATGCGAAAATGAATTATAAACACATTGTACGTAACGTCATACGAAACATGAAGACAACCAGCGGTGTCGTCGACAGGCTTCCACTAGAGTTGACTGACGGGCTTCTATAGCCGTCTTTTGCCTTCGACTTGGGACTTATGTTGTCTAGTACTTGGTCGGTATTATGCACTGTGCCTGTGCAGAGTGATCGTAGGTGCATTCGTATCGTATGTTATCTCGTTTGATTACTAGAAGAATTCCTGTGCTTTGGCTTACGTCGCCGTATTCGCCAGTGGCAGCTTTCGAATCGTTGTACTAGAATCTGAACGTTCCGATGTGAATTTCGCGAATGTGCTCTACGACAACTTGCCCGTCGCGGCAGCGCCGTTTGATGACTGTTCCGCGCCTTGCTTTAGCGCTCGTCGTCGTGGTCGCCCGTGACCGTAATGCGTGCGTCAGAAGAAAGTTGTTTGCGCGCGTAATTTGTGCATAGAGAGGTCTTGCCTTCTCGATAAGCAATAGAGCAAGGTGCAAAGTTCTTGCAAGGAATTCCGATTTCCGTTCCATTCGAGTCAGCCTGCATAAAACCACGTCGATATCGTATTGTAATTCCCATAGTGGGGTGTGAGATTTCCCAGCGTTCTTGTGTGTGAGTGCCTGGCATGGCATTGAATGGTTGACGTTGGTTGCGGTGTTGTGGCGATGCTTGTGTATTTTTCTCATATCAGCACTGTAAAGCCACATGTGAAACCTACAGAGAAATAAAAAAAACATAAATGAAATAATCGGTTGCGCGGCAATGGGAAGAACAATTTGAGTTCATATTAAATAAGTGAGCAGACACGAACATTCTAAAGTAACGAAAAGTATTAAAGATAATTTTGCGTGATATGTCTACGAAAGCTAAAATGTGAAAAATTGGTAAGGCTGAATTATCGTGCTAGTTTGATTAAAAATGGAAAATATGAAGAAAAAAATGGAAAATATGAAGAAAAAAATTGACATATGTAAGGTCAACCAGAATTACCGTCATTGTATTATAGTATGACTGAATTCGAAGTTGAGTAGAATGAATGGCTCTGCTAGGTGTTGTCCTTACCGTGGTCGCCAAGCAAATGAAGGTGGCGGATGATAAGACACCTAGCAGGAATCCGCAAGCAGTCATACAGTCTGACTACCAGCTGTTAAAGATGCTTTCGTTTCGACTCTACTGCTTTCCTATCTACCTCAAAGATTCGAACGCCCCTCTCTCTGTGTGAAGTAACTGTCCGACAGCCCGATTTTAAATGAAAGAAAACGAGTACCTAGCATGAAAAACCAGCCGTTTAAACTAGTAAATGAGCTTTCATCACCACCTGGAGGCTGATGGAAATTCTTTCATCATCGTTGGTGTGAGAGAAGGATGTTGACTTCAATCAATCTCGAAAAGGTGTGCTTTCGGATGTATAAAAATATTTTCAAGGTCATTGGGTGGTGTATACATGCATATATCTTTGATTTTCGAATCTTTAACTACTCCATTGACGCTATGGGTGATGGATAAAATTATTTTACTGGTAGGACAAATAGGTACCATATATGAAGTCATAAACGGTGTAGAGGATTTTTGTTTGATGATTTGGTCTTACATTTTTTTCCTGTTTCAATTTTGTTTTTGTAGATCACCAAAGCAAAGTTAGTAATAAAACGTTAAAATCTGCAGAAAATAATTTGCCTTTAAGCTATCTCTTTATCAATACAAATAAAAAACTAAAAATTAATTTACATAATTTTTATGGTACAAATTCGCAGCCATAAAAATTGTTAGTTAAATTTTGATTCGCCTTTTCGAAAGATTGATTTAGTTTTACCGATGAAGCTTTTCAACAAAAAAAAACCATTTTTTTTTTAAATTGACTCGGTGTGCCCTGTCATCTCAAGTTCAATTAAATATGTGCTCATATTTTTGTTTGTTTTTTAATATGGGGGTTTATGGTGTTCTTCAATTTGGAGCTGCTAAAACTGAATAAAGCTACTTACCAACGACAATCAATGCGCTTAAAGCGATATCTGCAGAACGAACGACCAAAATATGAGAATATATGCACAAGTGGGATCGTATCAAAATCCCGAATTAACAAAATCCCGTATGTTTCGAAATTGCCGTATTCCAAAATCCCGAAATACAAAATCCTGTACTTATAAATCCCGAAACTCAAAATCCCAAAACTCAAAATTTTGTGGAGCGAAATCCCGTATGAAACCTATTCGTAGGTTATAACAAAAACATAGTGATTTAAGTTTTTATTTAGGAATAAATTTTAACATAAAGACATATTGAACGCGATTCTTCTCAAATAATCGATTTTTTTTCAGTTTCAGGCCTTTTTCTAATAATTTTTTTTAATTTTCCGGTATCTTGCTAAATTTTTCTTTTTCATGGATACTGATTCTCCTCCATTAATTTTCCTTATCGTCGTTTTACCTACAGTAAAAAATAGCTGAATGAAAAATTCCGTAGTTTTGCATAATATAGAATCAGGCGCGGCGCCGCGAATTATGCAAAACTACGGGATTTTTAAATCGTAATACGGTATTTTGTATTACGGTCTTTTGTAATACGGGATTTTGTCTTACGGGATTTTATGTTACAGGATTTTTTAATACGGGATTTTGTAAACGGGATATTGTAATACGAGATTTTGTACCCACCCCACAAGTTAATATTTCGTCCTGACAATGTCAGATCACATGTTGCTCATTTAGTCAAAATTTTATTGGAAGGTCAGGACTGGGAAGTGTTCAGATTACCTTTTGTTCAGATTTATTTTTTGCTCCGATTTGATGCAGTCAGCTTTCTCTTAGGGCCAAAATAGACGAGCGGAGCTATCGCCGCGTTTTTCCGCCGAGCTTTTGAGCTTGCAAATGGAACACATGAGTTTGTATGAAGCAAACTATACGAGCGCGATTTCAGCTGCGTGTTAAATCCATACATTTTCAAAAGCTCGGCGGAAAAACGCGGCGATAGCTCCGCTCGTCTATTTTGGCCCTTAAGCACGGTTCACTTCTTTTGTAAGTATCGAAATTTGGTTGAATAATTGAATCGGTATCCAAGTGATCCAACTTCTATAGAGAAGAAATTCATAAATTTCCTGAAAGATGGGTTGAAATTACAGCTTCACGTGGAACATCTTTGAATAAGTTTTTATTTCATTGTATAAACAAATTAATATCATTTATATTCAAAAAAGGTGGGATCATATTTTTCTCAAACATGATTTATGAAAAATTATTATTGTCAGCCCATATTTTGAGTTGTGTGATTTTTAAAAAGCTGAATAATTCTTACATCTTTTCTTCTTTAAAAACCAGGAATACAGGGAGAGTTAAACTAGATGAAACCATTTATTCTTAAAAAATTGGGTGAAACATATTTGGTTTTGCTGTTCAAGTAAAAAATTATTTAATTTGGTTCAAGGGGAGATTTGTTAACATCATTTTATTAATATGATGTCGAGCAAATGGTCGCCCTGAGCTTGCCCAGTTTTTTGGTGTGTTTTGCGTGATATTTCGGCTATTTCTTGACGGTTATTGGCCTTAATTTCATCCAGGGCTCTTGGCTTGCTGATGTAGACTTAGATTTTTGAGGCAAACGCGGAGAGTAGTCAAAATTACCATTTTTTGATATCAAACAACCAGGGAATAATGCTGGAGTTACAATCAATGCAACCAACATTTGTTGCACAGCAAAATGAGTTTGAACCCATGAGAACGTATGAGAGCAGTTACAATGATGCAACACAACATTGTTGCGCAGCAGAGTTTACTCATACCTCAAACTTGGCATGGCAACAACATTTTTGAAAATACCCAATTCCACCTGTTCCTATGAGAGTCCAAGAAATGGGAAATGTCATATGCAAATGACAATCAGAATTTGTTTTTCTTTTACTCATTTTTGCTCTGCAATATACGCTGCAGCTTTTAAAGGATCAAATACTCACTGATATCACATTCCGAGACTGTAAAGGATCCATATTATCAAACAACAATTTCGTTAATATAGCCAGTGACAGATGACGGTAAATGCTGTGTTGCATTGATTGTAACTCGTTCCACCAACAAAACTTGGCAGCGAATGTTGGTTGCATTGATTGTAACTCAAGCATAATTGCTTTAAAAATTCGATTTTGTTTCGAGCTGTGTGGGATGGTGCACCATGTTGCTGAAACCAGAAGTGTTTCATACTAGTTACATGAATAGTTCGCATAAAAAAACGGTTACCATAGCACGATAACAACGCTCCTGATTGATAGTTGTTTCACCACGTTGATTTTCGAAAGAGAATGGCTCGATGAACGTAGCCCAAATACTGCACCAATCCATAACTTTTTGTACGTAAAGGACTACCTCTTCAATAATTTCAGGATTTTCCCTGTCATGAAACCAACAATTTTGTTTACGATACTGTTTAACGAAAGTCATCGCTCATGATAATTTTTTGTCAAAAAACATTGTCAGTCTCGGTTATTCTAAGGGCGAAATTTGCATATTCCAAGCGACAGGGCTTATCGCCCGGTAACAGTCTTTAAGACAATTGAATTTTATACGAGAACATGTTCAAAACAACACGAATTGCACTCGTAAAGAGATGTGAAGGTTGCGTAGCTGAGCAGAACGACGTCTATATTCCAGATTCAACAAATAACCCTAGTTTCGAAAGAAAAGTTTTTGAAGCAACTCTCTTGGCGTGTATAAATATATTTATTGGTCATATAATTTCCCATATCACGGGGTCTACATCTACTAACATTTTTTGTTCTGCATATAACTTCAATGAAAAATTACTCTAGCATAATTTGAATTCGACTAGTCTGAGGTAATTTTACTCGGGTTAGTCTGTACTCTCTTGGATCATAAACAATAGGCTTATAAATTTGACTTTTAAACGGCAGCATATGATTATTCTGATATAAATTTTACCACTTTTCAAGTATGATGGATTTTTTCTTCCCTAGAGGTATTCAGAGCACTTGTCCCTCATAAAAAATGAAATTGTTTTGTTCTATGATTGGAAGTTTGTTTATAAAAAATCTTACAATTTGCTATTAATATGTACGTATTTTGCAACATATGGTGTCTAGAAAAAAGAAACAATTCTAATCTGAATTATTGGGATATAATTAATCTTTTGATAAATTTTCTTTCCCAAATAATTTGTTTGCATAACGGCTGGCTTTTTATTAAATACAGTTTCTTCAAAATGTATTGTTTCTCGCCAGCAAAATAAATGTTATTCAATAGAAATTCAGTAAAATGTTTGAATGCTTATTTACTCTTAAAATGTAAGCAAGCTTTGATAATAAAGCATGATTTAATAGCGGGAGAAAGTTAAAGATTATTTGGATAAATGTTGAAACTTATTCCCAGTAAATTTCATTCCGTGCAACTTCTGTCTTCTGCAATTAGCTAATACCTTGGTAACCAGGAATCCAATAGGTTGGTCCTGGGGATAAAAGCCATGATTATATTTATATTTAAAGAATTTTTGTGACACTGTGTTTCACTCAATTCCATAAATCATAGCATATGTAAGAAAATTACTAAAGACTTCAGAAAATAACGGAATCCTTCACAATTTGAGAAGTATCGCCACGAGTCCATACTAAGAAGATTACTTGTCATTTGTTCGCTAGTTATTCATTCTCAGTCCCTCAAGATGGTGATTTTTCCTTGCTATGGTGAGCGTGGTATCCAACCATTCGCTGCTGCAAAAATAAAAAAAGGGCCGCTAAAATTAGTTGAATAGAATATTAGAGAAATGAAAGCGAACCCCAAGACTGAGAACCTGAATTAGAATCGGAAAACGGCCCAAGCATTCTAATTTTAGTACCCTCTGGAAGTATTTCTCGATAAAATAAAACCTTTTTCCCTCTTTTCCAATTTTTTTCTCTACTCTGATTTCATATAAAAGGAGCTAAATGTGCTCAATTTGCTATTGTTTTTTGCCAAAAAACACTCATCATAAAATATTGGCTATAATCAAAATGGAGCACCAGCTAAGCTAGTTCAACCAGGAAGTCTCTTCGTCTTTATGCAATCTTTGAATGGCGATGTTTTGATGTAAAAAAGTTATCCGCATTAATGACTTCGTTACCAATTCGCATATACTCTATTGATATATTATATATAGTAACATAGTTCTTTACTATTTTATTTTTGTTAACAAAAACGTTATCAGTCAACTTAAAAGATCCTCAAATTATCTTGATAAATTTTTAGTGTACAACAATCATTTCTCTTTATCACATCGAACTTCCTCCACTATAATTCCACCCAAAAAATTAGACCGAATTATTACCGAGCCTTTGAAAAGTCTTAGAATTAACTTTACTTATCACATCTTACCGCAATTACTTCTCCGACGCTGATTATTGTTCAGAACTACTTTTTTCGCAGACGGTATTATCTCGCACATGCATATTAAGCTCAAGCCCATGAGAAGAAATAACATGGTTCCGTCGAATGCCGCACCATCTTTCACAGCCTGTTGTCGTTCGACTACTCCGTCACTAGTCATTGCTACTCGTCTCTGATACCGGCAAACACTATTTGTTGCCCTTGCCCCAGCCACCCAAATTCAGCCCAATATCATTTTCTCTTCCCCAACGTGTTATCATCACCGCATCACAACATTCACTCGTATTATTCGCATGTGGTGGCGTGAAATCTTCGTCTGGTGGACAATAGGATCAGGCCAGCATCTTGGCGATTTGCTCTTGCAATAAAGTTTGTTTTGACTCGATGAACAGACTTAATGAATGGACGACACATTACTATAGCTAAACTACCAGCGACGTATCAGCCACAGTAGACAAGCTACTACTAAAGTCACTAAAAGCTGCTAGTCTAACCAGAGCACTTGAACTGAACTGACTTTCGCCGGGCTTTCTCGTATCACTTCGCTTCTATTTGTGATGTTTTTCTTGCATTATTTTGAGATAGAGATATTCATTTATTGATTAGATTTGTTTGTAAGCCGGCGTGCTACTGTTACTCAGAAAATCCGAAGGGGTCAATGTCTGCCATATGCTATCTATCATTCATTCAGGTGTCTTACATGGCGGGACGGGGAGAGCGAAAAAACTTGGAATGAGAAAGTAAATATATTTTTCCTTGTTAATCGGCTTATATTGCGTGTGGTGTATGTCTGGGTCACATTCGGTATGGGTTTCCGTATGAAAAGATATCAGATTTGAGATTTCTAGATAAAAACTAAGAACACTACTTGAAATATAGTTAGCTTGATCTGATTTTCTTTGAGTTTATTTGACTTCAATAAATTTATTTAACTAGCCACATTTTTCCTGTCATAGTATTAACCAAATTATTATTGTCTGCTTGTAGAAATCAGTCTACCTTCAAAAACATATCGATGGAAAACAAGCAACCAAAAAATGGATAAATCTGAAATAATTCCCAGCCAAAACTGCAACCGCTATAGCTGCCCGACATTACAATCAAAGCTATAAGCGTCGTGCATAATGGCTCAGATTACTACGTCAGACAATGAAACAATCGATCACCATGAACATCGACGATATCTAGATAATTTCAATCGAATTTATGAAACAAAACGTATTATTACATAACACGCTTCCATAATCAACGTGCAATCATTCTAAGCCAAGCTACTATAAACCAGAGTAAAATTTTAAATTTTGGATAGTCTTGAGATCACATCCAAAATAACGCACTGTGCGGACGTATGTTGGCATAAGAATGAACGATAAAACCAGTCAACAAAACGCCAGACAGGACAGTGAAGAATTATTAGTGACCTCATCAACATCATCGCCTTCGAATCAAATTAATACTAGGACAACAACTACAACATCCACTCCATCTAGTTCACCAACATCATCATCGACACGAACTGACCCTTCGCTTTTGAGTGGAGCCTTGCCAATACCATCCGGTAGTGCAAGTGCATTGTCACGGTGTCCAGTAGTCACAAGCAGTACTGGAACTAATAGCAGCAACCCCGCGTCTCATCTCGAGGACGAAGACGACGAGGACGCTGTGGCAGTTGTGAATGTCGAAGAACGAATTGTTTCCGATGATAATAGCAATAATCGAATCCACCAAATCACAGGGAGTTCCCCTGATATGGGCGGAGTGCCATCGCAAAACGACGGCGAAACTCGGATAGTGATATCGGCTAGCAGCAGCACGAGTAGCGGAAACAGTAATATTGACTGTTCGGAGCAACTTAACGATAAGAGCTCCGCAAAAAATATGTTATTAACAATGCGAAGCGCAGATGCAAATAATGTGGCCGAGGGGACTGTGTCGCCAGTAGGTGCGAACATAAATGTTCCCTCGACGCCTACGACGCGTTCGAAACGAAAGCTATTGAATAGTGAAGGGGTCGTTGCAGGGGAGAGCAGTACAATGGTGCCGACCACCCCCTGTGTTACTCGTAGTAGTGCTAATTTAAACAGTAGTAAAAGTATAGGTGTAGATACAAGAAATCATCAAAGTTCGACGGTGAAGAAGAAAGGTAATGCAAGTACAGTATCATCGTGTAGTATTAACTCATCGAGTCATGGTCCGAGCGCAGGAAAACCCGTCTGCAAAGGGGGCAAGAATCTGGCAGCATTGAAGAACTGCTCAGAGAGCGCAGATGAAAACTGCTCTAGTCGCAGGGGCTGTAAGAGCAACTGCCTTAATGCGAATGAAACAAGTGAATCTCAAGGTGACCACAGCCAGGATGTAAGCGAGAACTGTAGGCCAGAGAGGTTGGATCAGCAGGATAATTTGCCTGACAATAGAAAAGTTGAGCCCATCAAAATCAACCTTAGTCGCGATTTGACGAAAGCGAAGGTTACTATCAAGTCGATCATCAAACAATCTACTTCGGAATCGATGGAAAGCAGCGGTCACCCAGTCGTTCCGAAGCTGACTATAAAATCTTCCACTCTCTCGTGTGATTCAAACTCTTCATCCTCGTCGTTGTCATCGAGTGCAGACCTGACATCCACGTCTGGAAATTGTATTGACAAGCAAAATTCGTTACAACAGGAGCATCCAACATCACGTGTTGATCCAACTCATGTAGTACCAAAGCTGATCATTCGTGCTAGTGACTGTAATAGTAGCAGCTTTACAAATACTGAAGCTAAGCATCCTGTTGTTCCAAAATTCACCATCAAAATGGAAAACTCCACCATAAACTGTGTGAATGAGGAGCCAATAGAGATTGAATCATCACCATCGGTGTCACCATCATCTTCGCCGGGTGATCAAACATCTCAAGCACACATACAGCCACCGCTTCCGAAGCTAACCATTAAGACGACTGGCGATACCACATCATTATTGTCCTCGACAAGCTCCCCGCCTGGCGTGCTTTTATCCCCACCTCTCGCAATAGGGCAACCTACGGTACCCAAGCTAACGATAAAAACCGTCACGAAACCTTCAGTGACTTCTCTAATCAACAATGTGGACCAGGGAATCCCGATGTTTACTATCACAACTACGAGTGCAACAGATATTGAGGCAACTACCTGTCCATTAACAGAGGGCTCTCGAACAAACAGTCCCATTCCTAAATACACTATCAAAACTATTCAGGACTCTGAAATGAATAGTACGAGCCAAAGTGTGCCCCGATTGAAAATCCGCACCATGCCAGAGGAGGAACCAGCTGGAAGCGACGTAAATTTATCTCCGACTCTACCCAAATTCACCATAAAATCCATTCAGGAAAGCAAGCAATGCATTCCTAAGCTAACAATTTCCGTTAATGATCGCTCGACGGATACTTCCAGCTCTTCGACGACCTCGTCAGGCGAATCTATTCCGAAGTTGACTGTAGTGCGGCACACTGAGCCTGACGAGGTCAGCGAAAGGGTACCAAAACTAACAATATCTCTACAAGAATCTCCAAAAGTCAAGTCCGCCGACCATGAGTTGTTGCTAGGAGAGAAATCCGAAAAAATGGCGAAACTTACTTTGAAAACCGTATCAGAACCAGATTGCGAAGGGGGGCAAGTCGAAAAGACGATCCCAAAATTGACAATAAAAGCTGTCTCGGTTGAAGAAACGACGGCGGAGGTGCGTGAAAAATCGGAGAGGGTGCCGAAGATTACCATTAAGACTGTTACCGATCAAACGAGCGAACCAGCGGAGAAAATTCCGAGGCTAACAATAAAAACGAAACCTTCGGAACAGGAAGTTTCAGCCGATTCTTGTGAGAAGTTGGTGCCTAAGCTAATGATAAAACATGTATCGATAGATGATCAAGACTCACAAGATGCGGAGAAAGGCGAGAAATCGTCCCGAAAGGCGATGAAAATTGTTCCAGATATAATGGAGGGTGATAAAGCAGTGACAAGGACAAATATTGAAGAAGCTTTTTTGCTTTCTTGTTCTGTAGAAAAGAAGGATAGTGGAATTATACTTGACAACGACGAGCAAATGGAAACAACACTACCGGTACCGAAATTGACGATCAAGCCATTAGAAGAGAAACGCCAGGATGAACATAAAGTTCCGTACGAAAACTCTGTCGAACTTGCCGTTCGAATACCGAAACTAACAATAAAAACTATCGCGGAGCCAGAAAAATTTGAACTGTTGGACGTAATGCATGAAGATAGTGGCAAAATTCCTAAACTTAAGATTAAATCTCAATCGGTGGCCGTCTCCGAGCTGGAAAGTACTAGCGTCGACAAAATTCCAAAGCTTACAATCAGGAAAATGCCTGCGACAACTGTAGACACTGGTAGCGAACCAGCAGCAAAATCACAACGCCTAACCTTCACACACGCCCTCCCCAATACTGATGACGCGGAGCGTGTCCCTAAATTGACAATAAAACAGAATAGTATTGGTGACGGCTTTTCGTCTTTATTGTCGCCTTCGATATCATCCTCATCATCACCAAAAGTGCCGAAACTCACAATTAATAATCACATGACGCCTGGTAAACATTTAAAGCGAGGAAGGCGGAAAAAGATGGACGCGGATCTCGAGGAGGGCTCCGACAGTAACGAATCAACCGAGACAGAAACACTAAACCTGCATGAGAAAGAGATGGTGGAAATACGCAATAGATCAGCCTCGCGGAGCTCGGACAAATCAACTGAAGGTACTAGTTCGAAAATTGCAACGTCGGGGTCAAAAAACGGCCTAGGCGCCGAAAGTGAGGAGGTGACCAGGAGCCATTCAAAGATAGATACTGATGAGACAGATCGCGCGATAAGTGCACCTGAAACAAAGGAGAGTATTCTTAACTCTCCAATGAACTCTCAGTATTCAAATGATGGCGAAAAACCTAACTCGGATGGAAACTCTCGTCAATTTCTGATCGGCGCAGAATCCTGTAAGAACGGTGGTTGCCCGGAACCCTCCACAACTTCGGCGGAAGTACCTGTACAACATGCTATCGATGCAAACCTGGAACTCGAACTCGAACAGATAACATGCCAGTCAAATTATGAACTACACATGTCGGATTCGAATTTCGAGTCGAATCTGGAAATTAGCGCTGATTTATCCGATGCTGCAATAGATGATCTCGTGGATATTTTGAATGATGACGATTTGGCAGAGCTCAATTCGCCTGAGATGATGAACGAAGCAGAGCGTAGTGATGAATCTGAATCACACGAACTAGATGATGTGAATCATGCTACAGTTGTGAAAGTAGAGCGCCAAGAAATGAAAGAGCAAAAGGAAGATCTTATCATGCCTGAGGATATAGTTAGTTTGGGTAGTGACGAAAACGATATCGTCGATCAGATCACCGAACTGCTGAACGAGGCAGCTGAAGCTAATGAAATCGTAGACCAATTGTTGGCAGACGTGAATGACGAAAAGTCGAATGATAGTGTTCCTGAAGTTGTTTGCATTGAGGATATTGCTGAGGATGATCCAATTGAAGTGTCTTTGAGAGAAATCGTCGAAAACCATGACAGTAGCGACATTGAAAAGTCTAAAGAGCCTGAAGTTTTCGAAGAAGTCTTAAAAATTGACCCAATTCCTAATGTAGATGACGTGCAACAGATCGTTGAAACCTTAGAGGATGAGAAGGTAGCAGATAAATATACAACTGCCGAAGTACTGGTTGCAGAAGAACAACACTCGCCGAATGGCCATGCGTCATCACAGGAAAATTCACTTTCGAACATCACTGTCAGTAACAACGGGAGCGATGATCCAATTGCAATTTCCGACAATGCAGCAGAAATGAATTCAATACTCGCGCTCGCTTTAACAGGGAAATCTCCTAAGAAAGAAAGTTCCAGTGGCCACGAGCCTGCACCAGAGCTCCCGAAATCGATTACTGCCGAAATCGATCTGACATCAGATGATGAAGAACAAACAACGGAAGCCAAAGTGACAAAGGAATTAACCACGGAAAAACTTGTTGCGATGCCGCAGGAGGAGGAGCCGAAGTTAGACCCGAAACCACCCCTGGCAGCAGGCACCGAAATCGATTTGACCAGCGATGATGATGTCGAGATTGTGACCGTGCATTTTGAGCGAAACAACTTGAGTCCCCCATCAAGTTACAGTTTGAAACGGCGCTCGCCAGTTGATAATATTGTTCCGATGAAACGGTCGCGATCCGATGTGTCTGAAACCAGTCCCTCAATTGATAGTAAATTTTCTAGTCAAACATCTGTTGAAACCTGCCCTAAAACACCTGATACTGAATCCGAGCCAAATGTAAAAGTGTGCCGTCTGAAAGCATCAACTTCGTCGGCTCTGGTGGACTTGGAAAGTTCTTCCCTCACTGGTGACGAAACATTCCGGATACTGACTGAACTGAGGACTTTAAATGACCCGAAAGAGTGTGCGGAAAAGGCCAATGATAATAACGCTTGCGCTTTGAGTAGTGCTTTGTCGAGGCTGCGTGACCATGAAGAGGAATCAACTGAGTTGACAAGGACGAAGGATTTGAAATCCAGCATGAATCAAGGCCGGGAACAGTTGATTGAATCTGATATCGCAGTAGTGCAGGTAACAGCGCCCAGGACGAATTCTATGGCTAGAACGCAGAGTGTTCTTCTGATCAACGAAGAGTCTGGATCAGGCGACTGCATGGTGGTGGAGGAGGATCCCTTGATGATACTGCCAGAGTCGATAGATTTGAATTTATTAGACGGTAAGGACAAACTAGAAAATGATTTGGATGTTAATGCTGAAGGTGCTGCCACTGCACCAACGAAGCGACCGCGGGGCAGACCAAGAAAAGACGGAAAACCTGCTGGCAGTGTGAAGAAAGGTGTGAAGCTAGTTGAAGGTGATCCACTGAGGGTGAGGAGAAAACGACCCCGAAGTACACTCGACGATGAATCGAAGATAATGAAAACACCATCACCTCTGACTAAAGCGGATAATGTGTCGCCTATAGCAATGAATAATGCCTTTACAACTCCAGCTCCGGTCTTGAAAATGTCGATGATGAATACAGGGATACGTACGGAGCCATCATTTTCCACCGCTACAAGTACAGGTATGAGTTTATTGCTTGGAAATTGTGGGTTCAATAATGAGTTTTATTGCTTTCTAGATTTTATGAATGCACTAAGTCCGACGACACCTGTTAGGAAACGTGGTCGAGGCCGCGGAAGTCGTGGAGGTATTATTCGCAGCGCAAGCCAAACCGGTGGCCTGACCAATGGTGACCCTAACAGTAGTCCCGGCGAAGGAGTAATCAGAAGTGGCCGGGGTCGAGGGCGAGGAAGTAGAGGCGGTGGCGGACGTGGTAGTAGAGGTGGTCGTGGAAGTAGGGGTGGACGTGTAGGTCGAGGTGCTCGGCGGCTCCTATCGCTAGAGCAAATGAAGGACGGTGCTGAATTCCCAACGCCGGTAAGTGTTTATATTTAAATCAATATTTGGTCTAAAACTCTCGCTGCAATTTGTGATTGATGTTTGTTCACAGGAACGAAAAGTTCTAAAAGCGGAACCTAAGACACCATCGTCACTTCAGGTGTTCGAGGAAGACACACGGATGAGTGCAGATATGCAAACGTCGGGTAATCGGTAGGTGGAAACCGAATTAATTGTTAGGTGAGGATTTCGATTTATATTGAATGTGATTACAGGCAATTCCCGGAAGACGGGATAATTCTTGGAGGAAACAACGACGATAATACCCAAAGTTCCATGCTGAGCTGTAGTAGTGCTCTGGACGGCAGCAGTAACACCACAATACTGAATCCAGTAACAGGTGAAAGGGAGAAGAAGAAACGCGCTAAGATGGAAGTCACCGCTCCTGAAGGGTAAGTACTTCAATCCTTAGTCGTGAATATCTAAGTTTCGATAATTTTCTTATATTCACAACGACTTTTATATCTCTCCTGCAGTAAAACCGAATACACCGTCGACATGATTTGTGAATATGACTGGCCGCCTCCGAAGGGTTGCTGTCCAGCGCGAAATCGTGACACGTTCATGATACAAGAACAAATAGCACAGTATTTAGGCATAAAAAGTTTTAAGCGAAAATATCCGGATCTACCGCGTCGACAGATCGATATGGAGGAGCGTAACTATCTGCAGGAGAAAGGTTTAGTCACGGAGAAGATGTGTGATTTGGGTATAACTGCCGTCTGGGCATCCGATGTCCTGGACATAATGTATAGCGATTTCTATGAAAAATACGAGGAGTACAAATCATATTTACGCGAGAAGCAATTACGTGATATCGAAGCAAAGCAACGGGCTCAGGCAGCGGAAGCTGTCGATAAGAGTCAGCTGGCACGTGATCGTGCATTAGAATCAGCATCAAAGTGGAATAGAAGTTTAAATAGATCGTAAGTAGATGACTTTGTAGAAAATTTAAATTAGTTATTATAATTGATTTCGAATTTTACAGCCGTCTAGATGAGCGACGTATGTGTTTAGATTTGCAAAACTTAGTTATAAATCTTCCAGCTGCTGTAGGTAGGAAATTAAGCCGTCCAAACGAAACAGTTCACCAGCAGCCTTCACACTACCCGATCGCTCTTGTTCCCGGTCAATTCAGTGAAAATTGTCGTGTATATAGTTCCGAGGAGTTAAGGTTGTGATTAGAAACCCTTACTTAATATGATTGTGTGCAATATTTGATATAATCAATTTTTTCAGGCGTTATCCTATTAACACAATACTTGAGCCATTCGACGATAGGTTAAGACAATACATTAAGCGCGAAGAAGACGTGGAAAGTGAAAGTGATGAAAGCGAGGTGGGTGGCGAAGAAGAGGAGGAGGTTGCGTCTGGAAGTTCGTCGGGAAGCGATTCGGAATCAGATAGTTCGAGCGATTCAGTAAGTATTTGAAATCAGATAGCTATCTTAAGTCTTAAATATCTCGCTAAAAAAATATGCTCGAAATGACCAGGGTCATTTTTGAATTTAGTAGTAATCCGTAGAGCAGCAAAAAAATCCTCGTAGATTTGCCACCAATTAAGTATCATCAAAAATACATGTTGATTTAAGATTTTCTTATTGCAGGAATCGGGTTCATGTTCGTCGTCCGATGAAGACGAAGATAAACCGCTAGACGAAAAACGATACAACTGTGTCGTGTGTCACAAGCTCCAGAACATTAATCGCAAAGGTTTTCCAGAACTATTTATTCGCTGTGTTACCTGCCGAAAGCAAAGTAGGTTTTAAAATATGATTATAGATAATGTATATCATTTAAATTCACAAAAATACTGATCAATTCCTTGAAATCGTTTTTCTTATTTTCTTTATTTTCTTGCAATTCCAGCTCATCCTAGCTGTATAGATATGCCACCGCGAATGGCAAGGCGTGTACGGAATTATAATTGGCAATGCGCCGAATGCAAATGCTGTATAAAGTGCAAGAGAAAACAAGATGAAAGTAAAATGCTATATTGTGAGCAATGTGATAGGGGATTTCATATTTATTGTATACAAATCAAAAATATTCCGGATGGTAAGCTATAAAATTTTATATCTAGATTTATGATTTTAAAGATTCGATAGATATAGTCACTGTAAGTTTTGAGTGTATTTGATTAGTGTAGGCTATTTTGTTGATTCATCTTCTATTTACAATTAACCGAATTACATCTAAGCGAATTAGATTTAGACTGCAGTTTATAAATTGTAAACTACGATTTCATCAGCAGTGTCTTGTGGCATATTGAAACAAAGAGATTTGTGAACTAAAAAAGCTATGTGAGGAAGGTTTTTTTTTTATAGTAAATTAACTTGTTCTCAAATATCTAATACATTTGTCGGGCTTCGGGATGTTTTCATTCTGTTCATTGAGGGAAATGGCTTTTCAACAACTATTGAAGTAGCTAGATTGTCAAGACTTACGCGCTGGGCATACAGAACGCGTTCGGGCGTCATGGTCGTCACGAGCAATGATCCGATCACAGTCGTTTAGTGATTTGGCTATGCAACATAAAGCGCGAGCCACAATGCTCCAGCACATTCAATTCCGTTCCAGCACATTCCAGCGCATGTCTATTCTAACAAAGTGAACACATAGTCTCCATTCCGTTTAGGGTGCGACAGTTTACTTGTAGTTTTACAATTTCAGTTTTGCGTGATTATTGTAGAATGGATAGTAATTTGCTCGAGTTATTTGGAATGCTAATAAACTTTGTACACTTTTATAAAAAAATCCACAGCAAAATTTATTATTAGTATTAATAATAATACTTTTTTGATCCAGAAAAGCTGAAAGTTGGTCAACTCGTCTTCTCCATTCCTTCCATCCTTATTTGTTCAGTCTCGTACATTTTCTATGCCGCCAACTTTGACGTTTATTCTGGAATGGAATAAACTGGACCAATAGATGGGCCAGTCATGATTTTTCGGTTGCGCATGATGGCCCGCTTTGATGTGTGTGAAAAGCCGCTCCAAAAGCCATCCTCGGCCATCCTCGGCCATCGACATTTTGATGCTTCGCCACTCTCGGCCACTACAAGTCATCGCCCGTCCACACACATGGGCAACATGTGGCAAGATTTCACCCTCAGCGTGAAGGCGAAATTACAAATTTACGGCATTCAAAATTTGATGTACGCCACGCCAAAACGCTTTCTGTGTTCCGAGAAAAGTGTTTGTCAATTCGGTCACAGAAAATCCATTGAGAAAAGATTCTATAATTTGGATAAGATGGAAAAATTACGGAAACTCATCCATATTCAAAATTAGTAATACATGCTAGACTATGTTTAAGGCCTTTCACTAAGTCGAACTTAACTAGCTCAGTTGATGTTGTATGGTTGGTTGAGCCTTGTTCGGATTTGTTGGACCACCGTTGCTAGCTGAAGTTCAATGGAGTGAAGTGGCTTGAAACCAAACTGCTTTTCCGGGAGAATGTTGTTCTTCGAGACTCTTTCAAGTGGGAAAAGAGAATGCGTTCAGTCAATTTAGCTATTGATGACAGGATGCCCATTCTGCGCTCCTAAGCATAAACGCTCTATCTGCCTTTTTTTCATTTTTGAGTTCACACCGGATTTGAAAACTATGTACTCTATTACATCATTCCAATAAAATTTGAAAAACCTATCTTTTGTGGAAGTATGTTGATGGACCGTTTATGCTTAGCAAGGTAGCATTGGTCTTCAATTTCGGGGAAATATTAAGTTTTTACCAGGCTTACCAGGCTCCTCATACTGCGTATGGCGTTTATTATGTCCGTTATAGATTGTAGTATATTGCTTGGTATGTGTGAAGCAAATGTTGTTAATGCTATCTATCTCAGGTGATTATCGTCGTTTCAGTCCGCTTATCAAAATCTTCTTCAAATCAAGGTATTCACTTTCTCAAGGTCAATTAACTTAACTGTTCTGCCTCCCGAGTTTCAAAACTGGGAAGATTTGCGGCCGCTCATCCGATACATTCGTCATACACTAGGCCGTCGTTAGATGATACGTTTTTCTAGAATTATCTCCAAGGAGTCTGCCATGGTATTAGCTTTATCTGCTCTATGCGCTGCAAATTCGTGGCATTAACGGTTTGTTTTTATTCTTGTAGTGTAGAAACAGTCACCGTAGGGTGTTATCCCCAGACTCCATACTTTGCCACGTATAAAGTTTGGAAGCTGGTTTGCTTCCCGCTTTATTCTAGGGTCACCTGCGCCTCTAAGTGTCGCGTATAAGGAGCTTATTCGACTTAGAAAGTTCGTAAAGATTGTTTTCATATTTTAATGGAATTGTGATTGTGTTGTCCTCTTTCGCCTACTTTAGGGCATTGATGAGGAAATCTATTGATTTCCTCACCAATGTCATAAGGTATTCACATACGGTCACTGGCCGTTTCGGATGTTTCTACTTCTGTGCAACTCGGAAAGCTTTCCAGTTTAGACTTTCCTCTAAAGAGCTCGTCGAGCTGCATATCACTAATGAGCACATGTTTGTTGAGTGAGTGTCCCGGATCCTTTTATGTAAAGCGTACATAGCTGTTTAAGAGGCCGACGTATGTAGGCTCATTAGTGATATGCAGGTTTGATTGCCTATCTGTGATGTAATTGTTTAGCTCGATCCCATCTTTGTTAGTTCTCACAGCTCCCCAATGGCGGTTATTGGCATTAAGGTATCCTGCAAGCAAGTCTGTGCCTTTGTGATCGAGAAGTGCACGAAGTTCTTCAATGAACTCCTGTGATCTTGGTGGCTGGTATGCTGAAACTAATACGAACGTGAACAAGCTCGTTTGCACTTTTATAGTAATGGCTTCCGTTCGGGTGGAAACAAAATGATGAGTGATGTTTCTTCTCACGTGAATTGCATTGTCTCCTCCGCTTCCATTCTATTGTTCCTGGGCTGTAGGATGTAGTTGGGAATCCGGAGGTGGTCGCCCGATTTGATTAATGTTTCTGGTAAAAGCATTATATATATTTTGAAATTGTTCAAAAACTGCATCAGCTTGTCCATTTTGGGCAATAAGGAACTCACATTGCATATGGGAATTGATGCGTGGTTAGTGGGGCTCATTTGCACGTGATTGGTGGGACGTTTGGCAAGACATGGCCAGCGAACATACTTTAAATTATTTTCGCCATCATGTCTTTCATTATTGTATGCAGTTCTTGTATGATGGCGAAGGTCTGGTCCATTTGCTCCGAAGTTTGGTTAGTTTCGCCTGGGGAGTTGTTTGTTTATCTATGGAAGTAATAGGAGTCCAGGAGGATGGAGTTGGATTTCCACTTGCTCTTTGTGCAAATGATTTCCTCAAATTCTTTGGTCTGCGCGGGCAGTCTTTATAGCTCGTAGGATGTTCGCCTCCACAATTCGCCTCAGCCTGAGAATGGATAGAGTCCGTCGCATTTGACGCAACGAGCCTGAGGTTTTTATCGTGCTGTGCTTTATGTGTGTAGGTCTACTGAAAACTATTAATTCTCCTCTCTAATAATTTGTGCTTCTGTATTTGTTTTGATTGAAAAATTAATTTTGATTTTAATTGAAAAAGTTTTTTTTTTGAGTTGGAATGAAAATTGACCTATATTTTTCAGAATATTTCAGAATATTTTTCAGAATAAAAACCTATGTAGTTCAATGGACGACGTATTGATGGCATATAATAAAAAATCATTTTTCATTGTTCTAGGTCGATGGAGCTGTGAACGTTGCGCGATTTGCATGCGATGCGGTGCTACAAAACCGGAAGGTAATCTACCACCACCAACCCCACAACCAAACCAAAAATCAAGTCGTAAACGTTTGAAATGGGTCAATGACTATCGAACGGATCCCGTAACAAAGCTCCGTGAACATTGTTCAATTCTATGTGTACCATGCGCACGATTACGAACCAAATCCAAAGCATCATCGCATCCAATCTCACAAATAGCCAAACCCCTGTCATCGACAACAACCACAAGGACGACGGCGGCGGCGGCGGCGACTGCAAAAAATACACAATAACACCAGAATTCTACAAAATGAAATGTAAATTATATGTAAAACACAAGAGAGAAAAACAACAATAACCAATGACATGGTTTTAGAGAGAACGCGGACTAATTTTTATCATCAAACACGAGAAAAAATGAAAAATGGGATATAAAATTGTCAAAAAAAAAAAATAATTTTGAAAACTGAAAAATGTTACAAAAAAGAATCACTTCGTGTTTAAATAAATGTTTTTTTTAGTTATTTCTTTTAGCACTAACACTGTAAAAAGCTAGTTTCTAAACTATAATAGAAGAGCATGTAAAAAGAAAAACCCACAAAAGTAGAATATAAGGAATATTTTTAATTTTAGCTTTTTTCTATTTTCTAATTAAAAACAAACGATGATTATGACATAAGGAGAAGATTTGTAGAATACCTACGACTAAATGTAAAATTCTAATTATTATTGCAGAAATTTCCTTGAATCAAGCTAAATAAGAAAATAATCATTTTTAAGAGTATGATTTGTTATAGACCGTACACCGAGATATGGATATGTTTGTATGTGTTTTTTATTGATTAATAGTTTGTTCTGGCATGCCACCTAGTAAGAGATTGTAGCAGGTTTTTAAGAGATAAATAAACAACATCGTTTGAGAACTATACATTTATTTTGTGTAAAATAATCGGAAAGGAAATCTATAAATAATATGTATGCTATGTATTTTTTTTTTCATTTTCGCACTTTACCGTGTAAGTCTCAATACACACACAACACAAATTTTATTCTGTTTTCATTTTAATTAAGCAGAATATTTATTCAAGAAAGTATAAAACTGCTACTTGTACGGTTCTAAGTCGAATCTAATTTATAGCAACTGATGAAATGTAGAGAATCATTGAAAAAATGTTGTAAGTTCTTTTAATATACAATAATTAAGTTATTTTTTTTTATTAGAACCTCATTCGAATCTTAGAGATAAATAATATATTATGTGTATTTAATTTCCAATTGAGAAATCTAAAAGAATCGCAAGAATTTCTAAGATTATTTTAAGAAACTAATTCAGTTCGATTAAATCCATGTAAGGTTAGTTCTAAAACTTTTGTTCTTAGCCTCCATTGACTAAAATAATGAATATAAACTGTTTCACACATTTAACGACCCGATTCTATGCATTTTTAATTAGATGACTACCACCTTCGTACTTTCCCTCCCTTTGAAAACTAACAAATACTACACTAAAGCAGTTGTCTATTTTTTTAACTTGTGAAAAAAATCACATACAAATTATCATGTACGCAGTTAAGTTAAATATTTCCTTAAGCTACAAATGAAATAAAAAAAACTACACAACATAGGAAAAAAACAAAAAAGTAAACACAAAGTAAAGAAAAAAGTAGAATCAATCCACAATTGAAATATAATGAAATCATTTATTTATAATAACTAAACAGTAAAAGCATATTTTTCCGTGTGTGAATGCCTGAGAATAGATATGACTGTGCGTATGCATGCTGTTTGTCTGATTGCGTGTAAAACTTCTTACGATTTACGGCGAAGAATGAAATATAAATAGAAATTAATATAATGTGAAATTGAAAAAAGAAACCGCCTTTATAAATGTTTTTACTTATAACGAAAAAAATAAACATATAATACAATTGTGTATTATTAATTTTATTTGTTAGTAAAAGGGCCATGAAATGACTAGAGCAAGCAACTGGAAGCAGCTAGAAATGATAAACGGTATGCGTTTTTTTTAGGTAGGAAGTGATAGAATTACGTGAAAGAAGTAAAATTCTTGAAAATCAATTCGGATTTATGTAAGATTCGATTTAGTTCAAAAAAGTAGTATGATTGGTCTCTATACTTTCTTTTCCCCATATGTAATGAATTATAATCCTCCGTAAGAATATTTGTATAGTTCAAACGGAAAGAAAATTAGGTACAGAAGAATGAATTCATTGGCTTTTTTTCGATAAATAGTAAAATAGTTGAAAACGAATGAAAATTTGACAAAGTGAATGTGGAAAAAGTGGATACAAATGTAGGCGCTAGTGGTTATTTTTATTAATTAAAGAGAAAAACCGAATAAAAAAAATTAACAGCGAATGTGAGAAGTATAATAAAAACTAAATTTTTACATATTGTAAATGTTGTTTTATTGTGTTGAATAGTTTGGGACGGGTGGTATATTTTGATCGGTGTTTCTGCTCGGTGCTTCTGTTCGGTGTTTCTGTTCGGGGCTTCTGTTCGGTGCCTTCGAGATCTTGGTTGAATTCGTATATCGGTTTCATTCGCTTGTTAATTTTCTATTTTCCAATTGTCTTTGGACATCTGGTTTTCTCAATTATTCTATCCGAAGGCATATTTCATTCAGATTTCTATATTTTATGTACATATCGTCGCTGTGAAATCAAACCGGCATATCTGCAAAATACACATTCATCACTAGAGCGCTTTAAAGTTTTCGCATGTGGGCTATTTCCACGTGAATGCAAAGCAGCAAAACACCATTAGACGGGTTTTTATTCAACTTTACGATATGCCGGTGCGACATAAAAATAGAGGGGAAAATAAGGAATTTTTTGATACCAAAAACTCAAAAACTCAATTTTTGCAGATATGCCGGTTTGATTTCACAGCGACGATATTTTGTCTTCTGTATTGTGATTTTTAATAGTAATCTACTTTGGTATAGAGAAGTGAAAGTGGACTTTAAACGACAGGGGTGTAATATTGATGTCTTCTAGTGCTGCTGCCGAAATCTAATAGGGAAGTGTGCAAGATCAAGGTCACAGCTAACCTAGTTTGCTAGTTGGAGGAATGCTTCAACTGCCAACAATACAGGTACTATTCCCGTAATTGTCACGACCAAGCTTGATGCGTGAAATGCGATGGGCTCTACCATTTTCAAATCTGCACTGAAGATGAACACCGCGAAGGACATCCATCCACATCCTTCACTGAAGCCAACGTGAAAAATGTTGAAGATGTCGTGTTGGCAGATCAAAGAGTGACCATCAGACATGTAGCTGAGGTCACAGGGATTTTGTACGGCAGTGTTCAAAGAATCGCTGCCAACGAATTACATATGAAGAAGATATCTGCGTGTTGGGTGCGGAGAATGTTAACCAACGAGCAAAAGAAGAAATGAGTCGACTTTTCGAGGCTGAATCACGAAAAGTTCCAGGTAGATCAGGAAAATTTTTTGTCACGTTTCGTGATCATGGACGAGACCTGGATCCACCATTTTGATCCGGAAACCAAACTGCAATCGATGACCAGGAAGCGATCCTCTTCACCGACGCCGAAGAAATTCAAAGTGTCGAGTTGCGCAGGGAAGGTTATAGGAAGTTTTTTGGGACGCTGAAGGAATTATTATTGTGGAATATTTGGAAAGGGGAGCCACTATATCACGCTCTAACTACGCAGACTAAATAAGAATATTGTAGAAGGCTATTAAGGAAAAAAGACGGGGAAAACTGGGAGCTGGAGTGCTGTTTCATCAAGACAACGCACCGGTTCACACGGCTGCAGTTGCGATGGCTGCAATTCAAGAAACAGGATTCGAACTGCTTGAACATCCGCCCTATTAGTAAGATCTAGCTTACAGTGATTTTCTTTCATCGGTTCAAGGAACATTTTCGAGGCAAGAAATTTAAAGATGATAGCGAAGTGATAGCCGCTGTTGGGGCGTTTTGGAAGAGTAGAGACAAATCGATTTTTTATCAGGGTATCTTGGGTTTGAAAAAAAGATGGACTAAGTGTATTAACCTGTTAGGAGACTATGTTGAAGAATAAATATTTGTGTTAAGTTTCTGGTCTATATTGATTATCATTGCTTTTGGATCAACCCTCGTATAGGTCTAGGCTCACCTACGAGAAGACACCCAACCCGACTGCTAGACCAGCAACCCAAACTCTTACTTTGTTATATATACTAACAAACCCGCTTATCCGTCTCCGAAGCAACAGCAGATGGACCATTATACAAAAAAAACCTCATGTTATGATGAGTGACATACCTTGGACCAAAATGGTCAGCTTATGAGAAGTTGTCTTTTTTGCTGTGAGGTGGCTTTGGTTTTTTTAAGGTTATGTTGTATGTTTTGGTAGTTAGGAAATTCGAAAAAGCTCTCATAATGTGTAGAAAGTTAAAAGAGGTAATTTTCTGTTAGTTATTTTTCTATTTTCTATCGATTGTGGTAGTTTATATTCGTTATTTTCTCCCTTTATTTTCAGCTGTTTTGTGCACGTGAACTACAAATGAGGAATAGAATTCCTGTACTAGTGAATTCACTGGTACAGGAGTGTTGTTATTTCCAATGCGTATACTCTATTCTTTGCTGGATAGAAGAGCAAAAAAACACGCCTATTAATGTTCAATCGTTTTCTTTTTGGGTTTTGATGAAGGTTTTATCCCAGGTACCACTGAGCCGACCGGAATTACCCGTACTGTCTGCTTGCTGATCCTACTGCTGGTGTCCTGCTGCGTTCCTGCCGCGATTAACTCGTGTCATAGTCTGGTTGCAGCTCATAGTTCTGAGGATCGTAGCTACAGTGGTGACATGATCCCTTGGGTCATGTTTGTAAAAAAATCAGCCGATTTCTTGGCTATTGTACATTTGCTCACGAAGAGTAAATTGTTCATTTGCAATGAGCTATTGAACATTTCTTAGGTTAAATTTACAAAACGGACGTCCGCCTAGTAAAAGACACATGGCGAATGCTGCAATATCTAGCTCCCTATGAGTGGTGGTACATTCGGTAACCTACTGAAGTGAGTGGTGGATACGCAACTTTGCTTAGTGGCAGCCTAACCTGGAGCGGCCTGCCCTTTTTTATTTTTTCAAAATAACTTAGACGCCTGGTGGCCCGATTTGTTAGCCCATAACACACCACCTTCTTCTAACTCCCATTTCCGAGGGATCAGAAGGCAAGACACCATAATAAAAAAGAGAAATTACCTACTTTCTTTGGGTTCGTTGTAATTTCGGCATACAGGACTCTTAGTTTTCAGAATTTCACTCCCATTTTTCGTGCGTGAAGAGGCTGCATTCATTGAAGGTGCCCTCACCACCTACAATCGCCATATCAATTTTGCAGCCTACACATCCCCGATAAACCAATGCATTTTGGCCCCAGGAACAGGTACACTTTAGATATAGGGCTATTGCATGCGATAATCTCTAAAGTGCATGAATTGTCTTTCGACCATAAGCCGGTACTCTTTTGCATTAACAACGTATTTATCGACGACTCACCTTTATTTCTTATTTCTTTTATTTCTTGTACTATATATATTGTATCATGTCTTTTTTGGCAAATAAATAAAAAATAAATAACACCCCTTAGCTGGGAGGACCCTGAGTTGCAGTGGCTGAGGCAAACGAAAAAGAAACATCCAAAACAGCTGGCAATCAAGAAGAAATCTCACCAGCGTTATATTGCAGGCAGAAGAAGATAAAACGGTCACACGATCCCGGCAAAAAATGATCGTAGTTCAGACGAACCTTCAGGTCAATATAATTTGAATAGGAATTAGATTTGGAGAAAAGCTAGAAGCACACAAACCTGCTTACGAACTTTATTTGCAGAAAAATCCAAAAACACTTAAACAAGCACAGCATCAAAGCTGCTGAAAAGACCTGTTGACCATTATCGAAGTATTTCGCAGAAACAAATAAATGAATCCATCCATCTACAGTTCTTAAGGCCTGAAATATGATCTTAATGGCAAAGCTGAATCCTTTGTCGATACTTTAGAGGTGCAGTTCTATCAAAACATTATATGCCCAACGAAGAAAAGGTCATCGATTCTGACTTCATGGGGGCGGAGACATTGCGTGTGGTGAATTCAGATGAAGTGAAGACTTGGTGAACGGACTTGATCGACATAAATCACCTGAAGTAAATACTGTTTTGCGTTTGAAGACGTACTCAGAAATGTAGAAAGAAGCCCCTATCATAGTCTTGCTTAAACCATGTAAAAGTCACATCTTTCTATGAAACTGGAGACCAATCAGCCTACATTCCTCTATTGGCAAAAAAAACCGATCGAGTTATACTTTCTCGTTTAAGCAAAAAAAATAAACGAGAGTCAACTACTTCTGTAAGAGCAATTTGTGTTCAAACCACTGAGTTGCAGTTAGCGAGGATGTTCTGGTACATTCGAACAGGGATGAACCAAAGAAAGTCAAGAGGTTTTGTTAGATTTGACGTAGCCAAGTCTTTTGATAAAGTTCAGCATGCAGGATTTATATTTAATCTGCAAGCAGTCTCATTACCCATTCAACTTATCCAACTGGTCCAATCGTTTCTACAGGGCAGAACTTTTTGAATACGGCAATATGCGACTTTCCATTTGATTTCTATGCTCAGAACTCACAACCAATACAAATTTGAACTAACGAAGGGCACAGTATTATTGCTAAATAAACTGCTCTAAAAAAACCTGTGGGAGTTAATCTTATCACCAATGCTATGTTTATACAGTTGCCACCGATCGAATTCTCTTGGGTTAATGCTATCTTCCAAGTCGAATATTTTCCTGAAGCATAGAAGATAGCCGTGATCATAATGATCCCCAACCCAAGCCTGATAAAGATTCTTCCCAAGTGAAGTCATACAGACCTGTATGTCTTTTTATCCGGCATCTCCGAAATTTTCGAAAAAGTTCTGCTGAGATTACTTCCAATTTTTGAATCTGCAAGACAAATTCCAGAGCATCATTTTGGACTGCGAAGACATCATAGTACCATTTAATAGTGGGCCTATGATGAATTGAATTCCGATATCGGCATTAGTAAAATTTAGCGACTCCCCAATGGTGGTCGAAAGTACTTATTATGGACTATCCCGCAATCGGAACTTAATTTCCATTTTTAACTGTTAACAGTAAAATTACGATTTATAACACACGGTGTCTACGAGCTACCTGTTGGCCAGGTTTTACTAACGCATGTCAAAAACTAAAAAATTCGAAGGGATCCACTGAAATGAGCTATCGGATTCAAAATCAAATGAATGCTTTCAAAAAGCTTCCATGAAATACCCTATTCTTGCCTAACAAGCCACACATTCCAGGTTAGATATATGTAAAAGCTATTTTACCGTTAAATATCGTGCGCATGCTAGTGTACCTCAAGGAAGTGTATCGGGACCTGTACTCTACACAATCTTCACATCTAATCTCCCAATGAGTAAGAAAACAATTACAGCTACTTTTGCAGACGACGTCAGGTCCAGTTATGGCATCTCACCCACATATCATTTCTGGAAAGGTGACTGACAAAATTGAGAATCAAAATTGAGCGATATCAAATGCATCTACGTTACTTTCAATTTCTAAATTTAATTTGTCCTCAAGCATATCTTAATAATGTACACCTATATCTCAAAGTAACGAAGTAAAATATCTGAGTAAGCACCTTGACAGGAGGCTTATCTGAAAACGGCATATTGAAACTAAAAAGTCAACAATTGAATCTGAAATTCATCAATTTCAAATGGATGCTCAGCAGAATATATAAGTGCCACAGTGCTTTCTCAGGAAAATTGACGCAGGGTGCAGCAGCACTAGCTCCAGAGAATCACAGCTCCTCGTCGTGTTTTGTAATGATACAAGCTAATTTTTGAAATGTTCGCTTATTTTCAAATGAAGTCCTTCATGTTTAAATGATACAAGTTCATTAAGTAGATCAACTGAGTTCTAGAAAATAACATAACTACTCCAAGGACTTTTTGTTGCGTAGAATGATTTCAGATACATTTTTTTGATTGATCACAAATACCATTCCCAAACCATTTCCGCAGAATGCGCTTAATTTGCACCTGATATCCAAAAAACTGTATCAAATTTGGAACAATCCAAACTGTATCATTCGAACCCTTGTAACTCTTCCGTTATTCTCACAATTCCAATTCACAATCATTCGACATCCTTATAAAATCAAATAATAAACAGCCTTCCGTTGCAAAGAATTATCCAGCATTCGTAAAGGAGTTGACAGCTCGTCATAATCGTTGAAATCCATGAAAGATTACTTATAGTCCTTGAATGCAAAAATGTGTGCAATGCACCTTTCTTTCGATTCAGTATGGTATACATCTAGGAAGTGAAAAGTGTAACACATCGTATGCACGCACCTACTGCGCATATGACCCCGTTCCTTTTATAATGTATTTTGAATTTTTGCAAATGTTACAGAAAAAATAGCAAATCTAAAGGACGAAAAAGAGCAGCTTAACTGATACTACCATTCGATAATGAGTGTATTTCAGTGAAAGGTGAAACCATATTGCAAATTTTGACATTCAGTAAATAGTAACCTGTGTGTTATTCTGCTCTTTTCCGTGCCACTTTCATAAAGTCATCGACAAAAGGTTATTATATTGATTATCCTCGTCGAGCTGGAATAGGAGTTTTGTTTCCAAGTCCTGAAATGTCAAAGATTTTTCGTAAATCCCTGAGCTATGAGTGTGTGAATACCGGTAAATGAACGAATAGGTACTCGTATATTGCTTGTATTCAAGGAGGAAGGGTTAGATCAGTTCCTATTAGCTACTTTTCGTACAATCTAATCCTTTCGGGTCCGATGCAATAAAGATTGTGGAATGAAAGGTTTACTTGAGTAATATGAACTGTAAAATTGTTCAGGTAAAGCAGTAGCTTGAGGATTATCGGGATTAAGGAAGTGCTGGTTTTTGTTGATTCATGAAGTTTATGGGGCGGATATTGTAAATAATTGAAGGCGTACTAGTGAATACGAATGTGCTTTTTGATTTGAAGGAAAAAATGTTGGTGAAACAGTTAGAATTTAAAGAACAACGATAATGGCTGCTTCACTGAAAGAAAAATCTTGGTAAAATGAACAATGTTCCTTAGCTGGTTTTACGTCAACTACGGGCTATAGTTAGAACAACTATAAGAAAATTGTTGATTACTTTTATGCACCATGACGCGTGGTTGATAAACAACGTCCGTGGTGCAAAAAAAGTAAGCAACCACAAACAATGGTATTCCAACAATATAAATAGTACGAAATAGTAAATGACTACTGTCTGTGGTGTGGAATTATGTTTGTTGAATTTAACAATTGTAGAGTGGTTCGCTTACTATGAAAATTGTTGATAAATCAATATTTTATAGTGTTACATGAATTGATGCTCATTTTTCTATAAATCAACCATTTATCGTACTTATGAACCAATTATCACAGTTGAATCCTCGAAGGTTTCTATATTTTTTGTATCAGCGAAGTTAACTACACTCTAAAAAGTGGGTCTATAATTAATACTTTGATAATAGGAAATATATTCATTTTTTCGTTTAAAATAACGAATCACAAACTTTTTTACACATTCGATGTGCATTTTTTGCTTATACGTCATATCAGCTGAATAATACACAGCTTTTTGTAAATTGAAGCAAAAAGAGTGTAAATTTACTAGTTTACTATTCAGCTTTGCGCCAAAGCCATGAAATTGCATCATTTTTTAGGGTAAAATTACACGATTTGGTCGTAAAAAAAATATTCTTTTTAGGTACTTTTGTAAATTTACATCTATAATACTATTATAAGGGTAAAATTCAACCAAAATTTTTTTGAGTGTACTTTTGTATGGTTAAATGAACTATTTTAGCATAGTAGAAAGAACCATTTTCCGTAGTTCATTCGACAATTTTGAATGAATTGTTGCATTACTATCAATAATAGTTAAATCAACCACGACTTTTTCTTTCAGTGTTGGAAATTGTCAGGAGCCAGTTATAAATGAAGCCGGTTTGCATTGGCAACACGTTTGAACGTGCATTTTTAGATCCTCATGTGCCAAATAGATATTGGCCGAGCCCAGGCGAGCCGAAGTCAGGCGAGACTGCGAACATGTGGACGGCATTTGACCGCTCGTCCGAAATCGCTTTGACTCGTGCTCAACATCCATTCCGATCGGATGTGGCACGAGCGCCGGCGAGCCCTGTCAAAGTCGCTCGTCTGGACCGTTCTCACACTCGGGCTCGCCAGATCTCGCCTGGGCTCGGCCAATATCTATTTCCCACATAAAGAGAAAGATTTATTCTGCATTGTAAGTCATATAAAGCTCCCTGTCTCAAACTTCTCAAGTCTTAAATGCATTCATTTTCGAATAGCTGTTACAGTTGACCCTATAAAGCTATTAGTGATGGGCTCAAAAACGAAAAACAGTTTGAACAAAACGTTTGGCTGCAAAAAACGAACGAACAGTTTTTCCAAATAGCGACAAACAGTTTTTCTAAAGCGAAACTTTTTTTCGAAAACGAACTGCATTTCTAAAACGAACCGTTTTTCTACAACGAATAGTATTTCTAAAACGAATAGTTCACGAATATTCCACAACGAATAGTTTTTCTAAAGCCAATCGTTTTTCTAAAACGAATCGTTTTTTTAAAACGAACTGTTTTTTTTTCAAACGAATCGTTTTTTGTTTTTCTCAAACGAATCGTTTTTTTAAAACGAACTATTTTTTAAAACGACCTGTTTTTTTTTCAAACGAATCGTTTTTCATTTTTTTCGAACGAATCGTTTTTTTTAAAACGAACAGTTTTTTTTGAACGACCTGTTTTTTTAAACGAACTGTTTTTCGTTTATTTTAAACCAACCGTTTTTCGTTTGTTAAAACGAACTGTCTGGCAGTGGAAAACTGTTCAGCTGCGCAAAACAGTATTTTCGTACTCGTGAGTATTTTCGTACTTGCAAGTATTTTATTCAAATATTCAAAAAGTTTTTAGGACAAAAGGAGCTGAAATTGGACAAAATCGGCCAATTTTGAGTTAGGGTAGTTTGGGACATAACGGGCCAAGACCTATTGCTGTGATACAAAAATTTCGGTTTTGTATGGGAGTAAGGGTTTTTTTTTGGCCATAGTTTATCAAAAACTAACTTTACGGCGCTTTTGATGATTGAAAGTGGTCGGGGAGTACAATAGTGATATTTCGAGGGCGAAAAATTTTTGTATAGGGGAAATTGGGCAAAAACGTCAATGTTTTCAAAAAAAATTTTTTTTGGTCGAGCATGAATTCGGGGACCTTTCTGAGTTGTTTCGGGCGAAATTACCATACAAGTCTGGGGAAAAAACGGCCTAGTTTCGAAGATACGGCAAAATGAAATCCGGCGGAAAAACTAAAAGTAGCACTAAAAGTGCCAAGGAGGAAAAGGTTGAGATCATTTTTGGTTCACCAGTTGGCGTCTCCGGGTGTGCTGAGGCCCTCCTCGTGACTGCAGGTCGCCACGAGGGTGTCTCCAACCTTACCGGGGCTGTAAAATTTACGAGACCGCGGGAGGTAAGGTGCCCCGGGACTCATGTCCAGCCTTACAGAAGAGATTGCATGTTTAATAAACGAAACATCGTTTTTATCATTTCTTAATAATATTTTCGACAAACTTCATGCTTCACGCCGCGTCCAAATTGGCCATGGGTGATGGCATAACATTCGACTTATACTATAACATTCGACTTATACTCTATAACACCAGATTGCGGGCATATGTTCACTGGTAAATGATATTTTCAAAATGATATGGCATGACATGCCGTTGCCCAGGTATCACCCTGAGTCTACATTGGCTATGAGCTCTGCCATATGCGATGGCAACGAATGTCAGTTTATAGCATGTCATCTGATACCTGGGCAACGGCATGTCATGCCATATCATTTTGAAAATATTATTCAGCAGTGAACATATGCCCGCTATCCGGTGTTATAGAGCACTGCGAAGGTAGCATGCCATATTTGATGGCATGCCATCAAATATGGCATGCCACATACCGTCTACATTTTCCATTTCCATGGCAAGTCGAATGTTATGCCATCTCCCATGGCCAATGTGGACGCGGCGTCAGACAACATGCCATAAACAGACATTCGTTTCCATCGCATATGGCAGAGCTCATGGCCAATGTAGACTCAGGGTTAGTGAGGCGAAGTGGAAATCCGACTGTTTTAGATTAACCAGGAAAAGTTTGGTATTAGAGATCGCTCGATGAAAGTCATATAGATGACAACAGGATTAGTTGGTCCTATCTTAGAATTTTTTTTTTACTTTGGTCATTTGAACGAATACCGGAGGTGTTTTTTGCATATAATAAAATTAAAAACAAATTAAATTGATTGAATTTGATGGCCCCTAGATTGGAGAAAGCCTTGCCAAATAAATGACCGACCATTGGAAAGTTACGGACAAGCGCACAGACTAATAACTCGGTATTCTTTGAAAGGCATCTTGCACCATCACCACTCTAGCTTGGGAACGTTGTTTCTAGAGGGTGGGGGAGGGCATATCAGTCCGTTTCATTACAACACTACAAATCGTATGCATTGTATGTATATATGTACATACTTCAATCAGGTATTTGGAACATGTATTTTTTCGTACTCGTACTAGTTATACCTAGTATGTGAAAATCCTAGTACCTTTATTGTCGTACAGCATAAAATTTGTTTCTTTTCATTAATTCAAACTGTTTTTTTTCAAACAGTTTTAAAAAACAGTTGTTTTTTTTTAAAAGAAACAGTTGGATTACGTTTTTTGAAAATAACAGAAACGCCCATCACTAAAAGCTATAAAGACCTAGGGTGTGTTCAATGTGCATGCTATAGCAGCTATTAGCTGCTAATTTAGCAGCTCTGGCTGTCCAATGTCACGAAATAGATTCCGGAATAGCTGCTAAGGTAGCAGCTATTCGCTGCTCGTAGTCTGGAGGATAGCTAGGAAGTAGCTAAGGCAAAATGGCCGTGCGTACACAGCTAACATGCAGTTTAAACGTCATTTTCAATTGGAAATTGAAATGAAAAGAAGTTTTTGCGCTTTTGTGACACAGGAGATGAGGAATAAATTTGAAAATAGTGACAGCATAAATTAAATACGGGCTTTTAAACACTTAAACTCAACTCGAGTTTTAAGTTGGCTTGTACACAGCGCAGCTCATCTTGAGTTTTTAGAAGGCGAGCATGAAGCGTAAAAGGCCGGGTGCTCTGATTCCTGTATTATCAAATTTTCAATGATTATTTTTTGCTCTTTTTCTCATATATGGCGTCAAAAGCCGGAAATAAGTGATACTTTTTAAATATGTTAGGAAAATTTTAATGGAGTGTGCAGCTGTATGTTGAAAACTCTTAGATTTTATACAGTTTCTAAAGTGCGATGGAAATATTGAACTGATCCACGAAAATGCAAAAATTACAATAAAAAAATTGAAACAAAATTATTTTTGAGTTTCCTGTGTAAAGGCTGACCTTCGTAGCAGCTCTTGGCTGTCCAATATCCATAGTTGCTTCACCTAGCTACTGCGAATTTTGACACTTGCTAAAGTGATGCTATGCTATGCTTTTGGAGCAGCTATAGCATGCACATTGAATACACCCCTAATAAAGTTGTATGTATTTATAGTATATATACTTTTATATATATACTTTTTCTATATATACTTTTTTCGCATTAATACTGTGATATTATTATTATTTAATAATTCCTTCCGGTAGCATTCTTTCTTCCTGCAGTACACTATTTAAGACCTGAATGCATTAATTCAACTGTGAGTACTCAAAGCACCTTTATGTTACTTGGCTCAAGCCAAAACTCGGTATGGAATGGTCAAGCCGAAGAAATCTTAGAAAGTTATTAAGACAGATTACAATGTCTTCTTAGTTGTTGAGAATGAAAAAAATTTATACATCTCATTCAATATTTCTTCTTTAATCTTCACTGTTCGGTAATATCCTTTTTTGCGTACATGAAATGAGCACTTGACGAGGTTATTATAAAGCATTGAAATTTTCAAACATGAATGATTTTTAAAAAAAGAACAATTTAAAATAGACTATTTTTTTGGTAAAAGAATCAGTAAGATCTCGACAAAACTCGTAAGTATCTGTAAAGAGGAAATAAACTTGATTGTTGTCAGTTGTTTTGTGTCCATAATAACATCGCTTAAATACAATAGAAGCAAGAAAACATATTTTTGTTTCGTGTAACAAAGGGTTTTGTTGATAAAGAAATTAATAGACTATTTTTGGTCAGAAAATTGAATTTCCAAAAATATTTCATCAAACATCGCCAAAAATTTTTCGGGATAAAATTATCTGATTCGCAGATTGGGATATTAAAAAATTTTTGCTGGATATCTTGAGTAATTCCAAAAATGAAATTCCAAAAGTTTATATTTAAATTATATCAAGCATATTTTCATCATGAGTCTGAAATGTTCATAAAATCATCGAGTTCAGCCCGTGAGTTCCTTTATGACCATCATTTTCTCTGACAAACTTTCGACTAGTATACCTATTTTAATCTTCTAGATACTTTGAGTCATAAAATGACCTTTTCATGTTACACGTTTCGAATTTGCTCTTGATTTGATACTTCTTTCGCACAGCCAGAATATCCGTAATAAAATCAAAATAAATTACTGGAGATAACGTACTATATATACTCGTATATAAAATATACAATGAAAATCAAAAAGTTAATTTGTTTTGTGTGGTTCAGTGTCAGTTACAAATCAGAAGGGTGTTAACGTCAACTATTCGGGATGTAGGATTTGGTGCCTGCGATTAGCTTTTTGTGGATAAGGTTGGATAAAATAGAGTTTATGGTTTGCATATTTATGAGAAATATATTTAAAGCAGGTAAACAATGTAATAGAAGGTTGCCAGCGAAATATTTATGTCACTGCAAAAGAGTAAACTTCATTTTTCCTGTTACCTCACAGACTAGATATTAGCAATCTTCAATAATTATACGATTTGAGATGCGCAGTCACCCAATCACTGAGAGAAAATTTTTGATAAAATCAACAATTTGTCTTAGTTATTTTCGCGTCAACCACGGACTATAGTCAAAACAACCATAAGAAAATTGTTGATTACGTTTATGTATCATGACTAGGGCTCGAATAGTTATGCACGTGCATGTTGCATGCATATTTCGCTTATTTCACATATTTTGGCCTTTTAGAGCATATTTCGGCTTAAAACGCAGATTCGTGCATATTTTCTCCTTTTGATATTTCTTTTCTATATGTATATGGGCACAAATGCACAAACAATTACAAAACGAAGACAAACCAAAGACAAAATGATGACATTTAGCATATTTTATACCACTGCATATAAAAGCATAGTGTACATAGTGTATACATAGTGTAAAGCATAGTTGTGATCGATATTTGATCGAAATTCATCTGAAGTTCGAAAAAATTTCAAGTCGAAATGAACGCCTTGATTCAGTGATGCGAATTCAATAAATTTTGTAGCAAAATAATATTCGAAGCGAATACATAGCACTTTTGTCACCATCGGAAATTGCGATGCTTGTTTTTGCCGTTTTTACATCTATAGAATAGATGTAAAGCTATCTAATTGGAATTGTTTTTGCGGGATGATTAAAATTGAACAACTTTTTATTAACATTAAAAATTTTAATCTACATTGAAAATTCTATTTTGACAAAGTGGTTTCGAAAGTATGCACTGTTTCTCATCAGACACCAGCACACAGTGCATACTTGACTGGCGTGACCACTCGCAGTTGGAAATCATTACATTTGTATTTATGCTAGTTGTGACAAATTTTAACATCTCCGACTTATATCCATGGATATAATTTTACTTAGTAAAGGTAATTGAATTTGATCACGGTTCCCTTCTTGTCTATAAATCAGCATAGAATTAGAATTTTCAATGTAGATTAAAATTTTTAATGTTAATAAAAAGTTGTTCAATTTTAATCATCCCGCAAAAACAATTCCAATTTGATTCTGCTTTCGGAGGCTGATTCCGCAAAACGATCGAGTTTCCCGTTTCAATATGCTCGGCTTCGATGCTGTAGAAATGATATACGTTGTCTATGCTGATTTATAGACAAGAAGGGAACCGTGATCAAATTCAATTACCTTTACTAAGTAAAATTATATCCATGGATATAAGTCGGAGATGTTAAAATTTGTCACAACTAGCATAAATACAAATGTAATGATTTCCAACTGCGAGTGGTCACGCCAGTCAAGTATGCACTGTGTGCTGGTGTCTGATGAGAAACAGTGCATACTTTCGAAACCACTTTGTCAAAATAGAATTTTCAATGTAGATTAAAATTTTTAATGTTAATAAAAAGTTGTTCAATTTTAATCATCCCGCAAAAACAATTCCAATTTGATTCTGCTTTCGGAGGCTGATTCCGCAAAACGATCGAGTTTCCCGTTTCAATATGCTCGGCTTCGATGCTGTAGAAATGATATACGTTGTCTATGCTGATTTATAGACAAGAAGGGAACCGTGATCAAATTCAAAGCTATCTTTTTACAAATTTTCGAAGAAAATTAGTATTAAACTCACTTCGCCGAAAATTCATATTTCTTTATATATATATATATATATATATATATATATATATATATATATATATATATATATATATATATATATATATATATATATATATATATATATATATATATATATATATATGTAGCTTGAGTAGCCGCTTGAGTAACCCCTAGACCCGTACAAGGGTTGTCGTGGGATTGCTATATATATATATATATATATATATATATATATATATATATATATATATATATATATATATATATATATATATATATCAGGAAAATAATTAAGAGAGATAATCTCTGGAGTGGCCGATCCGATTGAACTGAAATTTTCGGAGGACGTAGATGTATATAGTAGGTAGGTCCATGACTTGGATATCTTAGCCCTTTTGACGGCGGCAAGCGTTTTAGTAAATTTTGAGGTACTCCTATATTTCCAAGCAGTGTAAATTTTTGTTGAAAAAAGTATTGGAAATGAAAACTTATTATGTTTTTAGCTTGTTAATGACAAAATATTAGAAATTTTGAGCCGTGTGTGGGTGCAGCATGCCTAAAAGTAGGCAAGGATTTTTTTTCAAATTTTGATTTGTCATTACTTCTAAGAAAATCGATGGATCATCGTGAAATTTGCAGAGCGTATTGATGTTAACTAAAGTTTAACACACATGGATTTCCAAGGTAGTGCGGGTAACCCTGTAGTTGCGGCAGGCTCCTGAAAAAAAATCCTTCAAATCATTGATCCTCCTGAAAAATTTTTGATTTTTGACAAAAAAATCATATTATTGATAAATTTTAACCATTGTGCATCATGCCAAATTGAAATTTTGAAAATTCCGATTTGCACAAGAACGGCAACCCATCACCAAATTACCTCTATTTTCAACACTCGAAAGTTCTGTTCACGAGAACTGACGACCGGATTATCCGAACATCATGAAATTTACAGGACATGTTGGCATTAACTAGGACCAGGTCAGATAGAAGTGATTTTGAAATGCTGGCAACCCTGTGGCAGTGGTATTATCTTGAAAAATCACTGAGAAAAAAAAAACAGCTTTTTGGCTCAAAACTGAAGACTCAGCTATCACATTTAAACGAAATTCACATAATATTTGGTTCTTACTTTAGGTAACATTTGATGAAAATTTGGCTGAAAAATTAGAATAGAGTTGCCAGTTATGGTGATTTTTGTCTCATAAATCTTGCAAATTTGCTCAGCAAAATAAAGCTTTTTTCCCTATAGCTTCCGGTCCAGTGCAGAAATCAAAACGAAGTTCATGGAGTAAATGGACCTTAATGTGAAGTAAACGTCGTAGGAATTTCGTACAGAAATCATAAAAGGGCTGGCAGCTATGACCATTTTTGTAATTTTTTGGAATTTCTTTACGGAGCGATTATGTCGTTAGATTTGCAAATGGGAATGATCCTGCAATGAAAATTAACAATAAATATTACGCTTTAAAAATTTGAAAAGTTTCGAGGGTGGTAACCCTCAAATTTTTTTCATCCGTATAACTTCCAGCGCAGTGATTCAATCGAAACGAAATTTACTGGCTGGGTTTAACTTAACGCGAAGCAGATTTGGTATATATTTTGCTTTGCTGCTGACATTAGCCATTTTCGCAAATATTGTACCAACAGATGCTTCAAATTACATACTCATATGCAAAGCATTTGGAATAAAAATAAGAAACCAATTTTTAAATTTTCCGAGTTTTGAACATTTTTCGGATGGCATCCTCAAACAACGTTTAACCGCTAAAACTTTCGATGAAATCCTCCGATGAGAACGAAATTCAAAGGATAAGATGATTAAAGTATGAGCTTGTTAAGGTAAACTTATTACTGCTGCGTTAGGAAAGTGCTGCCAGCACTGAACATTTTCATCATTTGTGTTATAGTTGAGTTTTGTTGCTTTGGATAAGGAATGGTTGATATGATTCTACAAAAAAGTGTATCACGTCTTTCCACATTGTCACTCAAAGAGAATTTCTTCGAAAATTAGTTTTTTAGCGGTTCTGACGCGCTAGACTTTTTTTTTATTTTGAACAGTTCTGGCCTATTTCTTAAAGCGCTAACCTTTTTTGGATCTACGATATTCCTTGATTGCTGATGTGACTGATATAATCTTCGAAGACTTTTGATGGAATTAATAAGTCGTGTTTGCGTGCCTGCGTGTCTTGAAGAACAAATGGCACCTTCTTGAATTTGAACGCTGATCTGCCAGTACCCAGCATGAAGGTAGATTCTCGTCATGTACAGTGTGCTGTGATGCAAGTAAAGAAGATCGTCCATTCGAGGTAGTGGGTAGTGGCAGGATATATGTGACAACTGTGTTGAGATGCCAATAATTGACGCAAACTTGAATGGACCCACCCTTTGGGGACCATTACTACCGGTGAGTTTCATTATGAGTCACACTCTTAGGTGCAATTGTCTTCTATGATTTGTTGTACTTCTTCTTTTAAATTGTTTTTCTTTAGAGGAAATATGATGAAAAGGCGAATTGATAAATCTTTCGTATCCATCAGCGCAAGGTGGTTTTTCTGTATATATTCCATGTGATCTGGAAGGTGATTTTCTCTCTAAACGAGCGGTTAGCGTTGTTCCAGATAAAAATATTGTTGACTTTTTTCTAGTAGAAAACGTATTTGACTTTTGTATTTTCTTTAAATACCAAAAAAGTTGTGGAAAGTTGGCGATGAAGTCAATATTTTCGTTGAAATCACCTCCTTAAAGAGTTCAGTTGGTTGTAGCTTCCGGGAGTACCATGGACTATTTGGAGCAGGTTTTTTTTCGATGACATCTTCTCTAATTGGGCAAACACCTTAGTCTTTACTGGTGCCATCCGTCAACACGATGCTCCTGCTTCAACGCTGAAACTTACATATTTGCTGACGAAGTTGGTAGTAATGCTCGTGACTGGGGAAATCAACTCTTGCTGCGGTGTCTAAAGGCCACACTCCTTGATACCGTTTACAGAAACAGCGAGGACTGGCCAGGAACTTGGGTGAACAGCCCAGCCTGTGTCAACTGGTCAAAAGTTGACTTCTTGAGGCTCCGTTGTAGTTTGGAGCATTGAGCAGTTGCTTCCTTCGACTCCTGGTTGTCCTGCGAGTTTTTGTCGAACAGTATTTTTCGATATTTTTTCAGGCTTTTATCTTGGCTTAAGACCTTATTATCGCCAGGTCTATATACAAAGTCTTTGTCTGCACACTCTTTGTTTGAGTATCCTTGCAATTTTGTTGCTCATATGTCGCAGTATTGGAAGCAAGAGCCAAAGAATTTTTTAAAAAGCTCATCCATTTCCTGTGAAACGGGTTTTATTTAAAGTCCCACAAAAAATATTTTGATACCCTTCTCTCAGATTAAAAAAAATATTCTGGTATCCCTCCTGGAGGACGTAAGCCTCTGCATCCTTGACCTTAGCTTCTAATGCTACCTAACTATATGTACTCTGTGGAATTCATTCCGTATTGTTTCTTTCTTTCTAAATATTATTTCTCAAATTGTCGCAAGTCATCGTCAAAAAATCAAGAGAAAAGAAGGTGTTTGCGAAGGAGCAGTCGAAAATATCGAACCGGCAAATTATTTAAATATTTAATTTTATTGAAATATAAAGGTCATTTAATTGTGATCGTGGTTCCCTTCTTGTCTAAAAATTAGCATAGACAACGTATATCGTCTCTAAAGCTTATCAAAGCAGAGAATATTGATACGGGAAACTTGATCGTTTTGCGGAATAAGTCTCCGAAGCCGAATCAAATTGGAATTGTTGCAAGTGGTCACATCAATCAAGTATACACTGTATGCTGGTGTCTGATGGGAATCAGTGCATACTTTCGAAACTACTTTGTCAAAATAAAATTTTCAATGTAAATACATTTTTTTTTCAATTTTAATCATCCCGCAAAAAACAATTCCAATTGAAATATATCTTTACATTATGTGCTTATACTAGCGTTTATAGAAAATATAATTTTTTTACACAATTATGAAATTTTATCTTAATTAATAAATGAAATTTTATCATAAATTTGAAGCGTTTCATATCACACGTAGCTAAAAATAAAATAAATAATGGAGAGTCAGTTTTTAGGTCATTACAACTAAAACTTTCATAAACATTTAAATTCTACAAAATATCAAACAAAAAGTCATCTTAGTGTGCTTGCTTGGATCATGGCTAGTTGGTTTTTCAATCCAGCCAGCTCGATTCTCAGTTCGATATTCTCGTGCTCGAGAAATGCTGCTCGTACTGCGATTTCATCTTCCTTAATCCTGCGTCGATCCCTGGATTTTTTCGCGGCCGCATTATTCTTCTTTCGTCGTTCAAAATACGCTGCATCTTTAACAACACCATTCTGACTAAATGCTACTGAATCGCTATGTACACTTCCGCTAGATCCATCTTCCTGTTCCTTTTGTCTGCTCGATATTTCGATTCCGCTTAAACGTTGCTCTTCGCATCCACTGCTACTGTCGTTCCCGTGATCGTCCTGAAAGTTTCGCTTCTGATTCGTATTCCGTCTCATCCTGGGGTTCGTTACCGTCGGTCGTCCACCATTCGAGGCGCGAATCTGCTCCATCATCCTTTTTCTGAATGCGCTATACTTCTCCGCTTTTTGTGTGTCCAAGAGGGCATCTGTGGCAGTGAAAGTTGCCGCCATTGCTAGGGGATCACGAGGAAAGGCTTTGAAGGGCCGTGGCGGTAGCTTTCCGTCGCGGCTGACAAGGTTTTGGTAGAAAAGTGATGGTAGAGTTGTGGTGGCTGAGTTGATGTGCGCCGTCGGATTTATGTTATATGGTGGACTTCCGTTTCTTGTTGGGGATAGAATTGATGCTTGGATTTGTGGAGTTGACTTGAAAGTATTGAAAGAATAGTCCTGTTTGAGTCGGGTTTCCAACCCTGCTTGGTGGTTATGAGGTGTGGTCGATGCCAGTGGTATACTATTTTGCTCTGATACAGGCGAAGACAGAGGTGGATAGAATTGTGCATAGTGCAGATTCGTATGACTTTGTGGAGGACTTTCATGGTTGGTCTGAAAAGCTGGCGCAGAATATGTCATTGATGTATTTTCGCTGGGTGAATTGTGGTTGCTTTTTATTTGATGCGCCAAAGAAGGATGTGGGTTGTGACTTGGTGACGTTGATTCTCGACTCGAATTGCTGGTGTATGGTGATGGGGTCTTCCGGGTCTCAACCGAATCACGGCGCCTGGAAAGGTCCAAGGCTTGGGCATATTCGACGTTGTAGAAAGTTGACGGCATTTTTTGTTGTTCTGTCGATTGCACGAAGAAAAAAAAACTATTTATTTACTCATCCATTGCTTTTGTTGATAAAACGCAGGAATGAACCGTGTACTCACAATAGTTTGTAAGTTTACTGAGAGTTTGAATCAATTTTCTAGTTTTTGAGAAAACTAAAGCAAAAGAATGCATTGCCTTCAATGTAAATTAAATTAATTCGAACAATCACTAGCACTCACCAGTATTTAAATCCGCAATAAAACGTTTTATCATTTTCTAGTTCACAAGCAGGTTTGTATAATGTAAAGGTTAGTATTACGGTACTCAAGGCTTTGAGAAAAATCCGATAATTTGCACTGATATCAATCGCTTTCGAAAATTTCTCCCTCACAATTTCTTTCGTCTGCACTGCACAATGTCAAAGGGCCAACTGAAAATGACCTGGTCACGACCAGAATTTTCGCATTTATATCACTTCGGTGTAGGCGGTTCGGATGACCAGTTATTTTTTTTTCCAAATTCGATAAGCCAGTCGTATTGAGTTTGGGAATTTAGTTCAATACAAGTGGTTGCTGCTCTAGTAGAATCAGGGAAATGGGGTAAGTAATGGCAATGCATTTTCGGTCACATATTTGGCAAAATCTGCAAATGTAGAAGGGAATTAGTTTGAAGAAGGCTCATATACGCACATATTGCATAGAATGGGGTGACATACAAGACAAAGCGTATTGGATTGACTTTATGGTATATAAATGGAATACACTTTTTTAGAGAGTGGGACTCCTGTTTTTGGCTTATAATTATAAAAGTTTTTTTTTTCATTCCAGAGATAAAATGCATTACGTCATATTAAAAATGCAAAAGCGTTGTTAGTTGATGCATTGACGTGTTTTTTGTGACAGCAGAAACCAATAATTCCATTGATAGTGTAATGTTATCATCCGCTCTTCGATTACGGAATATTGTGGAAGGGCCGGTTTTTTTATTTGACGATCGTAAGTCGGATCTGACTTTTCCAACGAAGGTGATGAATCATACATCAATAAAACAATTCACAAACATTTTGTTTCTGATATTTTCATGTTTTGAGCGTAAGTAGTTTGAAGCTTTAAGAAAAACGATTAAAACTAGTTTTGGAGTAGTTATATTTTGGAAAAAAGTAGAAAGCTATCTTAGCAGAGGCACAGTGTATCTATAGTAGGAATGTATTAGCTAAAATTAGCCAAAATTTTCGATTTTTAAAAGTAATTCAGGGAACGAAAAGTGGCGCAGTGATTTCGCTACTTCAAATCGTCAAATTTGTACACACCTCTTTTTCATGCTAGCTGATACGGTGGACCTAAATGGCTGAACTGTTTGTGGTTTCCTTTTGTTGATCCGAGGTTATACGTTTTATTATTTTGCTTTATTTCGTTAATTCGGAGTTACAGTTGAAACATTTTCAGAAAATATTAAGCAGCACATTTCGCTTATTTTGACGATCTGCTGGAAAACAAAACTACAAAAAATGTACACATAATAAAAATATTATGCAAATCAAGGACTTTTTGTAATGGCAATAAAAGGTGATAATCGCTTAGTGCGAGGACTGGACTATAAATCTGATGCATCAAAACTTTCCAACCGAATTTCCGAACTTACGTTTCTGGTCTAACGTGATAATGATGGAACATAGCTCCTCTCTGATTGGCCAATTCTGGCCGCTTATGGTCAATCTTTAGCTTCAAACGGTCCAACTGCTGACAGTATTGTGTTTGGCCATATGTAAGTAGCTCATAGCAGATGAATCTTTACACAGATCACAGCAACACCTCCCTGGCCGATAGTCCTGATTTAGCCAACGTTTGAGTCGCTTTGCTGCGTTTTCACCAGGATCGTTTTCGCACAATATTGTCGAATTTAGCTTCTGCGACATGTATGCTGTAGGGGCTTCAGCTCCGTCTTTCAGCTTTTGCATCAAGACAGCACCAACGCCGTATTGACAATCATCTATTTTTCGTAGAGAATTCCCCTTGATTCTTCCGTCTCTTGCCCAGAAAACCGGTTTGAGGAGTGCATCAAGAATACAAGTGTGGAAAGGCCCAATGGATGGCAAATGCTTTACTGAAGTCGGGGCTGTGCAATAAAGCCGAAGAACTAAGGCACTGCTTCAAAGCCTCAAAAGCCTAACCGTTTGAAAGATGCCTCGATTTAGTTCCGATTAGACAAGGCTTTGCGAATGGTATGCTTAACCTTTTTTTTTATTCTTCATGAATATGTGTACTCCTCGTTACCTTCTTGAAACTTTTTTGCTCCTGAGCTGTTCTTGGAACTGAGAAAATCTTGATTTTTTTTAACGTTATGTTTTTAATGGGAAATGGATGGGCGTCATTCATTTTTCATCTTTCGTGGATGCTCAGCGCAATTTAAACTCCTTCTATTAGCGTGCAATTGTGGGATATGGAAGAACAAAGTTTCCCAAAGCTAGCAACAAGTTGGCGTGTGTGTCTTTGGTAGACTTTTTTTTTTCAAGCAAAAGTACTTCTTTTATAATGTTCGTGTTACAATTCGACTGCTCTTATTCAAATGAATATATTTACTAGAAATTACAAACCATACACTATTTATTTGATTTTTTAATACTTATCTCGTGAGAATATAAAGAAATAATTTTTTTGCAGATCTATTTCAGTATTAAAAATACCCTATTGCCATTACTTTTGATACAACTATCGTATATCACCAGACTCGTCTAGTGGGAAAATAATAGATTTTTTTTGCCCACCTGATATATTTCTGTGTTTTTGTGGAAAACTACTCACTGTTTATTTTAAATTGTGGTGCTATAGACTTACATACTGCTTTTTGTATTCTCCTTTTCACCATTGGTAATATTTGCACTGTAATTTTCAATGCGAATTATCTATATTTTAAGGCTGTTTTGTTTTTAAAAAGTCAGTGGTATGCCTATGTCAGCTGCTAGTAAAATTTGATGACCTGGTTTTTACTAATGTTCGAAGAACATTGGTTTTAAATTCGGTTTAGCCTAAAATCCGTACAAAAATTTATTATATGTATATGTATATATATGTGCATATATATATATATTTATATATATATATATATATATATATATATATATATATATATATATATATATATATATATATATATATATATATATATATATATATATATATATATTATATATATATATATATATATATATATATATATATATATATATATACATATATATATGTATATATATTATATATATATATATATATATATATATATATATAATATATATATATATATATATATATATATATATATATATATATATATTTATATATATATATATATATATATATCATCAGAAAAATTCAGTGGCTATTTCTCGAGAACGCGCCATCCGATGGAGCTGAAATTTTCAAGATACATTGATGTATATGCAGAATGGGTCCAAGTCTCACCATATGTTAATTATCTTTAACCCTTTTTAGTGATATTTTAATAATACCTAAAATTCTATCAAAAAATAATTTTCAAAAAAACTAAGTTTGTGACATGAATTTCGAACGTGTTTTTAATAAAAATTTGATAAGGTTTTGGAAATTTTTAACCCTGTTTGTGCCCTAGGTGCCTAAAATGAGAGGGAGAAAATTTGAAATTTTTTGAATTGCAATAACCTTTGACAGAGCTATTGAGTTATTATAAGACTTACAAAACATATTTATGTTACTAAATTGTATACTTATATCGTTTTGTATGAGCTTGCTGGCAGCCCTGTAGCTACGGCAGGCACTGAAAGTGGAAACCTTCAAACCATCGACTCTCCTGACAAATTTTCGCTTTTAAGAAAAAACCAGCTCATGTAAAAATCTTATGCTTTGTCTACACAGTCAAAGTAAAACTTTTGAAATTCCATATCGGACCTTCCTCAATTTACTTATGTTTTTGGCACCAAAAACTTCTGTTCACGCAAACTCACGACTCGATAACCAGATACAGTTGAAATTTACAGAATGTATTGATCTGATGTAGGACCAAGTCTCATAGAAGCGATTTTGAAATATGGGCAATTTTGTATCAGTAGTGCCATTTTGAAAAATCACTTAGAAAAATAATTGTTTTTTGTCTATTAATTCTGATTCAATCACTAGATTTTGGCCGAATTCACACAGCAGCTGAATCTTACTGCAAGCTACGTTTGATATAAATTTAGTTGAAAATTTAGGTTGGCGCTTTTGAAAATTCGCTCAGGAATATAAAGCTTTTTGCCCTATAGTTTCCAGTGCAGTCATGGAATTATAACGAAATTCATATGGCAAATTAAACTTATTGTAGGCAATATTCACTAGCAATCTAGTTGAAAAACAATAGGTGCTTTTTTGCTCCTCTATCCAGCACAGAACAGAACAGACGCAATGGAAACAACGACAATCCTGTCCCAGTGAACTCACTAGTACAGGAATTCTATTCCTCATAGGTAGCTCACGTTCTGAACTATAGAATGTGCTGAAAACGCGCCTAATGATAGAGTTGGCAGCTATGGTTGCTTTTGTATTTTCTTTTAGCAAACCTTTACAAACTGATTTAATCATTAAATTTTCAAATTGTAGTGATTTCGTAATGAAAATTAAGAACAAATATTAAGATTTAGAAAATTTGAAAACTTTTGCTGGTGGTAACCTTAAATTTCTTTGCATCCCTATAGCTTCCAGTGCAGTCATCGGATCGAAACGAAATTCACAGGGTCGATTGATTTCAACGTGGGGCAGGAGTGATATATTTTTGGCTTTGATGCTAGCGAAGAGTTGCCAGCTCGAGGCGTTTTTGCTATTTTCGTATCAATAAATGCTTACATATAGTATTCACATCGCAAACATTTACAATTAAAATAATTTGCCTATATTTCAATTTTCTAAGTTCTGCAAATTTTTCGATGGCAATTCTAAACATCTTTCTATCTCTGTAATTTTCGATTAAGTCATCGGATGAAAAGGAGATTCATAGGGTAGCTTGATTTTGACGTGAGGCATTTGCAGTGCTGGTAACGTGCTGCAAGCACTGAGCATTTTCTTTATTTCTGTTACAAGAGATGCTGCTTTCAATGTTTTGTAAGATAAGCAACCGATAATGAATATAAGTAACAAGTGTTTGACTTTCCAAAATTTTGAAATTCATGCAAGTGGTAGCCCAGAAAACCTTCCCACCCTATGAGCTTAAATGCACTATTGGGATCAAAGCGGAATATTGCCCTGGAAACAGGTTGGAGCATGTGTCATAGAATATGTGTCATAGAATAAAGATTAGTATTTCTAGCGCTTCTGATACACTAGTGGTTTTTTTTTCAAAAAAATTGGTGCTCGGAATGTGATAAATAAATCTATTTTGTATTCAGATTTTCATATCTGTTGCAAATTGTCTGTTTATTGCCAGTAAATACACCTAACTTGTAGTTTCACCGCATCTTCTGATGGTCTTTTCACTTCCAATCAGTCTTGGATCTGCAGTACGTTGGTTCCACAACATCTTTCGAGCGTTTGTCTCCTATATAGGTCTCTTTGAGCTGTATCAACTCAGTCGACACAGCAAGTTTATTTAAATTTATTGACAAAAACAAAGCCCAGAAAGCCTACGTTGCATAACTAAACACCTACATTCAGACAAAAAAAATGATCACGTAGATTTCAGGAAAACGTTAATATTAATATGCATTGTATGTGAAAGTGAAAGCCGAATTCTTGGTTACTCATCATCACTTAAGTTTTTCCCAAAACAATGCAATTGCTCAACGTTTGCAAACAAAGTATTCCAATGCGTATTGCTAAATCAAGACAACCCTCATTTAACACACTGTACAATATGCACTCTAGACTCAAACATTATCAAACTGCATAAAGTTGAGCAATTTGTTTACTGGCTTCTAATGACCCAAAACGAAAATTACTATGCACACAATTTACGAGTACTTTGTATGCCGTTTGGACTTTCAATGCAATGATCATATTACATTTGAACTGTATTTGCGACACACATGTGGCCAATTATGCGTGGACATTTTCAATACGATCCCATTATATTTTCGAACTGTTGTTCGAATACCATTGAAAAATGATCGGAATCGTTGAATTCAATTAATCATCAAGAGTATGACCGGAAGACAAGATCATTAGATCCACAATGTTCGTTCACATAATCTTGACTCGAACTGGCACAACAATTTGCCGAAAGATGCAAGATGTGTCCTTAGGAAACTAGTGGCACAGGGTAGCGACCATGTTCCAACCCATTGAAGTGAAAGGACACATGCAAATGTAATAACAAATTGGCGTTTGCCTGATGATGCTGATGCTGTTTTTTCTTTCTCTTGTCAAAAGGACTGATGCTGGACTGCTCAGGGCACGTGGCCCTTTGATTGGAATCTGAATGAAATGAAAGTAGAGTTGAAATTCTAGGATTTGTTTTCTTAGGCCAAGTACTATTCAAATGATGAAGTGGTGACGATGTGAAAGGGTACAGTGATGAAAGTTAGTGTTGATTTAAGAGATTTTCTCGGTCATTTATTAAAACCTCGGAATGACTATCAGGGCTAGCTATGTGGCAGTATTGCTAACAACATTTTTCAATAATTTTAAGGTATTTATGATAGAATATTTTCAAATTTCTGCCAATTCTATCTTAAACCCATTTTTTTTACAAAATTCATAAATCAAGAAAAGATAACTAGTATTATTATGAAGAAAATCGATCTAATAGTCCTAAAGAATAACCAATTTCACACATAGAGACATGGCGCTTCTTCAAAAATTTTATGACACTTGAACAATCATCTCAGCATTGTTATCTCAGGTGCTTAAAGCATATTCATCTTAAAACTCGTCGATCAATCATCGTCGTTGGTCAGTTACATCTTTTTACACATTTTATCTTTTCATTTTTTCCCTTGTTTCGAACATTGTTTTCTTTCGAACAACAATGACATCAATCTTTGAGGTAATTTGCGAGAAAAAGGCGAATATGATGATATGGTGGTTTTGCAAAAAGAATAAAAGATATACAATAGTCGAATTGTGAGATGAAAATGACGATTGTGGTCAGTAATCGGACATTTGTTCTTCGTCTATTCTTTTGGGTCTTTGCATTTTTCTAGATGTATTCAAGGAACGAGAAAGGATTCGTCATAGCACGTCATGAAAAGGAATGATGAAGATGAAAGGGGAGTTTTCTTGAGAAAATTGGCACTGTGTAACATGGCGAATGCTTGGTATTTTCGTAGTGGGTTGACGTATGGCACGTCCTAGATTTCTTTTTGGCCACAAGAAGGTTTTATCTAAGATAGTGTCTTTATTCGAAACTATACGGGCATTCTTCTTAAATGGAGATATTAGCTATGATTACAGGTAGAACTGACTTAATTTAAAATTAATTTCTTGGATTTGCAAAAAATTTTGGTTTAGTTAATTTGGAAAATTGAGGAAAAATAAAGTAACTGACAAAAAGTGATAGAATAGACTTTATGATTTGTAGAAACTAGAGACAACTAGAGAAACAATGCAAATGGAAAGCTTATAAATATTTTTTTTTCGTTTTTTTATACCATTACCTAAACTCTTTGATATTTCCAATGTTGATTTACGCAAGTAGCCAGTGAATAGTTTAGCAAATGAAAAAGATCAGGGCAACTAGTTAACTTATATGAAATCCTTTGCGAAAACTCTTGAAAAAGAATCGGTACATTAATAAGACCATTCATTACACTCAAAAAAATGTTAGTTGAATTTTACCCTTATAATAGTCGGAAACTGGTTTCCTACTACTACTATTAAAGATGTAAATTTACAAAAGTGCGTAAAAAGAATATTTTTTTACGACCAAATGGTGTAATTTTACCCTAAATAATGATGCAATTTTATGGCTTTGGCGCATAGGTGAATAGCAAACTAGTAAATTTACACTCTTTTTGCTTCAATTTACAAAAAGCTGTGTATTATTCAGCAGATATGACGTAAAAGCAAAAAATGCAAATCGAATGTGTAAAAAAAAATTGTGATTCGTTATTTGAAACGAATATATTTCCTATTATCAAAGTATTGATTATAGACCCACTTTTTAGAGTGTACTTTGTTCAAAATTGTTATATTATATTATAAGAAAATGTAATCTTTTTACTTTCAAAGTTGTAAAGTGAAGCATATGTAATTTAAATACTAGAGACTTGTATCAAAAACTTATTTTGGATTCTTTCTATTGCTTCCGAATGTGAGATGCAAAGAGTTTGATCGGTCCGAAAACACGATACTACAGTAGATTCCACATTACCCTCGAATTATCAATATTTATCAAGAAATTGAAATATATCTAGCTTCTGAAGGAAAAAAGGGGTTTTTCAATTAAAATACCATCCTTTAACCCTTTGGCGATGACGGGCATTTAAGTGAACATTTCTACGGATCTATGTTTTGGAAATGGTTAAACCAGTGTGGGCGCTGAGCGCCTTAAAGTAATCAATTTCGTTTTTAAATTTCGATTTGTGATACCATCTGATAAAAACATCCGATCATTACGAAATTTATGGGAAAAGATATTTATGTTTACCAAAAATATAAATGCGTGTCTTCATTAAGAATGTGCTTCCGACTCAGTAGCTACAGAAGGCACGTGAAAAGACATTACGCAAATCATCGACCGTTCTACAAAATTGTCGCTTTTCGGGGAAAAATGCAAATTGTTTATATAATCTTGTCGATTTTGTCAAATTCAAATTTGCAGAACTTCACATTCTACAAGAATGAAACAGATATGATAGAAGTAAGAGTTAGTCTAATAGAAGTTATTTGAAACCGTAGGGAAAATTGTGGCTGTGGTCTCACAAAAATTGTTAAGAAAATAAAAGATTTATGTCCTATAGCTTTCGATATAATGATCTTGTAGTTAAATTTGACACAATGTTTCAGTTTCGAAAACTGAAATTTTCGAGAGCGGTAGCCTTAAAAAACTCCCAACGCAGTTATTGCACCAAAACCAAATTCACAGAGTGGGTTGTTCTTGACGTGAAGCAGCCTTGGCATACTTTTGGTTGTGATGCTAGTAAAATGTTGGCAGCCTAGATATTTTTGTTATTTTCGTACTAACAGATGCCACCAGAGATTTTCCTACACCCCCCTAACACCCCCCTAATACCCCCCTGGAAAGTGCATACACCCCCCTAACACGGACAATTTTCCTACACAAAGGGACCTTTGTGTTCTTTGTTCCAAAGGGACACCCCTCCTAAAATTCTGAACACACCCCCCATTAAAAATTCCTGAGAAAACCCCTGGATGCCACCGTTGAATTTTTATATGATACACACCTACAATAAAAATAAGTACAAAATGTTGAAATTTTCCAAGTTTTGGAAGTTTTTGGATAGCAAACTGAAATTTTTTTCTATCTGTGTAACTTTCGCTGCAGCCATTAAATTGAGTAGCTATGATAGACTTTTGGTTGCACGGAAAAAAATGTTTCCAGCACTGGACATTTTATTATTTTTGTACTTGAAAATGCTCCCATCAAATTTTCATATGATAAGCAGTTTTTAATGAAAATAAGTAGCAAGTGTTGTACTTTCCTAATTTTTAAAAGACATACGTATGGCAACCCTGAAAATATTCCTAACCTATGAATTTCGATAGAGACATCGGGTTAAACTGTTACATGGCCTTCGATACAAGTTGTTTGTAATAAGGAGCACGCTTGGTAGAAGAACATGTATTCAAAACCTACACAATTCCTAACTTTTTTCAAAATTTAGTTTTTCTTGTGGTTCCTATCCACAAGAGTTTGAGTTTAGGTCTGTAAAAATGAAGATGATAAATTATGAGATAAAATAATGAAAACTTTGAAAATACTGCTCCGTTCAACATAATATCACAAAGCACATTATATATTCTCCTACCCTGAGCTATGCAAAGTAGCTAAAACGCTAAATTCCTACGCATTATGGGCTCTTTTACTTTGCACATAGTGTCAACTCCTATGCGACATATCCCCAACTACTATGAACATGATCAAAATATATCTATATATATATATAACAATAGCTTTCCAATCATCTCATGTAGTTTAGTGGGTATTGCGTCGGCTCTGAAAGAATAGGGTTACGAGACATCCTCTACAAATGTTGCAATTCCGAAACTGTATAAAATAGGAACAATTTTGCAAAAAGTTTAATAAAACCAAAATCGAGACACGAAGCTCTACATCAAACGAAAATATGATCCTGACAGATTTAAAAATATTGTAGGTACATTGAAAGAAAAATCTTGGTAAAATTAACAATTTTCCTTAGTAGTTTTTGCGTCAACTACGGGCTATAGTTAAAACAACCATAAGAAAACCGTTGATTACTTTTATGCACCATGACGCGTGGTTGATAAACAAAAAAAAATTCCATTCGGAGCATGAAAAACGTCCAAATGTTGAAACCATTCTACTTTGCGTAGAATAATTCCAAAGACGTTGCTCACTGAATTACGTTTGTTGAAATCAACTATTGCAAAGTAGTTTAAGTACAATAAAAACTGTTGATAATTCGAAACGTTGAAGTTTTGAGTGAATCGATGAATATTTTTCCATTGATCAACTATTTTTCATGGTTATGAAACAATTAAAACAGTTGATTTCACAAACGTTGCGATATTTTTTGTAAAACCAGAGCCAACTACTTTTATATCGTTGAATTAACTATATTAACATAGTAAAAATAACTATTTTCCGTAGTTTGTTTAACGATTTTGAATGAATCGTTGCAATACTATTAAAAATAGTTGAACCAACCAAGAGTTTTTCTTTCAGTGTGCTATATAACTCATCTACGCGATATGGATTGGAGTTTTCTGGATGCTCTTGTTCAACAAAAACGATCAATTTAACATATATTCTTCGCTGAACGAGAATAAATTGCATTCATAATTCATTTTGATCTAAAATTAGAAAGGAAGAGATCATGTCAATATTATTTCGTTGCAACAATTTCTGACGCCGAAATTAATACAAATAACGGCATAGTTAGAGTCTGGCAACAAAAATGACCGTTCATAGTACTTAAATAAAAGACAAATACAGATTTATACCTGTTTTTATTTAATCAACAGCAAAGACAAAAGATATGATCTTTGAAAAACCGTCAGGTCGACTGAAACCTTAACAAACAAATTTACTACCTCATATTGAGGCTGTTCAAAACAACATGTTTCATTTTCTTCAAACATGTAAACCTTCCGTTACTAAACTTTCCCTTTTCTATTCGTAACCGCTAACATCCAATTTTAGCCAACATCTTTCTTTGTTTCTAAAATGAAATTCTGTGTATATAACTGACCGTACTATTATTAATCGCCTACGCAAATAGTTCCGTTTGCCAAAATGCACCGAAAAAAAATTTACAGCTGCCACTGCTCAACCTCACACGGAAATCATCGTCCTCGGCGTTATCCTAATGAAGATTCACCATCACGACGACTCGCTGCTGCTTCTCAATCACAGTTTCCTGAACGATGACAGTTTTCCTGTTTGCTCAATCCAACAAACCTTCGAATGCGGAACCCTTTTCAGAAATACGAAATTTCCCGTAGTCATCCTTGCAACGGCATGTGCACATACACACAGAGGCCATTACTTATCCCATCCACTCTGCATAGGCCCGATCTATCTTGCCTTTCCTATCTGCTCGTCTACGGACAATATGAAGTAATGCGGAAGGGTTACGGCCGATTGAATGTACCGTTGCATGCGTACATCACCCCCGCCTTTTATCATCGCATGATTTTCTCCGAATCAACCCCGGAAAATATATTCTCATTTGGGATGAGTTTTATTGAAGTAGTACAAGAGGGATCACACCGAAGAGTGACCACCAAGAAGCCCCCTGATTACAGCAACTCATTGGGATTTGTTCAATTCGTGTCAATGCAACGACGCCGAAGGGGTGCGAAAATGAATGCGTCATATTAATTGTGCAGTTTCGTCAATAACTCTTAATATAACGGTGATTCCGCCAACACGCAACCCTCATAGCAATTACCGAAGAATGACTCCACCCTCGGTAGAAACGATGGCGTGCTATGTACGAGATTGAATGGTTCGCTCGGAGGGTTTGTCCGCGTGTACGAGGGTAAAATTGGTTATGTAGTTGCGTCAAGTAAAATGAAAATGGCGGATTGAATTTGATGAGCTCGATTTCTCTATCGTTAGATCTATGAATAAATTCATGGATTTTTCAAAATGTTTGACATTGAAATATTTTCGAGATAGTGAAAATTTGCTTCTTAAGCAAATAGTAATTACGTCAGTTTGTTCAAACTGGTAAGGGCGCAGACTATCAGTTGTCAGCATAATGCTAACATTTCGAAAGTTTGTCTTTCATATGGGTACGGCGTGCAACTGTTGCAATGCTAGTTTCAAGCATACTTTGAACGTTGCATAAGATTCTTTGTTCAATATTTGTGCGGAAAGTTGTGTTGGAGACACATAAATCAACGGATGTATTACGTCGATATGATAGCAGGGTAGTTACTCGTGATAAGAGTGGAAAATTACGAGAGATAATTAATTTTGAAATAATAATTAAAGATTGCGTATTAAATATTTTTTGGTTTGGTGCATCGAAATGGTGAGAAAAATAATTTGAATTTTGGTTTACAAATGATTGACTAATGGCTGAAAAGTTTTTAGGCACTTCAAATCCAAATTAATTCATTCAACCAGAAAAGAATGACTATTTAAAGTAAGAGATATGACATAGGGGTTTATAGACTATAATTTGGATGCTTTTGCTTACGTTAAAAATCTAATATGTCTATTTTATTCATTTATTCAATTGCCAAGCAAGGTAATATGTTTGCATCACAAATAAACAAACATGTAAATAAATAAATAAATAGATAAATTAATTATATAAATTTATATATAATTTATAATTATATAAATTTATCAAGGATTTATGTTAAGTATTAAAATAAATCCATTTACTAAAGTTTAGCACTTACATTTTTACATATTTCTGCATTACTTAGTAAAAAGAACTTTGATAAGAGAGGATTCTTCGAATAATTTAGAAGCTATTGCGGAATATGTTTTTGAATAATTTGCAGGATTTGATCGTATCGTATGCGGTCGAATGGACATACTCTTGGAGCAAACGACTGGACCTGGTGTTTCTGATCGTACGAACTATCTTATTGCTCAAGTAATTATCTCTAGTAATAACCATTATCCTGGATAAAAGCAGAAGTAAATTCAGATGACCCATCCATAATTCATATGATGGTAGGCTATGGAAATCACTAGGGTTATACATTTCTCGTAAAGCGAATTATTTCTGTACGGATTCAAATCTGTCACTACGTGTTTGAAAGACTGGGCTCCAGACAATACAAGCCTATTCAAGGAGAGGTCGATGAGTGAAGTATACAACGACCTAGTAGCCCATAAGCTATGAAATCTTTTTGCACGTCGTTTCAGAAAGCCTACCCTCTTATTTGCATAGAAAGTGTCAGCCATATTATAAGGAAAAGCAGAGTTTTTCATCGAAGATAACGGCAACTCGAGCTAATAAACTTCTAACTTGTAGCCCAGTGAAATCCGACATAAAAAAGGCGAAACTTCGGAAAAATTAGGGGAAAGCTGAATTTTGGTGTGAACCTTGGTACTGGCGTGTTGAACAAAATGTCAAAAGTCCCCATCGATCCGAGTGCTGCGTCACTTTTTATAAGGGGTCAAAGGTCACCAAAAGTGACCTTTCCTAAATATCTCACTAACGGTTACGTCTTTAGAAAAACAATGTATGATGAATTTGTAGCTTAAAAAATTTCCAACAAAAAAGATTTCAGAGCTTTTTCCTGTAATCATAACCGTTTTTGAGATATATTGATCTAAACATATGTTACCCACAGCATCCTCTTTCTCACGGCATGTTAATATTATCCGATTTTGAAAACGACTTGGCATGTTTGTGAGTTTGTTCGTATATATCGCACCAACAGATGCTTCCATTTACTATTCATATGCAAAGCATTTACAATAAAATAAACAACCAATATTAAAACTTTCCAATTTTTCGTATTTTTCGGATGGCAGCCCCAGACATAGTTTAATCGCAGAAACTTTCGATTATATCCTCGGATGAAAACGCCATTCAATATGAAAGGATTGGTTGTTTTTAGCACGAGCTTGTTATGGTAGACTTGTTACTACTGCTTTGGAAATATGCTGTCAGCACTGAACATTTTAATTTGAGCATTTGTGTTATAGGAGATGCTGCTGTACCTTGAGTAAGAAATGGTTCATATATTTACTACAAATAAGTGTCTTACGTCTTTCCACATTTTTAAGTCACTCAAAGATAATTTTTTCGCAAGTGAGTTTTCTAGCGGTTCTGCACTCAAAAAAATTTTGGTTGAATTTTACCCTTATAATAGTAGGAAACTGGTTTCCTACTATTAAAGATGTAAATTTACAAAAGGCCGTAAAAATAAAATTTTTTTACGACCAAATTGTGTAATTTTACCCTAAAAAATGATGCAATTTTTTGGCTTTGAATAGCAAACTAGTAAATTTACACTCTTTTTGTTTAAATTTACAAAAAGCTATGTATTATTCGGCTGATATGACTTAAAAGCAAAAAAATGCATATCGAATGTGTAAAAAAGTTTGTGATTCGTTATTTTAAACGAAAAAATGAATATATTTCCTATTATCAAAGTATTAATTATAGACCCACTTTTTAGAGTGTGATGCGCTAGGTTTTTTTTTATTTTTTTTTAACTTGTATTATATTAGTATTTTTTAAACTTTTCAAAATATACTTTACATATTTGTATAAAAGTGTATGATATAAGTAAAAATATTTTTCGCTCTGTTAGTCCCTGGGCAACAAATATTCATTTTAAGCGAAAATTCCCAGAAATAAAGTATGCTTGGATAGGTAAAAATATTTTCCAATAACACCAAAACCAGTCCCAATCTTTGAGAAACCTTCTTTCTAATATATCTCACGTCCACGTATCTCTTTTAAATTCTTTCTATGTGGTCAATCAAGGTAAACCAGTCATAATAACCTCTTCCTATTGTCCACAAGTTTTCCCGTTGGCAATATAATCAATAATCCGCAAGTTAAAGAATTCAATCATCACTTCCAATATCTTTCATTTTTACCTTTGTTTGTTGAACGAGTAAATACCTGATCTCATTTTTCTATTCATTTTTCAGGAAGATACATTTCAATAAGATCCTTTGAATATAGGATATGAAACTGTCGTACGGAGATGATTACCACAATTAAGAAAGGCTTGTGCGCGTGGGAATATGACGGGACTAGATATCCTGCTTACATGTGGATGAGATTGACTGTTATACGGTGGGAAAGTTTGTTTCACTCGTTTCGATTGGATAAAGGGTAGGGGTTCTTCAAAAATATTATTTTTTTTGATCGTGTGTTTTGCTAACGAATGCATTTCGTTCGATGACAGGCAATGTGAGTGGTTTTCATGAACTGAATTTCGATGACGTGAATAAGCTGTTTATTTGCTTGACGATCAATGTTGATGCACAAAACAAATCGATTCAAGTGTTTAAGCGTAGTTTTCTGTTCAGTTTGCAAAGGACGACTTGAGAATGACTGAAGTCAATTATTTTATTAGTAGCTATTTAACACTGAAGCTAACTTACTATGAAGACACCGCTTAGTTAAAACTACTAATCGCTTTTTTAATTTTATCATAATTTTTTCTTCGTGTGACACGAATTTTGTTATAATTTTTGAGTGCTATTTTTTTTTCAACTACTTTGTTCCGAAAGTTCATATATATTACATCCGCAAGGATTTCTCATTTCTAAGTTGAAAATTATTATAAAAATTTTTCCTCAAAAACTATTATTTTATCCCTATATACACATTTGTCTTTTTCAAAAGACACCTAATAATGAAGTTACAACCAACACCTCAAGATTTCTCTACTACAATTGCAATGGTATGAGAGGTAACTTTAACAAGCTTTTTCTTGACGGTAAATGTTTCCATTTTAATAAACTAACGATTACGGAAACGAAGAAATGCTTGGCAGTAATTAGACCATTTATAGAAATGATCGGAATTAGTTTGTAGTACTGACGTTTCTAGAGACGGTGATGTTCTTATCGCGAATCACAATTCCATGTCTAGCGAACTTATCCTTACCAGTTCTTATAAGTTATATAAGCATAAGTCGTTAAAGCTATTGTAGCCAAACATCATAGCTACATTAGTATCGTTAACGAGCAAGTCAAAATAATTGTGTTTGGGAACTTCATTGCCGTTGGAAATGATATCCACCTTCTCCCAATCAACCTCCAATCCCAATCCCTAACCATAATGCTAAATGGTAAGATTTAATAATCACTAGTTTTTATAACGAATTGATGGTTAACCCAACCATTGACGCTGAGTTAAATGATCCACTATGAATATTTCTTTTTCACAGTCATGGAATAATGAAATTGTATTTGATTTTGTAAGACTATGCAAGTTCTAAAAATTATGGGCACTATAGACTCGATAAAAGCTTTATCGACATTATATTTAGATGAACCGGTATCACCCTTTCACAAAGTTCTATGGCATTCACCAATTTTTATTAAATCTTGCGAAGCGTATGAGCTGTAGTTTGATTAAATGGGTTATTGCCCGAATTATTTATTTTGGAATCTTTACTTCAAAACATAGAATTTCAGGCCATCTTTCTACGATTTTCGGAGAGAACCTGCTCTCAGAAAAATTTCATTTAATAGAATCAAATTTAAATCAAAAGTTGAAACACTTTTAAATAAAAAACGAAAATTATTTGAATTCCACTTTATTATAAAAATGTTATTTTCATATCATCATTGAATGAAAAATAAAACATTAAAACAAACAAGACACACTTTGATACAGCGTTATTGAAATGAGGTCAGATTATTTGAATTATATGGCGCCAAATCATATTTGAACATTTTTGATTTGGCGTCATATACGTTTCTTTTTAATTCAAATAATCTGACCTCATTTCAATAACACTGTATCAAAGGGTGTCTTGTTTATTTTAATGTTTTGTTTTTTCATTCAATGATGAAAATTTTGATATGAAAATAAATTTTTATAATAAAACGGAATCATTTTTATTGAATGTGGGGAATTATTTAATTCAAATAAGATTCGTTTTTTGTGTTTTGTTTCGCAGGCCATTTTCCGAGAACTTCCGCCCGCCGAAAATCTTTTCTACTACTATGTCTGACAGAATCATCGCAATCACTTTTATTGTCGGTTTTGTCCTGACAAAAGAGGCTATTATCGAAGCTATTCATGAACTAAAGGCTGACAAAGGATCTGGCCCTGACTTGGTTTCTCTTTTCTTTTTGTTCCAATGTCCAAACCAATTGATCACTCCTTTGCATATGATTTTCAATAAATATCTGTCTGTTTCCTCTGGAAGAACGTTATTAAGCGCTTGTCTAACTTTTAATATCATAAGTGACGCAGTAAATTTAGAAGACCTCTCTAATAAAATTACTTTTAATAACCGACCAAGAAGTATACAACTTGACAGCACTGAAAGAGAAAAAAATAGCGCCATATACCACAATTTAAAACTTTTGGCGCTATATAGACAGTTGATTTCGGGATTGTGATAAAACATAGCAATTGACACAATAATGCATGGTCAAAAATTCATAGAAGTAGTTGCTACGTATTATAGCATACAAAACCACAAACACCATGAATTATTGCTCTGTTAAAAAGCAAAGTAAAATCGAAAGTGCACCCGTTTTAGTCAATTGCGAGTTTCTGACAATTGCAGGTGTTGAAAATTATTATTTTCATTGCTGAAATTTTATTTCTTACTTATTAAATTATGTGAAAATAGATCTTGATCAAATTCGAACCAATTTTGAGGCCCTACACTTTAAAAGCCGCCGCTTTACCCAATAAAAAAAAAGAGTTTTTTTATTTCATATATTTGAATGATATGCGCCGAGATTATGTTTATAGTAGTTGGGGCTATGTTACATAGCAGTTGAGACTATGTACACAGCAAAAAGCCTATAATTAGTCAGAATTTGGCCTTTGTAACTATATTTCATAGTTCAAAGTACAACAATAAATCCTGCACTATTTTAAATATGTACAATAATTTTTTTTCAGTCAAAGAGTATCATACTGCATATGTACCCGTATATAATGAGTCCATAATGGTAATTGTAGAATATTCAATTCTATAAACAAGTCACTATATTCTTCGGGAACCCCTCAATCTAAATGAAAAATAACTTGTCCCTGGCTCTTTCAACAAACTAAGCCGCTTGATTCCCAGTAAAACTACCAAAAGTAAAATCAAATAAATTAACGTAACTGCTACAATATTTGGGTTGTGTTTTTCTGTTTTTTTTTTGCTATTGTTTATGATGACTTATTTGTTAAATAAATAAAGAGATTTAAGTTTAATTTTCAACTATCACCGGGGCTCTCAGAGAGTTATTTATTTATTGCATGACATTTAATAATTTTGTTCATTTGGGGCTACAATGTTAGGTCGTATTTCGATATTTGTTTCTTTTCACGATTTTTTTTTTGTTTTGAAATAAAGAAATTATTTCATAATAAAATATATCTTTACCACTTCCAAAAACCAAATTGGGAATTGATTAAATTGAAATTATTGTTTGCCCTGTATTGCATCCTAGCCATGATTATTGGCTAACTAGCACAATCTATTTCTAACGGCAGCCCTATTTTACTCAGCTGTTTTTTGTTTATATGTACATATTTTCGTGTACTCAAGTATATGTATATTGGTAATATGTCAAATTATTAATGTCTTCAAAATAACCTGTCTTAAAGTTGATCTTAGAATGATGGTATCAGTATCAAAATAATAAATTTCTTCCTGAAACATCAAAAGGAAAAATTTTTAATTAATCAATTTTCAGTGAAATTATCCCATGAACTAGTGGTGTTTCTTATTAATCAACAATTTTTTACAAGAGCACTATTATATTTTTAGGGGTGTGATCAATACAGGAAAAACTTTGTTTCATATTTATATTAAAATGATATTCATTCTTTTCTAGGTACTTTTCTGTTTCCCCCCCCCCCCCCCATTTTTTTTTCACTTTTTGTTGTTGCAATGTTTCTAAAATTGATTAGAAAGTAGAAATTAACCAAAATTATGATGGAGACGTTTAAAAGAAGAAAAAATTTTTTTTAATTTTTTTTAAATTAATTTTTTAATTTAAAATTTAATTAAATTAATTTAAATTTTAAATTGATGTCACATAACAGTAAGAATAAATTTTGCTCCATTTTTGACGTCTTACCTTTCCGAAGCTTCAACGCAATTTACAATTAAGCTATTACATTAATAATGTTGAATACAATTTGTTTATATGATTAATAACAGTATAATGAGCAGGCCTCCCCAACAACACATTAACTTTTGAAAAACTCATTCTGCCACATAAAAATGACAAAAAAATTTAAAATCGGAAAAAAAAATTTTTTTTTAATGCACTTTTCCATCTCAATTTTTGTGGAGTAACTTTTTAACCCATTTCGAGCAGTTTTCATTAAAAAAATTAAAAAAATGGAGGGGGAAAAACAAAAAAGTACCAAAATTTATTCACACTGTTATGTAACATTAATTCCATTTTAAATTAATTTAATTAATTTTTAAATTAAAAATTTAATTTAAAAAAAAATTAAAAATTTTTCTTCTTTTAAAGGTGTTTCTCCATCATAATTTTGGTTAATTACTACTTTCTAATCAATTTTAGAAGCATTGCAACAACAAAAAGTGAAAAAAATGGGGGGGGGGGAAACAGAAAAGTACCCTTTTCTATGTCGTTGAATAGACTTCCACCCATTTTTCTATTTTTCCTACAGAAAGTTCAAAATATCAGAAAATTGAACTGGTTTTTATCTTTTTACTGCATAGAGCTCTCCATTTTGTGTCAATTCATATTTCATTTCATGTATGTTCATAGGTTCATGACAACTCTAGACACGCCCAATTCATCCTATTCGGAACAGGACGACTGCATTTACCCTCATTTTTATTGCGTAACACATTGACGCGATACACTTCACATCACGTCATTCGTCGGTTCGGCACAAAGCCATGTAGAGACGTGCCAATATACTTATATGCTTGGAAATACAATGGTCGAAAAAAGAATCGTTACTTGGTGAATTCATTATTCGCATCGAGGCGCTCTTTTTGTGCAATTAATTTGAAAGGAATTTTAAAAATGAAAGAGTATTATTTTTGAATTATTTGTTTTTTGCAGAAATTATCATCATAGATTCATCATCATAGACTGACCAACGCGCGCCATCTTTGAAACATAGCGATATTGAAATTTCTTTAAATTATTTCCATATGGTATGAAATGATCTACACCTTATGTCCAGTATTCTTCACCAAATAAATGACTTTCTCTTCAGATAATGCACACAATTTGCAGATTATTTTCTCACATTTAGATAGCAACTTCCGAAATTTCGCCCAAATACTTATACACCATTATTCACATCTCTTCATCCACCAGCATATCCATTCATCAGCCCCATTATTAAAAACACACTTTCATTCAATCATTATACCGCATTATGCCGGTCAAATCTAATGACTGGTCAGATTGAATGCGGAACTGTAAATTTCGGACAAACTACATAATACATATACGTGCAGCACGCAGGCCGGATAATAGACGAGATCCGCATTCGCATCCGCAAAAGGATTATTAAGGCATATTTGTATGGGCTGACCATAACATAAGATTTTCAAGAGATTAGCTATTGGCAAAAAGAAAGGCTTCGAGCGAAATCCGCCATGTCCATCTGTCCATCAGATGATCTGATCCCTTCACCACGAAATGTCCATTCTTCTTTCGAATTCAACCCTTGAGAACCCGTCATTGTCCATATTCAATGCGGAAAATATGAAGAAAAAACTGCACGCATCACAACACAAAAGGAGGAAAAGAAAATCCAACACTTTTCCGGGTTCAAGTCAAAGCGTCCGTCGCGCCATCATATATTGGCGTTGTTCGTTCGATACTCCCGTCATCGAATATCCTTTCGTTATTCCATCCTTATTCTTATTTTTTTGATAAAAATGTGAAGGATTCAGTAAATTATGCCAATTTATGATTTTCTGCTCAGATACTCCTACGATCTTGACAATCAGCGGTCGAAATACCGCCAGGTGTCCAAGGTGTAGTAGAGAATAAGTAAGGAGGACATGATTTGGTACCCGGCGGTGACCATGATGACTGTGGCGATGGCTTATCATAACCAAGCGTACGTTCTGCGGACAATGTCCACTCTGCACTCTATGAAAAAGTATTTTCAAAACGATTTGACAATGTGACAGAGAACAGATCGTGTTTTGCAAGTAATATGCGGCTGTGTTGTCTTTTAGTTGATCTGCCACAAAAATGAGTCATACTTGGAAATACCAAGTGAAAGAATGACTGGATGACTTTTGAAAATTTTTAAGAACATTGCAAATTCATAGGAAGCATATTGGCTATTTTTAACAGATTGCGAGTGATGAAACTATTTTTTTCGGTAAAATGCGCTGATGGTATTTAAGAAAGGATTAGATAAATGTGGTTGGAATGATTTTTGAATTTGCTTGAAAGAGCTCTACAGTTTTTATAGGGTTATCAGTGAGAAGTCAGCACGTGCTGTTATTAATAGTTATTCAAATGACTGGATGGTTTTTAACCACATTGATCTTTTGATGTTATTCTAACTTTCGGAAAGGAAAATAATCCTGCAACAACCCTCTTAGGGTCCAAGGGTTGAAGCTGGTAGAGAGCTTTATTCGCAAATTTACAATCAATCCATACCAATCTGGAGTAATTAGTTCCACGACCCCCTTCACCGCCCCTTTAACCCAGGTACGTATTCAGAACTTGTTTAACTCACAGCTTAGTGCGCGGTTTCCTGTCCGAGCCTGGATTCAAACCAGGAACTCCACATGCTACAAGCCATTGCGATACCCACGAGGTTACACGAGTTTCTTTTCGTTTTTGTACTTTTATTGAATATGGAGGTCCAAGAAAGAGTAGCACTTCATAGAGCAAATTCTTCAATTTCACTAAAGAAACTTTTGTCGGCAAATGCAATCTCCTTATGGAAAATTATTTTTTTTTCTACAAGCTTAGTCTATTTGCACGAGCTTTGAAGTTCAGTTTCGTAATAAGGCTTAAATAGTATTTTCCAGTCATTGATTCACCTTTTTCAAGATAGCACATGAGCGAAAGTTCCGTCCCTTCTCTTTACTATGACTAAAGAAATGGGTTTACCAAAAGCTCCCAAAACGTCTTTCGTTCTAATACTTACCCTTCAAAGTTTTGCTGGAGACCACAAACTGCCGAAAGAAGCAATTCCAACTAAATGCGAAGGAGTTGGAAAAAGAGTTCATAGAGTATTTCCTTGCCACCAGACAAGATTTTCACAGAGCAGCGTATCAAATTGGTGAAAGAAATTAAACTAAATGCCCATTCAGGGAAGGTGGATGAGTCAGTATGGTTTGTTTTCATTGGACTTTTTCATGATTCGTCAAAAGCGCGTTCACTCTGTTTTGAACCGAGCTGAGGATATAATCTTATCGAAAAATGAAATATTTACTGCCATTAGGGAGCTTGAGTAACACGGATCCTGCACCTGACTTCCTTCCTCCTACTTTTTTGATTAAGTGTGTAGAACATCTAATAATTCTCTCTCCTTTGGTGTATTTCCATTGTATTGGAAATCTTAAATCATACCAATTTATACTTGTGGCGATAGACGTTTGATTCAAAAATAAAGAGACATCGCGATTCTCTCCGCAATCCCCAAACTATTCGAAAAAATTATTTATTGCAAACCCTCTCCTCTGATCGATGCTCGAATCGCCACTAATCTTATGGTGCTTGTTTATGATGCTATGTTCGGAATTACAGCGTTAATACTAAAGTGGCTTGGATCCTATCTCTACAATCGCTTGCAATACGTGAAATTTCAAGATCTTATTTGTAAGAAAGTCCATTTTAATCCTGGTGCACCTCAAGGAAGCCATCTTGGCCCTGTTCTTTTTAATATTTTTATATGATTTCTAATATTTTGATATGAAATCTATCAGAGATTTTATCTGATATTTCTCATTTACTAAACGCCAACGACCTCAAAGTTTACCATGTTATCAGGTCATCTTCTGACGCTTCCTTTTTTCGGTCAAAACTGAGCTCTCTAGACCGTTGGTGCTTCACAAACAAGATTCCTCTTAATATCACTAAGTACCGCGCGATCAACTTTTCCCGCAAAATTGGTGGTAGAGTTGACAACATATGAGATTTCGAGGTCATCTTGAATGAAAAGTTCCGCTTCAATTTACATTACTATAGAGTGCTTTCTGAGCAGATAAGCAATTTGGCCTCATTAACCAACGAGCCAAAGAGTTTCAGAATCTTAAGGTAGGAAAATGTTCATATATTTCGCTCGTGTGTCCTCTTCTTGAATATAGCTGCATTATCTGGAGCTCGGCTTTCGAAATTCACAGCCAACTGAGTTGAGTCTGATTAGAAGATTACTTTTCGCTCTGAGAGATCTTTTCAGATCTTTTCTGAATTCACAGTTCAGTAATTTATCACCATACGAATATATGCCTTAAATACGTTAACTTATTAACATTTGCATCGACAAGATAAATATTATTTGCATACTTCAGCTTCGATGTTATCAGAGGCGTCCTTAATTTCGACTATTCAAAGAACAAGTTGGTGCTCAATTAGCCCTTAAGAGTCACCAGATCCCGAGGATTGCTTATTGATTGCCAAAACACCACAAAATATGAAACGAATAACCTACAAGATATTCAATATTTCAACTGGCATTTTGAACTGCCCAATTACAGATTGGATAAAATGAAAAAATAAAATAATAAGAAATAAATGAGAAAATATATATATAAGTGGGAACACCATGGAATCCACAAAAACAAAATCCAACTATACGAAATTCATAAATTTTGAAAAATTCACAATTTCGACAATCCATATTTCCGGTATCCATAATCACAAAATCCACAAATACAAAATACACTTGCCGAAAATCCACGAGAATTTTGTAGTTTACGATTCATTTAATTATTTGTTTTATAAATTTATGTTTGAAGGTGACGAAAATAATAACAGTTAGGTTTAACATCAGGGCGAAATTAACGCTATTATATAAAGTAAAATTAAGTAGAACAAAAAAAAAGAAAAAATCCATTATAAAAAGAATAGAAAATAAGATTAATTAGAAACAAAAAAAAAATAATAAGAAATTAAGAAATGAACATATATTAAGTACCTATATAAAAAAAGTTATTAAAGTAGAGCAAAAAAGAAAAGAAAGAATCCATTATCCAGAAACAAAAGTTTTACAATGAACCATATTGTTAAAAATGGCAATAGAATGTGGAAGAGGACCAAGTTGAAGACTGTTGTGAGTGTGTAAGAGTCGCAAAACGGGAGAGTAAAAGAAAGTGTCAGTACGAGCATAAGGTACGTCAAACAAAATGGAGGACCTGATTGGTCAATGAATAAAGATGCTAAAGAGGAGCTTAGGTAACCGCGAAAGATTTTGAATAGGAAACTCTCATCCAAGTAAACTCTGCGCTGCTCATGGAGAGGAATGTTAAAAAAACGATAGACGTACAGTGTAGGGTATATTCGGCAGACTATATTTAAAAAGTAAGTTGCGTATAAACTTGCGCTGAAGTGATTCAACAGGGTCACTGAGGTATTCGAAACGAGGACACCACACTTGATTGCAGTATTCAAGTACAGAATGGACTAGGGTAATAAACAGGTGGAGTATAAATACTAAATGAATTGTGGCAGGAACGAACCACGAAGCCAGCAATCCGAGAAGCTTTTCTAGTGACAGTAAGGACATGAATATCGAATTTCAGTTTGCTATCACATGTAACCCCAAGATCTGAGAAATGTTCAACACAAGAGAGAATAGTGCCATCAATAGCATAAGGAAAGACATGAGGCTTAAAGGAAGAGGACATAGAAAAACACTTGGAAATATTAAGGGACAAACAGTTCAAATTACGCCAACCAGAGAGAGCATACAAATTATCCTGAAAAAGCAGAGTCAGCAGTATTTTTCATAACCCGGAAGATTTTTAAATCATCTGCATATAGAAGACATGAAGACTTAAAAACTCTGGGGAGATCATTGATAATGGAAGATCATTGATAATGGATAATGGAACCTTGAGGTACACCAGAAGAAGGGGAGAAAGGTGAGGACGACAAGCCAAAGAGGGAGACAGCACAAGTGCGATCAGTTAAAAAGGAAGAAATCCAGGAAAGCAAATGTTCACGGATGCCATAATGCTTTAGTTCGATAGGAAACAGCGTATGATTTACAGTGTCAAAAGCTTTGACAAAGTCAGTATATATGACATCAACTTGATTGTTGCTGTTAATTACAGAAGCAATTACATGAGTAAACTCAGCAAGGTTCGTAGAGGTGCATCGGCCTTTTATAAAGTCATATTGTTGCGCTGCAAAGACACAGTTGAGGGTATCCTAAATACGATTGAAAACGAGGCGTTCCAAAATTTTAGAAGGGCACGGAAGAATGGAGATAGGGCGATAGTTAGAAGCAAGTTTGCGTTCACCCGATTTGAAGATGGGAAGAATTTCAGAAAGCTTCCAGGAGGACGGAAATTTACCAGCACAGAGACAGACATTGTATAAAGTGGCTAAAGGGACACAAAGGCAAGACGTAAGTTTTTTTACGAAAAAATTGGGAATACCATCTGAGCCAGGGGAACAGTTAGAGTCAAGTGAGGACAAAAGCAATTCAACCTCAATGGAGAGACTAGCAGGGAAATCAAAGAAAATGCAGTCAGTAGCAGGAACCGATGGGATGGTGTAAATAGAAGAAAAAAACATAGCAAAGATATTGCAAAGAGAGTTGGAAGCAGTAAAGGCATTCAACACTAGGGAGTCAGGAAGAGAGGAGGAAGCTTTTAAGGACCGGACAAAAGACCAGAAACTTTTAGGGTTATTCGAGTTCAAAGAAGATTCAACAGACAAAGAATAGCTGAGTAATGCTAATCTTATTTCCTTCTTGGCAGAGGAACGTAAACGGGGGAAGATAGCATAATCTTCACCAAACCGAGAATTCAAAAATTTCAAATGCGCTGAATTTTGATCTTTAAGAGCACTCTTTAGCGTTGCGATAACTAAGGAGGGTCACGGAGATTACGAGGGGCCGATCAGATTCAGCTGAAATTTTCGGAGGACATAGATGTATATAGTGGGTAGGTCCATGACTTTAATGAAGATATCTTCAACCCTTTGGCAGCGGTGGGCATTTTAGTGAATTTTCAGGTGCTCCTGCATTTCCATGCAGTGTAAAAAACACATGAATTTTCAAGCCAGTGCGGGTTACCCTCAGTTTCAGGTTTAGCTAAATAATTCCACCAATATGATATTTTTTATATATTTTAGGAAAAAAAATCCTTCAAAACATCGACCCTAATGAAAAATTGTTGTTTTCTGACAAAAAATTGAAATTATTGATAAATTTCAACCTTTGGCCATCATGTCAAATTGAAATATTCAAAATTCCGAATTGCATAAGAATGGTAACCCATCACCAAATTACCTTTACTTTCAGCACTCGAAACTTATGTTCACGAGAACTGACGACCGGATAATCTGTTCATAATATTGGAAGTATCAAGGACCAGGTCTGATAGAAGTGATTTTGAAATACGGGTAACTCTGTGGTAGTGGTGCCATCTTGAAAAATCACTGAGAAAAAAAACCGGTTTTTGGCCTATAACTTCCAACTCAGCAATCAAATTTTAACAAAATTCACACAGTATTTGGACCTTAGTCTTTTTGGTGCTTGGTATATTCGTCTGCAGTCAACACGAAGTCAACTAACAACCAGGCTTCGTGATCTAGCGAACTCGGCGACCAACTGTTATGCAGGAGAGCAATGCCAGCAACATTTGGTGAAAATTTGGTTGAAAAAATAGAATAGAGTTGTCAGCTATGGTGATTTTTGTCTCCAAATCTTGTCAATTTTTGTCTCCAAATCTTTTTTCCCTATAACTTCCGGTCTTGTCATGAAGTCAAAATGAAGTTCATACAGTAAATGGACCTTATTGTAAACCAAATGTCGTAGGAATTTCGAAAAAAAATCATGAAACGACTGCCAGCTATGACCATTTTAGTAAATTATTGAAACTTCTTTACTAAGCGATTATGTCATTAGATTTGCAAATGGGAATGATCCTGCAATGAAAATAAACAACAAATATTAACGTTTTGAAAATTTGAAAAGTTTTGAGGCTGGTGGTCCTAAAATTTTTTTCACCCCTATAACTTCCAGCGCAGTAATTCAATCGAAACAAAATTTACAGGGTGGGTTTAACTTAGCGTGAAGCAGACTTGGTATATTTTTTTGCTTTGCTACTAACACACAGTAACCAGCACCAGACTATTTTTTTGTAAATATTGCACCAACAGATGCTTCCATTACATATTCATATGCATAGCATTAGCAATAAAAATAAGGAACCAATATTAAACTTTTCTGAGTTTTGAAAATTTTTCGGATGGCTGCCTCAAACAACGTTTAACCGCTGAAACTTTTGATGAAATCCTGCGATGAGAACGAAATTCAAAGGATAAGTTAATTTAAGTATGAGCTTGTTATGGTAAAATTATTGCTGCTTCGTTGGAAAAGTGCTGCCAGCACTGAACATTTTCATCATTTATTTTATAGTTGGGTTTTGCTGCTTTGGAAAAGGAATGGTTGATATGATACTACAAAAAAGTGTATAACGTCTTCCCACATTTTTTTGTCACTCAAAGACAATTTCTTCGAAAATCAGTTTTTTAGCGATGCTGATGCGATAGACTTTTTTTAAAGCTAAACTGACGCGCGGTGGATAATTTAATACGATTCGAAAAGTTGATAGACAATTTAGTAGAGAGGGGATGATAATGGGGTCAGGGTGCGTGTAGGGTATTGGGACAGGGGATAGTTAAAACGAAGAGGACTCAATTTTAGAGAGGATGAGGTTGTTATTAGCATTTGGGAAACAGTTAAATTGAGGAAGAGATCAAGAAGAAAGAAAAAAAGATAAAGCAATAGGAAGATTGTTGGGGGACACAATGCGGAAAAGAGAAGAATCCCATTGTAAAGAAGGCATATTAAAGTCACCACAGATAATGATAGAGGACGAGGGAAAGTTGCTGGTGAAAAATAGTGGAAAGTTCAGAAAAGAACTTATCATAAGTCGAGAAGGACGTGTTACAAGGAATATATAAGGACGCATCAAGCAAAGAGTATTAGGAGACGAAGAGATGCAAAGAGCAACACATTCAACAGGTCGACTGGGAATAAAATCAGCGCAAAGTTTGCTGTTGAGTGTCTTAAGCGCAGCAATAAGTACACATCTATCAGCCTTATAAGTTACCAAACGATTACGATCACAGCGGTAAACATTGTATGAAGGGGAAAATTCGAAACTAAGAATTTCATCATTGAGCCAAGTTTCTGACAAGCAAATCAGGTGATGGTTTTCCGGCAGTAAAGCGAAATGTGTTCACGCTTAAGAAATAGGTTCGGGCTCTTTGGTTGTTTGAAGATCGAAAATTTCACCGGTTTTCAAAAATTTTGACTAGTGCACCGGGAGGCCAAAATTTGGTATCAGTGACAATATTGAGGTTGTCAGGCAATGTTATTTTAAAAAAAGACTCATCTTCTAGGCTGGCTATCTTTCGTAAATTTGACACAGTCAAAAATATGAGGAGTGTAGCCAAGCTTCTAGCAGATGTAGCGTTCCACTGTAGCCGCAGAAGTATCATAAGCGAATCTCGATACAAAAACCTGGAGAGGAGGCGAGATTATATGCAAAGTAAGATCATCGCCAGAGTCGTCAACAGCACCATGTAAATGAGATGACAAACAAGCGGTAGATGAAGCAGTAAATGCAGCATCAGCATTCCTAGTGGAAACATCGAGATGTAGGACTGGTGAAGCACGAGGAGAACGAAGAAGTTCAGGAGGTGTCACAAAAGATCAAGAAAGAGCGTGTCCTAGAGCAGAGTTTCAACAGTCGAGGCTGAAGAGTTCCAACAATAGCATGAGCCAGAAATTTTCTCCTACGATTTCTAAAGGAACCATCAAAATAACCTTATCAAGGCTCTATCATCATAGTTATGATGAGAGATGTATAATCATGCATAAACAAATACATTGTGCATGATTATACATCTCTGAAGAGAAATATATAAAGAGACAAGATATATAAACAGCAGTGAGAATTGAAGCACTTTGACTGAATCTGAGTCTTATTAGTATTGAAGGAAAGCTATGGGCAAATTTGACATGCTTCTCCTCCGCGAACGGATATAGTAGTCCATATGCACACAAATTTGACAAATAGCACCCAAAAGCTCATAGAACTTAGGTAGCGGAAAAACCAAAGGGAAAATCCGAGGTAGTAATTTTCTCGATTTGTTCTATTTACAGATTTTATCTTTGTAGTGAAATTGCTTCACTAAATTTCGTATATGTATTTGCTTAAATCTCTCCGTTCTGAGTTATTAATACATCCTTCGAATACAAACTCTGTGAACTCTCGAGGCTACGGAGATGACACAAATTACAATACGTATGTGAGGAATTTGCTCGAAGATAATGTCAATTTCCGACTTTTGGAGTTTCTAGCTTTAATTTGAAATATCACTTACATGGCGGTATGCATTCACATTTCATTCCAAAAAGATCCAAAAATTATATTGATATTCTCATCGGAGCTCAGCATTTTCCAATGTCATTTGCTTGTTTTTGTACTGATTTTTCGGTATTTTTCTTTTTTTTTTTTTAAATCACAGGATCATATTGATTTCTGATTTTCTTTTGTTTCCTGTAGATTTTCTTATTGTATCGTGGACCGAATTTTATGCTGAGCTGTACAACAAGGTCCATGACTTTTCTTTCCAAAACACTCACTTGATGTCTCGCGGAGACAAACAGGTCGGGTTAGAAATTGGTTGTGGTTGTGACTGCACACAGCTACTTCCGCAACATTATGCAGGAGAAAACTTCATACATCATACGTCACAACTAAAAATTTCTTGTATCTTTAAAACACCATTATAGCAAAAATATAACGAGGCGCAGACTGAAGTTTTTCTTATGGACCCTAGAACAAACGAATTGCTTTAGATTTCGAGCCTTGAGTAGCACTGGTTGCCAGCGTATGTGGTCGGTTCATGGTTCAAATACAAATATGACCACACACCGGGCTTTGAATTAATTTAGCTCTTTTACATTTGTTCTCCCAAAGCAATGATGATTCTTTTGAACAGAAAACGCTTTCTCAGCAACGTTCTGTAAATTCATCATAAGTGTTGCTGAAATGGACGCCGTTGATTAATGTACAAGTGGATGGACATTCAACTTTGAGTGTTTGGATCATTTGGCAATAGCTTTGAAATGTCTAGCCTTATTCCAAAATTTACTAAATCGTTCGATCCTCATTCCAAGAACTAAAAATTGCGCTATTTCTACAGCAAAATACAGGAACATAAATTTCATGCAAAACCCACATAATTCCATTCATTCCATTGTCCACAGGAGAAATTTCAAATGCCATAACCCTTGACTCAGCAAAAATACTTAAATCTTTTCTTTTTCACTGCAGAACAAACAAAGAAACTCCTGAAAAAAGTAGCCAACCAACCAATTGTCCATTTGGTCACAGTGGGCTTCTCGACAAGTTTCTTTCAATTTACCGCCACGCCACCATCAAACAACCTATCGTGCATTTTTATACGAAAATGCACAACTAGAAACCAATTCTGTGGTCATTTTGTCATTTACATCTTAATCTACGATGTATTTGAAGAAAAATCAAAGAAACGTAACGATTGCCTTGAAGAACGAATGCATTTTTTTGAAAAGTTTGAACGTAAAAAAGTTCTTACAACGGAACACCACTTTTGAATTGTATAACGGATTTTGAGGATTTTTGACAATAGCCTAATATGTATGCTACCGATGGCAGTGTGTAATCTTTTGATGTTATGATTACCATAAAATTTTCATTTATCATAATTTCTTTGTTAGTGACCGTTTTGAACAAAATATCGGATGATAGAGTATTTTACGGGATTTTATGGACAAAAGTTGTACGGTAGAATGTGTGCGGTTTTTGCAAGTGTTTTTTTTTCGTAGTAGAAAGATGATTTCCGCATAGGTCGAATTGGATGAATTGAAATGATTATGACTGACAACCGTTGATTTAGTTTTGATCGATATACTTCGGATTTCCGCATTTCTATGATACTAAAGTAGTGTATCTTGGGAAGTGCTATGTAATTGTTAATTATGTGAAGATTTTTACAATTTTTACTGAGGTCGACCATTCATAATTAACATTTAGAATGGTTTTAAAATATATTTCATTTAATAAGTGTTGTCAATATTTGTATGGTAATGATATGGTAACTGACAGGTGTCATTATTAATAATTAATATTTCAGTCAAGGTGGAATACATAATCACATATACTTTAAAACAATCAAAACATAGATGTTTAATGAGCTGTTCTAGGTTGAGCTAGGTTAAGATATATCAACAAACAGTGTTCAATGAGCAATTCGGCTGCTCTAACTTGCCCGAAGTTGTTCTGATTTACGTTTCATGAACCTGCTCTAAGTTAAGGTAGAGCAATTTAGAGCACGATTTTTGCCCTACTTTTTCTGGGATGTGTTCAATGTGCATGCAATAGTTGCTCCAATAGCATAGCATAACTTTCGCAAGTGTCAAAATTCGCAGTGGCTAGGTGAAGCAGCTATGGTTATTGGACAGCCAAGAGCTGCTACGTAGGTCGGCTTTTACACAGCACAGCTCAATAACAATTTTTTTTTCAGTTTTTTTTTAAACTCTAACAAGCTCAACAAGGTGGAATACAGTCAAGGTGATCAGCTCAACAATTGCAGTGAACTTTGGAAATTGTCTGAATTCTCAGAGTTTTCAGCATAATTTTCCTAACATATTCAAAACGTTTCTCTTATTTCGGGCTTTTGACGCAATATCAAGAGCGAAAAAGAATCGTTGAAATTTTGATGGTACGCGAATAGCGAATCCAATCCCGGGATTTCGGCTAATTTCTGGTCCCGAATATCCCGGAATTGATGAGTTCTAATCGCGAGATTTTCGGGATCAGAAATTAGCCTGGATTCCGGGGCCGGGAGTCAAGCATAATCGGCAATCAAATTACGGCAAGGCGCGAAAAGAGCAAATAGAATCCATATTTATGAGAAAGCAATTAGCATGCAAGTTCACATCAAAATGCGTAAAGAATAGAGCAAAACAAACCGATGTAACAGTTAACAAGAGAATACTAAGAGGTTTGTAAATAAATAAGTATGGACTGTTTCGCATTTAGTACTTTCGTTACTTCAAATGATTTGAGGAAATTAATACTAGCGAATACATACACAGATTAACCAAAATCCTCAATAATAATCAAAAAAAGGCTGTGGGCTATGCAAGCAGGATAAAAAATATAATAAAAAATGAGATAAGACAGGCTAGTATCTCAGGTGAACGGTTCAGTTTGACGTTTGATGAGTGGACCTCGACAACAAATAGGCGCTACACAAATATTAACATCTACTTAGTGAATTCTTACTGGAGCTTGGTGCGAGTAAGGATATCAATGACAGTTACAAACTACCTAGATATATTAAAAGAGCGTTTCGCTGAGTTTGATGTTTTTCTAGGAAAAGACATTGTTACCATCATAACTGATGGGTCAAATGAAATGCGAAAAGTAGGCAGACTAGTTAATTCAGAGCAACATATTTGTTTCGCGCATAGCATCCTTTTGGCAGTTTGCGATGTTCTCTATAATAGGAGGTCCATTCTAGATCAAAGAGTTGATGAAGCACCTGATAATCTGGACGAAGACCACGAAGATTTGGACGCTCCTGAATCAGCTTACTACGTTGAACCCGGTCGCCTGCAAGACACGCTAGATCTGACGAAGGACATCAGCGCATGTATAAAGAAAGTTCGTAAGCTAGTTTTATATTTTAAAAAAGCTCCAGCGAAAAATAATAACGATCTTCAAAACTATGTCAAATCCGAGCAAGGCATTTAATTGTCTCACTTACTGGATTGTAAAACAAAATGAAATAATCTCTTGACAATGTTTAAACGGTTTTCCATTTTGAAAAACAGTATACATCAATAGGCCTGCAATATCCAGAGCGATTAAAAGGAACTGAGTTTGATTCGATTCAGAAACTTATTGAAGTTTTACTCCTTGTAAAATTGACTGTGGAGGCCTTAAATCGCAAGGATGCAAATTTATGCACTGCTAATACTTCATCAAGATTTTTATTTAGGCTGCTAGGAGAAAAACAGTCCATTCTTGTGAATGCTATGAAAATTGCAATATTGGACCGAATAAAAGAGTGTCCATGTACTGAGCTATCTGGTTAGCTAAGCTATCTCCAGAATCCACATTGTGCCAGCGAAAATTTACCAACGGAAATAGAATCTCTATTTTGGAAACCAAGCAACGCAAATATTAAAAAAATACTTCAATGATCTAGAAGCTGAACCCTTTACTTGCTAGCCAAAGAAATGAGGAGAACCCAGTAGATGCCCATATTGAATCAGAACAAGGTAGTCGTCAATTAACGCTACAAGAAGAGCTGCAAAAGTATGAAAATAATCAATCATGAAATGCCGCAAGAAACTAATCTAATTAAAACTATTGCAAAAGAAATGAAACTTTTCGAATGTGGGGGCACTCGCATAGTTTGAAGCAGGCTTACCAATATTTATCGACCGTTTCCGCGGCGTCCAACATCGGGAATAAACTTAGAAGCAGGCTTGGAGACGATTCTTTGGATACTTTGCTATTGCTTCAATGTTACTTCCGAAAAATCCAATGAACTTTGGCAGAATTTTTATGTGTTGAATATTTTATATGTTAAGAGTTGTGATTTATTGTTGTGATTTTTTGTCGTGATTTGTTGCTGTAATTTGTAATAGTTGTAATTTTAAATATTTGCTTTCATACTGTCAACGTCTCGGATAATTAAAATTATTGTTTTTATTTGCATCAATTAAATAAAATAGTAATTATTCAGCAACATATTTTTTATACAGTTTTCAGCTTACTTATTGCTGTAATTTTGAAATGATGGCACATAATATAATCTGTTTATTAAAAACTTGACTTATTTTGTTGTGTTATATTTTGAACCTCGAATCCAGGGATCCCGAGATTTGAGATTTTTTAATCCCGTAATCCTGGGATTAAAAAAATGTTTCGGGATTGGAATCCTTATACGCGAACCAGTGTACCCGGCCTTTCGCGTTTCATACTTGCCTTCTAAAAACTCAAGGTGAGTTGCACTGTGTAAAATACTACTTAAAGTCGAGTTTTAATTAGTTTTAAGTAGTAGTTTCGAGTTTTCAGTTAACAAAAAATTGTTTCTGAAGTACAGTTTTTTATTGGTGAATTGAAAGGTTGACTTTCTGACAAGTAATGAATTTTGAGAATTGCCTCTTAATCTGGATCTACCTCTCGTCTTGTTTTGCCTCTCAATTGCTCTAGCTTGCTCGACTTTTTTTGACAGCTGCTTTATTTTAACTTGTCTGCAGATGTGCTGCTCTTTTTTCAGAGTCATTAAACACAGCTAATATTGCAGAGACTATGACGATAAAAGCAGTTAAGATATTATTTACGAGTTTTTCTTTTTTTGCATAATTTTGTTTTTTTTATGCTTTAAATAGATGATGTCACCATAATATTTTCTTTGTGAGCAAGACCAAGAGAAAGTGGCAGTTGGATGTGAAGGAAGGATATATGAACGAAAATATGGACGGATACAATGGGCCGGAAGGAAACAAAAAGAGGGATGGAAATCAAAGGATAAAGACCTAATGGGTTAAAAATCTTATTCCACTTCCGTAATTTACATATAACACTAACTTTGCTCTATGAATTTCAATAACATAACTTGCGTTTAAAATGTACACGTCCTCAACTGTGAGAGGTGCACATCACTTGTCTTAGCCTTTAAGATTTGAAAACTAGCTGAAGCTTAATAAAGTTTTTTTTTTACAAAAAAAGATATTTTAGCATTTACACAGAAAATTTCATATTAATCCGACAAATATTCTTAAAGTTACGTGCATATTTGTAAAGACGTTTCGGAGCGAAACAGAGGTTGAAGAACGCTTCACGATCTCAGATCAAAGAGTGCATTAGAGCGCACGAGAGAGAGCACAACACCAAATTGGAATATTAGAAGTTCCCAAAGGAACAGCATGATATGGCAAAGGGGGGCGGGAGGTGGTGGGAACTTTTTGGAGTACACTTTTCCACCTACCCTGGAGTCTGGTAGATAAGTTTGTGTACATATTTTTTTTATGCGCCTCTTAAACATAGAAAAATAAACTCACAAACATGCCAAGTCGTAATCAAAATCGGATAATATTAACATGCCGTTGAGAAAGAGGATGCTGTTAGTAACAAATGTTTAGATAAATATATCTCAAAAATGGTTATGGTTACAGGAAAAAGTTATAAAATCTTTTTTATTTGACATTTTCTAAGCTACAAATTCGTCATACATTGTTTTTCTGAAGACGTGACCGTTACTGAGATATTTAGGAAAGGTTACTTTTGGTGACCTTTGACCCCGTATAAAAAGTGACGCAGCACTCGGATCGATGGGGACTTTTGACATTTTGTTCAACACGCCAGTACCAACGTTCACACTAAAATTCAGCTTTCCCCTAATTTTTCCGAAGTTTCGCCTTTTTTATGTCGGATTTCACTGGGCTATAATATGCAACGAAAAACTGGCCCAATTATTTAGCATAGACGTTCTATCTACCGTAGATAGTAGTGCGACGTTTTTGGTAGATGGGGGATTTTTCATTATTGATTTTAACATACTTCTACATAAGATAGATTTTTCATATTTTGAAGAATTGTGTAATAGAGCATGTAGTTTCCGAATCTGGTGTTAGCTAAAAAATGTAGATAAAACGTTTATGCTTAGTAGGGCAGTATAGCTGGCTTGATGTATTTTTTCATTGATACTATATCCATAGATCTTGCGCTAAGTTTGTCGTTGTGAATGAAATATTGCTCAAGAATGTTGCGTACTGGATGAAAGAACAATTTATGCATTTAATCTTTGTTTACATTTTCGTTAGCGAGATTCACACCATTATGTTCACCTCAAATCAGTTTCAAGACAATTCCTGAAAAAAGGGACTAGGTATTAATTTTACTGTAATTTTTCCTTAAACAGCCCACCTTCGAACAAGGTTTTCATCTTAACGGAGAACTAGTGGAATAGGTTTGTATGTAAATTAGTTCCAATAATAAAACAAAATTTTTAGGTAGCATAGATCCGACGTATTCATTTTCATTATTAAATTTTGAACACAGTTAAATTTTTTACGGATGAATAGCTAATTACCTTCAAAATATGGTGATAACATCAGAAAATACATATTTTTAGCATCCGTACTAATTTACCTTATCCTTTCAATTGTTTCGCAAAATTTTAAAATGTCACCATCATTGAGAGAGGTACACTATTTAAATACAAATGGATAGTGTGAAATTTCTTTTTTTTTCAAATTTATTTTGCTTCGCCAAATACTTTGAAAGCGCAGTATAATCATAAATAACCACATTGCAAAAGTCATGACATTTCTTTTCATCAGAACATTGTTCTTTTTATAAGTAAAAACACATATTATCAAACTTCCTTGAAATATGATTAATTTCCTATTTAGTGCCGTTTAAAATGTGTTCAACATTATTTCAATTTAAAGAGAAAAAACATACGCAGCAACCCAATTCTATACCTTTTCCTTAATAATAAGGTAATACCTTAATAATAAGGTTTTCCTTAATAATAAGGTTTTCCTTAATAATAAGGTTTAAATTATTTTAATTTTATTTTCCAAATACGAAAATATTGATTATATTGTTCATATTATGATGGGTATTGTATTACATATTATAATTGAATATATCGATTATTCTGATATAGGAAAATTAAAAACCAATTTTGCAATAAAAGGCCAGTAGCATAGAATTAACATATTGTATTTAAGAAAACTACAAATAATAAAATATATGACTGAAAAAATCACAAGTTAAAAACAAACATACATCCTTTTTTAAAATTTTCCCTTTTTATGTTTTCTAATATTACTGTTTTATGCATCCGCATAACTTTTGCTAACTATCTATCTCATTCTATCATCCAAAATCACCGTAACTCTATATCTCGCCCACTCTTATCCTTTTTCGCATTCACCCCACCCACACTTATGTGTTTGATCTGCAAATATTTCCGCCATTTAATGCAACACACCCTTTGCCAAGTAAAAGTACAAGTGTATGAGTTCACCAGATGCAATAGTATATTTTCATAAGCTGTATACCTAACGTTGTGTTTACCGGTTGCAGGATAAAAGTCGATTTAGTTGGTCAGTTGTTGGTCATTCGACAGTAGTCTTTCAACGTTTGAACTTGTATCGAGTATCGTAAGAGAATTTGAAAATTGCAAACAGTTGCATTTGCTCGTGGTATATATTGTGAAGAAGTGTTTGGTGTTGTGTTATTGCGATCTAATTTTGGACGATCTTCAATAAGTGATAGAGATAGCTTTTGGATATGATGATTAATCGATTTTTTGCAGATGTTAAATCAGGTTAGTGATCTATAATAATTTATAAAAAAATATCGAGCCGCAAATTTTTTTGTTTAAATGTTTAAATTTGAAAAAAAAATGTTTAATTTGAATAAAAAATTCAAGGAAAATTAATTTACTGTTTCCCTATTTGCATACTTTATTTTGATTTTCTCTTTTCCACATCTCATAATATCATGTGCAATAGATACTTTGAACATTTATACTAAAATGGGCGCCTAAAATTATCATTCTATCTCAAAAAATATCTATCTTTGCGAAAATTGTATTCCTTTATCAAATGTTACCTGTGTTCCCGTTATCTAACTTATTAATCATTTCTTACTTTCAGAGTCAGCCGTACCTTCAGAGTCCTACAAACCTAACGATATGAATGTCTTAGATTTATCACGACGACGAGATTCAGTCGAAACTCGGAAAACTCCATCTCCGTACGAAACATCATCGAGTTACGAGGCTAGTTCACCGAAAGTGACCTCAAAACAAATTCATCCTGCACGACGATCAACAAGCCCAAAAGCTCGGAGGGACATATCATCCATTACACAACTCGGCAATATGTTTTCATTTCCATACTACTACCAAAACCTGAGCGAAGCTGCACAAACTCCAGCGACTAAACGTGAACCGTCTCCATATCAATATAATCCAGCTTTTCCGGATTCCACTATGGCATTGAATTCTCTTCCTGGGACTCGAGCGAGCATTCCATCTCCTTTCGATTTAATTAAAACTGCGGCAGTCATACAACAACAACTAGCAAGTCGTACAACTCCACCGGTTTGCTCTCCTGGGACAAATCTGAGCTTCACACCAAAGGATGATACACCGTTAGTCAGCCATTTGCCCGTTTACCGTAGTTTACTGAAATCTGAAAGTAAGGCCTCGCGACCGTTCAAAGCGTATCCAAGAGATCCAAACGCACTGGCGGCTACCTTCACTGCAACCGATGCGCTTTTGGATGTCGAGAAAGCAGGGAAATATCAAGTATTTCGAAAAAGGATGCTGGATCAAATGCATGCATCGAATGGAGGTCAGCCGACAGTGACAAATCCGAAAATGAGACGTAGTGTACCATCGAATCAACAACGTGAGGAACAAGCTACTGACAGTTGTAGTAGTAATGAAGATCATCATCGAGGAGAGCCAGCTGGAGACGATAGTACTAATGAACGAGTTGGCGATGGACAATCTGGTATGGTCAAGGATGCTGCGTACTATGAACGACGGCGCAAGAATAACGCGGCAGCGAAAAAGTCCAGAGATCGACGAAGAATCAAAGAAGATGAAATTGCAGTGAGAGCTGCTTTCCTGGAACATGAAAATATTGAATTGCGAATCGAAATTGCGGCACTGAAAAATCAGATTGCGATCATTACGGCGAAGTCTAGTAGATGAAATTGAAGGGGTTGAGAAACGGAAATTTTTCAAATATTTCGAAGCAGGAAATATATTTTTTTTGTGATAATAGACGTCGTAAATCAAATGGCTGAGGCAATAGTTTCATAGATATTTATGCAAAATGTAATTATAAGATGTTTTTCACTATTAATAAATATTTAAGTCAACTTAGGCTTACTTTTTAAGTATCAAATGATTTTTTTTAGCTTAACTATCAATAAGTTAAATACTTTCTAATCCATGTTTTGTTGAAAGTTTTACTACATAGACTTCCTCTGAAGCACACGTCATGACATACATCGCTGTTACGGCATTTTTTTGTATAATATATTAATACACATTGTTGAATTTTTCGTTAGTTTCTAAAAACTGAATTAAACTAGTTGCGATTTCACCATTTGTTATAATTTTTTTCTTGCAGCACTATGTTTGATAACTTGATCACGAATTAGAAATCGATTCTCGAAAATCTAGTGTTAGTTTTTCTAAAGGAGGTTCCTGGTAAGTAAATTCTGTGGCTGCATCCTCCTTGAAACAGTTTTTCGCTCATAAGGGTCCGTTGTGCTTGGCGCAAAACAATTATTGATAGGAGTTTTTGTTAAAATGGGTGATCCTCTTCAAGTTCACCGAAGCTACATCGGTTAGGCTTGCAAAGAAGTATGAAATAAGAGCATGCTTCTTCTTTCCAGCAAGGCCCGGATATTCGTACAAGAGGTGAAGAATTGTTTCCACTTCATACCTAGAACTCCGGCAGAACAAGTTAAAAGTGACATTCATCTGCCACGCATGCTTTCCAAACAGACAATGTCCAGTTACGACAGTTTATAAAACTAAAGCCATTCCGAATTATTGACATTAAGCGAATCCTGGACAAAACTTAGCTAGACAACACGAAATCTGGCATGGCGAGTGCCTTTGTTTGAGTAGCGAATTCACACATTTTATATTGAAATAGAGAAACCAAACTGAAAAATCATAATTTTAATGGATAATGCTAGTTTTTGATGCCTTATTAATCTGGGAAACATAAAGTTTCGATCTCCCCTTTCCTGATGGCATTCCTTATTTAAGACCCTTCCATCAGGGAACTATATAAATGTTCTTTTGAAGTGGTATTAAAGGTTTCGTTTGTTTTCTTTCCATTTTTTTTTAAAGTCAGATTAATTTTTAGCATTCTCATTGCTTTCCTTCAATAGTCTTTTCATTTGAGCGTTTTATTAGTCTCAGTTCAGGACAGTTTGATGGGTTGCTCTTTGGGGACAGTAGTGACGTGGTTGCTTTCATACCACTCCGACGTTTTCTTAGCATAATGATTTGACGCCAGGTCTAGCCAAAGCAACACGCACCCTTCATGCCTTTTGATGAAAGGCAACCATTGCTTCTGCATACATTCTTCGATGTAATCCTGGGCATTGATTTTGCCTTCCACTATAAAAATATCGCTCCTTAGACCACATCGTCAAATTGCCTGCCGCACCAGGTGCTGTTTTGGCAATTAACTAGCTTCATTTGACTTAAGTAATTCTTTCACTGCACCCTTCGCTTTAGCAGTGTAAAATTCATGGTCGGGAATCTGCCTGAGATCCGTTTTGATATAAGCCTCATCATCGTCACATATTGATCGCATAATTTTTGAGCCCTCGTTTTTGCTACTTTCTCCTTTTCGTTGGATCGATCTGGAAATTTTCAGAATCTTATATGTTCTCATGCTGTAACTTTTCTTCATTCTTCTTTCTTCGAGCAACTACTGCCGTATTTCGAACGGAAATGTTGGTCTTGGTCTTGAACTACTTGACAATTTTCTTCGGTAAGTCCTTTTACAAACTTCGGGATTTTCTACTTGATCCATTTTTTCCTTGCAACTGCTAGTTCTTTCTTATAAATCGCTATTACTCGTTTGACCGTTGAAAGATTAGGCCTACAAAAATTAGGTGTTTTCTAAAAATAATTGAATACATAATTTAAAAAATGATAACATGGAAACATTCTTAAGGGATTTAACCATATCCACAAGCAAATTTCAGTCGTAGTTAAGATCAACTACTCTCCACTTTCAGCTTAGACGATTGGATCAGGCGTGGTGAGAATCTACTTACTCAAGCTATCTCTAATTTTTTAGATTGATTAGTTTTGCCGCGCGTCAGAGCTGCAATATTTTCATAAACTGATTTGCAAATTTTCGATTTATAGTATTAGATCCGTATCAATTCAATCCGTATCTGCTCAAATCCATATCTGCAGACGCTGGCAGGAGTGATGCCCTTTTTAACTGATGAAAAGAAGCGGATCTGCGTTCGAGGCCTCAACAATATGACGACAAGAATTATGGTTAAGAAAGAAGAGCGGCAGACCTCGATTACTGAATGGCAGATGCGCTGGTGTACTTTGACAAAGCAAAGATGGACACATCACTTAACCCCAAACATAATTCCCTGGTTAGAAAGGAAACATGACGAAACGAACTACTACTTGTCTTAGTTTTTTACTGGAAACGATGGCTTTCGCGAATATCTGTGCGAATTCTGCGGAAAACTGCCAAGATGTTAGTGATGATCTAAAGCACGCAATATTCTAGTCCATCGAGCGAATCAGAAATAGTTCTAATAACCAAAGATAAAAAGTCATATCAGAAAGCAATGAATGCTGACCACCTCGTGATGCAAAACGAGTATTTATCGGTGGTTCCGCGAGGAGAAGGTTGAAGAGAACAGTGCGTAGGCGAATCATGCATGTTCTCTAGCTTCTAGGAATATCTATAAAGATTTCACACCCCAGGCCGAGTCAAAAAACAAACACAACTCCTTCAACAATATTAGTTATTTGAAGAAGCAGCTTCCGTTTATACTCTAAGGCCAGAGCGAACGTCTCAACTTGATTTCGTGAAAAGCTTGAAATCGGCCTGTTAACTCTACGTAGCGCAGCATTTATAAACTCATACGCAGTGTATATAGCACCCTGAACAATAAAATATAGCTCCCAGTGCCGTAATATCACAATCTACATAGCACATTCTCGTATGTAGCATAATGCTGCATTTATGGTCGCAATGAAATGTTATGTACATGGTACCTTGAGCTATAAGATATGGCTAATAAGGTCATATTCCCATTAGGGGTTTTTCTGCTATACTTATGTTAGGTGCGTTTTTTTTGCATCTTAGGTAATTTTTAGTCATGAGTATAGTTGACTAGTATTCTCTTGTGTGTTTATTTTTTCGACAAGAATTATTTTTGGTAGAAATATTGAAATTTTCGATATAGAGAATTAAAATTAATTCGGGTAATTAGTTGGTAGCGGACTGCTTCCTTGTGTTCGAATTGGCTTGTACGTGTGATCCCACACCGAACTTTAAGTTAACTTAGTTCTGAGTAGGTATGTGAGCCAAATAAGCGGCAAAGTGAAGTATGGAGCTAATCATTAAAAACTTGGAAAAAATCGAATCTCTATCATCTCAGATTGTCCTCTTTTATAAGCTTAGTTTTTTTTTCGAAAAAACAGACTAAGGAAGCATCAAAATCACGGCATTATGTTTCTAAAATAGTATATGCTTTGAAAGCCTTTTTTTGCACGCTGAATTTCCTTCTTTGTCGAATAAAAATGCAATTAAATTTGTAAAACAGAAACTTGCAACTGATTATATCCTATATTTTGGTGAATTTCGATTTGATGTTGAAAGTTAAAGCACTTATCGCTTTAATCAAAACTATTTCATAAGTCAACTGGTATTGATTATCTTTATTCGTGAAAATTTCGAAATGCCCCGAAACAAAATGATACAATTTGAATTTCGGCAAATAAATTATAAACTGCATATTAAACAAGCCATCACAGGTAGCTTAGACCCACCCACCAGACACACTCTATCCACCTCTATACCTTTTCGCCACTCTTAATCCTCTTACAGATGACAAATTAACTTTCTGAATATGACCATAAAATTCGTCAATATTTCACTTAATTACCTTTTACGCATCATCCTTGCCGTCGAATTTGGCACGATCATAAAGTCAAGGTCCTTCGAATAACAGCATCTAATAAACTCGGACGCGTGAAAGGGACATACGCACTACATATATTTCTACAACAGCAAACCCGTCAAACATTCAACATAAATTTGCGTATCGTAAAAACTAATACAGTTCGCAACACACAAACCTGACCTAGCCAAGCCTCACTTTGATTTTGCAATAACTAACCCTTTCCTTTCTATTCGTTTTGTTTTGAGTCGAATTTCTTCTTTGGAATGAAGAACAATGACAAGAAGGGTTGCTTGGTGGACTAGTGCTAGTCATAGGTTGAGATTCTCGGTAAAAGCAGTAGACCTCCTTCGGTTTTTCGAAACACTACAATCTACATAATTTTTGCAAAAATTGCAAAATCCTTTTTATTGCCACGGGTCTTCGTTAAAAGCCAGACTCAAAGAAGGTCCCGAGAGAGTAAGTTTGGGTAAAGGATTAAGTCAGGCAGAATGTTAAGTAAAATGAAGAAGCCGGAGAAGAATATTTGTATGGACACAGGTCGTAGGATTAAGACTGGGAATGCTGCAATGTTTGAGCATAATGATGATGGTCATTGGGATAATGTGGATGAGGACGATAGTAGGGTTATCAATGTAACACGTTTTAAAAAGCAAATTTTCTTCGATAGGCAGATTGAAAACATCAAAGCCCATTTTCAAACAAACTCCCCCAGGATCCTTTCATAATTCTTTGAATATTCTAGCCATCAACACAGGATTGAATTCTTTTATCCCCTATGGCCGAAATTTTATTGGATAATTCTACGAATAAAAGTATTTAACTTCTTAAAACCTAATAAAAGAGAAATTTAAAAATCCAAAATTGGTATTAGGCTTGCTTGTTGGATAACAAAATCTTCATAAGCCCTTGAAAGGTTAAAAAAGACCATCATGAAATAAAATGTGCTACAAGTCACTCATATTTGTTTCCTGGGTAATTGGCACTAGCAAATCAAGAGCCAGGTTGGCAACCCTTCATTTACTAAAAGATAAAAACTAAATATCATCTTTCTTTCTTCAGAAACAAAACAAAAATTTCTAAAGCAAAATGTTCAGCTCATGCAAATTGTATTCTTGTATCCTTTCATTCGATTCACCAGTAACTTAAATCCTCAACTAACCAATACTTTTTTTTCCTCTTCATCTTCCATATTTTGACATATTTCTTACGACATGTGCGGCAAAAATTGAGAACTTGAGTGGTGGGCAAATTTTTTGTATCGGTAAAGATTCAAAAAAAGACACTTTAGACTTCTCAAATCCTATATCCGTGTGGCTGTCGTAACAGTAAGGGAACATCAACAGCAGCACTGATGGAACAATGAAAACAGTTAAACGAGTATTTGAGGAACGCTCAAATGCACAAAGTACTGGGAAAAGGATTGCATCGGAAAATATACTAAGACTGACCAACAGAGAGATCTTATCGAGTTAATCCGTTTCTTGAGTTGTCCTCCGCCCCGTTTTTTTTTTGTCTTTTTGACGTTACATGGGTCGGAAGATGCAAGGTATGTTCTGTATAGATCTATATGCAATTGAGCAGCCTATGAATTGAATCTTCCATAGGGATTTTAAAATATGACCATTTTTCTACGCTATATGCATATGTGTCCTTTTTGCATTTCAGAGCGAACTGACGCATTCTATGCGTCTTTTGAATAATATCAGCAGCATTAACCTTATCGTTGTCGGTAACATATATTTAACGAGATAATTACCATAGACGATTTTAGAATTTTCAGCTTGATCGAATTTAAAAGAGCGATTTGAAAAGAGGCTGAAGATAAGACAGGGAAAAGATATTTTCATTCATGAAAATATCTATTTTGCATGTTTTTTTTAGGAAATACGTTGAGTTTTTTGTTGGATGGATAAAGGAAGTGTGCTATGATACCGGATGTGTTTTCTCGGTTGAAATTGCCCAAAATCCTATAATGAAGCTGTAATGATTGGGATGTGATTGGGTTACAGGCGCACATTGAGTGTGATATATATCTATCTATAACAGTATGTCTAGACGTTATTTTTGTGGATACAAAGTGATAGCTTTTTTGAAGAGTATTTTCATACATTTGAGAGGAAATTGATATATCTGTTTGTATTTTCGGCGTGGCAGGAATAAGAAAAATCGGTGCGGTCAAGTTTGAATGAAAATAGAAATCATTATATAATGAAATTAATATAAGGCCAAGTTGGTGTTGATTTGATTTCCACTACGGTTCTTAATTTCCTTTTCAGTCGTCTCGTTGTGGATGCGTCACGGAAGTACCATGTAGGGAAATAGTTCTAAATATTCTTAATTGAGTCCTCTGAATGATCTTAATGCTTGATTGGCGAGCTCCTCACCACAGTTGCAAACCATAGGACCAGTTTGACTTCAAGACAGACTTGTGGATGAGCACTTTAAAGTCGAGAGAAAATGTTGAATTGCTATTGAGCACCCATTTAAACTCCTTCGAACATTTTAAATCACCAAAATCAAATGGAATCATTCCAGCTCTACTACAAACAGCCACAGCAAAGCTGTAAACCATCCTGGCACACATTTTTAGAGGAAGCTTGAGATTTATCTAAATACCAAAATCGCAGAGGTTGACGCGAGTGCTGTGCATCCCAAAGGGTGGCAACAGACCGGCTGACCTTCTAAAATCATTCTAGTAAATCAGCCTTACATCCTTCGTATTAAAGACCATTGAGAAGCTGATCGACCTATGCACAAGGAAAAAGCATGTCTGCAGGGAGAGGTATCATCCCTTCTACTATGGTCTCTACTGTTTGATGACCTTCTTTGGACCCTCAACAGTAAGTGATTAACTACTCTCCGGTAGCGCGGATAATAATAAGACGCTCACGCTCGGAAAGATTCAGAATACAAAAGGCTTTACACGACACAGCACAGTGGTGAGAGGAGGAGGAATAAATCTTCAAGAGACCAACACAGTTTCATTCCCCAGGCAAAGAAAAATCGAAATAGGAGCCCTAAAAATTAGGGGCACGTAGATGCATCTACAGCAAAAAGTTTAAATATCTAGAAATCAACCTGGATAAAAAAACAATGGGGGGAATGGTCGTAAACCCTCTCCCAGAAAGGAGCACACATTTGGTATACGGACGGATCAAAGGTAGATTGTAGACTAGGAGCGGGACCGTAGGACCTAGGTGCAAAAGGCATTTCGCCCTCCATAAGGACGCCACAATCTATTAAACAAAATTATTTGCAATACTTAAGTTTACGCATGCAACATAGGTAAGGAGCACTTAAAGGTCAGCATTAATTCAGTCATATTGGTTAGCCAGGCTATCAATTGAGATCAAATATATTAGCTACATTCTTAGAAGCTTTTAATTAAATAGGGAACAATCTCAAGGTTATACGAGTTCCTGTCTATGAGGAGCACCAAGGTAACAAGGAAGCTGATAAAAAGGACTAAATTGCCCTAAATTGGTCCCACTTCATGCTGGGGCTTTGCGCAAGCAAATACGGACAGGAAAATTCACCGAAAATAAACCGATTCATAATGTCTGACCGCGTTGACAACAGGTTGACAAAACAGAAGAAAGTTCGTGGTTAGAGTCGCTTTGAGCAGTTGCTTCAAAAGAGCCGTGAGCGTTTAATTTGATTACGTCGGAATATTTGGTGCTAGGAGTTGCTAGAGATAAGAATACAAAAGTCTCTGGCACGAAGACTGGTTTATTGGTTACACTAGTCAGAGCCTTTATCATCACATCTTTACTTTCAGAAATTGAAAAACTGAGCTACCTCTGTTGTTAGCAGTATGGTTGCTATGATAGTTGCTACATTTTTTAATTGTAGGTTCTTGTCTACTCTTGTAAATTTGAAGGGTGTGCAATAGGTTTCGGTGTAACTGACTTGTTGTCCATACGCACATTGCACGGGGCCTTTGCACTTAATTGATCGGGAAACTTTATATAGCATTCATTCAATTAGAAATTAGATATAGAGCTATATAGACTGGTCAACCGCAAAAACTTTACCAAGCTGCGATGTATTGCTATTATCTCTGAAAGCAGTGGCACGTTCCAAAAATAGATGATATAGACTGCTGGAAAGCAATATTTTAAGCTCTCTAGAATTCGTTGGATCCTGGCTGGTTGCATATTTTCGAAACTACAACTTAGTAGTCAGATTTCAAATAGTTTCTCAGACAAAGCCCTTCCTAATCAATGTACTGTCAAAAATCGAATGGTTCACTTGGAATTAAGATTCGATGGCAATTATCGCAAACCTAGACTTCACGGTCCTCAGCTGGGAAATTTTATCACTACAGGGAATATTGCCGGTAGCAGAAGTTAAACATTGAAGAAAACCACGAAAACAAAAAGAGAAAATAACAATTTACTTAACATACCAGTCAAATAATACATCTTGGCAGGAATTTCCAGGTCAAGATACCCACAAGAACAGACTGGAAGAAAAAGGAACGGGCGGGACGGGTTAAAGACGGACACAGGAGTTGGCTCGGGCGTGTTTTCTACGGATCTGAGCCTTAACCTGTGGTGTAGACTGTCGGACTATGTTACCGTCATTCAGTCTGAATTACATGCTATACGCATGGCAGTTGAGTCCATTAGCGGAATATCAACCAGATCAATGACGATTTGCGTCGACAGCTGAGCAGCCATTCTCGCTCTTGCGTCTTACGGGTGTTCTTTAAAAACTGTTAACGCTTGCAGAGTGGCTCTCAATGAAAATGCAAAGCATATTCCTACCCGGATTATGTGGGTGCCAGGGCATAGTGGGGTCATGGGCAACGAAAAAGCCGATGAATTGGCGAGGAAAGGTTCAGGAGCTAGCAATAGCCCCTACATCACTGTACCACGGTCAATCGCTGACGCCACAAGCAAACTTGATGCCGCCATATGGGCCAAACTGAAGTCCGAATGGGAAAACAGGTTGGACTGCAGGGTGGCCAGGACATTATGGCCATCACCTGATCTAAGCAAAAGCAGGAAACTGCTCAAGCTTAGCAGAAACCGCTTGAGAGCCACGGTCGGCTTGCTCATAGAGCACTGCCTTACCGCGTCTCATGCGAACAGAATGGGACTGACATCCAGCCATTTATGCAAGAGATGCGAGATGGAAGAGGACACCATCGAGCATACTCTCTGTGATTGTGCGGCCCTAAATAATAAACGCCTCAAGATTTTTGGTTCTTACCATTTTCAAGGGTTAGCAGAGGTGGCCAGTACCGTCACGCTGAGTCAGTTGATCCAATTTGGCGAAGCGGTCACTTGGCAGCTCTAACAAGCCAGCGGATGGTGGCAAATGGGCCCAAATTGATGGCCTAATGCAAATCGCGTTTCCGGCAGCCGTCTTTACTAACCTAACCTAACATACCAGTCAGACATCCAACGATAAAACTGTTTAACGGCATAGTCGAGTTTAGCTCAAATATTAGTATCTATGTACAAAAAATTATGTTTTTACTTCGTTTGAGTAGTCAGCGTGAAATTTATGGAGTTCATGAAATTGAATCACATTTTCGCTTGCTTATTTTCGATATCTGACTCAAAATAGTGTGCGCTATTTAAGGTTTCAGTCAGCATAAGAGATTCATAATTGTAGTTCAGCAAAAATATAATATATCACGAGTAGTGAAGCAGCAGATCATAGAAGTAGAGAGAATATTAGAATGTATAAACAGAGACAAATTTGATTAAATTATATAATCAAGCAAATAATCCTTCAACAGTGATCTCTAATCAGAAAATAAAGTATTAAATTTTCAAGGATATTGTAATACATTTTCTTATTCAGTTATAGTTTTTTCAAAGTGGATAGAAAGCATTCCATTTACATATTTGGCTTACAGGAATCGAAAAAATTCTGACAAGCATCATATGTCCTTGCAAATTTCGTTGGTTTCTCCTTGAATTTTTCTTCATAATTCCACAAGATGTCAGTATACTCACTCCTTCGAAGTACCAACTTAAAATCCAAGACGAATTTCCGACGTTTCTTCAAGAAATCTTAATTTTGCAATATCAGTCTTGGGTTCGTCTTCTTACAGAACGCAATGCAGCCTTCATACCGTTCCATGCTTTTAAAAATCATAATCGTTCTCAAAGATGAAACAGAAAAATTTCAATTACAGAAAATGCAAGTACAAAAAAATCATAATGCCCTGAACACTGGACAAGGATTAACTGCATTCCAAACGAACACGTGTGAGGATTATAGCACCTCCCACAAAGAACACCATGGTCACCACACGCACTGGTCACTTATGGAATGCAAATTGTTTTTTATTGTGCGTTTTTGCGAGGACAAAGTGTGAAAAAGATGGAAATAAATAGTGCCGGTTGGACTATTGAATACGTATGGTATTGGTTTGATGTAAATTTCTATGGAAAATAGGATCATACTGGTGCGTAATCAATAGCAGCTGAATTGATTTTTTAACGTGGTAAGTGTGAGTCATCGGTGAAAAATCGAGATGGATAAAGCAGATTCAAACGATTTTGATTTTTTTCTGATAAAACAGCAAAATTACTTGGAAAGAGGATTTAGAGAGAGGAGAAACGATTTGCAAACACTATCCCCACAGAAAATATTATATACGGCATAACACTTCAAAAAAAATTCAAGCTTGCTTATATGTACATCCTTGTGAAACTAGTTCTGAAATTTTATTTCTATATTAATTTGTCTCTGGTTCAAATTTAATGTCTTTGATGAGAAATACTACTAACAGACAAAATTCCGTTTAAAAACAAAACGAATTATATTACACTCAATTATTTTTTACTAATATTTCCACTTCAACTTATCATCTAATTAGTTTTCTTAATAACATGCGGCAAATCGTAAACACCTCGTACGCATTTCAGCTTGACACCAGGTACATCTTGTAATCGTCCAACTCGAACGAGGACAATGTTGTGTTCTTGTAGATTGTGGCCGATTCCGGGGACGTACGCAACCATTTCCTTACCAGTTGACAGGCGAACCAGAACGCATTTTCGATTGGCAGAGTTGGGTTTCTTCGGCTTTTTTATGAGGGTTTTGAGAATAACACCTTTGGCGAATGGTTTTCCATCCAACGGCTGTCGCGGTGGACGTACCTTAAAGATAGGACCGGTACGATGCATTTGGTTAAGCGATGCCATGTTACGAGCTTGTTGTTGCAGTCTGGTAGCCAACGAGCTGCCGAGAGCTAAAATTTGTATGTGCAGTTTGTAGTAAGACTGGATAGCAAATATTTTGTGTTTTACACACAACAGAAAATTGAAAAATAATTTTTGGAAAATTCAAAACCGTGGAACATATGTACTAGGTTATCAGGCCAAGCCTTAGACATCAGAAAATAATGATGAAGCTTTGGAAAATGTTAGTTAGGGACTAAATTTCCAGTAAGCAAACCCTTTGCATAACGTTTAGGACTGTTCACTCAAGGAACATGTTCTAATTTTGGAAAAAAAACTATCAGACATTTAAGGCAAGTTGCTAGTCGACTGAACTAGCCAATCACTTTGCATAAAAGTATTAGATTGGGAATGTTTTAGTATCATTTCGCACTTTTCCTACACATGCCACTTACCAGTTGAAGCAATTTGCTTCGTAATAGCCACCGCCTGCTTAATGAAATTCATTTCCTATAACAGAACCAACGTGAGTCTTTGTTATACAATCATAAGCTATTACTTAAAATCCTCCAAACAGTATTTCACTTTTTAACTTGCGAAACTATCTCGTTTTCAGTCACAAATTCAGTGCGGAAAGGCGAACAGGATGACAGATCTCAATCAGATGTTTTGACTTGAAGAGGTTATGTTGGATGATTCTCGTGCTGCGCGGTTATAAGAAAAACGTTCAATGAGAATATCGATTTGGAAATGGACTTTAATATAACGTATGAGAATTTGAAAGTTTTCATAACGAAATTTTGGATAGATATTATATGTGTGTGTAATATTAATTATCAATAATATCAGGTGATAATCATATGAAAATAATCTGTTCAACTGGACAAGAATAGCTTGATAGCATTACATATAAAGGGCAATTAGCAGTTCGATTATATTAAGTTTGTAAATTATTTTTTAGCAATAGAACTTGATCTGACTACCATTTGTTTCTATCGATGAAAACAGCCCCGGCTGGAATACGCTTCACGTCAGTACAAAGAGGCAAAAGAGGCACAGTGTGTTGAAATGGGATGGGAACGGAATTTACGAATTGACAGGAAGATTGAAAAATGTCGTAGTTTTTGATAGGCTAATTTCACAATAACACAACTTTAAAACCTAAATGCACTACCAACATTTCCCATCAAAATACTTAGTGACCGTTGACTCTATTATTTTGCATTCTGATTTTATTTGTCATATAAAATTGTTCATATACGTAACATCAACCTGAAATTTCAAATTATAGTGGTTCCACTCTAAAGCACTGGAAGATATACACTGTTCAAAACATTCATTCAACATTTGGCTATTATTATTATATATATATATTCATAAATGATGTCCCATTACCTAAAAATCAGCGACACATTTACAGACAATTTGCTTTTAGAATCATCACATTTATAGCGCTGGTTTAGAAAACTATGTAATGATTTAAAAAACCTAAATACCACAGGAATCGATAAAAAATATGATCGGAAAAATATTTTCCTATATTTATAATGAACTGAATCATGTCGAACAATCCTTCCAAATTTTAAAAGAAAGTTAAGAATATGGTTGCTATAAAGTGTGTTCGCGTACTCCCTGCATTGTAGCGCTTTGCCTAAATGTCGTGTTTGCACTCCGTTTAACTGGAAACTAAAAATTTCCCCTGTTTCATGAAATACCATGAGATTTCAGTCGGATCCGAGCCACTGAGAGACCCTGAAAGGTAAACGGTGTGGCGCGAATACATATTTCCAAACATGCGCGGAAGGAAAATATTTTTTGCGCAATGTTGTTCTGAAAGTCGTATATATTTGTGGCGATACTTATTGTCGCTTATATTATTGCTTAGAATGATTTTATAATCACTATGGTTCTTTTAAAACCAGACAACTGACACTTTTGGCTGTCACTTTTAATGAAACGCTATGAGTGCGTTTTTTACTTTGATGAATTTACTCCACCACATGATTCAGGAAGTTCCAGTTCATGAATGCGACTGAAAGTACGCGTACAGACCTTTTGCATCAAATGTTACTAAACTACGCTTTGTAATTATACTACTGTATACTCGTTGACACCAATTTGTTTTGGCAACAAAATTACCTTATACCGCTCTTACATTCAGGAGTCTGTCATACCATTCGCGAAATCTTGAGTGGCTTGTATTCGAGAAAAAAAACTCAAATCGATTCATACTCACTTTACATCGTACATATGTTACATGCGTAGGTAGTTCACTTCATCTTCTTACAATTCCCCTACATACTTTTAATGACCATAAACACCACACCAATTCACTTTTCGTATATCGACTACGTATTTCGATCCAAATATACCTAATAGTTGAACCAATTCTCATTTGTTGAGAATAAATCCACCAATTGATTCACTAACACTTAGCCAAAAGGGACACTAACACATTGCTTTCCACACTTGTCAACTCCATTTTCGTTTTATTGGCAAATTAATAGGCGAATTGACTCGTCTTATTCGCAGGTAATTATCTTAATTTTGCAACTATGAATATCGTTAATGGAATATTCCGTACTTTGCCTATCCTATCATCTTTGATTTGCCGACTTATTCACGCGTAATCCTCTACCATATACTTTTTCACACGCCCGATCTTCACCGCAAAAACTTTCTACGTAACTTCATCGGTACATTGCACTTCTGCGACTTGTCAATTTCTTTGACCGCCAATTTTTTCCTAGTCATCTTCCTAGACTCTGTCAATAGTGAAGCTTCAAACCATTTCATCTCTATCGCCGGTGTTTTCAAATACTTAATATGTATGTGCGTGAGGTTTTAGTTTCTTTTCGACAAATCTACTTTCCATAGGATAATTGATCATTATTTATTTAAGTATACATACATATATCTACAACTTCCTGTGTAACGGGTAGATATAACTTCCGTGTCAGGATCGTTTTTCACTTCCACTAAGTTCTTGGTGTTTGCCACCATTCCACAACAGGGGACATCCTTGGCGCTTAGTAGAAGCTTGATTTAATGACATTTATCAATAAAAAGTGAACGTGGCTTGATGTTCGTTCGTGTGCTTGTGTCTTTTTCGGGAGTTAGTGTGATTTTCCAGGTTTCTGGATGTTGTTGGCCAATCCCTAACTTACAGGTGAGGACTAATGTGTCATTTTACATAACAATTGTGCTGTAAAGAAAACAAATCATTGCTGTAGTTGATCAGCATTTGGCCACGATTTGCATAACGATGAGTCTGCCTCCCAATCATTAATTAATTGACGTGGCGATTTCCTAGGTTAATATTTTCGATTATTGTCCATAATAGCACACTAGGAGTCTTAAAGCATCGCACGACTAATCAGTAAGACTTTATTAAAATATGCCATAGTTAGCCACTCATTCGGCAGATTGCTTCTTTGACAGTTTTGTACGCATGTCGGTAAATGTTTGGCTAATGGGTGCTAAAGGTAAATTGACTAATTTGTGCTCCTGATCTTTGATAGTCAGTAAGTCAAATAGTTACTCGTTGATTGCCAGCCAGTGCTTGGGTAATGAATGTTGAAGCCGCCGCAAATTCACCGAGAAATACAGTAAAATCAAATAAAACATGGATTGCTTTAACAGTTTTCACTGTTAAAAGTTATTCAAGAGCAAAACTTGTTGAATTAACAGCTATCTTTCAGTTGTTGAACTAGAAATGAATCGATTGTTGAAATAACGGCAGCAACTATTGATATATACATAATTACTGTTACTGTAACAGAACTCTTGTTGATTTAACGGAAATCTCTGTCAAGATAGTCGCATAACTAACAGTTGTCTGCTGTTGATTTGAAAGAAGATTCGGTTGAAGTAAGCAGGATGAGTTTACTTACCTATACGTATTTTTCTTGAATGCAAATCTTACTTTATTGGGTGCCATGCAAGCAATAAAAATACCTGATCGTTCGATTAAACAATCATTTTATTTCTGAAATGAAAATAATGCTTTATTTTTTTTATAAATACTTTACAAACTATCTTGAAGACCATAGTTTGGGAGCTTAATAAATAAATATTTTGGTTGCCTTAGCTTGCAATGGCACAAAATTTCTCAACATTTTTACAATGTTTTCTAAAGCAACCTATGCTATTTTTCATGTTATAAATATGTAATGAAGGACTATCGAAAAATGCAGCGGTATATAAAGTAAAGTGATTTGTATTTATTTCAACAATATAAGCCTGAAAATGCTTATCAAAGCTATTCAGGTGTATTTCGGATGAAAAAATCATTAAGTTTTTCTGTTTGCCTATAAACAACCCTACAATTTTACATAAGCGCAAAAAATAATTTGGTTAGATAACTTTTTTATCACTTGGAAATTATCAACTTGTAAATTCAAAGCTTCAAAGTATCTTGTATCGTGATTAATGTCTGATTTGTCGGCATGAGCATATGTAAGTAAATCTGTGAAAGATTTATTGTGTATAGTGATATTTCAAAAATTTTGAAAATGTAATGATACTTTCATTGCAATTGAAAATGAAATATTTTTCCTGGAGAAATTAACGGACTTGTATTTGTTAATTTCTTTATGCTTTGCTTCGAGCCTTAAGCACCATACATATTTAAGAGGTCCACAATTTCTTATAGTAGAGGCATAATGTACCAAGAAGTGCTGTTTAGGCTTAAGATCGCCAAATAATCTGCGATGTAATAAATGAAGTTCAGAGACACTTTCGGTAAGAATGCCAACATCATTTTCAGTATAAAATGAATACAAAAATAAATCAGAAATTCTCAGCAATAAAGTAATAAGTTTCTATCCAGCATTATTTCCTGGTGTCTCTAATCATAAGAGGAAGAAAGTGGGTGAATGTACGACTTTCGCTGGCAGTCATCCTTAAACTGGAATTTAATATATGGGATGGCTGCTAAGGGCTTGAAAAATTTCCTGCTTCTGCTTAACTAAAATCGCGTATGCTTGTGATTTTAAATCGTTAGCTCTGATATCTTCTGAATAATCGGCAATATTTCGAAGAGATAATTGCTTCTTTTTACAAGCTTTCTTCATATCGACTTTACTTCTTCTACACAATGACTTCTTCTACACCCAACTCGGAGGTAGTTCCGACGCTGAGCTCATCAGCAAAGAAGGGTTCCACATCCGATCCTCCATCAGATGTTGCCATCACAACTTGGCAGATTCCGGATCTCTCGGACAAGAGCTCTTTGGATTGTTCTTCTGTAGATCTGCAGGGCCAATAACTGGACCCCGTATCTGATAACGCCCTTTGGGGCATCCAAGACCAGCAGTGCCTTTTCATTTAATATGCAAAGGGCTTCCCGCCGATTACCCACAGGCGTGCCAATTTGGACAACTTTCCAATCTCTAGGGAGATCTTGGTTGAAGTGTCGTGTGATATCCAAAACGATCCGAATGGAAACAGTGAATCCATGCCCTGCATCATGGCCGACTGTGATCTCATCTATCATCTTGGGGCTTGGCAAGAGTTCCCCCAGCTCGAAGATTGGCGACTCATAGAAATCGGCCAAGCGTTGATCCTTGCTCGCAACCCGTCTGTTTCCTTTATACCAGTCATCGTTCACCGTAGGTGGCGGACTCAAGCCATTTACATATTTATTTATTTATTTCAACCAAACAAGGCGAACTAAAAAAATACTTACAATTAGTATTTATAAATATGAATACATTTAAAATGCACATGATGAAATATACAAAACAAAAATTTGGAAAATATAAGCATCTTTGGTAGGGCATTTGATAGGGGCATTCATGACGTGAGAACCTTAGTCAGAGTAGTTTTAAACCTAGGTCTAGAAACGGTTGGGGAATAGTATTTTGCGACGTTGTTTAATATTTGGCAGCGTCTTTTGATTGGCTTATTGTTGGTGTAAACTATATGGTGTGGGTGTTCATTCAGTAAACGTATGTGCCTCGTTCGCCTTACTGATTCTTTGAAAGTTATCATATTGGACAGGGACACAACATTGATCAAGCTCCTAATAACATCAAAAGTAAAGCAGGAGCATACGACTATCCACGAAGATAGACTTGATCGATTTTAATGATTTAGCGCCTGTATCTGTATGAAGGTAAATGATCAAATTCGGATGGATTAAACAGATCTGCACTGATTCGAGCCTATTGCTATGGCCATCAAAAGTAGGGTGCCAGACAATACATGCATATTAGAGCAATGGTCGAACTAGAGCTATATATAAACACTTCGTGACCCATAGGTTTTTGAAGTCCTTCACACGTCTTTTGATGAATCCAAGTTGATTATTAGCCTTGCTTAAGACTTTGTCATAGTGCAAATTAAAACGCAGCTTTTTATCCAAAGTGACCCCGAGGTCGATGATTATTATTTATTGCAACTTTTTTGAGGCGGTAATCAAAATTTATATTACTGGTTTTGCGGGGAAAGCTAATGACATGACATTTACTGAAATTAACGTCAAACTTATTTTGTTTGCACCACTGCTCAAGAGATAGCAATTTAGATTGAAGGAAAACTGAGTCTGATTTAATTGTGAGGTACATTATCAGATCGTTATGCATAGAAAAGGTGAGGAAAGTCTGATAGAACTTCAGAAAGATCCGAAATGAAAATATTAAATAAAAGAGGTCCCAAGTGACTTTTATTTGGTACACCTGATGAATCTTCATTTTTTATAGGATATTCTGAAACTTAACGTACTGTGTCCTATTTCGAAGGTAAGAGTCTGGCCATTTTAATAAGAGACCCAAGATACCAAACTTCTGTAGATTCGAAGAATATCATGATCAACGTGTTCAAAGGGCTTGCTGAAGTCTGTGTTGATGGTATCAATTTTATGCCCTTTTTCCATGCCACATAAAACATCTGAGGCGAGAATTACGAGGCCTTGTCTAAAATCATGTTTTTGTTCGTTCAGAAGAGGTTCTATTATAGTAGTGAGCTTATCCAGTACAACTTCTCCAAATAATTTAGGCAATGCGATAGTGTTGCAATACCTCTGTAATTATCAATTGACCGCCTATCACAACATTTAAAAATCGTGGTCAGATGGGAGGATTTTCAGAAGGAGGGGAAAGCCCCAAAAAAGTGATTTATTGAAAATTAAATCCACGGGCAAGTCAGGACCAGGACCCTTGTTGACGTTAAGATCTTTGATGGCATTTGCACTCTCTTCTTTAGTTAAATACATTTCACAAATGATATTTGACGGGAATGTTTGAGAGAAGAGAATGTTAGATATGCTTGAACATGAATAAAATACTTCCTGGAAATGGCAACGCATTGGCTACCTGTAAACGAAGCGCCACCAAAGATAGCACTTGTTGACGGTCGGGCCAGCTCTTTCGCCGTAAACTCCCCGCCACACTGGCCACTGGCTTTTGGGCTTTCTCTGCCTCGGGATCATCTGAACGCCTGAGTCAAGAAAAGTCCGAAGACGAAAGCAATCGTTAGCTCAGATGCGCGTCGAGGAGGTGATCTAGTTTATATTTATGAAAGTTTATGAGAAAGTTGTCGCTCAAAGTGAAGAACATCGCAAAACAAAATGATCTACAGTAGTATGTGGAAAGAGAAATTATTTTTTAGCCAAATTTAATGAAGATGATTTCAATATTTGATCATTTTGTGATTGCTCACTAAATTATTTCATAAAACTAAACACATAATAAATTTTATTAAAATTTGAAGCATTTGTTGATAAAGTCTTCGCTGATATCCATTCTCAAAATTTTCACTCCAAAAAATGATCAGATAACGTTGACTTGACAAAATTTAGCTTTTCAAGGTCTTAAGAAGTAGTCCTAAAATTTGGTTCCACCATACAACATCTTACCCAAATAAAAAAAGTCTAGCGCATCAGAACCGCTAGAAAACTAATTTTCGACGAAATATTCTTTGAGTAACAAAAAAATGTGGAAAGACGTAATACACTTTTTTGTAGAATCATATCAACCATTCCTTATCCAAAGCAACAAAACTCAACTGTGACATAAATGATGAAAATATTCAGTGCTGGCAGCACTTTCCCAACGCAGCAGCAATAAGTTTACCTTAACAAGCTCATACTTTAATCAACTTATCCTTTGGATTTCGTCCCCATCGGAGGATTTCATCGAAAGTTTCAGCGGTTAAACGTTGTTTGAGGCTGCCATCCGAAAAATGTTCAAAACTCGGAAAATTTAAAAATTGGTTTCTTATTTTATTGTAAATGCTTTGTTTATGAATACAAAATGAAAGCATCTGTTGGTGCAATATTTTTGATTTTGTCTGGTGTTGACAATCATGTGCTAGCACCATAGCTCCTTCACGTTGCATTAAACCCACCCTATGAATTTCGTTTCGGTTGAATGGCTGCGCTGTAAGTTATAGGAGTGAATATAATTTTAGGGCTTCCACCGTCCAAACTTTTTAAATTTTTAAAACGTAAATATTTGTTGTTAATTGTCATTGCAGGATCATTCCCATTTGGAAATTTTATGACAACATCGCTCGATAAAGAAATGTCAATAAATTACGCAATTCATCATAACTGGCAACCTTTTCATGATTTTTCAACGAAATTCCCACAGAATTAGAAATGCAATAAGATCCACTTATCACATGAATTTCGTTTTGATCTCGTAACTGTATCGGAAGTTATAGGGAAAAAACCTTTATTTTCCTGAGCAAATTTACAATATTTAGGAGACAAAAATTGCCATAGCTTGCGACCCTATCCTAATTTTTAAACCAAATTTCTATGAAATTTATCTTAGAGTAAGGTTCACCTACTGCGTGAATTTTGTTAAAATCTGGTGGCTAAATAGGAAGCTATAGGCCAAAAACCAGTTTTTTTTTCTCAGCGATTTTTCCACTTGGCACCACTGCCACAGTATTGCCTGTATTTAAAAATCACTTCTTCAGATTTGGTCCTAGCAAATTCCAACATGTCCTGTAAATTTCATATTGATTGCATTATCCGATCGTCAGTTCTCGTGAACAGAAGTTTTGAGTGCTGAAAATAGAGGCAATTTGATCACGGGTTGCCGTTCGTGTTTACCGCGGAATTTTGAAAATTTTTATTTGACTTGGTGGACAAAACTCAAAATTTATCAATGATTTGAATTTATTTTCAAAAATCAAAAATTTTTCAGGAAGGTCGATGATTTGAAGGATTTTTTTTCAGGAGCCTGCTGTAATCTTGAAAATCCATTTATGTTAAGCTCTGGTCTACATCAATATGCTCTGAAAATTTCACGACGATCTATTGTTTTTCTTAGAAGCTATGACTATTCGAAATTTAATAAAAATCCTTGCCTACTTTTAGGCTGTCAGCGCCTACACCAAGCTCAAAATTGCCAATTCTTTATCATAGACAAATTAAAAACATAATAAGTTTTTATTCCTATTACTTTTTTTTAACAAAAATTTACACTGCCTGGAAATATAGGAGTACCTGAAAATTCACTAAAATGCTCGCCGCCGCCAAAAGGTTTAAGATATCTGAATTCTAGCAAGTCATGGACCTACCTGTTATATACATTTATGTTTTTCGAAAATTTAATTTCAATCGGATCGGCCATTCCAGAGATTATCTCCCTTAATCATTTTGCTGATATATATATGTATAAGTAAAAATTGAAAACAAAATTAGGCAATAGTTTTAATTTTATTATGTGGCTTCAGTAGTTAAAATAAAATCAATTAAATTTAATCCGTTACTTTATTACCAACGCACAAAAACGACCTAATCTTTCTAAATCCAAATTATCTGACAAAATATGCATATACCGCTTCACATGCAATTTGCATCTACTGCTTCAAAAATAACTCATTACAAGTCGTTTTCAAGCCAAAATCATTATATTTCACGCTATTTCTGTTGTGAATAGTCTCAACTGTCCCAGCACGATCATAAATGTGCGCCCGAACAGTATCGCCGCACTTAACGCTCTTATGAATTCACCAAACTCGCCATATAATAGACGAGAATTGCATTATAAATTGACTCATACGAACATTATCATCATTATATTAATGCTTGCATCCTTTACACGTCGGTCGTTCGATTTCCCCGACCAACAGAATAATAATATAATGCAGAGCTGCAGAGCAGATACACAACGGGACATAAACGCAGCAAACTCCCGTTTCAATACTGCTCCTGTCGCTACTGCTGAAAGTGTCCTATAGTTGGGTAGATATGGAGCGAGCTCAATTATGCGACAAGCCAATATAAACTGAAAGTCGTTAAACAGATTGAGCTCTTATTCAATTTGTGGTTCCATGCATGACCAGCAACCGTTATGATTCAAGCTTGAATGAACATTCCTCTTGTTGTGTCTCCCACTATTCCTTCTATAATTATCTGGTGTGCAATATTAGCTGCAAACATAAAAAAATCTCAAGAGATAATTACTTCAAAATTCTTCGAAAATATTATTTGCATCCTCTTAAATAATTACCACCCGGGAATGCCTGAGCTCGTGAAAACTTACGGGCTAATCTCGAACAGTAAGAAGCTGTTCAATGACCCAAAGTTGAATGGACAAATCGTTTAATTACACTCTACTTCCGTAAATTAGGCATGACTCCATTTCCACCTACTTAGACGTCATCCCTGCCACCGACCAACCAACCGAGCGACCCGTCGTCTTGTCTCGTTTCGAATGGAGCAAGAAGTTTTTCTAACTTACACTGGGAAAACTACCAACGACTGAAAAGTCTCTTCAAGTTTTTAAGTAGTTTAGGTAGTTTGTGTGTTACACTTAACTCTAGGGAGGATATAAATCGGGCACTCGCCTTGGATTAATGCCCACCGCCGAAGAAGCAGGTTGTTATTCATGGGACTAAGATGGTCCTGCCTGGATTTAGATAGTTGTGTGACTATAGACACTTGCAGGCGAGACACGCTAATGATAATGTGCGTACTGCAGGATGTGAATTGAATTAGACGAAATGTCTTTCATGTGCTCATTTAAATGCCGCAATGGGAATATGCAGTGGGGAGACCTGTCGGATGCAGAACTAGATAAACTGCTGATAATGAGTACGTGGTTTGAATATGAATTAAATACATATTTGAAGAAACAGCGTGGGGAAAACATAAGTGGTAAAGTAGGAAATTAGAACTAGTCCTTTGAACAATAAGATTGTTTTTCAGGTAGCCTCAATTTAGTCGTCCCCTGATATGATACATTTCGTATTCTAAAAAATCTTTTGATTTGAAGTGGTTTTCAGTCACAAACATTTGTATTTTTGTGAACTCATTTGATTATTTCAAGGATTTTCTCCCCAAGCTATATAAAATAAGACTAGAGATGAGATTTTCTTTTGAAAACATTTTGGTATAACTTAAAGGGACAAACACAAGATTGTGAAGGTATTTGCATTATTTGAAATGAATGTTATGGCATAGCACCAGATACGTTTCATTTTCAAATGGTTGCCAACAATTGTTTCCATTATATGAAAATGAGTAAATTCCTGTTAACACGAATTTTTTCACACTAAATTTTTAAAAATATATAATTGTTGTCAGGGCTTTCATGTACTACTGTTTATTTGACTTTTAGCGAACCAGGAGCTGCACAATATCTTCGAATTTGTACAAGAAAAATGCCATTATAAGCTCTGAATCGAGTGAAGTCAACAAAAAGCAGTTCGATAAAGCACCTATTAAATTTAAAATATTACTATAAATTAAACTGAATATCTTAAAAGTTTAAGTTTCTCTTTTGTATTACTTGACAAGTCATGATGCGGACATGAGGCTTCATGATACGGCCATATTTCCGTATCACTTCCGACACCATTGGTTGATTTTTTTCGATAATAGATAATTTTTAAATCATTTGAAAGAAAATTTGGGCCAAATTATTTGTGAGTTTATTTGATTATTGAAGACCCAAATAACATACAGACGCTTTTACGGACTTGTTTACTTTAATGAGCTTTTGGTGTAAACAATATTAACACAGAAAGTCATGAAACTTAGACTAAAAATATTGTCACACTATTTTTTTTTAGAAACCAGAAAATAATGAGGTTTTTTTACACAAGAAATGTAGAGTTCTTCATCCCGAAGTCCAAATGCTGGAAAATATGTCAATCCAACTATCAATAACGTCCGATTTAGCTTTAATAAAAAATCCTAAAGGAAATGTCAGAACAAAGTTGGCAAACAAGAGGCGTGTTTTTTTTGCTCCTCTATCCAGAACAAAACAGAACAGACGCATTGGAAACAAGAACACTCCTGTCCCTGTAGATTCACTGGGACCAGAATTCTGCTCTGCATAGGTAGCTCATGTGCTGAACTACAGAATGTGCTGATAGTTCATGAGTAGTTTTTTCAAGGTTATGTCGAATGTTTCGGTAGTAAGAAAATTAGGAAAAAGTCCTCATAATGTGTAGAAAGTTAAAAGAGGTAATTTTCTGTTAGTTCCTTTTATATATATTTTCTATCGTTTGTGGTAGTTTAGACTCGTTATTTTCTCCCTTTATTTTCAACTGTTTTACGCTATCACAATTCAACTGTTTTACGCTACCAATCCAATTTTCTCTAAACGTACATTAAGTGCATGCTTGACAAATTTATAGATTCCTGCCAGCTCATAGTTAATAAATTTAGTTGATTGTTTAAGTCTAAATTATTTAGTATCATGGGAATTAATTAAAAATCTGAAGGCTGTGCCCGAACTCAGAATGAGTATTGTGTAATATTTCCCAACCTGACTTTTTATAATATTGTTGCGCAGTTGGTCATTTTTTAATATGACTTTCAATTTTCTAATCTCTTTGTTCAAAACTTTATATAAAAACGTAGATATATTTAGTAGGTGGGTCCATGACTTTCTCAAATTCAGATATCCTAAACCTTTTGGCGAGCGTTTTATTGAATTTTTAGGTACTTCTGTTCTACTGTTCACGAGAACTGACGACCGGATTACCTGATCATAATGAAACTTACAGGATATGTTGGTATTAGCTAGGACCAGATCTGAAAGAAGTGATTTTTAAATGCGGGCAACCCTGTGGCAGTGGTACCATCTTGAAAAATCACTGAGAAAAAAACAGCTTTTTGGCCTATAACTTCCGATTCATCCAACAGATTTTAACAAGCAGTATTTGGATCTTACTCTATGTAACATTTGATGAAAATTTGGTTGAAACATTAGAATAGGGCTGCCAGCTATGGTGATTTTTGTCTCACAAATCTTGCAAATTTGCTCAGCAAAATAAAGCTTTTTTCCCTATAACTTCCGGTCCAGTGTAGAAATCAAAACGAAGCTCATGTAGTAAGTAAATGTCGTAGTAATTTCTTTTAAAAATTGTGAAAGGGCTGCCAGCTATGACCATTTTTGTAATTTTGTGGAATTTCTTTACTGAGCGATTATGTCACTAGATTTGCAAATGGGAATCATCCTACAATGAAAATTAACAACAAATATTAACGCTTTAAAAATTTGAAAAGTTTTGAGGGTGGTAACCCTAAAATTCTTTTCACCCGTATACCTTCCAGCGCAGTGATTCAATCGAAACGAAATTTACTGGTTGGGTTTAACTTAACGTGAAGCAGATTTGGTATATACTTATTTTGCTCTGCTGATGACACAGGGTAACCAGCACTAGCCATTTTCGTAAATATTGCACCAACAGATGTTTCAAATTACGTACTCATATGCAAAGCATTTGCGATAAAAATAAGAAACCAATTTTTAAATTTTCCGAGTTTTGAACATTTTTCGGATCGCAGCCTCAAACAACGTTTAATCGCTGAAACTTTCGATGAAATCCTCCGATGAGAACGAAATTCAACGGATAAGTTGATTTAAGTATGAGCTTGTTATGGTAAACTTATTGCTGCTTCGTTGGGAAAGTGTTGCCAGCACTGAACATTTTTATCATTTGTGTTATAGTTGAGTTTTGTTGCTTGGGATAAGGAATGGTTGATATGATTCTACAAAAAAAGTGTATTACGTCTTTCCACATTTTTTTGTCACTCAAAGACAATTTCTTCGAAAATTTGTTTTCTAGCGCTTCTGATGCGCTAGACTTTTTGAACTTATTATAAAATTGTGTGCGGTTGGATTTCGCAAAACTCTGAATTATTTAATTGAAATTGTTAGAAAAATAAGCTGTAAATTTAGAAAGGTTTTTTTTTTGGCTATTAACGAGGCTCCTGCAAAATAACTAGGCATTCTGCTAGCCATCGTAGAATTGGTCTGACGGATTTTTAAACAAATTTTGCGATATTTAAATTTGAATCGAGCTTATCAAAAAATTATTTGGGTGCATCACACTAGCTAGTCCATTGACCTTTCAACTTAGCTCTTACAAAAACCTTAAAGGCCAGACTATTTTTATACGAAACCAAACCTCTATTTAGACCTGTCACAATATTAACCATATTGGCTATTCGTGGATTTTTAATGGACTTGATAATCAATGCATCGTTGATAGTGACCATATTATTGATGTGTGCTCTTACAAACTTCATTCCTTTTACTCACTTTACTCAGTCATTAATTATATTGACGTCAATAGATCAATTAAGATTACTCGCACAGAAACTAACATGTCGTTTCCTGACACTGCTTTGTAGCTGCTTAAAATTTTAAATATGTGTATATTCAAAAAATTTATCAAATTACTTATGCATGATAAAATATATATCCAGGACTTCTTTTTTTATCCAATATTCAGTTGGAATTAGCCTCAATAATTATCTACATTATACATTACATTTTCCATCATTTTTTAAGTATTTCAATCTCACTTTGCGAGTTCCTCATATTGACGCTATGGAATCGACAGTTTGCTAAATTATCCTAGAAAAATTACTTTCATTTAACGGCATGCAACTAGCGTTTCGAAACTCTTTCTTAAACAGTTTCTTCAGTCTTGTTTTCAATGCAATTTAAAAAAAAATGAGATAAGATGCGGGTCGTTTGTACAAGTAGTGATACTTTCTCGTGATTCTCTATAGTCTTGGTAAATAGAAAAAAAAGCACCAAATATTATCTAACTAACCTAAAGAACGTTTCCAGAACATTCATAGAACAGATTTGCTCACGTTTTGTGTACTTTACGTTCAACGCTCGTCCATTTGCTGGTTGTTCGTTTCGACGCTCGTTATGCACTTCTCTGTAATTTGTTTGCTTGCATCTTGGCCCGTTGGTTGTTGCTACTGTTAATACCATGGGAAATCATCTCACAGACAACAAATTCATGAGGCATGCCGAAAAGAACAATGGCTGCTCTTCTGGCCAAAACGTTAGTTCGTTGGACGGGTGCAACACAGTTGTTGTCAGTAGAGCTAGTAGAATAGATGGAGAGTTTAAAAAGTTTCAGTGTCTTTCAGTTTAGATTGTCGGGAAGAAAAAAAAATGTGAGAGGGTAAAGGATATGGAGTGGGATGAAAATGGGTGGCATTAGATGGTTCAAAGGTTATTTAAAAAATAGGCAATCAGCTTTAATGTTGAATATTTTTGGAATAAGTTCTACTTGTTAGAAATATGGAAAATTTTCGCGAATATATTGAAACTTCGATAAAAACATGGTACCTAGTCATGCACGTTCACAAAAACACACACAGTTCGCCTAGAGCCGCCATGACGATCACATAATTAGAAGAATTTCGAAAACAGCCATTTTAATTGCTACCGCAGAGTTGACAATCAGTCGACGGATCTACGATCAGCGCCGAGCAATTAGGACAACGAAGGGAGTCAACGATTGGCTTAATGAGGGAAAACCCGTAAGCGAGCGACAAAAGACTAGAGGACACACGTGGGAGAGCACTTTCATCCGAAAGTAATTAAAAAATCCTGGCAGCCTACGACGAAATCTTCTTAAACTTGTTATTTCTTTTGTGATTATTTGTTTTGGCTTGTTTTTCGTTTTGTATTGTTTTAAATACACAACATTTATTTTGTGATTTTATTATAAAGCCCAAGCAGATTGGAGAGTGTTCTTTATCCACCGGCATAAAAGCAAACGACCGTTCTGAGCAAGTCTCCGACAACGAGGCTTGCGAATCGGACCTAGACTCCGACAACAATTCAGGAGAGGAGGAAGAGGAGGAACCTCTTAGAGAGAAGGGCACGACTATATCTGAGCTTACGGTTCAGATAAGTAAAGCTAGCCAAAGGATGGAGGAGATCCTGCAACAGCTCTCTTTGAGAATTGGCAGAACAGAGAAAACAGAACGCCGAGGTCTGACGACAAAATCAGTAGCTAATGCACCAACTGTTGGGAGTAAATAGCTCACCGCCATCGACAGTACCATCAAAACAGAAACAGAAATAGGATCCGGCCAGTACCGCATCAAAACCTAGTGAGAGAGAAAGATCACCAATGTAGGCAGAGACTTCTGCAGGTAAACATTTTGAGAGAGAGTTACCCGTACTACCAACACCGAAAAAACCAACACCAGTGGTCTTGGCAAAGCCAACCTCCATTTGAAGCAGCAAACAAGTGTAAGTTAATAAAAACGACTCGGGTTTTTATTTAAAAAAATAATTTTCTTTATTTAGACCGAATTGGTCGGATGATCACTTAAGACTAATTACATTAATTGCTTAAACCTAAAATGAAAATTCGCTGCGCGCATTTCCCACGATTTGCGGAACGTGATCTTTTCCTCACGTTGTCGTTGTCGGAAAGCGGCCAGACGGTGTCAGCATTACATTTTGCTGGAAACTTGATGACGGCAGTTCGCGTGTGGGAAGATGTTTCTTGAACTTTGTTGGGGACGACGATGTTTTATTTTTCACAGGGCCAGGTGTTATCTCTTCCCCTCTTAAGTTGAGCGTCCTCGTTCAATTAGAAAAACGGGATTTCGTTAAGGCTCCTTGGATGATGTTTCCCAGAGGGTGGACGTGAATCCTGTTCTGACGATGAAGGTAAGGTTCCTATTATGATCGGCGGTGTTGTTGGGCTTTTAGCAGGTTTCGTTCCTGTGTATTTTCGGAATTTAGCGACACATTTTGCGAAGATTATGGCGATGAATAAAAATGCAAATAAACCGTAGTTGATACATTGTCTAATTTCTCGGTCTTTGTTAATAATTTCGATTTGTTTCGTGTTCTTGATGTGAAGATCTTTCATCATTTCTAATGACAGGATTTCTTCGAAGTTGTTTTCATTAGTTTTTGGGTGGAATATTGGCGGAAGAACTTGAGTTGTTGTCGCTTCGGTAGATATGTAGGTCCTGTTGTTGATTATAATGGTGGCGTTATGAAACTTTATGAGGTAGGTGCCTTGTAGATGTTGTACTGCCCCGTCGATGGATATGTTGCCTGTGAAGTCGTTTACAAGTAATGCTCCTGTGGATAGCTCTTCGACAACCGGAATGTGTTGCGCGTTGGTTTTGTTGCAAGTTGGTGTTGTTCCTTGAAGCAAGCGTGGAATGCACCTCGTTTGACTTATGTTCCTAATACTAGTTCTCTTACATACTGATAGTTCGCTGAAGGATTTACAATTTCCAATAATGCCAAATAAAATTTCATTTCGTTTTAAAATCTGATCATACTCGAATTTAATAATTGTGTTATTTCTTTTGACTGGCTTTACAATAAATTTTTCATAGTTTATATCTTCTGTTGTGGGTATATCAATAATGTATAAAATGTGGGTGGAGTTTTGAGCAATTTTTACTGTGGAAAGTTCTAATATTTGTCCTATTGACCTGTAGGCTAGATAATTTTTGTCGAGGTTGTTTACAATTTTGTTTATTTCCGACTTGGAAAGTACATTCAAATTTACAATATTCGCCTTCGCCAACTGAATAGATTCTATTATATTAAGTATTTCTTCCTTAACTATTTTGATTTTATATTGAGTACTTAGAGCTAACGTATTTTCGAATATCTTGTCCTTGTGTATGACATTGAGAATTTCGTTGGTAACATTCGTTATTTTATTAATTCGTTCATTATATTCTTTGTTGATAATTACTTGATTGTTGTTATTTTCTGTGATTTCGTTAACTTTCCCTTTTAAAAGAACAAAGTCGTCGTGGTCAGGGCTACCAGCTACAAATTTCCATGCCGACCCTAAAAAGTTTAGGGATCGTTTCACTTTGACAGTTATTACGTTATCGATCAAATTTTGGATCTGGAATAGTTCGTGCTTGAGGAGAGGGTAGAAAGGATTCTGCTTCGGGATATGCTGATTTACTAAGGACAGTGTGTCTGGTACGAAATCGTAGTATTGCGTTACTTGGAAGATGTGGATCAGTTTTATGTTACCCTTCTGGATTTGTGCGGTCCCTGTTTTCATGAGGATGAGTTGAGAATTGGTGAAGTCTGCTATATTCACTTCGGCGCTAGCACAACTTATGAGGAGCCTGAAAAGATTATTTGCGAATGTCACTTTTATGGATAGATCTTCCGGTTTCAGTTATCACTAATGTAGGCCTATTTTCTTTAACTATTTCTTTCTTATATTTAGCCGTTAGTTTCGTTCCTCGTCTCTTGTTAATCTTTACGTATATAGTTTCCCCTACTTGATAGTCTTTTAAAGGTTCCCTATTTATATTGTGGTGTCCTAAATCTTTTTCTTGCCTTTTCTTTAAAATTTCGATATTGTCCCTACGTGATTTCTCCAGCTGCTCTGGGCTGGTTGAAACTATTCTACCATAGAATAACTCAACTGGTTTTTTTTTCGTGGCGGAGTGGATGGTAAGATTATACTCGTAGACAGATCTTTCTAGGAGCTCATCAAGCGTTCTGTGTGTACCGTCAGTTTTCAAACATCTCATGATCTCGGTAAGAGTACTATGAAACCTTTCGACAGGTCCATTAACCTCACTACGGTTGGAAGGGGTTTTGTAGATTGCAATATTAAGTTGGTCTTGCATCATAAACATGATGGAGGCTGAGTTTAATGACTTCTCTCCATTTATGACTACCTTTTTGGGTACCCCAAAGAAAAATAACAACTCTCGTAATGGTTTTCGTACGTCCTCGATACCCCTAGATTTAATTGCTCTAGCCTGACCGAATTTTGAAAATTTATCTATTGCCGTTAATATGAGTTGCCCCTCGGTGGAATATATATCTATGTGGAGAATGTCACCTGGAAATTCTGGGATGGGTGTTGGTTTAAGGATTGGATTATTTGGGTGGCGTTCGTACTTATTTTCTTTACAAATTGAGCATTGTTTGACTATCTGTTTGATCTTGGCGCTCATTTTAGGGAAATAATGGCCTCCGAGGATTTGGATTTTATTCTCGTTGGCGTTCCTGTGGGCTCTTTTGTGAGTTTTGAGGATTATATCTTCTTGTTCCGATTCGTTTTGTACGTTTTGAACTTCTGTTTGCGCAAATCTGATCCGGTAATTGTCGAAATGATCGCGATACAGCTCTTGGATCTTTCCCATTGTTCTTTCGTCGGTTTTGATACCGTTTATCACACCGGGGTTTAGATATCTTCGAAATATACCTATAAGGTTTTCCCTTGTGTATTGTGGTTCGGTAAAAACGTGTTTCCAATAGTTAGGGAATGGTTTCTCTAGCTGGTATCCGGTTTCTGTTCCGACCTTGAGAAAAATTTGATTCCGAAAGGCATTGATCGGTGTTTCAACTGATGGAATGAGGTTTTGTGAAGAGCTGTCTCCACTGTGAATGCTCGAGGTCATACTGTTGACGTTAGTTACCTTCAGAAGATGCAGTTGCGATTCCTGTGGAGGTCGTGAAAGCGCATCGGCCACTACGTTGGCTTTCCCGGGCTTGTATTGAAGCTCGTGGTTGTACTCTTCGAGTATGGCCTTCCACCGTTTCAATTTCGTGTTGGTATTTTTGCTGCTCAACGCGTACGTGAGAGGTTGGTGGTCTGTGTAAATTTTTATCTTCCGAGGTCCGTAAAGGAAGTTTCTCAAAGATTTGAGTGCCCAGATTATGGCCAACATTTCTCTTTCATTTGTCGCATAATCTTCCTCGACCTTGGTTAATGTGCGTGAAAGGAACATAATTGGCCTCCCGTTCTGTGACAGAACTGCTCCGAGTGCGTGTTGTGAGGCATCGGTAGTTAGCTCAAAATCTTCTTCGAAATTCGGAAAAGAAAGCATCACATCTTGGGATATTAGCGAGTTCTTTATTTTACTGAAGGCCTCGAGTGCTTCCTCGTTCAGCTGGATTTTCATTTTGCTCGAGAGATTTTTAGAGACGCGGCCTTCTTCCCCTCTTAAGATGGAAGTTAGTGGTTTTGCAATTTTTGCATAGTCGAGTATAAATCGACGATAGTAACCTGCGAGTCCCAGAAATGACCTGAGTTCCTTAAGGGTCTTAGGTGGAGCATAATTAACTATCGCTTGAACCTTTTGGGGGTTGGTTTTTATCCCATCTTCTGACACAACGAATCCAAGAAATTCTACTGATGTTTTCATGAATTCACATTTGTCAATTTGCACCTTTAGATTTGCCCTTTCTAAGGTGTCGAATACCCGTTCGATGTTTTCCAGATGTTCCCTCTCGTTTTTTCCATATATGACGATATCGTCGATATAAACGAGACATCTGATCCCTATGTGTTCCCTGAGGATATCATCGAGCGCACGTTGGAATGTGGCTGGGGCGTTCATTAATCCGAAAGGGAGACGTGTGAACTCGTATTTACCATTATTAATGGAAAATGCAGTCTTTTCTGTGTCAGATGGTTTGAGCGGAATTTGATGGAAGCCGCTTTTAAGGTCAACGACCGTGAAATATTTATTTTTGCCCAAATTCGCCAAGATCTCGTTTATTTCGGGGATCGGGTATCGATCCGGTATGGTGACACTATTGAGCTTCCTGTAGTCGATTACAAGACGATATTTCTTTTCTCCTGACGCGTCCATTTTTTTGGGTACTACCCAGATTGGGGCGTTGTATGGCGACTTCGAGGGTTTTATTATGCCGTCTCGTAACAACTTCTCAATTTCTTGGTCGACTATTTTCTTAAGTGCCATGGGGTATGGGTAGGATTTTGAGTAAACGGGATTATCGTCCTTAGTACGGATCTCCCCTCTAACACTCGTCGTGAATGTTAGCCTCTCATCTGGATCAATGAAAAGATTTGGGTATTTCTCGAGAATACTGAAAAGCCTAGCTATTTGTTCTTCGGACAGATGGCTGGTTCTTATGCCAATATTGTTTACTGCTTGAGAGATCTGTTGTTTTATTGGGATTTTCAATTTATCTTGTATGGTGAAATAGTTTTCGGCCGTGTGGATTACGGCATTCAATTCCTTAAGGCTATCGTTACCCAAAAGTCCGTGAAAAGATTTAAGGCTTGGTAAGAGGAAAAATTTTAAATTCGGTGTTGAAGAACCGAATGGCGTTATGATTGCATGGTGAGTAATTTTTATATCACCACCAACAGAGCTTATCGTGAAAGGAGTTTCATTAGGAATGTGATTTTTGACTAGATGAGGCTGTATATAGTTTTTGTTTGAGCCTGTATCTATAAGAAACCTTAAAATTCTTCCGCCCTTCGCAGGAACCTCAAAATAAGGTAGCGAAGAGCTATTCATCCTAAAAAATGTATGTCTTGGAGTTCTGTGGATGCCGGGTTGCCATCGGTTGTATATTCCTCTGGTTGTGAGTCAAAGAAGTCTGCATAGTTTCCTGTTTCTCCAGTGTCTAAGTACTCCGTAAGGCTTTGTTCGTTATTACCGTCCTCTATATTTATCAGTTCGTTGTAATCATCGAGTTCTGGTGGGACATCTGAAGGTTGGATGTGGAAATTCCTTTGTTGTTTGTAAGGAGTCTGTGCCTGAAAGGGGGTTGCTCTCTTGGGGGCAGGTTTCGGTGCCGGTCTGTTTTGATAATTAATTACTGCCGAGTGGATGGACCGATCTACATCCATAGGTTCAGGTTTAGGCTGCGGTTTGGGTGGCAGCCGAACGAACGGTTGTTGGAACATGTTCCTTTGTTGGTTAAATGCTGGGAATTGAGGTTGAGCAGGGAAACTGGGTCTTGCTTGGTTCTGCTGTGGGTATGCGAACTTTTGAGGCTGCTGATTGTGGTACATCAGTTCGGGGTAAAACGTATTTCTAGGTGCAGGAACAGGTTTGGATCTAGGTGGTACTGGGGGTGCAACCGGGTTAGATGTACGACGATTGGTATTATTGTTAAGGGCGTATTGTGTCCTGAAGTTAACATTTTCAAGTTTTAAACACAAATGCAGCGCCTGTGGCAGATCGACTGGCTCCTTCATGCTTAGCAGTCTAGGGAGATCATCCCTTAGGCCACGTATGAAGGTGTCTAGTGCTTTATCCCTGTACGATTTAACCAAGATATCGGTAGCGTCGCGACTAAGATTCATGCAAGCGATTTTGTTTAATATAAGGGACAGGTGATGGTATACTTGCTGATAGAAATGCTGCACTGTGTTATTGCCTTGAACGAGGCACGACATTTGGTATTCGAGGGTACTAATATCCCTCTTGTCCCCATAGTGTAGCGTAAGGCACCTACATATACGTTCCCAATTTAGGGGCGTATTGTAAGATTCTAGGGCGACGTCTGCATTCCCGACAATTTTATTTCGAATGACGTTCAAAATGCCAAAATATTTCGGCGTTCCCTTGAGATGTTCGTAAAAGTCGAGAACGCGCTCGACACTCTTTCGCCATGAACTGAATTCACCTGCGGTGCCAGAAAACTCGCGGAGACTTTTAACGACGTCGGGAACTCTGTCCATATCCGCCAGGTTCCCGAGTTGGTCGTCGTTAATGCCTTGATCACAGTCATTGTTAAAGTCTGCATTAGGGTTAAGGACTGAATTTATTATGCTAGGGCATTCCCGTCGCAAAATGGATGTAACCAATTCCACTAAATTTCTATGCGTCGCGGCAGAATCAGGGGGAGTATTTGCACTGGAATTTGCACCAGATGCCGGCGGCGGTGGATTATTGGCGGTGTTTAGTACTGCAGGCCTAATGATGTTTCCCGGTGTAGTCATTTTGAATAAAGCAACGGAATTTAGGTAAAATTTAGGAAAATGTAAGGTTTAGGAAAAGGTGATATGTAAAATTTAGGAAAAGGTGATAATTCCACAAATACAGATTTTGATCGATATTTAAAAACGTATAACTTGCGCTCCTTATTTAAGCGGAGGTAAAGAAAAAAATATTTACTTACGGTTGCTGCACAGCCCTCCTCACAACTTTCTATTTCTAAAAATTAATTTTCTCACCCACTACTTGCTTTTCTCTTTTTTGCAATATTTTTCGATTAAGCGCACTATGGCTTATTTATATATCAACTTCCTATTTCTTGCTAAAAATATGAATTTGCTCACCCACTTCTTGCTTTTTTTCTTTTTTATTCTTTTTGCACTACTTTTCCACTATACGCACTATGGCTTATATATAATTTTACTATTCAGATCACTTATCAATATAAATATTTCTATTATTCACTACTAGTTTCACGGTGCACATTAGAATTGACACATTTATTTCCTTACACTAAAACTAAAATTTTTTCCATCATCGTAGGGCGGCTGCCGATTCTAGTCGACTCCTTTTCTTCCCTTTTGCAGGGCTACTTGGGGGCCTCTTTTCCCTACTGTTGCCAACGACGGGTTGGGTGGACCAGCGATATGTTTCCGGACCGGCGAGAATTAGCTCGACGTTTCGCGATTTGGAGTCCCGCTTTCGGATAGGATGCGTTGATTTGAACGTTCTAAACCTTTCGCGTTCTCCGTTGCTAACTATATTCGAGTTATTCGTTTCGCGGTCAGAACTTTACCTTTCGCGTGTACTTGCTTTCGGGAAATATTTTAAACCTTTCGCGTGTACTTGCTTTCGGAAGTCAAGGGAAAAACCGCTGGTCCCTGCTCGGGCGCCAGTTAATAAAAACGACTCGGGTTTTTATTTAAAAAAATAATTTTCTTTATTTAGACCGAATTGGTCGGATGATCACTTAAGACTAATTACATTAATTGCTTAAACCTAAAATGAAAATTCGCTGCGCGCATTTCCCACGATTTGCGGAACGTGATCTTTTCCTCACGTTGTCGTTGTCGGAAAGCGGCCAGACGGTGTCAGCATTACATTTTGCTGGAAACTTGATGACGGCAGTTCGCGTGTGGGAAGATGTTTCTTGAACTTTGTTGGGGACGACGATGTTTTATTTTTCACAGGGCCAGGTGTTATCTTGTACAAATCGGATGCTTAGAAGGAAAACGCAGCAGCCCAGGTTAAAAAGGACACAGCCGTGACGAAATGAACTGTACCAATAATCATTTGGCAACCGAAAAATGGACTCAGTTGGCCAGAACAATTAAAGAGCTGAAAACTGAATATTGAGACAACAAAAAGAGTATACTTGGGAATCCAGGTTATCTCAAAAACCCTGCAAGATAACAGAAAACTTATCAGGCTGCTGACGGCAGAGAAAAAAAAATTCCACACCTATCTTCTGCCCGAAGAAAAAAATCTAAACATTATCGTAAGGGGTCTGCACGGGATCACCCCAGCTGAAATAAAGGAAGACCTTGAAGAGCAAGGCTTTCATCCAATTGAGGTGTTTTTCCTCAAACTGAGAAACGGTCCTTCAAGACTTGTTAAAGTCCTTCTTCATATGCAAGAGACGGACTTATATAATATTAAGGCTGTATGTCATCTTATATGCAAAGTGGAAGCCCAAAAACCACGAGGCGGACACTTCCAGTGTCACAATTGCGAATAATTTGGCCATACAGCAAACAACTGCCACGCACAAGCCAGATGCGTCAAATATGTTGGACTGCACCATCACTCAAAATGCACTAAACAAAAAGACAAATAGGCCAAATGCATGAACTGCAGCGGGGAGCCCCCCCGCCAGTTATTGAGGATGTCCGAAAAACATTATTTATTTATTTATTTACCAATCAAGGCGTACATGTATAAAAAAAGAATAAAATAAAATAGTACATGCATAAAATTACGAAACAAAATAAAAATAAAACAAACTTTAAATAAATACAAGACTAACAAATAGTGCATGAATAAAATTATTGATAAACAGATAACAAATAAAGTAATAAATAAATGACAAATGACAAAAAAATCACTAACAAATTAAATACCAAATTTAAACTAAAAATTCATTTGCACAGGTCGCAAAGGAGCGAACACCTAAAACCAACCCCACCCCTACAACATGACACCCAGATACCGAATACATCAATCATATCTTCTCCAACACGCAGGAGCAATTCCAGTTCATGATCAAAAACATGATGGGGAAAATGGTGCAAGGAATGTTTTTTAGTTTTTTTTTTTAGTATTCCATGATCAGTTCCCGGAAAAAGAAAAACCAGCTGACGGAAAGTTTGCTTTAACGAAGTTCAAACGGAAGGGACCGAAAATCTTCCTTGTAGAATATTGAGCGAACGAGATTTCAAGTGAAAGTGGAGCTTAGTGATGATCTGGAGTCATATATGGTCAAGGTGCAGAGCTAAGGAATACAACCGAGGAAGGAAGGTTAGAAGAAACCAAGGTCTAACATTTTTTTGTTAATATTAAGGCCAGTGCTCTGTTGGAAGAGGAAGCATAAAGATAGAAATGACGAGGTTACTAGATACATGGTGTTCCTTAATGAAATGAATGGAAACGAAGAATCCCATTCTAGATTAGCCAAATTGAAATCTCCATCTACCAACAGAGCGTCGGTTGAAAAGCAACGTTTTCAGTAGCTAGAGAGTTCCACAAAGAAGCATTCACGCACGGACACAGAACTGGTGCAAGGAAAACTAGGAAGTTGGAGGGAGTTAAGGATATCCGAACTACAATACATTCAACAGAAGGCGAAAACGAAAAATCACTGTAGAGAGTTCCTTTGAGCGATCTCTCTACAGTAATCAAAACCCCTCCACCAGCCGATTTGAGTAAATGGTCATAGTTTTTACGGAAAAACATGCATGGGTAAGATTGTCACGAATATCTTCCGTAAAACAAATTTCCGTGAGATAATTAATATCATCGCGAGCAAAGATAGATGATAAGTTAATTTCGTTGGTCTTAGTCCTTAAGGCGCGTACATTTTGATAGTAGATACTAATCCACAGTTTAGATTTGAGCGATTTTTCAAGTTCTGGAGTGAAAGTTTCGTCGCGGTGCACCCAAAAATAGCCGCAGAGTCAAATACATTTCCCCTCCACTATTTAACTTAGCCCACACTGGGCGCAAAAATGTATTATATTGGTCAGTGTTGGTTTCGTACAGATTTGATAACTTAATGTTGCAAATATGGTTTTTCTTCAGCCCAAACTTGACGAGATTCTGATAGGAAAACTTCACTGGATGAAGCTAAAATTATTAGTGACTACACTCAGAAAATGAGATACCATTGAATACATGATTATGGTCTTATAAAAACAAAAGGATAAATTCCTAAGAAATTGGATGGAATTAATAATATTTTGATCGTAAATGTAATAGGATCAAAACTATTAACCGATTTTTTATAATTAATAGCATACATTGCGTATCTAATGGGATGATCCCATAATGTCAATAATTTCTACTACTAACAATATGCAGGTACGATCTTTAACTAATAGTAGACAGTATTGAAATTATGAAATCGTGTCATACGAAATTATGTGTAACATACTTTAGTGCACGAAATGGTGTACGAATGGTATAAACTATAGAAATGATTCGATCGTCTTATAAAATCATACTACGTTGTATTGAATTTTCTTTGCAGATTGCATTAAACGATTGAACATTAAAGTGCAGTCGTGCTCCGCCTTGCTATTTCGTTAAGTATCAACTTAAAATCGTTGGAAAAAGCTTAATTTTGCTCTTTGTACTAAAAAAATCGTTTTTTTGTGGATTACTTTACGAGTATAAACATGAATTTTACACTCTAAAAAGTGGGTCTATAATTAATACTTTGATAATAGGAAATATATTCATTTTTTCGTTTAAAATAACGATTACATAAATTACACATTCCATGTGCATTTTTTGCTTTTACGTCATATCAGCTGAATAATACACAGCTTTTTGTAAATTAAAACAAAAACAGTGTAAATTTACTAGTTTGCTATTCACCTTTGCGCCAAAGTCATAAAATGGCACCATTTTTTAGGGTAAAATTAAACGATTTGGTCGTAAAAAAATTTAAATACTTAAGACGTAAAATATTCTTTCTACGCACTTTTGTAAATTTACATCTTCAATAGTAGGAAACCAGTTTCCTACTATTATAAGGGTAAAATTCATCCAAAATGTTTTTGAGTGTAGTTAGTGATAATGAGATAAGAATGTTCCTACACTCAGAAAAATGTCACTTTTTTTAGAATCACTTTAAATCAAAAGTTGATATCACTTTGAAATAAAAAGCGAACCTTGTACGAATTCCACTTTATTATAAAAATTTTCTTTTCAAATCAAAATTTTTCATCATTGAATTAAAAAGAAAACGTATATGGCGCCAAATCATATTTGAACATTTTTGATTCAAAAATTTTCAAATATAATTTGGCGCCATATACGTTATCTTTTTAATTCAATCATGAAAAATTTTGATTTGAAAAGAAAATTTTTATAATAAAGTGGAATTCGTACAAGGTTCGCTTTTTATTTCAAAGTTATATCAACTTTTGATTTAAAGTGATTCTAAAAAAAGTGACATTTTTCTGAGTGTATTTATTTGAAGTGGCTGATATTTAACGGTTGGCTATGAAAGTGTCAGACATTTTGTTTGCAAAGAGTGGTCTGTGAAATATTTTTCTAACCATATTCAATGGTACATAGTTGATAAATGCCGGTGAGAATGTGGTTCGCCTCAAAAGACAATAGAAACTTCGATTTTTGTAAAGTTGTGCTCATTTTAATTTTACGCATTAAGTTTGTGTACATGCTAATTAAGTTTATTTTATTTTTTAGAGAATTAATAAAGATTTTGTTACTACTGAAACGCTCTATTTTTTTATTGTATGTGATTCACATCATTGATATAATGAAATTATACCATAAGAAGGTATAGAATTTCTTATTAGATTTATAGGATCCTGCATTTTGCTTTAATTAGAGATAAAAATAGAAGATATAGGTTGTATATGATGTATTTAATACACTTCACCATTATTTTCATGGGGTTTTCACGTTATCACTGCAGGAGATATACATATTGAATTAAGTAAAGTTTGCATCTCCTTAAATTCATTAGCTTACCCATTGTTTCAGTGAGATATTAACATTTGTTCTAAGGGATATACATATAGTAATTTAAATCATTTTTGAATTGTTGAAATAATATTATAAATCATACTGACCATATTTAATGGGAAACATAATCAGAAAATTATTAAATTCTTACTGATTTTATTGCATCGTTTTCTGAGTGTATCTTCTCTTAGGAGATAAAAAGAAAAGTCTAATCTTAGAATAGATCATGCATTATTTGATAAACAGGAATTTTCCTGGCGTAACAGTTCAGCTGGTTTATCTTTCAGATAAGTTTGAAAATCTCTCTTTACCAAGGATAGCTTGGAAGTTATCTATTCGTCCAAGATTTTACCAATAAAAAAACTAACGAGAATAACTAACAACCATGAAAGTTGAAGTTAGACGGCTGCAAAAATACTGTTAGATCTTCAAATTTCTCAACAAAAGTATTGCTTCTAGCATCAAATTTACAGATGTCATATCATTACCCTCTTTCATTTTGTTCTAAAAATATCCTTAGTCCTGCTAATGCTCTTCCACACTCGAAACTATTTCAAATTTCAAAACTATCATCGCTTGTCCTGTCAACACGACCGACACGACTGTGCACGTCTAACGAAACAGCCTCGTTCTTTCGTTATCGATGCTGAATCAGCAGCAGCATCATCATCATCATCAACACCACTATTGCTTCTTCGTTTCCCGTATTCCGACACTGTAGTCCGCTCTAAATTTCAATTCTCATCTTCCTTGCCTTCTTTTCCCGTTCACACACGAAGATGCAATAGAAAAGATAGCTGGATCTAAGACAAGATCCCGAAGGGTAAAGCGTTAGTCCAGGACCTTTGCGATTCCTTGTTGGACTTCTTAGCCCAAAAAGCTTAAGTCGGAACTATTCCTGGAAAATGCCTTTGTAGGTTGAAAGATGAAAAATCGAAATGCCGCCGACAAACATTCTCATCGCTATAGTGCCCTCCAATGCTGCTGTCTTTCCAAAGGTAGTTGTAGTGAAGCTGAGCAGGAAGAGGGCAGTGCAAGGCATGCAGCGAACGGATTGAAACGGAAAAATCGGAAAATGCCGTCACTATGTGCAACAAGGACCTGCAACGGATTTATCAAATTAAAAGTCCCGACAACAAAGCGCTCTGGAGACAGGAAGACTTTGCCGCAGTGAAGTTTTGTATGTTTGGCATTAAAGGCATTCTTGCCTCTTGCGTTCGGTTCGTCCTGCACTCGAACTCCGAGGCTCGTATGTGGCAAGGAGGATGCAAAACGGGCATTTGGCTTGCGCTCTTCCTGGATGACGAAATAAACGGGAACGTGCAGAGCATATGCTGGTTGTTATCCTAGCACTGATGGTTGTAGGTTGGTTGGTTGGCAGCGATGGTAAATTGGTGGCCGGATTGTGCAAGGAAGATTGCAGCGATGATGACGGTAACGGTAACGGCGATGGTGATGGTGTAGAACGGAACGTGGCGACTTGGTACGGCATGCTTCAGGGAAACACAGTAGTGTAACGTTAGCAAATACTATACCGTAAACAGTATTGCCAAATTCCCTCGAGGGTGTCCATTCGTAGTAGTAACGGACGTCGTCTTCGTCGATGTATGGTAGTGTGAATGCTTAGAAAATTTCTGGCAATGTGAATGGTCGGTCGGTGGTTTGGTTTGAATGCAATAGAAATCTTAGCGTACATTAATCATAAAGCAGCAAAAGGAAACGGTCCATTTTTAGAAATAAGTATATTTGAAAAATGCAACGGTGATGTGAATGCAGTTGGAAAATGTAAGAGATTCTGAATAAATTTCATTTCGAAAATGATTCAGGAAAAGGGGAGGCTCGCGCCTGAAAAACATTTCTAAGGAAGGATGTGCCCTCGTGGAATATGAAAGATCTATATAATATATGTTTGTACTATTTGACAAACAGCATAGTGTCAGAAATAACGCGATGAGAGCAAATTCGTTTTGCAATGAAAAATGCAGTTACATGAAAAACTTAAGATCCCAAGTTCATTGCACGAAATTAGTTTATACTATTCGACCATTTTTTGTAGCCCATATTATCTGGTAACACTGTGTTAGCACCCGAAAAATTCATGCATTCCACCTGGAAACTACAATAGCGGAAGTGGATGAGTTTTACACTTAAAAAAACCTTAAGCGATTCATTCAGTTTGAAGAGTGCGATATATTGCCCTATGTTTTTGCTCGTTGAAATCTGGAGTAGGTGAAGGTAAATAGTTGATTGATATCCTCGCGAAACAGGCAGAAGTCACATTGTACGAGGAACTTGTAGGCAAATCTACCAGTGTGGAAGATAGTAATCGTAGAGCGAGTGGATGAACTAGTAAACTGGTCGGCAGGAAAAGAGGTATGTGCGCGGAAACAGAGAATGACATGATGATAATTTGGCAAGAGCTTCGCGGATGGAGAGAGCAACCAACAAAAAACATGGAAATGTGAAAGGATTGAGAGAGACAGAGAGAGGGAGCTAGAATGAAACTTAGACTGAGGCCGACAGTGTCGCGTCCTTGTTATCCTTTCAAGCGAAGCCATTTCGATGAGAAGTGAATGAAAAAGATTTCAATTATTCTGATCTCTCTTTTGTATGATGTTTTCGGAGATTTCGCGTCGTCGACGTCGAGTTATTGAAATCTACCGCTTTGCCGTATTGGATGGATATTACCTGAGTTGTGATATATTCTGGATAGTTGTTGGTGGATAAGTGCTTTGAATACCACTGAATTGAATTCTGCTTAGGCTAGGATTGAATGCAGGTTTTTTTCGGGAATGCTGTTTTTGCATTTTGAATTTTGAAGTATTCAGTAATATGTGCTGCAGTATGTTAAACATGGTGAAGTGGAATATTATAAAAATTTGGGTTTGTATTACAGAAGTGATGTACATTGGATTATTTATTTATTTATTATTGTCTAAATCAACAGATACAAATCCAATTCTGGATATTCAGCTATTTTATTAATTCATTTCGTTACATAAAACATTTGCTCCTAATTTTTTTTAAAGTTTGCAACGAAGGCGGGGCAGGACCAATATTCAAGCAATTATGTTGCCCAGCTAAGTGTAAAAGTTGCGAATAAAAATATTTATGAGTACGAGCAAACGGTACGTTGAGGGTAAATAAAGACCTGGTAAAACGAACCGGGTCACAAACAGAAAACTGCACACTGGGGATATATGTCACAAAACTATTAATAATTTTGTACAGGAGAAATTTGTTTAAATGCAATCTGCGTAACAGGAGGGTAAGGATTTCAAGGATGAAAAGACGAAATAGCGATCGAGTAAATCTGCTTTGTACAGACTCAACAGCATGAATTAGGAAACGATAATGAGGAAACAAAATGTGACAGCTATAGTCGAAGTAAATACGCATGAAGGATATCTGCAGGCGTGCACACGAGGAAATATCAGCAAAAGGTCTTAACGCTTAAAGAATGAAGCTGCACAAACGCAAGACTTTGGATGTGACATGCAAGATGTGGACATCAAATTTCAGTTTAATGTCAAACAAAATATCAAGGTCCTTTAAACTTTCAATAGGATTGACTAGGACTTTCAATAAGAAAACGCGATACGGGATAATTGCCACGAAAAGACATCTGGAAGCATTTAGCAACATTAAGGCTAATACAATTGACTGCAGCTGGGAGCAGTCATCCACTGACTTTAGATCATCAGCGTACTAAAGACACGGCGAATTGAAGAGAGAAAGAAGATCATTTACAAACAAGAGGAAAAGTAGCGGACCAGGAATTGAGCCTTGCGGAACACCAAAAGTAGGATAGAGGGGAAGAAAAACAAGAGTGAACCGTTAAAAAATGAGTACGATCACGGAGGTATGAGAAAAACCAGCAACGGAGCTGATCCAAAATATTGAGACCATCGAGCTTTGAGAGGAGGATGCGATGGTTCACAGAGTCACAAGCCTTGGCAAAGTCTGTGTATAATACATCCACTTGCTGGTGGATGGCGGACACAACCATGTTGCTCCATGTTGCTGAAAAGCGAGAAGAGATTCAATTATTGGGTATACTCTATTGTATACACCTTTTTTGAGAAGCTAACTAGGCAAGATAGAAGGGATATGGGGCGATAATTGGAGACGCAGGACGAACCTCCGGCTTTAAACTTCGGCATACAAGGTGCAGTAATTTTAACCCTATGATTTTAAAAATGCATTTATTGTTAGTTAACAACCAAATAAGCTGAATTTCACAGTATCTGGTGGTTGAATATTGGCCCTTGAATTGTCAGTGCTGAAAAAGTTCTGTGGTAGCTATGTTTTTGTGTGTTTTTTTTTAGTCAGAAGGACACATACAGGAAGAAATACTAAGGGTAAAGAGGATAGATAAAACAACGCACAAGAATGATGACAGTAATTTTGCAAAGAAATTAGGTAAGACGTCGGGACCACAGCTGGCGCTACTGTCTAGGCTAGCAAAACTAGCCTAGACAGCTTCGACCTCCAACAGATTCATCAAAAACAAACAAAAGCTATCAATATCTGAAATATTCGTAGAGAAAGCTGAACTAAGTTGAGATGTAACAGAAGAAAAGAAATGTGCAAAACAATCACATATTTCTTGGTGCGAGGAAGCAGACAAAGTATTTAGATGCATCACAGAAGAGATAGAGGATTGCATTGGATTATTAGGGACAGTGGTCATACTATTCTATTACCCAGTTTTAGCTTATTTCTGAAACGGACAATTAGGGTTAAAGTTTTATAAATATTTAAGCTTACCAGGGTATTTGAGTTAGTTCATAAAAATCGCAAAACTGCAAACATAAATTAATTTTTTTTCTTTTTCATAAAGTAAGTTAATAAGAAGAATAATATTAATATTTGGTAATACCACCGATTGCTGCAATTAGATCAGCTATGCGTCTGGTAATGCTCTCTATTCAGGTTTTTGCATGGTGTTTCAGGTCGTTGTTGCCATGTCATTTACTCAATTAATCAACTATCGCTTCACAGTGATACCTCCTTGGTGATCGCCTGTTTGATGAGATTCCACATGTTTTCTATGGGGCTCATACCAGGTGAGCCAGGTAACAAAAGCGCTTGTGTCCAGACAAAATCAAAGGATACTGGAAAAAAATCACTAGATCAAAGTAGAAAATCTTGGTTGCATGGAAAAATCAGAGCACAAAAAAATCCTGGCAGTTCGAAAAGAAAATCAAATGAGCGTTGGAAAAAGCTTGAAGGTCCGAAAAAATCAAGGGACTCTGGAAAAAATTACAAGATGGAATTAGAAAATGATGCAAAAAAAATCTATAAAAATATGTAGAAAACCCCGGCAGGTCTAGAAAAAGAAATGGGGTTCCAAAAAGAAACCTAAAGACCACATTAGAAAATGACGATGGTCTGTGAAAAATCAGGGGAGCCTGGAAAGCCGCGACAGGTCTTGAAAAGGTTATTAGATTGAAAAAATTTGAAAAGCCTTGAAAATACCGACTATTCCAAAAAAAATTCTCTAGGCGTTGAAAAAGGCACGGGGGTCCCAAAAAAATCAAAGGATTATGAAAAAAATGGCTAGTTCGTAAAAGTAAATCACGGACCCCTGAGAAAAAAGGAAGATCGTAAAAACCTCGACATCTCAAGAAGTACGAAAAAAACAGGAAAAAGTCTTTAGAAAGTGTTACAAAATCGCGTGGGACTGAAAAAAATAATGCAGGCCTAAAAACCCACGGCAACTTCAGGAAATCATAGAAAATTAGGAAAAAGTTGCGATGCCGTAGAAAAAAATCATGGAGGTCTTAAAATAATCAGTGTTGCCTCGAAAAAAAAGTACGGGGGTTCCAAAAAATCATGGGATTCTAGAGAAAATATCACTAAATCGTAGTGGTCAATCATGGGCTCCTGAAAAAATCAGAGAGGTCTAGAAAACCCTGACAAGTCCTGAAAAATTCATGAGATTCTAGAAAAAAAATCATTAGATTGTAGGCGAATAAGGACCATTAAATACTTATGCGGCCTAAAAAATTCTGGCAGTCTAGAAGAAGATCATTGAAAAATGTCCTTAGGCTGAAAAGATCATGAGATTCCGGAAAAAAATCCCAAAACCATTGTAGAAAATTATGAACGACTGGAAAAATCAGGGAGTCCTAGCGAAAAGCATCTGATTCTAGGATAAAATCAAAAGATCATAGAAAAAAATCAAGAGGACCTAGTGGAAATCGAGTAGGCCTAGAAAATCCTGGCGATGAAGAACAAGTTCATTAGACCGTTGATAAAAGCAAAAAATCATGGAATTTTGTAGAAAAAAATATGGTATTCTTGAAAAATATTGCAATTGGGGAATTACAACAAACAGCTAGATTTGATCTTTACTTTGAAAACTAGTGAAAAAGCTACGAAGAAGGTTTGTAAGGTTCAAAAGAATGTATCGAAGGGTGATAAGAAAAAGAAATAGAGGAGGAAGGAGAGCTATACATGAATCTACATGAACCTGTTTCAATAATTTGAAGCAGGTTCATCCCGACACTGGAACCTCATCGAAAGCCATGAGTTCCATGAACAGTTTTGTGAATGGCATCTTTGAGTTTATCCCGAAGGAGCATCGCGCTTAGCAAACTATAACAAGAGTTTAACGATTACCAGTTGCAATATCAAAGATGGCATTCATATTTTACTTATGCCAAAGCTCAAATCTTCATCATAAAAAAATTTTAAGACCGTATAAAAAAATCACGGATGAATTCCGGAAGTTCTAAAAGAATATCACACGAGTTTTGGAAAAAAGATTCAAAATACTAGCCACTAGATCGTAGTACAAAATAATGGACACCTGGGAAAAATCAGAGAGAACTAGAAAACTCCAGTAGGTTCATAAAAATGCATGGGGTCTTTGAAAAAAAACACTAGATCGCAGAAGAAAATAATAAGAAAATAAAAAAAAAACAGAGAAGGGGTCTAGAAAATTTCTGGAGTCCAGAAGAATATCACAAAAGCGCTGATTAAAGTACAGATGTTAAGACGAGACAAGTTTCTAGGACGTGCTTGTACTAGTCGTCTATAATTGTGCCTCCTAACATATGTAGGTATTCCATGCCCTTGACGCTGACAATGTTTAACATGTTTATCACTCTCCATAAGCTAGTGTGGGTGGAGCTTATCTCCCGGGCATCGTCGGACGAAAGATCTTTCATCGACCAATATTTGGAACGCTTTATCCGACAAACATACCTAAACACTAAAAATCGTTATCCAAGAAAGTAGGTGTCTACTGTAGAGCACGAAAAACCTAGCATATTTTCGAAAACGTTTTTGTCAGCTTCTTTATTAGAAATAAAAATAAAACTTTGTCAAGGACTGTCATCTTTATAGAATAGAAAAAATATTCTTTCCTTCGCCCAGTGTTTTTCGTCCAATTTTCAGATGGCGCCAAAGTTGAGTCTTCAAAAGTATGTGTTCGAATGGCGGACAAACAATTCCCAGATTGGCACGTCTGAAACCAAAATAGGAAATGTCATTTAGAAACAGAAAGTTTGCCACGTGATAATTCACTACAGTTTGCCAAAAAATCGTATAAAGTTTCATCAAAATCGATTGAGCGGTTGCGGAAATTATTCGTCCAGTTCTTATTGAAGTACTGGTATGGGGGTGTTTCGTCGGCAAAAAGCATGTGGAAGAAGCTGGCCCATATATCTCTCCTCATTTTGGGTACAGAATCATAATTTTTCGACATTGTCTTCATCACCTTTCCGGTTAAATCTGCGTTTCAGGTCGTGGCGGCGTAGGCTTATTGTTAGATTTTCTTTTTTTTTCGCGGCTGCTTCACCGGCACCAGTATGTTTCTCCGCATTTTCTTCTTTTGTCTGCTTTTCTCTTTTCTTTTCTTCAGCCTTTTTGAGCTTGCATAACTCTGTTAGTGAGGGGGCCCGGTAGCTCTGCTCGCTAAGGTGTCAGGCCGAAAAGCAGCGTGCTACGAGGCCTGCGGGTTTGAATCCCGCCAGTGGCATGGCTGTAAGTTTGAATGCGTGTGATTGTCTATGAGGGTGGCAAATGGGCCCAAACTGGTGGCCTAATGCTGGCCGCGTTCTCGGCAGCCCTCTTCACTAACCTTACCTAACCTAGCTCTGTTAGTGATTTTTTGATATCTTTGAGATGACGGAACATTCGTTTACCTGCGTGTAAAACACACTCCATCGTCTGTATAACCAGCCCTCCGTACGGTTTGGCATTCAAAAGATTCGTTAAGGTCTTGAGTCTTCCTCGCCGATATAGTACATGTACATGGCCTTACCAGAATTGATAGAGTTTTGAAAAATTGCTATGATGTCTTGCACCTCCAAACCTACAGAGCTTCCTTTATAATATGCAGAAAAGTGCTCACTATGCTTGCTGTCATACCAGATTTTACGGAGTTGGCTGACCGACTACAGTCTCTTAGCTTTCATGAAATCGGCGACCAATTAATTGTCATCACAATACCATTGTGACATTTTTACATTTTCATCATATGTAGATCATATGTATGTAGAAGTATCCCCATTTTTAGACAGATGACAAACAATGCCGATGCTGCCACTTATCAAAAACAATTATCTAGATGCCAGCAGCAAAAGTAAAGAAAACATTTTATGAGAACCAGTTTATTTCGCAAACAAACAAAAAAAATAGAAAAATAAATATATTATACTTGGACCAGAAATACAAAAATATGACCACTGGTTTGTAACTTAAATTCAAGTTAAGGTTAAACTTTTATTAGCTATAGCATTTATTAACCCTGGAATGGTACGGTAAATTTTTAGATGATTTTAGGCACATATTTTTACTAAAAAGATGGCAACAATAGTATTATGTACATTTTTTATTTTATCATTAAACATAAAAAGATTATATAGCTTCTAGCCTCATGGCAGTCGGAGTGGCCAACTGACTGGTGCGGGACGAAATGTATACCCTATGTAAGTAAAATTTACTCATCGGTACCATTCTAGGGTTAATGAAATGTCTGCCCTCAGATGTATTCATATTGGTTTTACGATTCTTATCAAATATTTAATTTTCATTAAATTACGAGCTATGAAAAAGATACGACAATTTTCAATTTGTTCAATAGACCATCTGCTGACGCATATCATCTCTGCGTTTCATCATATTATAAATTAAAACAGGACTTAAACACTACAATAATCTCCCTCTAATATCCTGACTCATTAAATCATATTTTCCCTCTCGAAATGAAAGACTCATAAATTTCAATAACAACACAAGCAACAAACCAAAATACAAGAACTAAAACATCACTAAGCAGATTTCACAATTTTGTTGACTTTCACAACAATACAGGATCTGAACAACAACAACAATAATAATTTCACGCTTCCATGCCCATCAAATTGACCGAGAAGGATAATCATCTACACAAACGAACAGATTCTCAATTCCAGGCATTCATCATATATGTATATGTTTGTTGCAGGACGAACTGGACTATAATATACCATATTAAGTGCTAGTGGTTAATATGTCTGCATTCACAAATATAAATTCAATCTGACGTTGTAAATTTTGTTTAAAGCTCGTAAAAATACTGTTTTTTTCACCACGATTTTTTTTTATCATTACGGCATCACTAAAAATTAATTCTCACCAAAACCGACTAAAAACCTTTATTCGATCACGAATGACATTTTGTTGCTGAAATTGTCATATTACAACATTCAAACATCAATGTGTATAGCAACAAAAACAAAACCATTCAAATTTAAAACTCAATTAACACTCGTTGAATGGCTATTGTGAAAGCCAGAGAAAAAGTTTGTGTTTTTTCGTCTGACTGAGAGATCAATAGCTGGCTGACATCGACATTAGCAGCAACAGCAGCAGGTACAGAATTGTACTTTATTGTGATGACAACAACTATAACAGTCCTACCAGCAATGGCATCGACGAGCTAGAAAGGACATCATCAGCAAAAAGGATGTTAACAGCACAACTTTTGCGGGGTGGATGAACGCAACGCGGAAATAGACCGATATAATATGCGGGGGTAAACTTGTTTATTGGTGTACGATGAAATCATTTTGAAAAAAGCATTAAAAATACAACTCACTGGCAGTTTTGGAATGTATGTTGCGGTGGTAGATCCAAAGGTGGTGGATTGTAGGCTGTGGGTGTGTAAGAGGTGTAACTAGGCATCCATTGCAACTAGTAAATTAAATTAGAAGAAAGAAGGACTTTTTTTTAAACAAATGTATAATTAAGAAACATAATTAAGCAAATATTGTATTAAGGAAGAGGAGCATGTTTTAAGATATAACCAGCGGCTGTAGTCGAAGTTTCTGCGATGATTCTGTTTAAATAAAGGACTAACGTAGTGAATTAGTATGAGATGAGTAAATTTGAATATTGCAAAAAATTAAGAGCACAAAGTCTTTCCTAAAAATTCCGTTAAATGACTTGGGTGTCCTTCACTTGCAAATTCAGGATGAAACATTTTCACACTCTCCTGGAACGGTCTTACCACAAATTCACCAAAAATAAGCAAAATTCAAAAAAGCAATTCAATTACCACATTGTAGTACTAAAATTAATGCTCTCTGTTTTTGAAAAATTTCAAGAAAAGAATAAGTATAAGAACTAATAAGTAAAGTCTAAATAGGCTAATAGAAATTAGAGTTTCAATATTTAAGAGTTTTTATTTAAGATTAAAGAGTTGAACAAGAGGCTTTCACAAAAATTTGGTCTCGAGACTAATATCAAATCACTGTTATCTTCCATGACCAGTAGCTTCCTAGCCTTTTAGTGACAATTTCCTACTTCAAGATGAACACTTAAAGTTGGCCAAACTATCACGATAGTGGAGTATGAATTCGAAGTAGTGCAATCTTTCAACTGCCTTGGGTCAATAATAGTAGCCGATAACAATATGGAGGAAGAAATACGAGAGTGGCTGCTCAAATCCAACAAAGTCTATTACGGTCTGCCAAGGCTCTTCAAATCCTAAAATCTCATCCGAACATCAAAGCTTCTGATGTAAAAGACGGCCTTGCCAGTACTAAAGTATGGATCCGCGACCCAAGTGCTCAGCAAAGGGCACTCCGGCCTCTTAGCAGCGTTTATGTCTAGCGAAGAATCGTTGGTCCCATATGTGCAGAGGCGTGGACCATGAGCTATACGCTATCCACCTAAAAGCAGATAGAATTACATAGATATAGTTCGGAAGAATTCGTTGTGAAGGACCCCTAGCTTGTATCGGCCGGCTCGTCAAACTCTTTGCGGCAGATTTTACGATGATGATGAGATTGCAAGCATTATTCAATTGTTATCTTTAATAACCCAATAATTCATAGTTGGTAAACCCATAAAATTGGCAAACTAAGATTAGTTTGTTCGAAACAACTTTGATCCCAACGAAACGGTTTAATCTCCTATTGATCAAATCATTGATGTAAAATACTGAAAGTGAATTCCAGTAGAACAGTTATTTAGTAATTACTATTGGGCTCATAGCAAATTGTCCTTTATTAGGAGATGCTCGATATTCAGAGGGGAATATTAACAGGTATTTAGTGAATACGTGAATCATTCATTATTTTATCCATTATTTTCCAAAATTGAATAAAACGAATAATTTGTAGTTTAATCTGAGATATATTTACTACGTAAATATATGAAAATACTAATTTTTTTTTACATGCTAGTAATTTCCAAATGATATTGATTTTAATCCTTCGATTGAAAAAAATAATTTCTTTTTGAGCCTCATGGTGTGTGGATTTTTGAACATTTTCAAGTTGTTATCGTTGTACTTCGAAAAAATGTTTTTGTTTCCTTTGTTCTCGACTGGGATCAAAGGGCGAAAGTTTTGGGTGGCTTTCACTTACGAGAATATGAGAGTGGTTTGGATGTTTATTATATTTATTTCTATGTATATTTATATTATATTTATTTGTTTCGATAATGCCAAAACTGCTGGTCCAAAGCGAGAAGCTAACGAAAGATCCAATATTCCAAACGATTATTACAAAATTTCGACTTATTAAATAATATTAATTCCGGACGTAATTCCCAAATTCAAGACACTTTATTTTAATCATTAGTGCTAAAAAACATGTCTGCCGTGCTACTATTTGTGTTGAAGCCAGTCTTACACCTATATCTAACTCGACTTGATTAAATGAGACAAGTTACAGTACTTCTTCAGTTACTCCCTCACTCGGTCCGTTTCCGGACATTAGTTATTCGAGGTATCTATCTTTCAAGCGGCCCTATTTCACATCACTGATTTTCATCCTTTAACTTCCGCTTAATTCGTCCACTTCCTTTCACTCAATCCTATCCTACACGTTATTCATGATTTGTCCTCATTCATCTGGTCCATCGCCATTTTTTTTCTTCGAAATATACTCTCCTTTGTGTCAAATCACCCTTGTTAAAAAGGAAAATATTAGATATCACAAATCTGGTTTATCGCCACCTTTGGCTCACCCAGTCAAATGATTAAGAAAGACTTTCATTTCCACCCGCTCAGCTTCAGCGTAGTTTTCCGAAATCTTTTGCGGTCAGTCACTGGGCCATTCCCAGTAGGACCACAACCACCGATGACTTTTATCATGCACTTTTATCATGGATTAATGCCCATGAATTCCAAAATAATGGATTACAATGTAATGTATAAGTAATGCGAAAAACAATCATTCTGTTCCAGAAATTCATGTGGGTTTATCTACTTACTACTTTACTGCATTACAAAGTAATGCACAGTGAAGGGTAGAGTAATGCGAAACGGAGCGAGCATCGCTACTTATAATGACATCGCAATGTTAAATTCATCGATGCGGTATGGCGAAAACGATCCGATGATGATGAGTGGTAATAATTACGTAATTCTATTAATTTTTTAAGTTAATCCTTATGTGCGCCATAAATCAAAGCTGCAAATTTCAACGCATCAGTCATCTTTTCGCCAAAAATGGGTATTTCATCCAAAGCTAAGTCCATTTATTATCCGACTTATTCCAACTTATACATAACCACTTTGGATTACCAGCTTCAAGACTGCCATCCCAAAGATAGAAGTGCTCTAAAGAAAAATTCGGCGTCTCCGGATTTGAAAACATAGAGCTGCTTTGTAGGCTACTTTTTTTTAGCCCCAACAGCTTTTAAAATCTGCATAGGCTATTAAGTGAGTTATAGACACTGCTTCTTGGGCTCCAAGAATTTTATCACAACGCCAGAAAGTGCCACCTGTAAAAATTTGACGAACAGGAGTAAAATTTGAAAAGATCATAACTAGACACCTTAAAAAATGATAGCATCTGGTACTATTTAGCTCGTTGGAATAATTAGCCTTTTATAAAATGAAATGGAGAGTGGAAGTAGATGTAGTTTTAAAGGAACGGTTCAAAATTAACATCATGAAAATAGGATGATAAAGACGGCGCACATATGTAGGCGCGTAAGTAAGTGGAGGAAATTAGAAGATTAGCTAGGATAAAATCGAGGATTTTATTATTAGCATTAGATAGATTTTCATATTAGGAAAGAGAGCAAAGGGAAAAAAAGAAGAAGCAATGAGTGAAATATTGTTTGGAGACAAAATTCTTCAAAAGTTTGCATTCTGTAAACCAATGCAGGGATTTTAATATTACATAAAAGTAAGGACACCGAAGAGAAGCGGCTATTAAATTAAGGGGTTAGTTCACTGTTAAACTGCTCCAAATGAACTTTTTTTTAAACAGCTACCAAAAAAACTATTCAAGATATCGATTTCAAATTTTACATACATCTTTATTGAAGTTTTAAGTTAACATTTTCATTGGAAAAATTATTAGAAAGCAAAATGGCGATCGCCCAATGGATCGCCGCAGCTCCGCCAAAAAAAAGGAAATTGCGCCACGTAAATTCCTGGACAAAATAAGCATCTGTGAACAAATTACCAAAAATATTTCATTTTCTTCGAAAATTAGTATTAAACTCGTTTCGCCGAAAATTCATATTTCTTTATATATATACAAACATATATATATATATATATATATATATATATATATATATATATATATATATATATATATATATATATATATATATATATATATATATATATATATATATATATATATATATATATATATATATATATATATCAGCAAAATGATTAGGAGAGATAATCTCTGGAGTGGCCGATCCGATTGAGCTGAAATTTTCGGAGGACGTAGATGTATATAGTAGGTAGGTTCATGACTTGCTAAAATTCAGGTACCCTAAACCTTTTGGAGGCGGCGAGCGTTTAAGTGAATTTTGAGGTACTCCTTTATTTCCAAGCAGTGTGATTTTTTGTTGAAATAAATGTTTGGAAATGAAAACTTATTATGTTTTGAGCTTGTCTATGTTAGAAAGTTGGAAATTTTGAGCCGTGTGTGGGTGCAGCGTGCCTAAAAGTAGGCAAAGATTTTTTTTCAAATTTTGATTTGTCATTACTTCTGACAAAAACATTGGATCATCGTGAAATTTGCAGAGCATATTGATGTTGAGTAAGATTCAACACACATGGAATTCTAAGATAGTGCATGTAACCCTGTAGCTACGGCAGGCTCCTGAAAAAAAATCCTTCAAATCATTGACCTTCCTAAAATTTTTTGATTTTTGACAAAAAATTTAAATCATTGATAAATTTTAACCTTTGTCCATGATGTCAAATTGAAATTTTGAAAATTCCGGTTTGGACAAGAACGGCAACCCATCACCAAATTACCTCTATTTTCAGCACTCGAAAGTTCTGTTCACGAGAACTGACGACCGGATTATTCGATCATAATGAAATTTACAGGACATGTTGGTATTTACTAGGACCAGGTCTGATAGAAGTGATTTTGAAATGCGGGCAATCCTGTAGTAGTGGTACCATCTTGAAAAATCACTGAGAAAAAAAACTGGTTTTTGGCCTATAACTTCCGATTCAGCCATTAGATTTTAACAAAATTCACACAGTACTTGGTCCTTACTTTTGATAATATTTGGTGAAAATTTGGCTGAAAAATTAGAATTGCCAGCTATGGTGATTTTTGTCTCCTAAATCTTGCAAATTTGCTCAGGAAATTAAAGCTTTTTTTCCCTATAACTTCCGGTCCAGTGTTGAAATCAAAACGAAGTTCACGCAGTAAGTGGAGCTTCATGTGAATCAAATGTAGGAATTTCGTAGAAAAATCATGAAAGGGCTGCCAGCTATGATCATTTTTGTAATTTTGTGGAATTTCTTTACTGAGCGATTATGCTATTAGATTTGCAAATGGGAATGATCCTGCAATGAAAATTAACGACAAATATTAACGCTTTGAAAATTTGAAAATTTTTAAGGATGGTAACCTTAAAATTCTTTTCACCCGTATAACTTGCAGCGCAGTGATTCAATCGAAACGAAATTTACTGGTTTGGTTTAACTTAACGTGAAGCAGATTTGGTATATATTTTGCTTTGCTGCTAACACAGGGTGACCAGTATTGGCCATTTTCGTAAATATTGCACCAACAGAAGCTTCAAATTACGTACTCATATGCAAAGCATTTGTAATAAAAATAAGAAACCCATTTTTGAATTTTCCAAGTTTTGAACATTTTTCGGATGGCAGCTTCAAACAACGCTAAAACTTTCGATGAAATCCTCCGATGAGAACGAAATTCAAAGGAAAAGGTGATTTAAGTATGAGCTTGTTAAGGTAAACTTATTGCTGCTTCGTTAGAAAAGTGTTGCAAGCACTGAACATTTTCATAATTTGTGTTATTGTTGAGTTTTGTTGCTTTGGATGAGGAATGGTTGATATGATTCTACAAAAAAGTGTATTACGTCTTTCCACATTTTTTAGTCACTCAGAGACAATTTCTTCCAAAAATTAGTTTTCTAGCACTTCTGATGCGCTAGACTTTTTTCAATTTCACTCTGATAATTTTTTAATGAATCTACAAATTGCAGGAAATATTCATTAGCAAATAAATCACAATAAGATGCAAACGAATATGTTGATCAATCAACGTTAATTAAGTATAAGAAGCCGCATTTTTCAATTTATGCTTGGCCACTGTGTTTAAAATAAGTCATGCACAACTAAAATAATAATGTAGTTCAAATACTGTCACTAAAAGTAGAGAAGACGATATTCGTTCAGTTTGATAACGATTTTTATGCATTCATCTGCCAACACAACATCTCACTAGTGCCAAACATCAATTTATTCGAGTCAACTAAATCAATTTGGTACAAAAAGAACTTCTTACCCATCTGAAAATCCACACTCCATTCAAACACATAGGACGATTCACCATCAACTGCCTCTAAACAACTCGGCATTCTAGCTGCATTCCAAATAGCAGTCAATGCTACGTCCAAATCTAGTCAAATAACGTCTTTTTCCTTGACTAATTGAAATCATCCTAGCGAAAAACATAATCGAATTATACGTATCGTATTTTCACTGTCATTTCTTCGAAACACATATCCGGAAATCCATACTTTTATCGAGAAATCGAACGGACGAAGGAATGGAAAACGAAGCTAATAGACTGACTGCAATATTTGTCTTCAATTTCATCGAAACATATCGAAATGACATGTCCTGTTCCGTTTGCGATTTGAACGTTCGCTTCATCCGGTTTTCGATGATGTCTGATAGGGTAGAGCATTCTGATGGTTCAACTACCATACGAGGAATCTTATGATGCATGATGGCAAAGACACACATCAGCTTAGTTCGCCTCTGTGGACCATCTTGAGCAGCAGCAGTGCTGTTGCTAGCTTCGTTGCAAAGCAGGGCAGCCATTTCAAAGATATAGCTCGTATCTTGTACTACTGACAGGACCTTATCGATCGATTTAAATGTGCATTAATCTTGGCATAATAGACCGATACTTTTGGGAAATGGTAATTGGATTGCATTGATGCACTGCTTATTAATCTGCATCAATATGTGTTCGAAGAGTTGACATCGGCTATCTGGACGAATCTTCAAAATAACTTCACAGTTAATCATTGACGCATGTCCTTGATACCAGGAGACAACAGAAACTGTCATTCCATGGACTCCATACGCCGCTATCATTCCCGAAAATTGACTTTACCTGAAACACAACTCACTAACTACTAGCTCCAACACATATTTGAGTATACAATCGTTTGTCCCGTTCGCGGAAAGCCTCCATACATATCTTCTGACCCACATATCCCTTTTAATAATTCACATCGAGTAACAAACTTTCCTTGTGTAATCCGCACCGGCAAGATAAGTGTTAGCACAAAACTTTACTCAACATTATCTATTCTGTGTGCTGTTAGTTTCGGTCGCACGAAAGAGAAACGACCGTGTCGGATCGGTGTCGCGTATGCTGGAAAATACGCGTTCAACAAAATACCGAGAAAAAACCCTGCAGTATAATAAAAAGTGCAATTTCCGTAGCCCCTAATTCATTACACACAAGATGTTTTCCTTTCTCATCTAATTAAAGTCAACACATCATGGACGGGGCGCACAAGTTCACAGGATGGATTAATATGGGGACTTTCGAATGGGCCCGAGTACTGAACGGGTTCAAGTTGGAAGGACACTGTACACGGGCACACACTATTCCCGAGAATGTTTTGATAGGGTCCGCCGGGACGCATAACGGCCAAGTTGACTTACCGGAGGAAACGAAGAGAGTTGATCGTTTTGAACGTTGCAATCATATTTCGAGTGGATGTCGCCCATGGCCTGTGGGGATAGCATCGCCGTTGTCCTTGTTATAGCGTTTGTTGTTGGCCGAGATGGGCAACGGCAATGATGGTGGTTTTTTTTTAAAATGCTGTACGCTTTCCAGTTTCAGTTTAATGAATTACTAATCGAGTTAATATGCTCGTTAAGGAGATGGAAATGGTAATATGTATGATAGGAATGGATAGAAACATATTAATTTCAAGATTTCGATAAATAACTTCAATTTTAGACTACTAAATCAAAATAATTTAAATATAAGCCATGGAGTATTTAACCAATGTCACTAAAGTCATGATAGCCAAAAGTCAGTAAATCATTGAGTAGTCGACTGTTAAACAAGTAATTGGGTTCTTCTTGCTACAAAAGCTTTATTCGAAAATTAAAAATTCATGAAGGATAATGAAGTTTCGCATTTTTGACGATTTGAATCGTTTCGCGGTAAATTTTTCAAGCACATAAATTAGTTTTCAGAACAATTATTATTCTAAACGAGTTTTAAATAAGAGAGATATCTGCTTCCAACATAGATCTCAATAAGGAAGATTTAGTAACAAATTAAGAAATTATGTAATTCTTGTTGCATTATATATTATGTCTTATGTGCAAAAATATATAAGGATGCAAAAATGGGCTATTTATTTTTAAGGAAAAAAAAAATAGGTTTGGTATCAATAAAGAGAGCATACTACCTTTGAATTTTTTCCAATGTTTTATTAAGAAAGGCAATATACCTAGCTTATGCAGAAATATCTTTTTAAAATAAAAATAATGTTTTTTAATCAGGAAGTATTCTGTGCATAAATTGATTTCTTCTATTTCTTAGGAACTAACCAATGAAAAAATGATAAAATCTAATAACTGACATGAAACGTGCTGCGTGACTGGTGCACGCATTGGTTGAATGTGGGCTTTGGAGAATACGGTTATAGTCCGGGGAAATCTAACATGGTGCTTCGGAAAAATTAGGGGAAAGCTGAATTTTGGTGTGAACCTTGGTACTGGCGTGTTGAACAAAAGTGACGCAGCACCGATCCGAGTGCTGCGTCACTTTTTATACGGGGTCGAAGGTCACCAAAAGTGACCTTTCCTAAATATCGCAGTAACGGCTACGTCTCCAGAAAAACAATGTATGACAAACTTGTAGCTTAAAAAATTTCCAACAAAAAAGATTGTATAACTTTTTCCTATAACCATAACCGTTTTAGAGATATATTGATCTAAACATTTGTTACTAACAGCATCCTCTTTCTCACGGTATGTTAATATTATCCGATTTTGATTACGACTTGGCATGTTTGTGAGTTTGTTTTTCTATGTTTAAGAGGCGCATAAAAAAAAACATGTAAATATACTTATCTAACACACTCCAGGGTAGATGGAAAAGTGTGCTCCGAAAAGTTCTCCCCTCCCTCTTTGCCATAAAATGGTATCCCTGAGCATTCATCCCAAATCTTCAAAAATGAGTTCGTTACCTACTATTTGCCCACTATTAAGCAAGATAGGATCACTTTTTATCCTGTTAATTGCCTATTATTGACATCGAAAGACCAGCCCTACACCCACACCCTACCTACCCCCGCAAACGAACCATCCCGAAATAACCGGTTTTTTAGTTTTTTCCCATACCGTCTTATCCCATGAACGATCAGGGCAAGGTCACGTAATTTCAGGTGCAAATTGGTTTCGAGACCTGTCATGTCCCTTTGACGATATGCAGTCATCGCAGGATTGGTAAAAAACTCATTATTCGGGGATTATGATGATATTATCTTGCTTTTTCATACTACTAGGCCCCTGATATGTTACAAAACCTATTTTCACCTGCAATGTTCTTGTTTTGTCCTGCTCCTTCGTGGAATATCCCATACACGATGCAGCAATACAGTTTATTTCCGAGAAGAGAGTATCGAGCAGATGTCCCTACAAGTTTTATGGCAAAGTGGGGGGGCGGGGGGAGGTGGTAACTTTTCGGAGTACCCTTTTCACCTACCCTGGAGTCTGGTAGATAAGTCTGTTTACATGTTTTTTTTATGCGCTTCTTAAATATAGAAAAACATGCCAAGTCGTAATCACAATCGGATAATATTAAGATGCCGTGAGAAAGAGAATGCTATTAGTGACAAATGTTTAGATCAATATATCTCAAAAACGGTTATGGTTACAGGGAAATGTTACAATCTTTTTTGTTGGAAATTTTTTAAGCTACAAATTTGTCATACATTGTTTTTCTGAAGACGTAGCCGTTACTGCGATATTTAGGAAAGGTCACTTTTGGTGACCTTCGACCCCGTATGAAAAGTGACGCAGCACTCGGATCGATGGAGACTTTTGACATTTTGTTCAACACGCCAGTACCAAGGTTTACACCAAAATTGAGCTTTCCCCTAATTTTTCCGAAGTTTCGCCTTTTTATGTCGGATTTCACTGGGCTATTACTTTTCTCCGAAAATCAGTCTTTCTAGCGGCTCCCGTTCACTAGATGGCTTTCAATTTCAATTCCACACAAACGTTAACATAATTGTCTAGACTATGCTAGGCTACTGCGTAAGCTCGTGGTGCTTTTATTTTCATTGATTTTTTGATTATTACTTTCTTGATCTTACTCAATTTACCTGTAACCAATTCCTAATTAGAGGAATTTCTCGAAGTCACCAAAAAAACTCAGCATCCCCAAATTTCCCGATTTGTTTAAATAGTATAAATTTTGACCCTTGAAAGAGATAGGGATAGTAATAATAATAGTAAGTATCTCCGAAAGACGCCAAAATTTTCCAACTGAAATCATCGGATTGAAACATATTTTAAACAAAAAAATAAATAATTTTGAAACTATTCGGAAAGTAAACCACCAATTCATTTAAAAATGTACTAACCTATGTAGTTTCTAGCGAATTTTGGAAAAATTTTCGGCTTGAATCTGTGTGTGTAATTTTTTATTGGTAAACATTTTTATTGGTTAACCTTTTTATTGGAGCTATACACTTATAATATACGGTAGTATGAGCTGGAAACGCCTGTTAAATATTTTTTACTGCCAACGTTTGTCAAGAAATATAACGGTCTATTAGAGCGATCTACGTTTGAGTTTCCCATAAAAAATTAGCTCAAAATTTAACTTGAAATAATTGATAAAACGCAAAAAAGTAACAATATATCTTAGCGACATTTTGATATAATTGTTGCGTTTGCAATTCTCCCAAAAAAAAAAAATCATTTATCCATACGGTTCATCGAACATTCGCTGATAAAAATGAAAGCTGATATTGTAATATTTTTTGAATTATTTGATGCAATAAATTTCTCCTTGGTGTTTTGGTTTTGATTTCCAGTCTCATACCTATTTATTAATTTTTATAATGTTGATTGTTAATTTATAATTGTTGATTTATAATGTTGATTGATAATTTTTCATTCATTAATTTTATTTTGCCCCAATGTAGTTTTAATTTCGCTCAAGCATATTAATAACTCGTATACAAATGATCTACTATTTTGAATTACTGACTTCTAAAATTTTTCACCACTAAGCTAATTTTAGGCATTGAGTCTAAGATTTCCAAATACCACAGCAAAACCACTCTAACATGCTAAATTTTCCACTTCCTGCTTCGCACAAAGGCTAATGTGCTTTCTCATTCCAATTTAATTAAAATTTAACATTTTTCCGAAATAAGAGGTAGAGTTCAGTCTCATGGTCCCAACTCATTGTATTTATAGCACACGTTATGGAACATTTTTTGTCCTTTCCCAGGGCCATACAGTTCTCAACTTCATCGTCAACGACACGGACGCTCATCGTTTTCGGTGTTCTTTTGGTTCTCATTAACATGCGCCTTCGCTGGAAATACAAGTATCCTGGAATACGAAGAGAACATCAAAAGGAGTGAGAGAAAGGCAACGGATGTTTGAGTGTCTATGGATTGGAAAGTATGTGGAAGCTAAGAGAAATTTCGCTGGAAGAGCTTGTGAGTAGAGTTGGGCTGCAGCAGTAAGGGCAACTGTTTCGATAGTTCAAACACGTTATGATAGCCATTAACATTGGAATATTATAGAATTAGTGGTCTTGTTTTGGAGACCACTACAGATATTCATAATTAATTAAGGATATTAGGTATGCAGGATGTTTTCGGACGAATAAAATTGATGCATTTTAATGAGAGTAGCTGTAAATAGTAAGTTATTTGATTTAGTTAGGATTTAGAAATGAAATATAGTTTTATCGGAGTGCAATTAATTTTTGAATTTGTGGATTTTCCAGAAAATGTTTTTTGATTGATATCAAGCAGTTTTAAGAAATGTTTTCGGAAGTAAGCAATTTTTAAAATACTTCTTTTGTGTTGGAAAATCATACATGGCCGTATGTTTACTCTAATTTAGTTACAATTATTAGTCAATTGATTTGAGTTACAGTGGCTCACAGCTTATTTCAACCAGCACGTAAAAAAAATTTAACTTCTTATAAAAACTAAACTAAAGAAGATATCAACATTATTTAAAGGCAGGTTATTAGTCTAATGTTTAAACTAATCAAATATGGCTTCTTTTATTTATTCTTATTTGCTTAGTATTCTAAAACAACGAAAAACGAAAAACGCAACCAAAAACAATGCCACAGCTTATTTCAACCAAATACTTTGTAGGTGTGCAATGATTCGTTATCTTGCAATGCAGCAATTATTTCTTTGTCTATGCTTTAGTCATTATATTTGTAATGTGTTCAAGTTCAGGTTTGCTGAATTCTTGGAAAAGATCGTGCAGAAAAATTAGTTTTTCGAAATGGGACCACGTACGACAATTGATCAGCGAGAATTGTTCTCAGTAATTTTAAAAGTGGCCATTCACGCAGGAAAATTGGTCAGATGGTTGGACTAAGTAATTCTACAGTGCATAGCATCATATACCGATTTGTCCACGAAAATAGAACCCTCGATAAAGGGAGAAATGCCCCCAACAAAATTTTCAATCAAGCGGACGAGCGCTTTATTGTTCGGAAAATCCGGGAAAACCCAAGGCCATCGGCTCCGAAAATTGTAAGTGAAGTAAACGCTGAGTTGGGCAAGTCCTGCCACCCGGAAACTATTCGTCGTGTGCTGCGAGAGCATGAATTCAATGGCCCGTAAGAAACCATTTATAAGTGCCAAAAATCAGAAGTGCCGTTTAAAATTTGCCAAGGAACATTTACATAAAGATTCTGGATTTTGGAATACCGTTATATTCGCTGATGAGTCGAAATTTAATAATTTTGGCTCTAATGGCGCCTCATATGTTTGGCGTAAGCCAAATACAGAATTGCAAAACAAAAATTTGAAAGGTACAGTCAAACACGGAGGTGGCAGCGTTATGGTTTGGGCCTGTATGTCCGCAGCGGGAGTTGGAAACTTGCAATTTATTGAGACTACAATGGATAAGTCTCATTATCTCTAAATTTTGAAGTCCAATTTGATTGAAAGTTCGGAGAAACTGGGCATTCGCGATGGCTTCAGATTTTATCAAGACAATGACCCGGATATTGTACAGACATGGCTGGTTTGGAATTGTCCGCATGTTATGCAACCACCGGCACAGTCGCCCGATATTAACGTCATCGAAAATTTGTGGGCCATTTTGGATACAAACATGCGAAAACGGAAGATATCCAACAAAAGCGATCTCAAAACTGCATTGCTTGAGGATTGGGCCAAAATTACCCTACAAGTGACACAAAAGCTGGTTGATTCAATGCCTAAGAGGCTAAAAATGGTTGTTGACCAGAAGGGTGGTCATACTAAATATTAAAATATTTTTTTTGTGCCTTGCAACTTAATTTAAACATTAATACTGTTACTTGGTTGAAATAAGCTGTGAAATTGTTTTTAGTTATTTTTTTCTTCATTAATTGTTATGACCTGTTGAAATCAAATAAAAATAATAATCAACTGAATAAATGATAATTGTGAACACCAGTCTAATAATCTGCGTTTAAATAATGTTGATAAGTTATTTCGTTTAGTTTTTATAGGAAGTTAAAGTTTTTTTTACGTGCTGGTTGAAATAAGCTGTGAGCCACTGTATATATATTTTAAATCAATTTTGGCACTCGTACTATGTACAACTTGACTTTAAAAAGTCAACGCATTTCGGAATCACGTTTCCACTCAAATTTACTTTTTTTATGACACTTTCGAACTATTAAAGCTCATACAACTCTATTAACATACAAAACTATTTCTGCGCACACAAATGAATTAAGCAAATTGCCGTCAGAGCACCACTTGCTCTCGGTATTTCTGCACCAATCTAGCTAGGCCAAATGTACAGCCATAAGACTTCCTTAAGAAATTAAATTCGTGCAATGCACAGCCTCTGCTCCGCTCTAATCCTGACTGAGATAATATATTCAGCACAAGACTTTACACGAAAATTCCATGGCTGGAACATGTGTTTGTTGAATGTCTTCTGGCTGACCATTAATTTGGTTCCCCGCACGATGCCGTTATTAAATTTAACTTCGTAGAATAAATCATAATGTAAATCAATTTTGAATTTACAATTTATACGGCTAGTCGAAGTACCGGTAACGGTGATGGTGGGTGGTGGCGTAAGCGGTAGAGTATTATCTTTGGCTAGTTGTGTTCTTGCTATCCTGTCGATTGCAACCATGTACAGCACATTACTCATAGTGATTTTGGCTGGAGGCATTCACTGAAGAACGCATTTGTATCATTTGCTGGCTGCAGGTCGTATCTATGGTATTTTCAAAAGCTTTTACGGGTGAAAAGGATTTGAGAATATTCTTCTGATGCAAGAGTTGGGAAGATATTTGTTTTCTTGTGAGACACAATCGAGTCGAAAGTGCAGTTGGTACGTGAATGTTTTTGGGGTTTTGATGCTGGAGTGTGTATTTATGAGATGTTACAATCTGCTGTGATTGTACGTGACTCAGAGTGTTTTTTGGAGAAAATTTTACGTAGAAGATAAGAGCTAAAAACCGTCAGATGCTAAATGGCATTTTTGAATGCAAAGTTGATAAGTTTTTTGGAAAGATTTTCATTTTCTTTGTAATTGCTATCAATTTGTTTATGATAATAATAAATCTTAGGCAATAAATTCCCCAGCAACCGCATCCACCCACCATAAACATATCCATTCGCTTTGATATACGATTGAATATTAATCCAAACCAATTCTACCTAGTCAAACGATTAGCCTCTAATTATCTTCGAATGATAGCCACAACGACAGCAACTTGAAAGACAACATCACATTCCCTATTGTCCTCGTTCCCAAAACATACCATCGAATCAATTACTACGACACCGAGTCCGTATCATTGATTCTAATTAGAATGGGAATAGGCTTTTTCGATGATAGGCTTTCGAGACTGTACGAAACTCATCTAGTCTCATCGTAGAACAACCAATCGAAACTCATTGAGGGACTGATTGAGTCTGGTCGACCGACTCGCCCCCAATCGAGAGGTAATCAGACCAGAGTGCAAATTGCTAACTGCAGCATAATAATTCAGAAGTGATTGTCACTATGACAAAATACAATCAAGCTAATTAGTATGATGGAAACCCGAATGAATATGTCCGGCGGATGTATAGCTGTTATATTTATAAATGTATAGTAAGATATTGATGGTTATTTCGAGGAAGATTGGATAGATTATAGCAGGGGTGGGCAAACGGTCGATCGCGATCGACCGGTCGATCGCAAACAGTTCGACAGTCGATCACAGACATTTTTAATAATATACTAAGTTAATTTAAAATGTGAGGAAAAATTAAGTAGACGATTTATTCAGTACATTTTGGAATGGGCCTTGGGTTAATAGATCCAATCGGACAGTCCACGCAGTTTCAGTTTACACAAAGCTCGCAAAGCCTTGGTGGCGGAGAAGCCAACGGGAAAATCCGAGATAGCTATGCTCTCGATTTGTGCAATTTATAGATTTATATCATTTTAGTAAAACTGCTTCACTAAATCTCGTATACGTATACCGTTGTTTCATTTCCTTAAATCTCTCTGTTCTATACACCTTGCCTGCATTTGCATTCGTCTCCCTGCTACCGAGATAGTAAATTGTCACAGACAGCGCAACAAAGGTTAATCTCAATTTTAGATAAAATAAAATTTAAATTAAAATCTTTTCACGCCAATGTAGTTTGTGTAGTTCATTCTTTCGAGCTAAATAGTGACATTCGGTGCTTGAATTTTTAAAATTGAGTTGTGTAAATGTCTTTTCAATAACAAAATCGTTCAAAAATTGAAATTTTTGACATCTTATCCATCAGAAATGATAAGTGTCCCCGCTTTTCTGCATTTTCCAAATTGTTGCTCGAAAGAATGGCCAGATAATGGAGACATGTCAAAATTTAGCTTCACGATTAACTCAGTACTAGCCTAAAAAATGAACTGCACCTACTAAATTGGCGTGAAATGATTGGAGACATGTGCCAAAGCTATTTGCATTTTCAAAGCGAAAGCATGTTCCAAGCAATTTTTCACGCTTAAAAGTGAGTACAACTCTTGCTTATTTTCAAGTTAAATTTTCGCCGAAATAAATTTCACGTCAAAATTTGCATGAAAATTTAACGTGAAATCGAAAACAGTACTAAGCTTTAGATGGCTTAGCTCAGAAAGATTTTTGCAAAGATTTCTAAATCTTTTGCCTGAAATTTTTGCATTTTTGGATACATTGGGAGAAAAACACGAACATTTGGAAGATCCAGTATGGGTAAAGAAATTAGCATTTCTTACGGATTTTATGGGCCGTTACAACTTGCTAAATTTACAATTACAAGGAAAAGGACAATATTGTTGACTTGTTGAGTTCGGTAAATGTTTTTTAAGTAAAATTAAAACCTTTTGCTTCACAATTAAACAGGCCAAATTTTTAAATATTTTCCATATTTTGAAAAACATATTAAACTTACTGGTGAACCTAGCTGAAAGACATTCTTCAGTTCGCGAAAGAGTCCGGGGCCTTCGATGGCCGCTTGGACTGATTTTTTTTCTCCTGCCCCATTTATCTGGTAGCACTATGTACCAATAGGTCTATGTGTGGCCTTGTGCCAACTGGTACAACCTAACCTAGCCTACTGGTACATGTAGTATTGAAATGTTTTGTCCTGAACTGGAAAATTTTAAACAAGAATTCGAGAGACGATTTGCAAATCTCAATAACATTCAACCGATTTTGAATTTATTTCATTTCCATTTATTTCATTTCACTTCCTTCAAATCTAGCTCATACTTTACAATTGAATTCATCGAATCTAGAGTTAGAAATTTTAACCATAGCACGCGCAAATGAAAATTATTTTTTTATTTTATTACCATAAAAAATATCCATTATTGAGATTGGTGGCAATGAGGATATTCGCATTTTTATCGATGTGAAGCAACGTTTTCTCAAATGAAAATAATCGAATCGCAACTTAGGAGTTCTCTGACTAATGACCACTTAACGGCATCTATTCGATTGTGCATTAGTGCTTACAAGCCTAACTCTACAATACTTTTTGATGAAATGGAGAGTCACGCATATACGTCAAAAATTAATCCAAAATATTTATTAATAAAGTACATTGCAAAAAGTAGTAATACAATGTATTTCATATATTAATATCAATAAAGACCATAATTAAATTTTTATTTGTTTTTAATTTAACCCATTTTACGAAGTCGATCGCGCATAAATTAAAAAAATTAATGTCGATCATACCAGTATTAGGTATGCCCACCCCTGGACTATAGGCTCAAATCAATGAAATATATGTATATTCAGGTTTTTAATTTAGATAATGTCACGAAATAAATTTTTAAATGGGAAAATAAAAGATTCTAAATTATAAAGACATATACATAATTGTACCTGTGAAAAATATAATTATTTCCGTTTCTTGACTTACATTGATTTTTTTTACAATCATTTGTTTTTGGGCTCCTTATGCTTGTTGGGGGAGCTGTCACGTAAATACTTGGTTTGTTATAAAAAGTTAAAAACGTAAATACTTGGTTTGTTATAAAAAGTATCGGGAACAATTATTTTCTCACCTGACTTTACGGTCGTACTGGCTTTTAAAACGCGCTTAGCGTCAATCGTCTGCAAAGTTTTTATCGGACCAGATCGAATTTTCACTGGACCCCTGTCGAGTGACTCGGTGCAAGCTCCAAATGCAGCGAACGATTGAACAGCGATACGCCATCAAATTTTGTGTTTTACTGGGAAAATCAGGTACGGAGGCGTTGAGCATGATCCGTCAAGTGTTCAAGTATGGAAGCTTGTCACAAACTGTAGTTGTAAAGTCGACAAACTTTTAAAGATAGTGTAGAGAGTAGGAACGACGAGTCCAGCAATGAACGGCCGTCGACGTCAAGAACTGACGACAAAGTACGACGTATGCGTGAAGTGCTGAATTTCTTAAGCCCTTTACAGTCCCAAATTCCCTTTAGCAATCTTTTTTCTATTCCCAAAAGTAAAATACTCTCTCAAAGGACATCACCATGGGACCCGAAGTGCCGTTAAAAAAGCTTGCTGACGTAACCGTAAGAACGTTCTGGAATGTGTCTATCAGGAGACCTTCAAGTCGTGGAAAAGCCACTGGCAAAAATGTATCAGGAATACTTTGAAAAATTTAAGGGTTTGTAGAAATATCTGAAATAAATTTATTTTTCCGAATCTTTTCGCGATACATTTTAAACAAACCACGTATTGGAGCAAGAAAAAGACTAAGCCTTTGGGTGTGGTGTGGAACGAACCCACTAATTATGTAAAATATTGCTACTTTTGTATCAATAAAATAAAAGGGATTGCGGAATCGCAAAGGGACAAAATTCACTAATCAAATTTACCTTCTGGATAGGTTAGGTTTTTCTGGCTGACACAAGGTCGCGCATAGATCTATTGGGCCGCAGCGATGCTGGATGAGAATAAAGTTCAGTCCAAGTCACCATCGAACGCCCCAGACCTTTTTGCGAAATGAAAGAGGTCATTCATCATCTGCTCTATCATAGGTTTGCCCAAGAGTTGTTGAATAGTTTCTGAGATTCCCAGCTCCTCGCAATTTCTACACTGAAAAAACACATAGCGCCAGACGCCTTAGTTTATAGACTTCTGGCGCCATGTACATAGTCGATTTGGGGATTGTGATAAAATATAGCGCCACACGCCATAATACATGGTGAACAGTACATAGGAGCAGGCGCTATGCTTATAGCCCTCCACGCCATGTACTATAGTCCTCCAAGCCATGCAGATGGCGTGGAGGGCTGTAGTACATGGCGTGGAGGGCTATAGTACATGGCGTGGAGGACTATAGTATATGGCGTGGACAGCTATAAGCATAGCGTCTGCTCCTATATAATATGGCGTGTGGCGCTATATTTTATCATAAATCGACCATGTACATGGCGCCAGAAGTCTATAAATTATGGCGTCTGGCGCTATGTGTTTTTTCAGTTTATCTGATGTGGGAAATACATATTTGACGAGCCCAGGCGAAAGCTGGCTAGCTCGAGTGTGGGGACAGTCCAGACAAGCGACTTTCACAGGTCTCGCCGGCGCTCGTGCGACTTCCGATCGGAGTGGGTTTTGAGCACGAGTCAACGCGATTTCGTGACGAGCTGTCAAATGCCGTCCACATGTTGGCGGTCTAGTCTGACTTCGGCTCGCTGGGCCTCGGCCAACATGTATTTGCTACATGAAGATGATCCAGCCAACAAAAGGCCACGAAACTTCTCAGTTCTGAGCATCTGAAGGTAGAGCAGTTGATGATAGGCGAAGGAATTCACCTATCATCAACTGCATCAAAGACCATATCCTCTCCTCTATACTCAAGAAGCTTGCTGACATTTATACATCTCCTCACACAGTATGGCTGCGAGTTATAATTGGAGTGCCATGAGCCATATTACATGGCTCATGGCACTATGTAATATAGCGTGTGGGACCATCATTTATGTGCCATGTAATTATGGCGCTGGGAGCCATACTGCATAGTACTATGTACTATGTACATAGCGTGTGGGACCATAAATACTGCGCCATGTTACATAGGACCACGCACTACGTAGATGGTGACATTATGGCGCGGGGTGCCATATTGCATAGCTCAGAGTGCTATGTACATAGCGTATGGGCACAGCGTAATGAGTAGTTCCTAACCAGCGTACCAACTCCGTATATGTATACGGCCCAAAAATCCAGTGATCTAACCTGAGATTGTATTGTTGGTCAGCCTGGAAAGTTGGAAGAAATCGCATGGAACAGAAAGAGATGCAATATACAATTCGGCAACTACATACTCAAGCTAGATTTTTCGCTGCTCACATACGGCCCACTCTCGCAAAATATACCAACATAATCTCAGGCCGCTTTGACAGATAATGCATTGCGTAAATGGAGGCGCAATTTCAAGGTCAAAGTGTTTTTTTGGGAAAGTGGAATAAGTTGGTACGCTGGTTGTTATTACGCTGTGGTATGGGGCCATAAATAATGCGCTATGTTACATGGCTCTGGGCGCCATGTGGATTTTTTTCAGTGTACAGGTCTCACTGGCTAGGAGTTGCATTTTCGTGGCATGTGTTGTCGGTCCAGGTTGGTTGAAGTAAGCATTTGGTAGTTGCACAGGTCCGCAGGTCTGAGTTGTCCGCCACCTACATATCACAACCTCCATCACATTAGAGGTGATCAAGTACTTGAGCGTTTGGATATGAATTGAGCTGTTTGCCAACTCAACAAGGGGAAGACTTGGCTAATACATTTGCTATCTTATTCCAATCAATGTCTATATGACTGGAAATCCAGAAGATTCTGACTCTTCTGCTGTTGCCGAGCCTGTTTAAGTGCGCACTTTGATTTATATGTGTGTTCATCGCAGCCTGGCTATATGAAAATCTTGATCCTGGCATCTAGAATATCCTTCATAGATATTATTTCTTCGGCTTTTCATATCAAGAAGACCTCAACGTGGAAAATACTACAGTAACTAGGAAGTTTGTCAGCTGCTTTTACATTGCGGCCTCTAGAATATGCTGCAGTACCAACTCCTCCAGCTTTTGTCGATCCGTCGGTGCAAATAGTAAGAACTGTTGCACCCATTTACTAATTTCATTCTTACCCATCTCCTACGATCGCTTGATATCTTCGTTTGAAGCAAAATGTGGGGATTAGTCAATGCATCTTGCGTGCCCTTGCCCCATACTGCTGTGCCCACAGAATCTAGACTTGTAGTGTCCCTTACGAAGAGATTTAGCGGGAGAAGATGAGGCAAGAAGTGTAACGTAAACAAAAGAGTCGTTGTTAAGTTACCTGTAGTACAGAAAACCTCCAATCGGTGAACTCTATTCACCTTGTCAGCAAAGGTAAATTTATCCCTTGTCCGCTATGTGTCAAGGCAGCTGTGATCCAGGATCGGCTTTGCTATTGACGAGTAGATCCAGTGCGCTGGAGCAGTGCTGAGACCCCATCTTTTATCTAGTATCTTCTGGCTGGCGTAAATTGCGTTGCTTGCCTTCTTTGCTCTTTCCTCTAGATTTACCTTCCCGGTGAGGTTACTGAAATACTTAATGTGGAACATGAGATTTAATCTAGCGCCATCTATACTGATTATTTCTATCTCTTCAATCTTGATTTTCCTTGTTAAGAGCATAAGATATGTTTAATCAAAGCTGATGCCAAAGCCACGGAGCTTACCCCTTCGTTTATTTATTAATTAATCATATTCAACAGATAAAAAAACAATTACTAATAATAGACTGAAAGTAAAATAAACAAAATCAAGATGTAAAAGTACAATTAAAAGCGGAAAAGAAAAAATGTACAACGTGATTTTAAGAAGTACAGCATTGCTCTTAAAAAAATTTAGAATGCGTTTAACGTTGCCGTTAAATAGAACAACGGAAAATAAAAAAGGCTCAGTGAGCCTAAATGGCACAGAAAACACAAACGTGGCTACTGAGGTCAGATTCAACCCTTCTTAAAGTGGAAACACTCATTTAGGAGAAGCCTTCATGATTCCGAGGAAAGGAGGTTTCGGAACAAAATACGTTCATTATAAGGACGATAAAGAAGCCGAAATCGAATAAATAAGGTGCAAGTAAATCCAACGCGTTATTGAAATATGTAGATGTAATGAGGACACTAAACTTGTCAACAATATTCAGAGGTGTAAACAGATAGAAACATTAATAAATGTTTTGGGAGATCTTAATATGAAACCTAAATTTAGAGGTCTTTGCAGTGACGTATGCTTATTTAATTCAAGCTTCAGATCAAATATTACACAAGGTCTTTGATATTATCAACAACATTAGGAGGAGAGTCGGATTCAGAATACCAAGCATGTAAAGTATTAATTCATTTTGTTCAAATGTACAATCATCTATTCGGAGCTGCACACGATTTCGTAGTATTGTTACGTAGCTTTGGTAATGCCCGGTCCATAGCACAATCTTTTCTCTCAATGTAGTACGGGCCTACCACACCAAAATGTGTGACTGTAAAACATACTGCTAACTAAGAGGAATGTAGTGATCATTTTTGAATAAGCTTTTGAAGCTTTGAGTTAGCTTAGCTCTGAATATTTTCTTGACTTAAACCAGAGGTAAATTGATTCACGGAGCTAATAATTCTACACCCGTATACGCTGATTGTAAATTTGTGAAAGAAGCCCACTACCAGCTTCAAATCCTGGCCCAGAAAAGGGTTGTCGTGAGATTACTTTACTTATGTTCGAACCATTGGCGCAAATTTTGCTCATTTTTCATATTACTCATTGAAGCAAAAATAACACTTCTGAAAAAAGTTTCGCCGAAAGTGATGTGTGTAAGTATTTGCCAACGAAGATTTTGGTAGTTAACATGCGTCAATATTTTGAATGGACAAAAATTCAAATCGGATTGAAACATCTCCCTCCCTTTTTTACCAGTGATTAATTTGTTAAGTTTTTGTTTCATTTTTATTTCATTTGTGTATAAGTAATTTTTTACCTTTTTTGGTGAACTAAATAAATAAAACTGTGGTTGAATATCGTCAAAATGTCCCTCAAAAGATTATTAACTAAATTGTTTTAATTTCAAATCATATTAAAAGCACTGGAAGCAACTTTGTTGATCTTTTGTACTATTTCAATTTTATTATTATAATATATATTTTTCACAGTTTTGGTAAAAGAAAAATTTTGACTTGAGACGAAACCATCCAAGCATACTAGTTAAATCTCTATTTTTTACGTGCTCTGCAGCAGAACTTAAAATTGAAATCAGGTAACTAGAGCGCGCCCAGCGTGGGCTAGAACGAGAAACATTATTATCAAGGAGCTTCGAATAACATTTTGTTTTCTTCGCACAGATTCAATATATAAGCGAAATAATACGAAATACATTTTAATAAATGTGATCAAGAACACCAGGTTTATAAATAATATCATTTCAAGAACTCGCAATAAAATGTTCATCAAAGAAAGTCTTACACGACTTTTGCATCATTTTGATGTATCCGCATAAAATTACTATCATAGCCATCCCATCAATCTGAAAATGCGACTTCACTGAGCGTTTGACCTCTTAAAAACCATCATCTCAAAGGCTGGCTGCACTCTTCAGTGGATTACGGAAGAAAACCATCATCCTGAGATACTAAATATCACTCAAGATATTCAATTTAACAGGCCATATTTCCAAAGTGTCGCCCTTACAGCGCCCGAACGAATAAAAAATCCCAAGCATTCTTTCTTTTGCAAATGAAACGGTTTAAGAACTTCAATTTTATGTTCGGATCGTGACAAGAACTTTTAAAAATTTATAAATCGACAATCAAGCCGCCGTTCGAGTTGTTCCCTGTAGTCCGTTCTCTCTCGCGTCTTTATCCAGCAGCCGACCGCAGATTTTCATGGAAAACACGGATGAAAACCAGCGAACCAAACTGTTTCACGACATCAACGACAACAATTCAGCAACTGGGCCAAAAGAATAGGAGAGTCAATAACTCGAATACAATGCAGAATATGTATAACAATCGAGGACCATCTTAAGTTCGCGACCCCGACATCGTAGCAGGACGATAGGATCCCAAAAACGAGAAATGAATTGAAGATGCTAAGAAAGTTTTCATGTTGTCGTACTGCATTTTCGCGAGCCGATTTTGGGAGGACGAACCGATGCGAGAAAAGAAAACGTTCGGTGAATATAAGGCTCTGAGGCGTCTAGAAAGAAGAACACCCGAAGTAAATCGATTCACAAATATCTGTAATCTTTTCAATAATTTACATTTTGCACAACGTTCACGAAGACGGTAGCGTTTCAATTTCAACTAGAATCTGTCTGCAGCTGAATCTGGTCCTACTGTTCCAGCGGTGGTGGTTTAATTCTACCAAGCAGTCTGAATCGCCTGACTGGCGGACTGCCGGAGAAATCAATTAAGTTTTAAATAATGAAGTAAATGCAGGAAAATGGATTTTCATGCTGGCGTTCCGGATGCATTGAATAATAAATGTCATTTCTCGCTTTTGGATATGGTGGGCGGATAGAATGAACGAGTATGGAGGTGAAAATTGATATGGGCATATGTGTGAGCGTAATAAGAGTTTGGTATGGTTCACAAGTTACTGAAGGGAATTTAACTTTCTGATTTCGCAATGGTTTTAATGATATTAAAGTTTGAAAACTTAAGAGTTGTGAGTAAGTGTGTAGCAAAAATTGTGTAAATTTATTATTAGTTTTGATATTTTATTCTTATGTATAAATATGTATATTTATATTTATGTATATTTATTCTTATGTATATTTTATTCTTTTTTATTTTATTCTTATGTATAATATAATTATGATCACGGCCTTGGTCAAAATTAGGAAAAGATACTTTCTGCCAAATTCCCGCCAAAATCGAGTAGCTAAGCACTAAGGAGGCAGCTCTAGCTATTGCAAGCGAGATGCTCACATGAAACCTAGAAGGAAGAAAGGAGTGTTCTTTGCTGTGGACTCTTAAAACCTGTGGAGACTCTCAGACGTAGGCAACGAAAGAAGTTGCGCAAAGAGGGAAAACTGCTGGCTAAGATGAAAAGGGGAAAAAGCTGGAAATGTTTTCCAAAAATACGAGATGCCAGGCAGAAGCGCCTGAGAGCCTAACAAGAACAGCAAGATGTAAGTTGGCTGCTGACGCCGATGTTGTCACATTCCCAACAGATGACTGGAAGCAAACCAGTCATTGCAAGCCAAGTAAACACCTTAGCTGTAGACAGAAGAGTCCATAAATTGGGAATTGAGGTTAAGCTGAACGGCAAAACATGGAAAAACTCCATCCCAACCAGCATATACGTCCAATCTGTCTAACATTTACTCAGAAGTTATATCTGCCCGAAGGCATTAAATTTATTCACCTCAAATTGCAATCATGTCAAGACCACTTTTTTTAGGCCAAAAACTAGCAAAACTATTAGTGACCCCCTACATTGCCCCAGTACAGGAACCATGAAATCGAGAAAGCAGAATCGGAGAGCTCAGCTCAATCAAGGAGGCAAAGTTTGTTTTATGATAAAAGGCCAACGACTCCGAAAATTTGCGCTTTGGCTTGATGCCACCACGTTTGGACAGGTTTCAAGCACCGGAAAAATAACCGACTGAAGTGCGCAATTGTCACTCCAGTGTACCTTGCTTTTAGCTTTTTGCTTCAGTAGGCCGAATTGGAGGGACTGAAGCTTCAATTGAGACAGCTTGGAATAAAACACCAGTGGAGACGTGCTCTTTGACTTTGTAGCTTCCACAGAGCTAAGATATTAACCCCAGAATTAGGGATGTTCGATATATATATCGATATTTAAGAAATATCGATATTTGACTCCCGATATATCGAATCAACCCGTTATAATCGAATCCTCAGATATCGATTATTATAATATCGATATTTTATCCGATGCAAGAATATCGTATTGTGCTTGCAAACGAGTTGGTCAACAATTTTTCGTTTTTCGTGTCGCTAGAGAGAAGAGAACGAAAAGAAGCAAACCGTTCAAACCAGTCTGTTTGCTTTTGTATTGTTTTCTAATTAATTGATCTAATTAATTGGATCGTGTCCACCCATCCTCGTAAATTGACAAAACTTAGGTTTATCTTTTTTTTTACATACTATATTGTGAAGGCTTCTCGCTGATTGGGCAGTTTCGGTTTACTCAGGTAATTGAAAGTACTTTAAATAATTAATTTAAATTAATTCACTTTAAAAAAACATGGTCTTACAATAGAGATAGTGTGCCGTGTGTACGCGAATTTTAGAAGTTACAACCAAAAGCTTGTAGAAGTTAGGTAGCGGAGAAACCAAAGGAAATATCTGAATTAGTAAATCTCTCGATTTGTTATATTTATAGATTTTATCTTTGCATCCGCGATTCAACGAACATCATTTTGAAGACTAACTGGCTTGTTCGAATGCCATACTTAAAATCAAAGAACTAATGAAAAAAGATCAGCAAGATGAATTATGTATAGCTGCGGGATCAGACTCGGATGGCTCAGACAAAATTCAGTCCGATTTTAGTCTCATCATCATTTAGTTCAACGAAATTGAAAAACAAATAAAACTGATGAAAGTGTCTCAGACGAATTATCTCTTTACTTGAGGGCTGCAGTTAGCAGGTTAAATCAAAGCCCTATGGCAGCATGGGTTGATTATAAAGTAGAGTTTCCGAAGTTATACAATATTGCATACAAGTACTTGACTATGGTCGCTAGTTCGGTGCCTTCTGAAAGATTATTTTTGAAGACTACGCAGGTCTTAACTCAACAGGGAAATCGGTTACAAGCTAAGCGGGTGAACAAATTTTTGTTTATGCAAGGTTTAAGTAAAAAATATTGGGAACTTTGAAAAAATCGTTGTATCATGATTGATTTGTATTCTATTTCTTTTTTTTTTACATATAATAAATATAATTGATTATATGAATAGAATTCTTCTTTTAACTATTTACTGTTAATGAAGTCTTACCTTTCCTTATGAATCGCGCTGTTTTAGGCCTAGGTTTGTTGCATTAGTTTTCTACAGACAACGGTTTCGAAGCCGAAATGGTCAACTCTTCATTAAGGGTGTAGGCTAGGAAACGTTCAGAAACGAATACATTCATTATGAGTTTAAAAATAAATATAATTTTTGACATGTTAAGATATTGCAAGACTGTAGATATGACCTTATCCTTGTCCCAAAATATTTGAAATTTTCCTTTATAATATTTTGTTACATCATAAAATTTATTTACTTTCTTTATTCCCCTTAAACTTATAATTTGAGATTAGCCAGTCCATCATAAAATAAACATCTTTTCATGAGCAAAATTTTACCGCTGCGAAGAGAAGTCAAAGCAATGATAGATGACGTGGACAAATATTTCCCTTTGTTCTCTTTGTTTCGAACCAGAGTTCAAAGCAAATTTCAAATTTAACTAATACTATTTTTCATTTATTCTATTTGGATGAATATTGCTAAATTAAAGAATGTGGGATTCATCCCAAGGATATTTTCTGCTTTTTTATCCAGTAGTAGTAGTAAACTTAATATTTTGTTAACATTTGTACTTTTCGAAATTTCATTTCTTTCCCAGAAATTTCATAATTTATGTGCTCATTCTTTGGAAAAATGACATAATTTATCTGAACGAGCATCTAAGTTCTATTGTGGCAGGTATTCACGAGAAAAATATACATAGAAACAATATCAACCCCTTATATTTAGTGAGTAATACCACCTAACCAAACCAACCAAAGGGCCAACGCAATAAAGAAAATAAATTATCCAATATACATTGCTTTTGATTCGATTTCGATATATCGAAAAACCGATATTTACATTTCGATACATCGCAAACTATCGATATAGAGTTTCGATATATTATATCGGAAAAAATATCGATATAGTTTTTAAATGAACATCTCTACCTAGAATGGTACGGTAAATTTTTGGATGCTTACAGGTACATATGAGCAAATTTTACTCACTTGAGAATATCCATGTTCTAAACCAGAGGTGTCCAAACTACGGCCCGCGGGCCAAACCCGGCCCGGCAGGCGATTTTATCCGGCCCGCAAAGGATTTTGAAAAATTTCGTAAAATATAAATGTAACGTGGCGCGTCGGTATTAGATCTCGCCCAGATGAAGAGCGCGATCGGTTAGAATGAGCACGGTATCACGCTCGAAAAAGTACAGTCTGGTATTCAAATTTTTTCTGTATTCTGCGATACGACTCGGCCGCTCGACTACATGAATGATTTTGTACTCTGACTGTACGTAGGCGGCGCGGAGCGGCAGACTGCACTCAACTGCAGTGCCTGCAAAGCTACGAGATTGTCCACGACAAACCAAAAATTCGTCGGCCGCGGAGCTTATTTACATTCTTTACAGTTGATATATTGTAAATTGGTATGTTTAGATTTATATTTAATATATTATAACTTAATTATTATGTTAATATTATTTTTTAAAGTTGAACATGGAAACAAAAAGAAGAACAGTAGATGACGAGTGCCGCGTTTTTAAAGAAGAATGGGGATTCAAATATTTCTTTGTGCAATCGCAGTCAAAGAATGGCAAAGCTATTTGTGTAATTTGCAATGACACTGTTGTTGTAATGAAGGAATACAATTTACGTCAACATTATGAAACAAAACATGCTTCAGCTTACTCACAATTTAAGGACAAGCAGCGTACTGAAAAATTTGAAAAAATAAGTCGTAGTTTGTTTTCTCAGCAAAATTTATTTAGGAAGGCAAACTCGGAAAATGAATCATTGACTTTAGTTAGCATGAAAGTTGCTTATTTGTTGGCGAAAAAAGGAAAACCCTTTATGGATGGAAACATCGTTAAAGAGTGTATGATGGAAGCTGTTGGTGTATTATGTCCGGAAAAGGTGAAACTTTTCAAAACGATAAGTCTTTCCCGCAATACTGTTGCTCGTCGAATTGACGATACTGGCAATAATATACTCCACCAGATTTCTGTGAAAGCACAGCTTTTCACTCACTATTCTATCGCGATGGATGAATCGACCGACGTTAGTGACACCTCACAACTTTTAGTATTTGTTCGTGGAGTTGACGACGATCTTAATGTCACCCAAGAATTAGCATCGGTTAACAGCATGCATGGTACTACAACTGGAGCAGATCTTTTTAAGGAACTACAACAGAGCTTGACCAAATATAACTTGGATTGGAATCGACTCCAAGGTGTGACAATTGACGAAGGAAGAAACATGTTTGGTGCAAATATTGGGGTGGTTGGGCTAATAAAAAAAGCTTGTGAAAGCGCAGGAGCAACAGTACCAATTTTTCTGCACTGTATCATCCACCAACAAGCCCTATGTGTAAAACATGTCGACATGAGCTGCGTTTTGAAACCAGTTGTTTCTGTCGTAAACTTTATTCGATCACGTGCACTCAATCATCGCCAATTTCGATCTTTCCTCGAAGAAATTGAATCTGAGTCTGTTGATTTGTCGTATTATACAGCAGTTCGATGGCTTAGCTGTGGAAAAGTGTTATTGCAGTTCTTCAAGCTCAGAAAGGAAATTAAAATTTTTCTTGCTGAAAAGAATCACCCTGAACCGCTTTTATCGGATGCAGAGTGGCTCTGGAAGTTGGCAATTTTTGCAGATGTCGTGACACACGTAAATAACTTGAATTTAAAGCTCCAAGGTAAAAACAACTTAATTTGTGATTTATTCGAGCAAATAAAAGCATTCAGAGCCAAGCTGATATTGCTCGAAAGTCATATGAATGAATGTAATTTTTCCCATTTCACGCGCTGCGAAAAATTTAGTACAGAAACTGACGAAAGATTTCCCACCATATTTGCAGTAATAGTAATCGCGGATTTAAAACTAGAATTTCAAAAGCGTTTTTCTGATCTTGACCTAAATTCAAGGGAAATTCGGCTGTTTCAAAATCCATATGACTGCAACGTTGGCGACGTTTCAAGTCAGTTTCAAATGGAAATAATTGATCTTCAAGCTAGCGATCAAATCAAGAACAAAAACAAGGAAGGAAATTTGATCGATTTTTGCAAATTTTAGGACGCAAAAGAGTTTCCAAATTTAATGCAATTGGCTGGTAAATTTATTTCTATGTATGGCACTACCTATATGTGCGAACAAACTTTTTCCAGGATGAAGTATCTGAAATCTAAATATACGGCAAATTTATCGGATGATCATTTGCAATCATTGCTAATAATTGGTGTTTCCGATTTGAATCCCAACTTTGAAGCAACTCTCCAGGATAAAACCCAGTTCCACCATTCCCATTAAAAATTGCATGAAATAATTTTATAATAATATAATTTAGACATGATTGTTTAGTATTGTTATATCTTTAATTTACTATAAAAAATAAAATTCAATGCTGCTTTACTTGTAATAAGGTTTATTAATTCACATATTTACGATGCTTGGCCCCCGATAATGAATTTAAATACCAAACTGGCCCTCGCAGCAAAAAGTTTGGACGCCTCTGTTCTAAACTGATATATTTTAAGCTATAATTGTTTTTTTTTATCAAAAAAAGGCAACAATAGTATTATCTACATGTTTAATTTATCTTTGAACATAAAAAATTATATCGCCCTCGAAAAAACAGTAAATCTTAATTATTCTTTTTGGATATATATATATATATATATATATATATATATATATATATATATATATATATATATATATATATATATATATATATATATATATATATATATATATATATATATATATATATATATATATATGTATATTTATATATATATATATATATATATATATATATATATATATATATATATATATATATATATATATATATATATATATATATATATATATATAATGAATATGACGAAACTTGTTAGATTGTTGTTAAACAATACTGGTTTTTAAAGCGACATTTAGCTACATATACACGTATACAATTGAAAGAAATATTGTTATCATAAAAAAATTGTTTATGCACTTACAAATAATTTTTCAAACACAGTCAGGGCACCGTTTTCCTGAGTGTTCGCGGCAAATACGAAATTATATCATCGTTCTCATATTTTCCAGTTGACTGATCAAGTGAGATTTTCTTTGTGTTACTTTTTTTCTCTCAGTCGATGCCTTGTTTTTTACCTTTTCCCCTTTCACATTTTTCTTGCTACGATCAGGGGAAGTCATCAGACTGGCACTCTAAATTGTCTTCGTGCTCAGAAATCAAATTACAAGAAGCTTCCGGAATTTCTTCGTCTGCTCCTAGCTTCTTTTTGCTCATTTTGTTCTTGATACTAGCTTAGAATAATAACTAGCATTAGTAACATATGTCAAACAAATGAACAAAATCTTATCATTAGGTACCTATGTTTAATAATAATAATATTGTAATTTATAATTCATAATAATGCCAGCCAGAAGCGGAAGGAAAGAAAGACATAAGAAAATGCTTAGTTAAACTTATAAGGATTGTTGAAAAAGGCACAAAAGATGATTACAGGATTGCATACAGAATTTCACAAAAAACCTAAAAAAATCTAACAAGATCGTTCTGTGAAACAAGATCGTTCTCTGAAAAGAAACCTCGAGGCTGCACTAGTTTCTGGGGAAAAAGCCCAGTCAGCTAATTTGGATTCTCTAGAGCAGCCTGATTTTGCCAAGTCCATAATCACTTTCCGAGCGCTCTATTGATTGAAAAGCTTGTACATAGCTAGGATAGCAGCGGAAAGGTTAGACATGCAGTCATGTCCTGTGAGAATTTGACAGCCGTTCTAAGGGAGGAATTTTGACCCCTTAAAAGCCAAGTAAAGCAGCCGAGCCAACTGTCGGATAGGGGGAATAAAATTTAGTATATGAATATATGCACGTGCCGTTACTATCTCGGCTGATGGAAGCCTGAATTTAACCTCCTCGCGGAGGCGGCAGGCAACAACCTTTTTTTCAAAAAAGGATGGTGAATATTTTCAGGCTAGTTCTTTCTAAGTAAGGTTGGCGAGAGATATGCGGTAATCCCGAAACCATGAGCAAACCTCGGAACCAGATTGATAAAACAATGATGATCGCGTGAACGAAAATGGCTAAATGATTTGAAAATATTCTCATGGAACGTTAGATCGCTCTACAGAGCTTGAGCTGCTCAGCAGTTAGCCAATGCTTTGTTTAACTATAAGTCTGATATAACAGCAAAAGAAGAGATCAGATGGACAGGGAATGGTGCTTTATAAGAAAAAGAATATGATTTATACTACAGCTGTCATCTAAAACGCTTCCGCGTCAGCCAAAAAATGAATTCTACCATCATCGGCTTTAACGTTATTAGCGAATGTCTGTGCACCCTTCGCGTGCGAAGGGAATTTGCAAACATCAACCTCGTAAACGTTCACCCACCTACGGAGGAATCTGCTGACGACGAAAAAGAATCTTACTATGAATAGGTCGAGCGGATCCTCAATGCCTGCCCAAGGCATGATGTAAAAATCATGCTTCAAGCTTTTAACGCCAAATTGGGGCGGGGGCTGGTATTCAAGTACTACGTAGGCACCCTTAGTTTGCATGAGAACACTAATGACAACGGACTTCAAGTCAGAGAACTGGCAGCACCTAAGAACTTGGTCGTTGCAAGTACCAGGTTCCCGCGTAAAGATATTCATAAGGCCATTTTGATATCCTGTGGAAAGGCCTGGAGAAAATACCTGATCAGTGAAATAGAAAGAGCTGGAGAGCAAAGTCGACACCAAGCGCGGAAATTCTAACAAAAAGTCCCAAATATGACGCAGTACATACCATGTTGCACGTACTGTGAGGACAAAGAGGGTAATCTGATCACTGATCCTGAAGGCATTCTGTAGCGATGGGAAGTGCACTTTAGTGAGTTGCCAAACGATCAATTGGAGGCTCCACCAATGCAAGAAGAAGACCGTATGCTGCCGCGACCAAGCATAGAAGAGGTACGAAGAGCCATAAGTCGGCTGAAATTTAACAAAGCCCCTGGAGCCGACAGCATACCAGCTAAGCTGATTAAATATGGAGGGCCCACATTACAACAAGCAATTAACGATATTAAAATGCACGTATGGGAGCATGAAAAGATGCCAGAAGACTGGCGCAAGGGTCTGATATGCTCCATACAAAAGAAAGGAGATGAAACTATAGGGGTATCACAATGCAGAGTACCTCCTATAAAATACTCTGCTCTATCCTGAAGAATGGATAGCCCCATACGGTAAAGCCATCATCGGACAATATCAATGGGGCTTCATCCCAGGCTAATCAGCAGTTGATCAGATCTTTACTCTCACCCAGGCGGTGGAAAAATGTCTGGAATTCAACATTCCCCTGTACCATCTATTTATAGACTTTAAGGCCGCCTATGATAGCGTAGCCAAGGCAGAACTGAATAAAGGCATGAAAGAATTTGGCAACCCAAACAAACTGACACGATTGTGTAGGTTGACCATGACTAATATAACAAGCCAAGTTAAAATAGCTGGATTGCTATCCAGACCGTTCAATATCTTTAATGGGCTCCGACAAAGAGATGGTCTCGCCTACCTCCAACGCCCGACTGAAGAGGCAATCCGAGAAAGCAATCCAAGACTCTGGCACGTCAACGAAAAGGACAATCGACACCAAGTCCTGTTCGATAATGGCTTATATAGATGATATAGGCATAATTGGAAGATCAGAACAAATACTGGGGCTGCACTTAAATGAAGAAAAAGCTACGTATATGGTGGCAGCATCTGCAGAAAGAACACCAAGAACTGGTCAAATATTCAGGTTAGTTGGGCATGAATTTGAAGTAGTGCCATTTTTCAACTACACTGGGTCAATCTTAGCAGCCGATTACAACATAGAGGAAGAAATACGCGGGTGGCTGCTCAAACCCCGAAATCTCACCCGAACATCAAAGCTCCTTCTATGTAAGACCATGATCTTGCAAGTACTCATATATGGATTCGAGACGCGCGCTATCTACCTAGAAGCAGATATAATTACGAAGATAAAGCTCGGTAGACTCCAGTGGGCAGGACACCTAGCTCGAATGAGCGAAGAGAATTCGGCTTGGAAAACCCTTTGCGGCAGATTTTACGGCGGATGACAGTGTGGGAGACATTGCATGCGCTGGAAGGATGGCGTTGACCAGGACGCTCAGAGTTTAGGGGTGTCCAATTGGATTACATCGGCTCGCAAGCGGTTCCGATGGAAAAAACTGTTCACGGAGGCCAGGACCGGATGGAAAAAATTGCTGACGGAAGCCAGGACCTGACCCCGATTGTACCGCTGATGATAATGTTGATGAAAGGCAAACCAAAAGGAAATCTTTTTGGCATGCCTTGTCTTTGGGTATGTTCCATAACCTTTGAGAAAGGTTAAGCTGCTCTTCATACCAAAACAAGGAAAATAATCTCATTTTCGCTTTTTGTGTTCCCATCAAGGAAAACCAGCAGACTAGTTTCAAATTTAAGGAAATCATGCCGTTTACAGAGTTATGTGACTGCAAGCGTTTTTTTAGTGTGTTTGAAGACTACATGCCATACTGACGCAAAAATTGTTGATGGCAGAGGTTGGAGCCGAGTGCTACTTCAGAACTAAGGTGACGAATAGATGTTCTCAAAGAGGTGCGCAGAAATGCACAGCGGACATTGAATTCGATTGACAATTGATGAACGAGGCACGGCCTTTGAACAGAAAAGCAAGCGCTTCCAATAATGAACGGTATAAGAACATATGACGACGTGACTGGGCGTATCCAGATGCATGTGAAAGTGATTACTCGAGCCTGTTTCACAACAACCGAATTCAGATCCAACCGAGGACCGATTTCAGGCTAACCATGGGACTGGAGGCTTCTGCCCTACAAGAGTAATAAAATATTCATATTGACTGACCGATACATCCTAGGATTGTATAGATGTTGCACAGGCTGTTTATCCAGCCTGCTTTATACCTATATTTCTATAGGCGAATCAATAATAAAAATCTTTACATTTTTAGGCAAATCATTAATAAGTCCGATGTTGTGCTATGGATGTGACACATCGTGCAAGTATCCGCAAACTTATTCGAAAAATTGCCCTAATACGGGAAACGGAAACGTGACCAATAATTAACAAAATTTTTAATTCGACATAATTTAATGAAATATTTGACTAACTAGAGGTCTCAACAATCGTCAGACTACGGAAGTCACTAAAAGCTGGTTACGTGTAGCAAAAATATGAATATCGGAAAGAAAAACTGAGGGGCTGAGGCTCCCGAGAGTTGTTGGAAAGAAGTTGTAATTGTCGAAACATCTGTCGAAAACCATTTATGTAAAAACCTCCCAAAAGTATGCAAGAAGTAGAATGGGTTAAGTTTCTCAAAAAAAAGCTCATTACGCTATCAAAACGCTAAGCGAATTGAAACTGAATATAAAAAAAAAATATTTACAATCGCGTTTCTTGTCCTCAGGCATTCCAAGATAATGACCAAGAGTGACTTAACATTTCATTTTATATTAGATTTGAACTTAAATGGAATCATGCTCTGCTCTGATTCCTAAAATTATCAGCACCCTTACGAAAAAAACCCGGCACACATCACAACCTGGTATTTCGAATCCTTTGACGGCGATTCATAAGAGCTTTAAGAGGCCGTCGTCGTTCTCTATCTGAAATCGATCCTAAGAGGCTCCCACACTACTTTTTCTCCTAACCGTCACGAAATCATGGAATCCTTAGATGATTATATCCCGGAAATCACTTTAATTTTATGCAGAAAAGAAACGATGATGACACACTTTGGCCCATAGAAAAAAGTACATTATCATTGTTAGTCCCTCGAAGATTCCCCTATTCATTCATCTATCCATCTCAGCGAGTTTGGATCCAGTCGACAAGTAGAAGATGTAGTGGCACGTTTAAATGGCGTGGTGATATATGTATGTATGTGTGTATGTCATGGAATAATCAAACCTTACGTTCCTGCCGTGCTTCTGTTAAAGTTTTGCTCCCGTTTTTTGTGTCCCTATCAAGGCAAGCACGCAGGCAGGCAGGCATACTAGTCTCTGACGAGCCTAAGACAAAAAAACTTGCGAATTAAAGTGTAACAAAGTTTCTCCTAAAGCTTGCGGTCTAGTACCGACTACTTAGCCATAATTTGTAGAATGGCTCTTGTCGGGAGGTTCATCAACCCAAGATGAGACACAGTGCCCCAGAGTGCCAGTTCCGCGCTGAGTATGACTATGTTTACATGTGGTGCACACGAAGAGCTGGCAATCACCAGACATTGCCACTATGGTCCTAGAAGCCAGAGAACAACACCATCATCAACATCAGTAACAGCAAGAACAACAACAATAAAAAATTGCATCTGGACTACAATGCCGGGGACGGGAGAAAGAAGCCATTTCTTTCATTCTTAAAGTTTCATATGCATAAATTGTGGACCATTGTTGCATTTGTCAGACGTGTGCTATTCTTTGTATGCACTTCCTGGTCCCGCTGTGAGTTGTACTGGAGTTGTAACGGAATTGTTGGCGTAGTATGTGAACTTACTGCGCTTAGTTTGCCTTATTTCCCAATTCTACGACGACGAGGAAGACGACGACAATGATGGCAACTACTCTGTAGAAGCGTATGGGCATTGTTCCTTTTTGTTTGAAATAAGCTAAAAGATTTTGAAAGCGGCAGTGGTTGCTCTGTTTACTGAACAGATTGCTTAATGTTGTGCACCCAGCGCGGGAAGGTTATGAGTCAGGAGTGAATTTATTTTTGAAGTTCTAGATGATATATTTGGTGCTGGCTAGGTTGCTTTAAATTGAACTTTAGGGCTTAGATGTTAATGACTGTTCTATTTGTAGAATGATCCAAATCAAATTGACTGAATGAAGTTGCAAAGCTAATAAGGATAATGTCCTTTTGAAGAATTTCGTTTCATTATCCGAACGCGTAGAGCTGTTGGAAGATTCGATACGCATTTCAAAAAACTTATCCCACTCTTGTTTGCTTTTAGAGATTCGATACGCATTTCAAAAAATTTATCCCACTCTTGTTTGCTTTCATATATCTATGTATTTTTAATAACATTTCAAAATATGAAAGTTTACCTGGGCATTTTTATTTTTTATTGATAATTATGCCGTTACTTGTGTTTCATCGACATATCATTCTCAGCCATTTCATTTGATCGCAGCTAATTCAATTGTTACTCCGTTTGGATCTAGACACAACCACAACTGACTGATATCCATATGAACTGCATCATTTAGTTTCCACTGTAGCAGCAGCAGCAGAGAGATATTGCCTGCCGTGACGAATTAAACAGTACAAGAGGCATCATCCAAGAATCATCTACCAGTTATCCTGACAGCATGGACAGCCGGCGAAACTACTCCATTGGAGGCATTATAGGCACTAGTAGTTGATACTTCAGTGTCTATGACGTTATGTAGCCGAGACAATTGAAATGCATTCAATAGCTAGTTTAGGGAAATTTTGACTGACAAACGTGCTAAACGAGCTGAATAACGAACGCACTGCAGATTGTAATATGTACTAATGATTCTGACTTTTATTTGACGTTGATTGTTACAGTCGCCACGAAGTTAATTATTACAGATGCATTTAGTGAAACTAATCCAATCTCGTTGCATGACTTCTTTGTGATTATTATTTAACAACTTTAATTTCGTTTCTGACAACATTTTACGTAATTAGATATGTGTCATATTTTGAATGGTTTTTCGATGGTTTTTTTGGTTTTTCTTATATTTCGTTGAAAAACAAATTTTTAATATCCTTAAATCCTACAAAATTTTCCGTCGGATTATAACAGTATAAACTCAACATATTTCACAAGATATTTTTCTCTATTTTACTCTCCTTATACTTACTTTGATTATAAAATTGAAATCAATAGTCGTAGAAGACATTTTCAATTACCCTTCATTCTTCAGATTGCAATCTGTAAGAAGAATAAATGAGGTCATTTAATATATTTCCTATCAATGGCTACCGATCTATTGCTTTTCCTTTGTCTGTACTACATTTCCAGCTCGACAAATTAACAAAGGAGAGGGTTTATCAGCCTCCAGTAGATGATTCATAGAAAAACAGAAATTCGTTGAATCTTCAGCATCGATGAGAGTCTATAGCGGGACATATATATCGATGATGAGACCGATGAGCGAATTCCGGCAGTTCCTTGTTTCGATCTAGGATGGAAAAATACCCAATAGCCCTTTTTTCATCGTTCATTTAGTGCAATGGTGGTGATTTAGTTGTTGTTGAAAAAAGATGAAGATGCTAGTGATAAAGGTGGAGTGGAAGATGGTGAAGAGAAAAAGCCAGAAATAGCTGCGCGAGGTAGAATAGAAAAAATCATCATTTTGTTGAAAAATAAAGTTTATTAGGGAGGAAGAGAGATAGAAAGAGTTCGAACAGACTTCGATATAAAATATATGATTTTTCCTCATCTAACCGTTTCAGAGATGATACACGAATCAGAAGATAAACTCGATTGTGGATGATTTTGTGAAAGATGCTTTCAATGGAAGATTTTTTGGCTATTGCATTGAAATTCACTTAGTCATGCTTGTGTTTTTGATTTGTGCTTTTGATTTTTGATTTTCAGAGAAATGTTAGTATCAGCCAGACTCTTTACAGCTGCCTTCTAGCAGTAATAAGTCCGCTATCATGTTTTTGGTCGGAAAAATAAAAAATTGAGTTCATCTTTAATCTTCTATTTTCCTTGCTATATTCTAGACAATTTTAATCAAAACAGAAATCGCATTATCCTTCGAAACAAGTTCTTTTGTCATCGTATTGCCGTTTCGTTTTTTCAAACAAGGTAAAGCTGTGTCAAAAAACTATATACACGACTTAGCTACCTTCAGGTAGCATGGTGTTGCTAAAAATATCAAAGAATATTAGATAGATGCCGAATAGGCTCTTTAGCTTTAAAGCCACTGTTGACTTAACATACTCGATAATCTGATTCCAGCCTCTTTAAAGTTGCATCTGTCACCCGGTTCCAGAAGAGAGAAGATGAAATTCTTTTTCTTATGGTTTGCGCTCTCGCCTATTTCACTTAGTTTTTGCTTCCCAAAAGTGTAGATGGCCAAAAAACATTTGCTTACCAGATCCCCGAGTAACCTATGACCACGGGGTATGTGAGGTCTGACTCACTAAAAAAAGGTCACCTACAAGTCCACGAAGCTCCAAATTGGAATCCGTCTAAGCACTGTATCAACCCGGTCGTGCTGACTCACCTATCGGTAGCAATCGTGGACTCAATGCCACGCCACAAATTTACGAAGCGACTCCACATAAAGAATGTTGAGCATAATCGAGCTCAGTCACACAGTACGGGCAGAACGGTTTGACCACCTTACCCATTCTGTTCAAGTATTTCCTGAAGAAAGCGTGACCTGTCAAGAATTGACAAATCTAAAAGTTTTGCCTCTACGTAGCACCGATAAAGCCAAAACTCTATGAGACTAATTATCTTAGCGTTTTTTATCACTTTCACTCCAACGTTGTTGCCAAAGTTAGAGGCTAAGCGCACGCGCGTGCGTCAGTGCCTCAGCTCTGCCCAAATCTGAGCGAAAGAGATACTCTTCTTTGTGTTCTCGCACTAGTAGGTCGATCAGGACTGCTTCCGATACTACCATCACTGCCTCTTCTGAGACCATGCGGTAGCTTCAAGCAATTTGCAGGGTACCCCTGCGCTGGCCACTGGCAACGCATGTTCGGAACTTCTCAGTTCGGAGCGCATCTCCCCAGATTTCGGCTCCATATAGCAAGATAGAATTGGTCTCGTCTCGCTGGGTCTACTGACAAACCCATTAGCCTACTCATCAAAAAAACGACAGCTAGAGCCTACTACATGCACCGCGGATATAATCCCAATACGCCAGCTTGGTGTCCAGGGTCACTACCAGATACCTGACCAACTTGCTGGTCTGAACCTCCACGGTGCCAACTGTCATGGATATGACAGCTGGTATCCTTCGCTTTAAAGACTGCTAGCTGAAGGCCACCGATCCATCCTCTTCATGACTTGGTGAAGTCTGGGTTAAGCGAATTTGGTCGATCTGGAAGTAATTGCTGCTGCGACGTCATCAACGTAGCCTACCAGGATCACATCCGCAGGCATTTCCAGTTCTAGTCTATTTCTTGATGGCGTTGGTGAGCTCCCTCTTTGCCGCAATGTGAGCAGCAGATAGTTGAGCCGCTCCCAGCCTGTTTCTGGCTCGCCAAAGCGATGCGTCGCAGTTTGGCGATTTCATCGTTCCACCAGTACGCATGCTGCCTCCTACGAAAGGGTTTCCGTTTGAGCATTGAAGCCTCGCACGCCCTGCGAATTCACCCCATGATGCTGTCAGCAGCGGTCTCTACGGTTGCGCGAGTTAAAGACTGCTAGCTGAAGGCCACCGATCCATCCTCTTCATGACTTGGTGAAGTCTGGGTTAAGCGAATTTGGTCGATCTTGAAGTAATTGCTGCTGCGACGTCATCAACGTAGCCTACCAGGATCACATCCGCAGGCATTTCCAGTTCTAGTCTATTTCTTGATGGCGTTGGTGAGCTCCCTCTTTGCCGCAATGTGAGCAGCAGATAGTTGAGCCGCTCCCAGCCAGTTTCTGGCTCGCCAAAGCGATGCGTCACAGTTTGGCGATTTCATCGTTCCACCAGTACGCATGCTGCCTCCTACGAAAGGGTTTCCGTTTGAGCATTGAAGCCTCGCACGCCCTGCGAATTCACCCCATGATGCTGTCAGCAGCGGTCTCTACGGTTGCGCGAGTTCCTGGGGTCCCAGATGTAAGAGGCTCTCCTTCCAAGCTCAAAACGAGCAATGCGGTCATCTCTTCCCAAGTTTAGTGGCATTCCAGCCTAGCCATTTACAACTGTGAGCATTGCCTGCTCTCAACGATTTCGAAGGTGATGTAATTGTGATCACTTGGAGTGTAGTCTTCCATCACCTTCTAATCGCTAACGAGTGCCGTAAGTGTCTCTGGTGCCATCATGCCTTCGGGAATGGATTCGCCGAATCCGGGCCTCCAGAATGTTGGCGTCGATCCCGTATTCAACACCAACAAACCCAACCTCGATGCCATCCCGACTATGCACCGTCAGCGAGTGTTTTTTTGGTGGGCATGGCCCACTCCAATGCCCTTGCATTGAAGTCATCCGCGACGATGACATTGCCAGCGATGCCACGGAGAGAGTCCTCCAGTGAGCTAAGCTTGTCTCCAAATTCCTGCACTGAGTCATTCGGGGACAAGTAGCAGCTCACAAAGGTAATCTCTCCGTATGTCATCCATACGTGACCGTTGCCTGAGCCGCGGTCGCCAATGCGGGCCCTCTGCCCGCCAGCGAACCAAATCGCCGTATACCCAGTAGCATCTGCCAACCAAATGGACAAGTTCCTCCCCCTTAAAGGCTCGCTGATCAATATGATCCGAGCCCTATTTTTGTAAATTAGCTGCCCTGCCCTTTGAAGGGCTCTCATTTTCTTCCTTGCTTTTTCTTGGTACTCTCGACACGCACTCGATCCCATTAGATGCTTGGCGCCATTTGTGCCATGCTTTTGAGTGCACAATATGCACTGAATTTGTGCAGAACAGTCTGCTGCCCCGTGGGGAACCTGTCCACACTTTCAGCAGCAGAGACTGCGGTCCAGATCCTTGAAGCTACGCCTTGTATGGTCGTTTGCTTAAGCACGCTGCTTATACAGCTGCATGAAGCAGGGTAGGTGTAGGTTCCGTGTAGTTTTCCATAATAGTTGCCGTATGAGCATTATTGAAGGCAACTTCTATATCCGAATACGCCCTTAAAACGTGCTTTCTGTAATGAAAAACCTTTTCTATTTGAAGAACTACCTTATGGAGAGCCCTCTCCAGTGATTTTATTTTCGTGTACGTGTTTTGGGCTTTCGATCGGATTCGATATTGTAATTTCTTCTTAATGTGGAGATTTAAAAGACTTTCGAATACTCAGGCTAATTGGCCTGTAGTCTTACAACCTAACTAACCATCTGCATCATAAAGACCGGACATATACCCATGAGTGGGTATGGAGATGAAGTCACTCAAACAGCCTGGAAACTGAGTATATTCGAGGATCTTCAACATTTCCGAGCGGATACTTGTCCATTTCCGAACTGGCTTGCATACTAATTAAGTCGTGACAGGGTGTTGAGTAAGCAGCTTGCTATTGTTCGCGATTTCCGAAGTCGTTTCAATTTTTTCGCACATATCCTCTTGCACCTTATCCATAGAGTCTTAGAATGATCTTGTATTCATCTTAGCATTCCACGCAATCCGCTACTTTGGCTAATTTGAATGGTTTTCATACTTAACTTCTGCAATGACCCAGATCCACCAGGATGAATAGCGACGTGCTTAAGATAGACTATGCATCAGGGGCATTCAAAAGCTTCCATTACTTTTACCGTGAGTGTACTTTCAGCTACTTACAAGTCTGCAATTTTGGGGAGATAGCTTCCCGTTTAAATATCTCTCAAGTTATGCATCTGAGATTACGCAATGTCTGATGCACCTGAGATTACGCAATGTCTGACAATGGTAGGTTGAGCTGAATTTAAGAATGAAATTAATGTATTCATGATAAGAAAATGACGGCCCTTCAAGGAATCTATAGTACGCTATTGATTGTTCGTTAGATTTATTGCGCAGAACAATGCTAAGCACGTTCTCGTTGTGAGGCCTCTTATAGGTAGGAAAATTTCCCCGATTTGCTCAGAGAGGATTATAATTGATAATAAAACTGAGTAGAGACTCGCTTTTTTCATTAATGTTCATTTTCTCCCAAACGGTATGATACGCGTTGGCGTCCACTTCTATGAGCAGCAATTTCTTTTTTCTGACCTATGCTGTGACGAGTTTTGTCATCACCTCCGTTGTAGCGGCTCTATCGTGTGCCTTGCAGATGAATGCTAAGAGTACATGCTCCTCCTGGTCCTCCTTACACGTCGCTTCTGCTGAAATCTTTCAAATCTTTCAGTCCAGCAGCTCGGTATTCCACAGAGACCCAAGTTTTCGAACTACTCTCACGTCCAACTTGCTTTCACGATAAGTCAACAATAGTTCGGTCAAAGTCAACATACTAAGTTGCAAATTAATCTGCAGAATTTTCGGTATTGGTCACGACATCTTTTTGTGCTTTCTGGGCCAACCATGCTTTCCAGAACCAAATCCGTCTCAATGTTACCAATCTCAAGAGTGTTGGTACTGGATTTCTTCGGATGATGCTTTTTCAAGCACAAAAAGATGCTGCCCACACGCCATTCCATCTTACAGGAACGTGGGTAGAGAGTTTGGATTATATACACCTGCCTCTTGTTTCACACCTGCCTCTCACCGGATTTTTCAGGTCCGTGATCTTACAATTCTGTGTTACAATATCCGAATTCTGCCTCCGCAGTAGTTTTTGGGCAACTTCCGGTTCCACTAACTACGGTAGTACAATCTTCTGTCTTGGTAGCATCGAAATACTCCCTGTGTCCACTATTTCTAATTGGGTTTTCTAACCTGAGGTATCAGCAGTCCTGAACTACTGTTTTACACCAGCGCAACGTGAGTTTGCCACTGAACCTATTAATCTTTACACCCTTGAATCAACCCACCACGTCGGAAAAGGGGATGGTTAGTTTGGAATGTTTCTCGAGCCTATTAATATCAATTGATCAATTCTGGCTCCACGATCATCCATTTCTCAAGTGGTAATTGTCCCAAGAGGCTGCTGCAATCAATAAGTGCTATGATACGGTGCTTTTTTCCTACGTCTGTAGACTTCATTAACTTTCTAGGTTCAGAGGTGGAGTAGAGTTTTCACCATCTATCTGCCTTTTGATTGCAAGCTGCTTTGACAAACTTTGCTTTACTTTGTTCTGCGAGGCAGAGTCGTTACGTGTTTGCGGACTTTGCCACAATCGTTCTGGTCCAGGCTAATCATTCCTTCTTCGTTGCGAAGAGGGATAATTTGTCACCGAATTTTGTCGATAATGCGCAAAGCCGCCATGTGCTCCGCCAGCGTTTCTTTTCTTCTTTGCTTGAGCTTGTTCCACTCTTCGAGTCCAGTGCATTAAGAAGCTCATTTTCACTTCAGCCGCAGCCATGCTTCCCAATCCTCAATCTACGTGACAGCTGGTACCCGTGAGCATTCGTTTCGCAGTTCTTGAATGGCTGCTAGTGGAAATTGTTCCTATTAAGGGTGGAGATCGTTGTAGTCTGGAACTCCTCGTGAAAGGGTCCGGAACTGGACCCTTGTAGCTTGATTCATTATTCATATTCAATATCAATGACCTGATGCTTCCTCACGCACCGCTGATGGCCGCCGGTACCAGGCATCCGGCTCCCTGCACCATAAGTTATTCTGCTTTCACGCCTTCGATAGGTCTTAGAATTATGGTCTCCTTCCCTTAGGTGTGCTCCCAGCAATGTGGCAATCAATTAATTTTATATTATATTTATTTTATATTATATTTATTGAATTAATACTACTTAGTGCAAGTGTTTGAGAGCATCCCTCTGAACTTTCTAAGTAGCATTCTCAACAAAAAATTTCAAATATACGACCAATGATCCTTATTCTCAATTGCATCAAGAATTCCCTACATGTCCTCAATATGCACACATGATTTATCTGCCAGATAAACCACAAGCACGTTGCAATTAAAAAAATGTTGAATATGCATAAGAAGCATCGAGAAAACGTGGCAAATTAATATGAAACACCTGCTTACCACCAGCGACAACGCCAAAGCCAACGTCGATATTATCCAGCAACTTTAGCCTGTTCACTTAAGAGTTTCAGCGTGCGACCGCACAACGATTGTCTTCGCCATACAAGACCAGGACGACGACTACGATGACGCCTTTACTATTAAATGCAATTTGTACAATCCACCACCTAAATGACTTTTTAATCTAACACGTAAATAGTCTGCAAGTTAGAAAAGTAAATTCGGGAAAATAAATGATCCAATTTTCCGTACGTACGGGGTTAGTTACTATTCTGCTGTTTGGAGCACACTCGTCGCCGGTTGTGTTGGTGGCAAACCCGCTCTCAACACCCACCGCCGCCGGTCCGGTAGTTGCAGGAGTTTCGAAGTTTGGTCATAGGCACTTTGGGGCTGTTTCGCCGTGAGGGTTCCCCCGTCAGTCCCACAACTGAACGAAACGGGACAAAGGATGCAGCAAAGCAGTCATGGTTTGTTATTTGTAGGCAAGTGGCTACACTACGAGTATCGTGAGCTGCACTGTGTGTTTGGGGAAACCTCTTTCGTTTCGTGCAACATTATGCTGTGTGTGCTTTGAAACCGGTGCCAAATAGTTTTTGTTACGATCTCTGACGCTTGTTCTACAATCCGACAAACATACTACTCGTGCACTGCAAGCCAACTAGCGCCACACAAACATTGCAAATATGTACATAAAATTTTGCAACTTGTGCACCATGTGTACATCATGCATTGCGGCAGCCATTAACCCTGTAAGTCAGCGTAGACGTCGTCGTTGTTGTGGCCGGGGGTGGTATTTGCAGCCCTAGAGAATTGCACTGAGCGGTGGCAGTTCGGCCGAAGAACGAATTGAAGATAGATAGGCCTGATTCGAAAGTACTTTACCGACTCATTGCCGGCTGGCCTGTCTATCTAATGTGGGGCGGCATTCCTACCTACGAGTATGCTTGCTGTGGCATAGTAAATATGCTAAGGATGTCGAAACTTCGGTTTGTTTGTTTGTTAGGTGGCAAAGGCAATAATATGTTGATTTGCATTTTGCATAAAGGGAGCAGTAATTCAAGGTCGACGGCATGTACGATATATAAACGTATGCGGCAATTGACCCGACCTGAATAAATACTGCAATGCAAATAATCTAGTTCTGTCGTTTGCTAGTTTTCGTGCTCATACCTCTTCCGAAACACAATTGGCCAAATGAATGTCTTGTTTTATGGTTGGATCGTGTTATTCTGTAATGATTTCAGCTCGGAATCTGGAGATGGGATATTGCTGAAAGATTCTTCGAAGTCTGTGAATTTAAGGATTGGGAAATTCGCACAAAAATTCGGTCTGACTATACCCTGAATCACTCTTAAAAAATCCTCAAAAATATTAAGGGAGGGAAGACGCAGTGAATGTGTTGCTACCGTTACTCAAAATTCTCCAATATCAATCATGCTCAACAATAGC